>OW203726.1:469034-1164034 GCA_934045075.1 Yponomeuta sedellus | reverse complement strand
ATAAATAAATAAATAAATAAATAAATAAATAAATAAATAAATAAATAAATAAATAAATAAATAAATAAAAAAATAAATAAATAAATAAATAAATAAATAAATAAATAAATAAATAAATAAATAAATAAATAAATAAATAAATAAATAAATAAATAAATAAATAAATAAATAAATAAATAAATAAATAAATAAATAAATAAATAAATAAATAAATAAATAAATAAATAAATAAATAAATTTAATAAATATACAATATATTGGAGAAGATAAAAACAGATTCAGTTACCTGCCAGATTTCGACGTAGAAATAATTGCGCCAGTTTTCCGTTCATCGTAAAACTCGATATCTTCATCCCCTTCAGAGAATGCACTGCAAGGGTAACGAGAAAGGCGTTTAGGGGCGATAACTAGCGTTCAACACTGTAATAAAAATCATAACTTGCTTTACAATTCGTTTTTTTTTAATTTTAACATGAGAAACCTTAATATCTGTAGTAACTAACTATTTTTAGAACATGCAGCCTAGAATATAATATAATATCCTCTGACTTTCATCGAAATCCGCTAAAACAGCCTTTTTAGGGTTCCGTACCTCAAAAGGAAAAAACGGAACCCTTATAGGATCACTTTGTTGTCCGTCTGTCCGTCCGTCCGTCTGTCAAGACCCTTTTTCTCAGAAACGCGTGGAGGTATGAAGCTGAAATTTATATCAATTACTCAGATCTACTGTCCCTTGAAGCTGTGAAAAAATCAAACTTCTAATCCAACGCAATCAAAAGATACAGCCGTTTATGCCGCAAATTTTCGACACTTGCAAGGGAATCAAAACCTACAGGGTGCTTCCCGTGAACTCAGAATCTTGAAATTTGGTACGAAGCAACGTCTTATAGCATAGATAAAGGAAAAATTACGAAAACCATAAATTTTTAGTTACATCACATAATATATATTTTTTTAATAATTTTAAACTTACTACCCATTTCCTCATAAACGCGTAGAGGTATTAAATTGAAATTCATACCAAATACTCAGGTCTATAATACAGGTTTGTACGGAACCCTCGGTGCGCGAGTCTGACTCGCACTTGGCCGGTTTTTTTGGCGAAATATTGGTTTAGTCCTTAATTGTTGATCATAGATACTAGACCGTTCTAAAAATATTTATTACATTCTATTTTTTAATGCACTAACCCGTGCTAAGGACAATTTTAAAAACCTATTAAGAGGCTAAAAATTCCACCCATGGCGAGATTCGAACCCGCGACCTCTGGCTATCCGTGCCAGCTTCACCGGCATCAGTGAAATTTCAAACCTCTTTACAATATTGGGCTGCAAGTGATGCAAATTACTTCAGCCAGATATCGCTGCCTGTGAATATACAGAGAATATTGTAAAGAGGTTTAAATATTGGGCTCTCTTTCGCTCGCTCTCTTTACGATATTGGGCTGCAAGTGATGCAAATTACTTCAGCCAGATATCGCTGCCTGTGAATATACAGAGAATATTGTTTCACTGATGCCGGTGAGTCGCCCATTAACACAGTTGGAAAGAGCGCTGGCACAGATAGCCAGAGGTCGCGAGTTCGAATCTCGGCATGGGCGATTTTTTAGCCTCTAAATAGATTTTTAAAATATTTATTACAGTTTTAAATATTGCTCAGTTCCCTTTTAGATAAAAACGTATTATAAAACAGGTTAGGATTTTTATCCCATTAGTGGCGCTGGTTATCGCCCCTAAGCGACTCATGTTCAATGCTCACGCTCAATGTCATTCAAACCAACAAGTCGATAAAGATAAACAAGCCACCAATACGAATAAACAGACGCTACAGTTCACTAATTTTAACACTAGGTGGCGCTGACAGTACTACGTAGCGCAGTATGGTTGTGTCTGCAGTGCCGTGAAGATGCCTTTGCAAATTAAGGATAGGAACCTCATGGATTCCTCCAGCAGATCTAGACCTAACTTGTATGGGACCAGCTTTGAGGTAACCATCTTCTAATAAAAATGAATCGCTGAATGTGTTGGTAAGCGCAGATCTCGAGAGCAGCTGCACTGAATTTATTAATTCTTTTCTTAGAATATTCCTTGAAGTACGAGGATGGTTTTTACGGGGAGAAAATAAAAAAATTAAAGAATCGACTGCTAGGCGGTACAAAGTTTGCTGATTCAGCTAGTTTCTAATAAAAAAAGTTTTATTGAACTCTTTCATCGTAATAAGGAATTATCGCTGAACAAATAAAAACATTCATGGGCCTTGAATGTGATCTATGTATTTATTGTAATAAATCTGTCGTCGAGTTAGCACTTGTATTCCAAGTCATTTATTTGTACTATGGGGCTAGCGAGATCTGTATAATATGTCCATGAATATTTATTTACATATTTTAACCTCCTTCTTTGAAATCCGTCAAAACGGTCTTTTGGAGTTCAGGCGGTGTGGCACCGAAAAGAAAGTAAAACATAATTATTATCGTAAGTATCTAGTAGTCTTTTTATTTAATTAAATTTGAGCGGGATAATATGCAATCTAAACAATGTTCTATATTACTATGTTTTTTAATGCACTAACCCGTGCTAAGGACAGTTTTAAAAACCTATTTAGAGGCAAAAAAATCCTTAATACAGACAATATCAAAAATTTCACTGACGCCGGTGAGTCGCCCATTATATAAGTTGGAAAGAGCGCCGGCACGGATAGCCAGAGGTCGCGGGTTCGAATCCCGGCATGAATGGAATTTTTAGCCTCTAAATAGGTTTTTAAAACTATTTTCTATATTTTTATAGCAAATTTTCATTTCAAGAGCGAACTTGATCTTTCTTTTTAGTACTCCAAGGTTGACCATTAACCCCAGTCACGCCTAACAAACAAAAAAGGGGGATTGTAGAAATCTATGAATTACTACAACTGCATTTAATTAATAAATTACGTAGTAACGCTCACTCCTCTGTGTTTTCGCTAAGGGCTGCGTAGTTGAAGGCACAGCAGTACCCTTCCAGCGTTTTGATCAGCTGGAACACTTCCTCGCATTTCTTTATAATGCCGTTGAACTCGCAGTACAAGAGTAAGTTCTCGCATTGTTGGTGCACCTGTGGAGTTTTTTATAATCAGTCGATTCCGTGTTTCGTAAGGCACGCTAAGCCGTTGGTACCGGCTGTCACGTAATGGCAGTCGAAAAGCTATGTTAGAGGCCTTATGGGCGGCTTGATGACTTCTGATGGTAAGGCACGCCACTGTGTTACAATCCTCAGCCAAACCGGACTTGGTCCCCGTAGTGTAGTACGGCCAAACCTTCCTGCGATGTAGGAAGAGACCCGTGCCCCAGCAGCGGGAAAATGCATGGTGCCTCATTTGATAAAGAGCCGATCTGTGTTTGTTACTGGGCAAATTCTTTCTCATTAGGCATCCAACTTTCTCCGACTGCGCATTTCTGTCCGGAAATTTCTGAATGGTGATTAAGTCACTAAAGTCATCGCGACAGCCTTTTAGGTTTCCTTAGTCAACAAAAAAGAAAGCATCCGACAGAGAACTAAAGTTATCGACATAGCTCAGAGAATCAGCAAGCTGAAGTGGCACTGGGCTGGCCATATCTCGCGAAGAACCGACAACCGTTTGAGTAAACTTGTTCTTAAGTGGAGACCGCGACTCGGCAAACGTAGTGTAGGACGTGCTACGCGTAGGGGGGCTATGTCCAGCAATGGACTACATAATATAGCCTGAAGAAGAAGAAGTCAACAAGAAACCCTTGTAATTTCGCCATGTCCGTCCGTATGTCTGTCCATCAGTATGTCGGTCTGTCTGTGTCCACGGTTCAGCAAAGCGGCGATAAGTACTAGAGAGCTGAAAGGAGACCATTCTCGCTTCATACTAAGTTGGGCCCAAACATGAAAGTGCCGGCCAGCGAAAAAAAACTATTCTAAACGATGGGCCACATTGATTTGTTGATTTCATACTAAGAAACCTACATCGTAAAATGAATACCTTAAGTACCAGTAGACGTTAAAGTCAGATTTTTCTATACATTTTTAATAATGCAGAACAGACGTTAAAATTAATACATGCTTTATAAATGTATGTTAGATGATTTACACTCCGTATAGTAGCAATAGTTGTTAGTTTACTTTAATAAACAATACAATATAGTACCTTCATGCCATTTTCTAGATTTTGTAGCATAATCTAACATGCATGTAACTCTATAATATTGGCAATAAAATATTTTTATCTTTTTTCTTTTTTTATCTTGTAAAAGTGTTGAGGAAGACCCGCTACACAAACCCTAATACGTACATTTTATAAACACGTTACAATAATTTTTTGTCCAATGTATGGGAATATAAGATTTTCAATGTATGACAGTAGCTAAACGATAGGCTTCACTGTTTTGGTGCCATAGTATCAAATGTTCTGGACAATGTGCGTAACAGTTTGCAAATGTTTTTTTTTCGTTGGCCGGCACTTTGAGTTTTGGGCCCAATTTGAATGGTCTCCTTTGGCACATATATACAATATACATATATAAGATAGTCTTATTCGTAGTGATTTGGACGACACAGTTAATCAAAACACAACTGAGTTTCTCTGTAAGAAAAGATTTATTGTATTAGATACACGTAAGGTTCACAATTAACAGATTGAGTTAAGCAGTAACGCAAACAAACTTTACCTGTAAGAAAAGAAACGACATTTAATGTTATTAATCACAATGTCGATTCCAAAATCACAATTGTTTCTTAGCTTTCTATTAACCAAATTAGTTTTAATAAATTGCTTTCTCATGACAGCCCTTTTAGGTTATCATTCACCATAGATTATAAAATAAATACCTCTCCGCGTATGTCGCGATCTGTGACGATGCCACTTGAACTTGAGGCGCGGGAATATTTAAACCGAAGAAAATTATATTTTTCTTTACACATATTTATGACGCCAACAAAGTGGTAGGATATAATCTCAAGAAATCAAATAACCTGTCCGATTTAAACTAGGAACGATTTCTTTTTCTCGTCTACAGTATAGTGTGGGGTATTGTTGGGTTTGTCGTTCAAAAATATTGCGGGAGGGGAAGACTATTAATTCGATTTGAGTTCCGTTAGCGAAATATTAAGATTAAAGCTTAAGCTTTCGCTAATATTTAAAGCGCAGATTTTTCTGAATGTAGGGGCATCCCCTCCCCTCTCCTGGCTAAACGGTTAATTTATTTAGTAAGGTTTACTAATATACGTACAGATTAAGTGAAACTTTACAGATTGTACAGATTTGGACCTTCTAGAACCATAACTTAACGTTTGTCTCGAGGTCCGTGTGTATATCTTAAATTACTCTTTCATAGTATTGACATGTCAGTAATGTGTAATCAATAGACACAATACTGATACTTCAATTCTATGGACTATGATACTGTGTAGCAATAAGCGAGGTAGTCCACCAACAAAAACAAAGGAGCAGTTGTAGGATATTGCAGAAACGTGAAAACATTTAGGTCACTAGTACATAACCCTTACCTCAGCCATGATGCTATCGATGTTGAAGTAATGTTGTTCCAAAATTCTCATTATTTCCGGAAAGTGGCCAACTTTGTCCGTGGCGTAATGAGTGAGCTCGTATAGAGATGCAAAAAAAGCATTAATTTCAGTATCGTTCCGTTTATAGAATAACCTGCAACATTTTTATACACAAATTTAATTGCAATCATATGGCTTTCTACATTTGCTACATTTTATGCACTCCTGAGAGGCAGTTAATGTCATCTGTTTTTAACTTGTGTTGTATTAGGTATATTAGTATAAGACCGACAAATAACTTGAGCATTTGACTTTGAGTTTGTAGGGACTCGGAACGCTGAGTCAACATTTGAAGCAACAAAGTAACATAGCGCAACGATCACGCGCGGACGTCTGGTGTCCAGCCAGTCGTCCCCCCGAAACCCTTTGAGGCAGTCGCCTCCGAAACCTTTTAGAGTACCATAGTTTAAAACGTAAAACCTAAGATTGTGTGTAACCTCCTGTGTAAACCATTGTACGTGTACTAAATTGAATACAAACTCCTAACCTTTAAATTGAAACCTTCTGATATATTTATTTGTGATCAACGCATCCACACTAATTACCTTAATAACCCCAAAGTGGTGACCCCGACGTGATGAAAAGTGAAAAGACATTGGAACAGTGTGTGGTACGCTAGTTGGGGCCTAGCGTACGGGGACGGCTCCCCGTTATTTCAAAGGCGCGGATAACGGGTGAAATGAAGCGCACCAAGGCATTTCCGGCAGCAAAATGGCCAACGCACAGCCAGTGATCGAGGTAAAGAAACCTGGGGCAGGACCAGCGGGTCAGTTAGCGGATCAAGCGAGCGACCTCGCGGTTATAAGCCTTTCCACGAAAATTCCAGAGTTTTGGACAGATATGCCAAGGATGTGGTTTGCGCAATTCAAAGCAGTTATGGCACCTCAGAAACAAGGCGATAGAGAAAAATATAACATGGTAATCTCTAAATTAACGAGAGACGCGCTACAGCAAGTGAGCGATTTATTGCAGACTCCACCAGACGATCGGATGTATGAGACCATCAAAGGCCGATTACTAGCGGCTTATGAAGAGAGCGCCGAGAGACAATTCCACAAATTGGTAAGCGAGATGAGTCTTGGTGGACAGAAACCATCGCAATTATTACGGCGTATGGCCGAGCTCGCCAGAAACGCACGGGTCGCCGAGGAAACCTTGAAAAATTTGTGGATGGCCAGATTACCGGCACCCGTTCGCGCAGTTCTAACAGTGAGTCAAGACGAAGCTATTCAAAAATTGGCGCTGATGGCAGATAAAATCGTAGAAAGTTTGAGAACGGGAGAAATAGCAGAAGTGACAGCATCGCCACAGGAATTAGCAATTACGCAGTTGACAGGACAAGTTATGGCAATGACCATGGAAATTCAGAACCTGCGAGACCAAGTGCGCGGACGCAGCAGAGAGCGTAATACGAACAGGCAATATCGAGGCCGAGGCGGAGGCCGGTGGAGACCGCGTTCCAGGTCACGAGGGATGAGAAGATCGCCCAACCAAGCGGATTGGCTATGTATGTATCATTACAAATTCGGTCCCCGAGCTAACAGATGCCAGCAGCCATGTAACTGGAAAAACGCGAAAAACAGTCAGTCGGAAAATTAGATGCGACACAATCTTGTGCGGTGGAAGATTGTGTGCCCACCCAGAATCATCGTCTTAGTGTTATGGACAGAAATAGTAGATTGCGTTTTTTAGTAGACTCAGGCGCAAACGTATCAGTAATACCTAAAGATTTCGTAAAGACAGAGCAGCGTCGCGATTGCGATTACAAACTGTATGCAGCGAACGGCAGTGAAATTAAAACGTACGGTGTCGTTACTCTTGAGCTAAATTTAGGATTAAGGCGTGCATTCAAGTGAACATTTATTGTGTGTGACGTAACGCAGCCAATACTGGGCGCAGACTTTTTAAAGACTTTTAAGATAGTGCCAGATTTACATAACGGGAAGTTAATTGATTTAGTGACCGATTTACGTGCAGATGGGAGTATTGCTTTGTATGATAACCTTTCAATTAGTAGCATAGGAAATGCGCACCCATACCGCGAATTATTGGAAGAGTTTTCGTCAATTACTAAGCCAATTTCATTTAAAGAAGCTCCATCTCACTCAGTTTGCCATCATATAGAGACTACAGGTCCCCCCGTTTACGCTAGAGCTAGACCTTTGCCACCGGAGCGTTATTCTAAAGTACGCGAAGAGTTTAGGCTGATGCAAGAGGTAGGCATTTGCAGGCCCTCAAAGAGCGCATGGGCAAGTCCACTTCACGTCGTGCCCAAGAAGGATGGACAGCTCCGGCCGTGCGGAGACTACAGGAGGCTGAATGCAGTGACGAAGCCCGACCGGTATCCAGTGCCGAGATTACAAGATTTCACCTATGGTTTGGCAGGTAAGAAATATTTCTCCAGAGTAGACATCAACAGGGCATACCACTATATTACGGTCGCGCCGGATGACGTACCAAAGACAGCTATAATTACACCTTTTGGCCTTTTCGAATTTACGAGATTGACATTCGGTTTGCGTAACGCAGCGCAAACGTTTCAGCGATTCATGAACAACACAGTTCTACAGGGTATAGAGACCATGGAAAATTCCAGTTTGTTTTGTTACATCGACGACGTTATTATAGCTTCAGAAACAGAGGAACAGCACAAGGAACATTTACGTAAGCTTTTTCAGCGTTTCAGCGACATTAACATCACAGTCAATCTGAGCAAAAGTGTTTTTGGTCAAGCAAGTATTGAGTTTCTAGGATACGAAGTTACAACGGAGGGAATCCGGCCACTGAAAGACAAGGTGCAAGCAATTATTGATTACCCGAGACCAGAGACCGTCGAACAGCTGCGAAGATAATTAGGTATGTTGAATTTTTATAGAGCCCATTTGCCGCACGCTGTAGAGCACCAGGCCGAATTAAGCAAATTTCTCCACAACGCCAAAAAGAAAGATAAGACGAAGATTGAATGGGATGCAGCGGCAGAGGCAGCGTTCGAGCAGAGTAAGGTAAGCCTTCAAAGCGCCGTTACTCTATCTCATCCCGTGCCCGACGCCCCCATAGCGCTCATGACGGATGCGAGCGATACTGCAGCAGGAGCAGTTTTACAACAAAAGGTTGGTAACCATTTTCAAAGTTTTCAACAGCCCAGCAGAAGTATAGTACCTATGATAGGGAATTAACAGCGATATATATGGCAATTCAGTATTTCCGAGACATGATTGAAGGCAGACAACTGAAGATTTACACGGATCACAAGCCGTTAACCTACGCTTTTACAAAGGTAGACTCGATCAGCAAAGAAACACCTCGCAGAACCAGGCAACTGTTGTATATTGGCGAATTTACGAGCGACATTCAACACGTGCAAGGAAGCGAGAACCCAGTAGCCGATGCCTTATCCAGAGTAAGTACCATAGAGTGCTCGTCAACTATCGACTACGAAGAATTAGCGGTGGCGCAGCAAAACGACGATCAGATTACAAGGATGACGCAAGACGCCAGTAGCAAGGTACAATTAAAGTTACTTAGCATTCCTAGCAGCAATAATCGCATATATTGTGAGATTTCAACGAAAATTGCCAGACCCTATCTACCGGAAAGGTTTAGGAAAACAGCTTTCGAGTCAGTTCATAACATTAGCCACCCAGGATTTAGAGCCACGCGGAAAATGGTAGCAGAACGGTATTTTTGGCCGAATCAAAACCGAGAGGTTAATCAGTGGGCTAAAACGTGCATAGAGTGTCAAAAAAGTAAAATCAACCGTCATACGATATCAGATTTAGGAACATTTACACCGTCAGAACGTTTCGAGCACGTTCATGTGGACATTGTGGGTCCGTTACCAACAACGCGGCAAGGATATAGGTATTTAGTCACGATGATAGACAGATTCACGCGTTGGACGGAGGCAATACCTGTCACAGAAATAACCGCCGAAGCCAAGGCGAAGGCTATTTTTGAAGGCTGGATAAGCCGATTTGGATGCCCTAGCAGGCTAACTAGCGATCAAGGTAGGCAGTTTGAGAGCGAACTTTTTAATGAACTAATGAAATGCTTAGGAGTTAAAAAAATTCGCACAACCCCGTATAACCCCAAAGGTAATGGTATGATCGAGAGGTGGCACAGACAGTTAAAGGCCGCATTAACAGCAAGGATGACAGGAAATACATCATGGGTAGACGAGTTACCCACCGTGCTACTAGGTTTACGAGCCGCAGGCAGAAGCGATTCAGGAGTAAGTTCCGCCGAGTTGGTACTAGGTCACACGTTGAGACTACCAGGCGAATTCCACGGCGAGGTAAGTAAAAACAACAGCGATGCATATACCTATGTCGAGCACTTGCGTAATATTATCAGGAGACTACAGCCACAGTCACGAGCGTCAAGCGATACGCGTAAGATTTTTGTTCATTCAGATTTAAAGTCGTGCACACATGTTTTTGTTAGAAATGAGGCAGTCAAGAAACCCCTTACACCCGCTTACGATGGCCCATACCGCGTCCTAAGTAGGGATAAAAAGGTTTTCAGAATTCAGTTGCAGAATAGGCAGTCGTGTATTTCAATTGACAGATTAAAGCCAGCGTATGTTATCGTAGACGACTCCCAGAACGCACCCAGTAACGATGTACAGAATAGCGAAAGACAGTCAATTTCAGAACCGCTTGATAAAACGCTAACGCTTATGAATGAAAACGCACCACCAGTTCGTGTCACTCGTAGTGGTCGTACAGTAAAATTGCCCGTTAGATTTATGTTGTAATTTAAGCGAATTGTGAGCATATTTAGAATCATTCAGAATTTGGCATTTAGACAGTTAAGATAATCAATTAAAATGGGTAAAACATACAGTAAAAACGAGGAAGTTGTTATCGCACAAAACGGTGCAAACGACGCTACAAATAGTAAACTGGAACAAAAAGTCGAGACCTATGGTTTTGTTATGGTAGCAGCAGTTTTTATTTTAGTTTTTGTGGTTTTTTATGTGTTGTGTACTGCGTGTAGCAAAAATTTAAAGAAATGGTTAAGAAAGGAAGTTTTCGCTAGCAAGTTGAGTGAAGCGACTACAGCTACTCCACCTGCAACAGCGCAAATTGTGTAAACATAATCGACAAAGTAAGAAATGAGTTTTGGAAGTGCGGGCATGCCACTTTTAAGCCGATCAGTCCTTCTGGCTGTACCGGGAACCCGCCCTCGATTTATCGAAAAAGTGGACCAAAAGGTTAGGTAAAACCCCAAGCTATTTTTTCAGTGTATTCTTTCAGTTTTAATGGAGCCTACGAGGTAATCCGAAATGTAATTACAAAATCTTTCCTTTTTCTGTAGTGTAAGAAGAAATTATTTTTTAATTGTAATTTTTCGAATGTGTAAAATTTTGTGTTTTTATTTCGTGTATTTTTGTGTGTAACAGATGTTTCAATCCAGGACACAAAAATAAAAAGTTAACATTTATTTTTGTGACTTCTGTGAGGTAGTTATTCTTTGTTAAGTTTTTCAAAAGTCCCGGCCAAGATTTCTGAAAATATTTAGCGACAGAATGAGTACCTAAGTAAGTACCCAGTAAATTTCCGTTGTATTGTGTATAAGTTTTACATTGTATTCCACAGGATTTGCTTACACATGTACTTACCGTGTTTTTCTATGAAGCAATTGTTATCGTTTCAAGCGAATGTTTCAAGTTACAGTCCCACAGTATAATGTAAACAAATATTTGATTCCAACACGTTCTATATTGTCAGCATGAGATTAGAATTGTTTTATTGTTCATGCTATTTATGTCATGCAGCATTTTTTGTTCGATACTAGTTTCAAGTACAGTCACCAGCAAATGTATTGTCATTTTAAAATATTTTTTTTTTTCACGAAAATTTTGTACCAAATTTTTTTCGGTAGAAGGGGATGACTGTAGGGACTCGGAACGCTGAGTCAACATTTGAAGCAACAAAGTAACATAGCGCAACGATCACGCGCGGACGTCTGGTGTCCAGCCAGTCGTCCCCCCGAAACCCTTTGAGACAGTCGCCTCCGAAACCTTTTTTTGTGTGTAACCTCCTGTGTAAACCATTGTACGTGTACTAAATTGAATACAAACTCCTAACCTTTAAATTGAAACCTTCTGATATATTTATTTGTGATCAACACATCCACACTAATTACCTTAATAACCCCAAAAGTTTGCATGGGCATATTTCGAGTCTCATTAGCGCGGGACGCGAAATGTGACTTAAATTTCTTTGTCTTTCAAAAAAATATTTTTGCTATATACCCTACGCAAACTCATTCGAACTGCTTGGATTTTTGTTCAAGTTATCTTAAAATCCTCTGCCAACCCGGACTTGGCCCCCGTGGTGGAGTATGGCCTAACCTTCCTGCGATGCAGGAAAGGACCCGTGCCCCAGCCGTGGGGACGTACAAGGATTGATATCAATCTCTCGAATACTATATACTTTATTTTTTTTTTTTTGTTGCATTAACCCGTGCTAAGCGTACAGCGATATCATTCCGATGTAAAACCTAACTGCAAAGTAGGTACTCGGGGCTGCAAGTGATGCAAATTACATCAGCCAGATGTCAGTGCCTGTAACTAATACAGAAAGTAGTGTATAGAGGTTCGAAATTTCACTGATGCCCATTCATCAAGCGAGGGTCACCCATTAGCTCAGTTGGAAAGATCACTGGCACGGATAGCCAGAGGTCGCGGGTTCGAATCCCGGCATGGGAGGAATTTTTAGCCTCTAAATAGGTTTTTGAAGTAGTATTTTTATTTTTAAATTATCGACGTTTTCAAAACAATTACAAGTGGCCAGTGTCTTCATATACATAACAACTTTTTTTCGCAAAACTTTCTAAGTGGCCAGAGTGCTTAGTGCGAGTTTTTTAACTACTCGATCGCGTTAACGTAAACTCATATTTCTATGGCATCGAGCAAGCGCCACCTAGCGACAAGTATGGAAATTAAATTGCTGAGTGCGAGTTGTAATGGTTTACGTTGAGAAGTGAACACGTTTACCAGCCAAAACACGAATAAACGCGAGTGCGAGTTGTACTGTAACCGCGTTTTGCCAGTTCAAACGGTTAACTTACTCATACTCAAAACTCGATGCTCGATCAACGCGGTAGTAAAGTTATTCGATTGGATCTGTCAAACTCGCACTAAGCACTCTAGCACATATACTTTGTTTCTCTTTAATGCGATGGTTCGTGAGTCACTAGTCCAGACCCTCGCTGGAAATCAGTGATGTGGGCAATAAACCCGCAGCAATTACTGAGCCCGAGGCCCTTTTACCGCCGCCCGGACATGGCTCGTATCCCCTTATTGTGGTCTGCGGTATTTGTTATTTTTAAAGTTTTCTTATTTTGCGTTTGGTATACATGTCTATTTTTTTAATAAATGGCATCTAAAATCGGTGTTAATTTGAACGACTATTTCTGCCAATGACGAGTCAGTCATAGGAGTGACACTTCGACTTTGGTCGGTTTAAAAAAATCCTATCATGGACTGGATTCCACCACGAGACCGATGGGGAACCTAAAACCCAAAGGACGTCACACATTATACTATCACCAGGGTTAGAATATTAGTTTGCTAAAGGTCATTCGAATGGTAGCGTGGTGTTCGGGTCATCTATCTCTCTCCAAAATGGTTGAGACTGATGATGGCTGAGCACTGCGTTATGCTCGTGAACGAGTGCTGTTCGTGTGTCCGCAGCACTTATGTTTTCCCCTATTATTGTGAGACATTTGACTAATGCTTTGGCATTTAGGGTTGTTAATGGCAATCATGAAATCTTATTAACATATGGCAATTGATGTATTTGGTTTAAAGATGATTTGAGAAAAGATGGTCAGAGTGGAGTTTTTTTTCCGCTGCCTTTTTCTCCACTACAATACGGCCCGAAGGCGGCGGCTTACATTTTACATTGTACATTGACATTCAGCAAACAGAATGTAAATGTAAATAAAATGATTTGAATTTGAGTAAAATATAGCAGACGCTTTACAGTTTAATATTGTTAGAACAAATAAATGAAGCTAGGGTTTTGACGAAGGGGGTATTAACATATTTCAGGACAGATTTAAATGTCTTATACATGTCTATGTGGCGATAAATGCATCACTGTCATTCTTCATCTTCTTTTTGGCTTGTTAAATCTCCACCATTTGATCACCACTATTTGATCTATAATCAGTGATTTTCGAGCACGGATGTCAATGACATCCGTGTTTTCGAGTGATTTAAGCAAATCATGCTTTTGTAAATAAGACAGATTACAGATTAATAATTGTAGGCTTACTAAATATTACCTAAAATTTTGATTGATTGATTGAAGAAGTTTATTCAAACAAAAACACAAAACTTAACACTAGCAACGGAGCTTGCTGTGGCAATCTTAATAGGCAAGGCATTCACCTTAAACCCTCTATGCCTTATACTTGTGATGTATATATTACTGTACTAGATACTAGTTGTCCTAAGTAAATAGATAAACCAAAAATAGCTAAGGTGTTTCAGAAAATACTGTTCAGGACTTAAGCCCTATTATTGCAGCACGAATATAAATTTACAATGCAAATTAACTAAATGCTCCAGCAGTGGGGAATAATTTTTTTATATTATGAGTGAAATACCTATGTTAATAACAATTAACATAGTTATTTAATTCATAGTATAAAAATGTTATTTGCAATCGATATCAACCTTTGTATGTGCCCACTGCTAGAGCACGGGTAGAGAACCGTCCATCCTGCAACGCAGGAAGGTTAGGCCATACTCCACCACGGGGGCCAAGTCCGGGTTGGTGGAGGATTGTAAGACAGTGGCGGGCTTTACTGTCAGAAGTTATTAAGCCGCCCATAAGGCCTCTGCCATGACTTAACGACTACCATTACATGACAGCCAGCACCAACGGCTTAAAGTGCCTTGTGAATCACGGAAGCGCTCGGAAAAATGCCATTGGCGGAAGTCACAGGATGGTTACCCATCCCGCACCTGACCGCGACTGTTGTTGCTTAACTCAAGCGATTGATTCCAATCACTCGGTTCGACTAGGCCACGAGCGCTTCCAAGCGCATATAATTTATACAAACTTGTATGTAGTTTTTTGTCCATTTTTTCGTTCATTACGCCGCAGTATCTGTGCTTCTTTGAATAAAACCTTTTCATTTAATTTAACGAGCATACTTAAAAAAGCCTACGCCGCCGTAATTATCACTTACAAAATGTCGCGAATATTTCTAGTCTCGTTCAGTGAAATTGAGTTTATGTTGCAGATGATCACTGAGGGGAACGGAACCTGATTCACTCTGCATGTGTTGTCCACCTGAAACACCATTCAAAATGTGCTCAAAAAAAACCGGCCTAGTGCTTGTTGGGCCGAGAGCTCTGCAAAATAAGGTTTCGTAGTTGGCCAACAAAATACACGGACTTAGAAGGAGACTTGTTTATTGATTTTCAGAACATAAAATAATCACGATTTAAGTTAGAACGTTTACTTCATCAAAGTAAGTACTAGATATTATCGCTTTAAATCCGGATTTATGTTGTGGTGCCCTTTGCAATGTGGATAGATCTTGCATCACCTGCAGCCCCGAGTACCTACTTTGCAGTTAGGTTTTCCATCAGAATGATATCACTGTACCCACATGATTATATTCTTTTTATTTAATGCGCTACACGATAGTGTCAGCAGTGTACTGTCTACCTAAAAATACTATTATTAAAGATGAATTCCAATCATAGTTTTCAACACTTGGGAAAATATTTATCTGTGGTGGTGACTTGAACGCAAAACATGGGTACTGGGGCTCAAGATTAACGTTACCACGTTGCAACCAACTATATCAAACTGTAAAAAATCTCAATCTACAATGCATGTCACATGGCGAGCCAACATACTAGCCGGCAGACCAGAAAAATACCTGATTTGCTGGATTTCTTTGTAGTTAAGAAAATTCCTAACACGCACATGTGTATCGAATCATGCAATGACCTGTCATCAGATCATACACCTGTTTTCCTGAACGTAGACTGCAAAATCATCATGGTAGATCCCCCACCAAGATTGTAAAACAGAACAACAAACTGGGAATACTACAAGGAAATTATAACACGTGATGTAAACCTCAACATTCCTCTTAAAACTAGTGAAGAAGTCGAATCTGGCATAGAAACTTTCAACAAACTGATCCACCAGGCAGCAAATGACTCTACACCTGTATCTGGCAAAGAAGCACTACATAAATGTCATCAATATCCTAGGTACATTAAGGATAAAGTAATAGAGAAGACCATTAAGAAAGATTTGGCACAAGACTCGTTATCCCGTGGATAAAAAGGCGTTTAACAGAGCCTCGGAAAATCTGAAACAAACTGTCAAGAAGCTGAACGATGATAACATACAAAGATACCTGGCTGACCTTTCCCCGACACTCCTAACCAACTACTCGCTATGGAAAGCTACCAAAAAGCTTAAAAGACCAAACAACCAAATCCCACCAATCAGGTCCAATAGTGGCTCTTGGGCGAGATCTGATCTTGAAAAAGCCAATGTATACTCAGAACACCTTCAGACAGTATTAAACCCTCACAAAAGCACATACCCTGAATACGACGAAGAAGTCTACGAATATCTAAAATGTCCATTTCAAATGTGCATGCCACCAAAAAGTGCATCTCCAACAGAGGTTAGACTGGAAGAAATGAAGCTCCAAGAAGGTAAATCGCCTGGGTATGATCTAATTGATGCCACACTATTGAAACAACTTCCTAGGAAAGGAACGCTAATGCTAACAATACTAATCAATGCCTCTCTTAGATTAGAGCTTTTCTCTAGCCAATGGAAAATAGCGCCGGTCATCATGATACCCAAGCCAGGAAATCAGCTTCAAGAAGTTGGCTCTTACCGACCAATCAGCCTTCTGTCCGTATGTGGTAAGCTTCTTGAGAAAATAGTACTCAAAAGGATGCGACAACACTTGCACAAAGTAATTCCATCTCATCAATTTGGATTTCGCGAAAATCATGGAACCATAGAGTAAGTCCATCGACTTGTTGACATCATTGGTCGAGCACTCGAAACAAAACAGTATTGCTCTGCTGTTTTCCTTGATATTGGTCAGGCATTCGATAAAGTTTGGCATGATGGACTCCTATATAAAATAAAGAAGACACTCCCACACTCCTTTTACAATATATTAAAGTCATACATAGAATCAAGATGCTTTGAAGTTAAACACAACACAGGAAATTCGCTGCTTTGTAAAATTAGTTCAGGAGTCCCACAGAGCAGTATCTTAGGGCCAGTGCTCTACCTAATATACACTGCTGATCTTCCGACACATTATGCAGAAACCACAACAGCGACATACGCAGACGACACAGCGATCCTCTCTGTCCATGAGCAGTCACACGTTGCATCTGCAAAACTGTAAGATCACTTATCCCAGATCGAGAAATGGCTGGACTTATGGTGCATTAAAGCAAACCAAAGTAAATCGGTTCACGTAACATTCACCCTAAGAAGGCAAACCTGCCCACCAGTCAAGCTCTACAACCTGGGAATGCACCTAGACCGCAGGCTTACCTAGCGAACGCACATTTGGACCAAACGCAAACAACTAGACCATAAACTAAGAAGCATGTACTGGCTGACTGGACCAACATCACAGTTATCCTCAACTAGTAAAATCACAATCTATAAAACCATACTGAAATCTATTTGGACTTACGGGATCCAGCTCTGGGGTACTGCCAGTAATAGCAATCTCAAAATGTTGGAGAGATACCAAAACAAGACAATCAGGATAATGCTCGGCATTCCATACTTTATAAGCAACAAATACATCCATATGGACCTAAAAATCGTCACAGTCAGACAAGAGATAGCAAAATACAGCGAGAGATACCAAAATAGGCTCTTGAAACACGACAATGAACTGGCGGCCGAACTCGAAGGCACGGGAAGTGTAGAATTCACGCGATTGAGGAGACACAGTATCCCAAACCTGAAGATTAGATTCGACAGCAGCATATGAGAGAGGCTCACTGGATGCATTTTCCCTGACGAAAAAGATATTGAACCGACAACAAAATGGCCCATTGTTATAAACAGATTGCCACGTAACTGACAAGATATGGGAGGAAAAAAAAAATAATGCGCTAACTAAATTTAACGTGCTAAGGACAATTTTAAAAACCTATTTAGTGGCTACAAATTCCACCCATGCCGGGACTCGAATCCGTGACCTCTGGCTTACCAAGCCAGCGCTCTCCCAACTGAGCTGATGGGCTCAGGACTACCGACATTAGTGAAATTTTGAACCTCTTAACATTACTCTTTGTATTACGTACAGGCAGCGACATCTGGCTGAAGTAATTTGCATCACTTGCAGCCCTGAGTATCTACTTTGCAGTTAGGTTTTACATCAGAATGATATCGCTGTACCCACACGATTATATACTTTTTTTTAAAGCACTAACCTGTGCTAAGGACAATTTTTGGTTTTAAAACAGGTTTAAAAACCTATTTAGAGGCTAAAAATTTCACCCATGCCGGGATTCGAACCCGCAACCTCTGGCTATCCGTGCCAGTGCTCTACCAATTGAGCCAATGGGCGACTCACGGCATCAGTGTAATTTTGAACCTCTTTACACTATTCTCTGTATTACGTACAGGCAGCGACATCTGACTTAAGCAAATTGCATCACTTACAGCCCCGACTACCTACTTTGCAGTTAGGTTTTACATCGGAACGATATCACTGTACCCACATGATTATACTATTTTTATTTTTAATGCACTAACCCGTGCTAAGGAACAAATTTAAAAACCTATTTAGAGGCTAAAAATTTCACCCATGCCGGGATTCGAACCCGCAACCTCTGGCTTTTAAAATTTTTTAAAGGTTTTTAAAATTGTCCTTAGCACGGGTTAGTGCATTAAAATATATATACAGTGCGTCTCACGGCTATGCCACATGGAGGGAAAGTATCTTTAATATTGTACATGAAACATTTTACTGAAAGAAGATATTATTTTAATTTCAAAAACAATCTAAACTGCATCTCTAGAAACTTTTCTTTTTAATTTATTTTTGTTGTACCGCCTGCCTGTATGTCCATACATAGTCTGAAATTAAGTTTTATTTATTATTTATTTATTAGTACAATAGGACTCAGTCTGGGTGTATTTCCATGCTCGTGATGTCCTTGCCTAGTTACCACAGTACAGGGTATCCAAGTTTGGGACTAGGAAAAGTGATTGTATTGTGCGGAAGTTATTTACCTATACTATCTTCTTACTAGTATGTTTGGATGTTTGTTACTCAATCACGCCAGAAAGGCTGAGTCTGTGATGTTGTTTACTTGAATGAACCAACTAATAGACTGCCTCATTCGCGGTATAACGTCTGAATACCATGCCGCAGGTCGTGAATTTTACTCCCACTAGGGGCCACCGTACATTACTTCAGCCAGATGAAATTCGGCACAGAGATAGATATCAAATATTTTATACTTAATATTTTTAATATTACTTAATATTTTATTATTTTTAGTCTGGAATAGCATATCAAATATTTTATACATATCAAAATATTTTCGCTAACGAAGTCGTGAACAGCAGCTAGTTATTTAAAAATCAAATTTTGAAATTCTTCTTCTACAGGCTAAATTAGTCCACTGCTGGACATAGCCCTCCCCTAATGAGCGCCATAGCGTAAGGTTGTGCCATCATTGGGGGGTAATGCCCATAATCCCCACGCTGGGCATGCGGGTTGGGGATAGCAGTTTGGTGGAATAGTACTGCTGGGGGCGCTGCTGCTAATCCCCTGGTTTATATCCCTTATAAAAATCTGGAATTCTTACCCTTATGTAAATCTGGGAGCTGTCAAACCGATCCTTGATGACAACAATAAGATATACCGTGAAGATGACGTTGCAGATCATGACAAGCAGCCATCCGTACCGTCTTTTATTATTAAGTGACAAGTAGACGAGACCGTGTATTGCTGTGATATGTTCCAGGGGAAATTTAGGTGGCTTTTTCATCTTGTTCGGTTTCATTTTTTCAGTCTTTCAATTCTTCAACCCAAAGTTAGTGTAAGTGTTCAGATTCTGTCTGAAACAGTTCAATGCATTGACAACAATTTAAAATGTGAGACTCGATATCATTCACTACATTTAGTAACTTAGTGACTAAGTATTCGTTCGTTCATGATTAATGAATTTGTTAAACAGGGAGCCGTCAACTAAAATTACAAACTAATACTTAATTCTATTTGTTTAAAGCGGCGGCAGCCCAGTGGGTAGAACAATGGACTCGTAAGCGAGAGACCCAGGATCGATCTCGGTGCGGGCATGTACCAATGACTTTTTTTTAATAACATAACATTTACATACAGACACATAACATTGCTTCTGGCCCCATACTGGAAAACCAGTGGATAGAGTATAGTGGACTGTAGACTATCTAACTATGCAGCAGTGGACTAGTATAGCCTGACGACGACGACGACGACTGGGAAACCCTGTGTCGTGGGAACCAGAAACAACCAGATCACAAACATAAAAACATTCAAGACCTGGGGTCCCCATACGGGGTTCGAGCCCGGGACCTCTCGCATGGTAGGCAGATGCGCTACCCAAAAACATCCTTGGCGCTACCGCTAAGCCACAGAGGTCGTCGTCGTTTTCTATGTTATGTAAACTTATAAAGTCATATAAGCAATAGCACTCACTAATCGCGAAAGAAAACACCGTGAGGAAACTGAGGTAAATAAGTAAGTAAGTAAGTGAGTGAGTGAGTGAGTGAGTGAGTGAGTGAGTGAGTGGGTGAGTGGGTGAGTGGGTGAGTGAGTGAGTGAGTGAGTGAGTGAGTGAGTGTGTGAGTAAGTAAGTAAGGAATTTTATTGCATAACAGTTACAGCAGCAAGTATTACATAAGTAATTCATTTACAAAAGAGGTGGGAATGTGCATAATACATGGCGCAACGGCAGTCCACAAACTATGCGAGGCCTGTAACTTGAGGACTTTATTAGTGTGCACAGAAGGTTTTCAAATACTACGTGCTTAAAACAGCCACTCCACGGTGGGCACGCGTGGTAATGAAACCCAAACTATCTCTCTCTGAGAGAACGCCTGTGCGCTGGAGTGGGATATTTGTAGGCTACATAAAAAAATGTTTACAGCTTAATACAAATTAATACTACTAATACAAAAACCAACAGCGTTGTGTTTTAATTGTGCACCTAATGAAAGACTCTAATAAGAATTCATGCTTAAAAACACTTTTCGATGGTTTTCTCAGTAAAACCTGTACAGGTTTATAAGCGAGTTGAGCTACACTTTGCTTAAAATTAACTTCCCTAAGTAGCTGGGGGGTACTAACTAGCGCTACCAATGACATAAATATCCCTTTATTATAATAATGTTATTTTTCAAAAAGTAAACGTCAAAATCCACCTAATCCTTATCCACCTAAGAAGTTCAAATTTTCCACATTCAAAACTTAATGTAAATGTAAAACTTAATGTAATGTTAGCCTACTTAATGTACATGAGAAAAAAATTACGCATTAGCGTAGTTTTTTTCTCATGTACTTTAAGTAGGCTTACGAAATGTCGAAAAGAAAAAATGTTAGGTTACTGAGATAAATCTCAGTAACGTAACAATTTGTAGTGAACTCCCGGTCTATTACTGTAATGAAATTTTGTGTGCAATCGAAAGCACTAAAAACTTTTATTAACTAGCTAGAGTGGGTAATAAAACTTACATTAAGGTATGTAGTCGCGTTTAAACAACAAATTAAAGACTTTGGTGCTTTTGAAGTACGTACCACGTACGTACGATACATGTGTTATAGTCTATGATCCTTAAAGTGAAAAACCCATGAAATTATGGTAACCTCACTGGACTAAACTGAATTTCAGAACAAAACGTAGTTGTGAATGAATGGATTATTTGATTTAGCCCCTTTAAGCTTAATATAAGCTGTGGTACATAGCCCAGTGGGTAGACCATTGAACTCGGAGGCATTTACTTATGATTTATTTATTTTCAAAGTTACGTACATATACGAATATGTGGTAGCAACACAACAGGCTAACCGTGAAGAAAAACATCGTGTGAAAACTCGCGGCCTGGTAGGCTCCGCATTCCGTGCTGACTTGTCATTCCCGTTAACCAGGCCGACTAATCTGTCAGAATGGTTTAAATGATAGGCACACCTGCTTTATCTAGAAACAGTGACACGGGCACTGCAGCGTGGTCCCTTCACACATCTAATGTGAGTACAGTGCCACTGGACGCTGTATAAACAATCTCGTTACGTAAGTGCAAAGGCTAAAGTTCAGTTACTACTTTTATCGACTCTGCATTCATTGATGATTACGTATTTTGAGTTAATATTCGAAGTTGATTGTTGTAGCTATAGGAAGCACTTATTATATTCATGTATTTAGAAAAAGTTTATGTCATAATTATCTCTATTTGATTGCAATAATATAGAGGCTACGAGTAATCAAAACTAAGAACAAAAATTCAATAGGTATGTAAATGTAGATTAAAAATACCTAAGCTTCTAACTTTAATAGACTAAGTAGTCTATAAAAGTTAGAAGTTAGAACATTTACTATTCGGTTACATTTACTGGCATGTACAGTTGCAATTTGATTTAATAGAATTTAGATTTATCAACTTTTTTTTACTCCGTGTGCAAAGCACGATTTAGACATATGGTATATTGACTAATGGTATAATGCTGACTTATACTGACTTATGCTTATGATGACACCATTATACCATGCTGACTAATGGTATAATGCTAAAAACATTAAGTCCGCCACATTGCCATTGTATTTTTTTACTTATGTGCAATAAACGTATTAATAATCTATACATATAAAATTCAAAGTCCTGACTGACTGACTGACTCACTCATCAACGCCCAGCCCAAGCCGTTGGACCTAGGAAGCTGAAATTTTGCACAGGAGGTCTATGTATAATGTTGGTAAGGAACAAGACCGGATTTTTTGAAATTCAACCCCAAAGGGGGCGAAAAGGGTTGCCAAAATTTGTATGGGAGGTATAAAAAATGTTGTCTAATTTTCTTGAAACTTAAAATAGATGTTCTTCAACACAATTGATTGAGGACGTGTTTCGCCGTTTTTTCTAAATGCAGCCCTTAAGGGAGTGAAAGGGGTTGCAAAATTTTGTTCCTTGAATCTTTTCCAAAGTTGAACCTAAGAAGCTGAAATTTTGCACAGAGGGTCTATATATAATGTAGGCAAGGAATAAGACCATATTTTTTTAAATTGAACCCCTAAAGGGGTGGTAAGGGTTGCCAAAAGTTGCATGGGAGGTATAAAGAATTTTGTCTAATTTTCTTGAAACTTAAAATAATACAATTGATTGAACACGTGTTTCGCCGTATTTTCTAAATTTAACCCTTAAAAGGGAGTGAAAGGGGTTGCAAACTTTTTTTACTTGAATCTTTTCCAAAATAGGACCTAGGAAGCTGAAATTTTGCACAAAGGGTCTATGAATAATGTAAGCAAGAAATAAGACCAGATTTTTTTAAATTTAACCCCTAAGGGGGCGAAAACGGTTGCCAAAATTTGCATGGTAGGTATAAAGAATATTGTCCAATTTTGTTGAAACTGAAAATAAATACTCTTCAAAACAATTGATTGAACGCGTGTTTCGCCGTTTTTTTTTTTAATTTAACCTTTAAGGGAGTGAAGGGGGTTGCAAAATTTTGTTCCGTGAATCTCTTCCAAAATTTATTTTGTTCTTCTACGATTTGTCGCAGAGTCAGATAATTGATCAGAACAAAAATCGTCTGCACCTTTTATTGGAGCATGCTGAATAACTAAAGTCCACGCGGACGGAGTCGCGGGCAAAAGCTAGTAATACTAATAAATGTATTCCACTGTATTCCATACGTAGGTATATAGTGCAGCCATTGACATATTCAAGATTTTATACTAATTTTCTTTTTTATTCTTCCTCGCAGACAGTCACCCAATCTCAGATTGTTTCACTTGCTTAGGATTCTAGTCTAAAATTACACACTAATTTGCTGCTGACCATCAGTTCAGTTTTTTAACTATCAGTTTACTTTATTGAAAAAAGTTTATTAATTTGTGTGTGCGCCAGGCGAAAGCCAGGTTTTGAATGTGGAAGGTCATTAAGAACTTTGTTACTTTGTTCAATCCAAGGAATACGGTAAGTACTTACGGTTCTGTGAATTGACAAAATTTCATTTTTTTAGCATACGGATTTTATTGTCCTAAAGGAAACTAGATACAAAATAAAACGAACCATATTTTTTTATTTTATGAAACACGCACGTTTTCTGTTTTTAACATTTTAAAGTTTAAAATATTTTTACCGGAAGTGACGAAACAACGAGGCTCACAATATGTTTTCTTTTGCCTAATATCCTAAAAAAAAAAATATAGTTACAAATGTCATTTTAGTATTGCCAGGGCCATGTTAAAAAACAGTTTCTGATTTTTTTTAACATATGCAAATATTACACTATTTTTATTTTTAATGCACTAACCCGTGCTAAGGAACAAATTTAAAAACCTATTTAGAGGCTAAAAATTTCACCCATGCCAGGATTCGAACCCGCAACCTCTGGCTATCCGTACCAGCGCTCTACCAATTGAGCCAACGGGCGACTCACGGCATCAGTGAAATTTCGAACCTCTTTACAATATTCTCTGTATTACGTACAGGCAGCGACATCTGACTTAAGCAAATTGCATTACTTACAGCCCCGACTACCTACTTTGCAGTTAGGTTTAACATCGGAACGATATCACTGTACCCACATGATTACACTATTAGTGCATTAAAAATAAAAATAGTGTAATCATGTGGGTACAGTGATATCGTTCCGATGTTAAACCAAAAAAGGTGTCAGGAGATAATTATGCTTATCAAAATGAAAAGCAAAGAAAAATATTCATTGCACAAGCAGTGTATTTATTATAAACGAGGATGAAGAAATGATAGAAAATTGAAAATATACTTATTATTTTTGTGTTTCAATCACTAATTATTCAATTAAAAGATAATACGGCAGATCAGCGATTTTTTTTTTATAATTACGGCAATTTGAAGGTTTAGATACGGCAACCCAGATTTTGACGATAATAACACTGGTCGTCAGCTAAGTCGCTAAATTATTTTTGTCCTCAAAACTTTTTTCTTGTCGCTAAGGCTCTCGCAAAAGTCGTCATTTCTAGCGACTAAGTCGCTAAAAATTGGCAACACTGATTTTTTAGGTTAGATCTTGAAATTGACTTTTTTTTTATCGTGGCACAGGCATGTTTACTGGGAGCCATGGTGTGACGTCATCAGCGTATTTTTGTGTTTTTACCATTTTCTCGGAAATGAAACCACAGAAAAAACTGAAATAAATTTTTACGTGCTTTACAAAGCCAAATCTCGAAATGGTTTTCGAATTAGAGCTCCATACAATGTTCCTTCCAATTTTTCTATTCGCACGGCTTAACTTACGCCTAAAATTAGTTAAACATCAAACTCTGAAAAAAACTACAAACTGGGAGCCAATTCTCACTTCATTAGCAAATAATTCGTATACGACTCTTAAGGCTTATGCCTTGAACTCTACATAAAAAGTCGAGCGGCAACTAAAATCTGTATTCTGAACGCCATGCTAGATTGGATTTGAATAGAAAATAATTGTCTAATGACTCTGTCGAGTTGTCTAAGTGTCTCATCTTACTTTTATGCGACAAAATGTCTAAGGGCGAGATAAATAGTCGCTTCTAAGAAAAAGTCTTAGCGAAAGCACTTGCTTAAGAATCGATTTGTCTATCTAAGACAGTACTTTGGCACTCTCTTAAGTCGCGAAACCCGGACTAATTCTTAGCATTGGCCTAAGAACGTGCTTAGCTAAGCAAACGTCTACTTTGATACTTAGCTAAGTTAGCCTGAAGTAATGCTTAGGGAAGCTTGAGTACGGACTTGGGCTAAGCAACGACTATTTATCTCGCCCTGAGTCTTCGAATATTTTGCGTTTACGCTTTCAATTCGCATGGGCGAGAATCGGCTCCCTGATTCGTTAAGCACATGTTACACTTTACATTCATACATTACGACACTCTCGCTGGTTTCCAGGGATGACTTTTTTACATGGCGTAATCATATTGATCTAGAATTGCCAAAGAAAGAAATGCCTACCTAGACTTTCAAGTAAAATTATTGTTGTGTATTCACGTCAAAATGCACATTTTTATCAAACACATTTGTGTGTTTAGATCTAGTGATGTGCAATTTAAAGGTTTTGAAAATCTTAAATAATTCTTATTTTGTAGACTCTTAGTCCGGACAGCGGTGGTAGCTCAGTGGGTAGAACCATAGACTGGCAAGCGAGAGCCCCAGGTTCGATCCCGAGTGCGGGCATGTACCAATGACTTTGTTTAACTTCAAAGTTACGTACATTTGCGAATTTGCAGTCGCAATACCACACGCTAACAGTGAAGGAAAACATCGTGAGGAAACCCGCGGCTTGGTTGGCTCCGCACGTATTGACTAGTCTTTCCTGTGGGCTAGGCCGACTATGCTGTCAGGATGGTATAGGTGCTGGGCAAGCCTACACCATCTATAAAAAAACCATGACCCAGGCACTACAGCGTCGGAGTGGTCCCTTCACCCATCTAGTGTGAGTGAAGATACCACTGGACGCTGTATAAATCATCTCATTAAGTAGATGCAAAAAGGCCAATATTAGTCCGGATTTACTAACGAGTGTTGTTATATCTAAATCCGGTAAGTAAATCCGGACTAAAAGTCTACAGTGTGTTGTGCTTACGAAAGTTTTAGTTCAAAAATTCTTATTTTAATTTTATTTTTTTTCATTAGTCATGCATGACTTTCCCAGCTGGCCAAAGGCCTCCCCTTTAGACTTCCACTCCTCCTTTTCTGGCCAAAATGTCAAAATGACTTTTTTTTATTCTTATAAGTTGCACCAACAGCAAATCATGTACAAACATAATACATGGACAGTACCAATTGACAGTACCAGAACTACATATTTTGCCACTTACTGGTGAACACAGCATTGTTATTGCTTTAAGGTTCATGAATTATGAATCTGGTTAGCAAATGCAAAACTATAAATTTTCAGTTACAATTATTGTACAATTTCGAAAAAACTTAACATAGTTATTTACAAGTACACACATGCATAAAATTCAATTCAATAACGCATAATAATTACAACGAAATAAAAATTAGACCACGACCGACTTTTGGCATAGACATGGTATTAAAAAACCTATTTAGAGGTTATAAGCTCAGTTGGATAGAGCGCTGGTACGGATAGCCAGAGGTCGCGGGTCCGAATCCCGGCATTGGTGGAATTTTTAGCCTCTAAAGAGTAAGATTGGGTCGTTGTCCGATTTTTCGACGACGAAACGCAACCGTTTTTTCTGGAACGAAAACAGGTCCTCGAAACGGTCCTCGTTCGCAACTGGTTTCATTGTATGCGAACGAGCAAGGCGCAGAGG
This sequence comes from Yponomeuta sedellus, assembly GCA_934045075.1. Classification (NCBI taxonomy): domain Eukaryota; kingdom Metazoa; phylum Arthropoda; class Insecta; order Lepidoptera; family Yponomeutidae; genus Yponomeuta; species Yponomeuta sedellus. Next base: position 1,136,932 of record OW203726.1, on the reverse strand, counting down.
ACGGTCAAACGAGTACGAACGAGACGAAATCACGAAACATCGGAAAAAATAAGTTGTTTTACACGATATTCGACTGTATACTCATAGACATAAAGATGACTTTATTGTATCACAGACCAAAACGAACGGAACGAGCAAGGAGCCGACGACGACGTCGCAAGGATCTCATTACGTTCTAGGCTCTATTAATATAGCACTAAAGGACATATCCGCGTCAAACAATCTAAGGACTGGTCTCGCGACGAACTAACGCTGGCACTGCTTTAAGTCGCTGGCACTGCTTTAGAATGAAACGTAAAACGGTCCTATCGTCGCGGAACACAAAACGATCTTAAAAAACGGTTCGTCTTTGCAACGATCACGCCTACTAAATAGGTTTTTTAAAATTGTCCTTAGCACGGATTAGTGCATTAAAAATAAAAATAGTATGATCATGTGGGTACAGCGATATCATTCCGATGTTAAAACCTAACTGCAAAGTAGGTAGTCGGGGCTGTAAGTGATGCAATCTACTTCAGCCAGATGTCGCTGCCTGTACGTAATACAGAGAATAGTGTAAAGAGGTTCGAAATTTCACTGATGCCGGTGAGTCGCCCATTAGCTCAGTTGGATAGAGCGCTGGCACGGATAGCCAGAGGTCGTGGGATCGAATCCCGGCATGGGTGGAATTTTTAGCCTCTAAATAGGTTTTTAAAAAATTGTCCTTAGCACGGGTTAGTGAATTAAAAATAAAAATAGTATAATAGACATGATATTTAAAAGACATGATAAAAAATTTAATACTTTAGTACATGCAGTCATTTTCCGTCCCCATTACTTTATTTTTCAGGATTGACGTTGTTCTCGAATCCAAGTTCATTTACCTTAACTTTTAATGTAAGTATATGAAGAGGTTACTCAACATGACTTCGTCAAAATCGCCAACGAAATTGAGCGGCAAACTTTGGCAGGAGATCCTCAGCTACTGCAAGAACTCTACTATGCATGGCTTATATTACTTCTACAAATGCAAGACGTTTTCGATGAGGGCAACCTGGCTCATCATATTTGGTTGTTGTGTAGCCCTGTCTTGTTTCTTGAACCTCAAAATATGGGACCAATACGTCGTGGACCCCACTGTCACTGTGGTATGTATTTTCGCTTTCATTTTTATATTTATACGGTTTAGTACCGTATAGTCTGTTAGCTTTTGGAATATACCTCGGGCTTTAGAGTAGGCTTCGGTTTCTGCCGATACACACGAGTATAATACTACTTCCTGCTCTGTATAAAACTTTTATTGTGAGGTTCATTTAAGTTTATTTTATTGAGTGTCATATTAGTTTCGATATTTCTATTACATGAATATACCCGATTCTATATGTAAGTGGCAGTAGGCTGGCTATATCTCGCGATGAACCGACAACCATTGGAGTGAACGTGTCCTTGAGTGGAGACCGCAACTCGGCAAACGTAGTGTAGGACGCCCTCCGACCAGGTGGGATGACGATCTGCGAAAAACTGCAGGCAGATGCTGGATGCGGCAAGCTGAAGACAGGGCGCTATGGCGCTCATTTAGGGAGGACTATGTCTTACAGTGGACTAGTATAGCCTGCCTGACGACAGCCGATTCTATCCGATAGTAGCCGAAGTATATTCTAAAGGCTAACAGACACTTTTGTGGGTCCCGGTATTGCTGACTGTGCACCGCGCACAGTCATTCTCACGTCTTGCTGCCTGCGCCAAGCAGTTGACTTTCGCCTCTCAATAACAACATACGTCTTCAAACTTCAACACTTCAAACATACGTAACTGTGCACGGTTTCTAATATCCATAATGAAGACTTGAACATCAGCAACTACTTTCTTCTTCCACCACCGCCCTACAAGCTACAACATCTGCTGTGCGACAGAGTTGAGTTGCACACGCTCTCCTCTGCTCGTACAAAATTGATTGTGAATATTCTGTTAAAATATTTTCGGGGCTTAATCGCGTAGTAATTACGTGCTATTTTACCTCGAGTCTTCTCGTGACCACGATGACTCTCGTCGTCGAAACGTCGAGGTAAAAAAGCAATAAATTACTACGCAATTAAGCCCCGAAACCCCATCTTATTAGCAATAAGGCCGCCAATTGTATTTTTTCTTTTTTATCTGCTGTTTCTGTAATTTTATTTCCGGTCTACAATAAAGCATATTTTTTGTATGTTATCTTATGATTGTTTCCTTCGCAGGTGGAGTCCACTCACTATCCGACCAGCAAAATCCCCTTTCCCGCCATTGTGTTATGCGACAGTAGCCAGGTGTATGGGCCAATCACCGACCAAGTATCGGATATTCTGTAAGTAAATGAGTAAACACTTCCGCTTGTCTGCTTTACAGTATCATCATTATCATAATCAGCCGAAGATACGCCACTAAGCCTGATCTTCGGCTCTTCTCTTCCAGTTAGTTTCCACCGCATTGAGCAAGATGTTTGTTGTTGCCGTTTCTTTTTTCATTAATAAGCATTCGATATCAACCCTTGTATGTCCCCACTGCTGGGGCACGGGTTTCTTCCTGCATCGCAGGAAGGTTAGGCCATACTCCACCACGGGGACCAAGCCCGGGTTGGTGGAGGATGGTAAGACAGTGGCGAGCCTTACTGTCAGAAGTTATCAAGCCGCCCATAAGGCCTCTGGCATGGCTTAACGACTGACATTACATGACAGCCGGCACCAACGGTTTAACGTGCCTAGCGAAGCACGGAAGCGCTCGGAAAAATACCACTAGCGGTAGTCACGGGACGGTCTCCCATGCTGTACCTGACCGCGCCTGTTGTTGCTTAACTCAAGTGATTGATTCCACGAGCGCATTTTCTCTAATTAATAAGCATTAATTAATTCCATTGGCCACGAGCGAATTTGCTCTAATTAATAAGCATTAATTAAAGCAAATTCGTTATCATACTCATATATAGTTATATATTAAACGGGTCTAATTGGGAGTATTTATTAGGTAAAACGTAATTTTTACCTTACTTCCCAACGTTTCGCAAACGGTCTCTTTGCAGGTCACAGGCCTTCTCTCAGAGAGAGAGAGAGAGAGTCCGGGCCTAATTACCACGCATGCCCACCGCTTATTGACAATTTCAAGCGCTGACATAATTATCTGTATACCTGAAACACTCAGGTTTCCTCGCAACGTTTTCCTTCACCGTTAGCGAGTGGTATTGCTACTTTACAATTATTCATAAATGTACATAACTTCGAAAACAAAGTCATTGGTACATGCCCGCACTGGGAATCAAACCTGGGGTAAAAAATAATAGGCAATTAATGTAATCTAAACGTGTCCCAGGATAAAACGCGGGTACGAACTCCCTGACATCGAGTTGTTCTTCGAAACGCTCGCCAGCGGCGATGGTCTGACGCCCTTTTTGTACCAGCACATGGTGGTCATACATGAACTGCTGGAGGACATCGGAATACCGCTGGAAGAACTACTTGATTTGGTGAGGAGAGCCACCAACGTAGTCATCATAAAGACGTACACTTTTGAAACAATCCTCGAAAACATGTAAAAATTGTCTTAGTAGGATAAAAAATTGATTTAAAAATTGAAATTGAAGGATGTAAAAATTATCTTAGTAGGTACTTCTAGAAACTTGGGAATCCCGAAAAAATATGAGTTGTTCCATAGTAAAGTTATGTATTTGGTGCATAGTGCTTTTCTATAAAGTATTTGGTGTATGTCTACTTCGTAGTGGCGTATACTAATGTATCTATTATTACTTCCAGTTGGATAAACCATGCAACGTGCTGATAAAGCAATGCATCTGGCGATCTGAGGAGAAAAACTGCTCAGAGATGTTTCGCAAAGTACTCACTTTCAGAGGCTTCTGTTGCCGTTTTGACCTCGACTACTTTCGGTGAGACGCGTTTCATAAAATGTAAAGAATCGCTCGCAGCCCCGGCTGCCTGAGTGATCTTAAACGATCACGAAGGTTAAGCAACATAGGGCGCGTTCAGTGCATGGATGGGTGACCGTCTATGACTAACGCTAGCGGCATTTTTCCAAGTAGTTCTGTGATTCGCAAGGTACGTTAAGTTGTTGGTGCCGATGCCGTTGATAGATGGCAGTCGTTAAGCTAAGCTTTAGGGCGCCTTGAAAACTTCTGACAGTAAGACCAGTCACTAGTCTTGCTAGCATCTGCATACTTGGCCCCCGTGACGGAGTATGGCCTATACTTTCCTCAGGGACAAGATCCGTGCCCCTCGGTGGAAATATAATGGGTTGCTGATAAACTATATGAAAATAGTTAATTTAGACGTAAATGGTAATTACATCCTTTTTTGCACCAACCCATGCTAAGGACAATTTTAAAAACCTGTTTAGAGGCTAAAAATTCCACCCATGCCGAAACTCGAACCCGCGGCTCATTGCTAACCGTGCCAATGCTCTCCCAACTGAGCCAATGGGCAAGCACCTGCATCAGCAAAATTTCGAACCTCTACTATATTCTCTGTTTTATTTACAGGCAGCGACATCTGGCTGAAGCAATTTGCATCACTGCATGGGTGTAATTTTTAGCCTCCAAATAGGTTGTTTAAAATGGTAATTGTTCTTAAAGCGATAAAAGAAACAGAATCTACGAAGCCAAAAGAACGTTACGTTATCAACTGAGATGCTACTAGCTGTCACTTTCTAGTAGTACCATTACACGATACAAGAACTCTTTAAACAATCAAACGAGCCCTGAGCAGGTCCGTGATTAAGGCGCTGGGGGATGCTAACTAATGGGGACGCCACCAGTTAGTTTGTCCTGTGGTTTCCGCACTTAGCCTCATAGTTGGGCCATTGTACGTAGCAGGGCTGTGGGATCACTCCAGCCATCCAATTTCTTTCCAGAAAGCCAGCAGTGCACCAATGTTACTGCTGGCCTCCGGAAGGGATCCCAGCTTTCCGATGGTGGGGACGCCACTAATGAATTAAAAATCATAATTAATTTTAAGACATTTTTTTCAAACGGTTAAAATCAACGATCACAATATCTGTGATAACTATTCATAGAACATGCTGCCTAGAACGTTATCAATATCCTAGGACCTTATAAAACGCCTAAAACGGCCTTTTTTTGGCGGAAATCGATGAAAGTTCTAGGCTGTTGATCCTAGGTTCTAGAGTGTAGGTTCGAAAAATAGTTAAGATAAGTTAAGAGCAATAAAAGGAGAAAATATTTTTTTGACACCTTTTCTGATGTATGACTCCTAAGATACAGGTTAACCTAGTTTAGAAGTCAGGACGTTACGTGGTATTGTAAGAAAGCTGTTTAAAAATATGGAAAGTTACATTGTATGTTTTTTGTCAATAAATTACGTTACTTGTTCATCTTCTTCAAGCTATATTATTTCACTGCTGGACATAGCTCTCCCCTAATGAGCGCAAGTTTGTGCCATTATTAGGAGGTAATGCCCATAATCTCCACGCTGGGCATGCGGGTTGGGGATCGCAGTTTAGTAGAATGTACTGCTGGGGGCGCTGATGCCCACCCCCCCGGTTTGAGTCCCTTAGTCGCCTTTTACGACACCCGCGGAAAGGATTCGGGTTACTTACTTACTTTTTGAAACAAAAAACGTATAATAAAACAAAGTAAGTGATGCAATCTACTTCAGCCAGATGTCGCTGCCTGTACGTAATACAGAGAATAGTGTAAAGAGGTTCGAAATTTCACTGATGCCGGTGACTCACCCATTAGCACAGAGCGCTGGCACGGATAGCCAGAAGTCGCGGGTTCGAATCCCGGCATAGGTGGAATTTTTAGCCTCTAAATAGGTTTTTAAAATTGTCCTTAGCACGGGTTAGTGCATTAAAAATAAAAATAGTATAATTATAAAACAAGTTACTATTTTTATTCCATTGGTGGCGCTCGTTAGCACCCCCGAGCGCCTTAAAGGTATTTTTTTGTGTTTAAGAGAACACTCAGCAAATGGTACATACTTCGTGGCGCAACCGAGCCTATCCAAGGCTTTACAGTTGGTGATTGATGGCCGGCAGGTTTACACCAATGGAACAATCGTCGAGGCAGCTGCTGAAGTAAGTTGTAATCGTCTCTACCAGCCTACCCTACTTTCTACCCTCTCCTGGGAAGTACAGTTTCTTCTTCTTCTACTTCAGGCTATATTACGAGGGCTGCTACTTATGTATGCGGAATAGATAAAATAAACAAAGTTATATGGCTAACTATGCTTTTAATGTTTTCAAAGTATTCTCCACTATGATCGTTGCACTTTTGCATTCGATGAAACCAATTTGTAAAACACTTTTTCCACTCTGATTGAGGTATCTCCAAAACGTGCTGTTTGAACGCATCTACGGCATCTTCACGGGTCGAAAATCGTTGACCACGTAATTTATTCTTTACATTTGGGAATAAATAGAAATCATTGGGAGCCAAATCAGGGCTGTACGGTGGATGACCCATCAATTCTATTTTTTGACCATCCAAAAATGTAGTTGTTTCCTGAGATGTATGACAGCTGGCATTGTCATGGTGAAGTATGATTCTGCGTCGCTCGTCGTTTTGGCGTATTTCTTCAAATACTTCCGCCAAACAAATGGTCGTGTACCACTCGGAATTAACCGTTCTGCGATTCTCCAGTGTTATTGTAGCCACATGGCCATTAATACCAAAAAAGCAGGCCACCATTTGCTTTACAGTGCTTTTTGCACGAGCCATTTTCGTAGGGTTCGGCTCATTTTGAAACACCCAAACTGTTGATTGTTGTTTAGTTTTAGGATCGTACGCGTAGATGCAGGATTCGTCACCTGTGTAGATATTATAAACAGATTTTGAGTCGCCTCCGTTGAATTTTTTTAAGGTTTTCTTGCACCATTCGACGCGAGCATCTTTTTGATCCTGAGTTAAGTTGTGCGGGATCCAACGCGAACAAATTTATTTTACAGACAAATGTTCATGTAATATCCTATAAATGCTCGTCATACATATGCCCAGAATAGCCTCTATCTCGCGATACGTAACATGGAGGTCTTGCATTATTAGTTTTCAATATTTTTCACAGCTTCAATATTTTGTGGCACACCACCGATTTTTGGCCATCTTCTTTAACTTCGTCCGTGAGCTTACTGCGCCCGCGATTAAACTCACTAAACCAGTGATACACAGTCGCTTTTGATGGAGCTTCACCACTAAAAGTAGAAGTTAATTGATCTACGCACTGTTGTTGCATTAAACCACGTCGAAAATCGTAATAAATCATAACACGAATATTTTCACGAATGAGTTCCATTTTTTCAGCGATATGACATTTTAAACCCAACAAAAACAAAACACTAACGTATATAAGAGAAAAATATTAGCGGCCAGTATTTAAAAAAAGAACGAATTTTCAGAAATTGCGTTTAAAATTATAGAAATCCCAGATTCCGCATACTAAGTAGCAGCCTATGTAGTCCACTGCTGGACATAGCCCTCCCCTAATGAGTGCCATAGCACAAGTTGTGCCATCATCATCATCATCAAGTACAGTTTATTCAGTATATTATTTTTAATGCACTAACCCGTGCTAAGGACAATTTTAGAAACCTATTAGAGGCTAAAAATTTCACCCATGCCGGGATTCGAACCAGCGACCTCTGGCTATCCGTGCCAGCGCTTTTTCCAAATGAGCTAATGGGCGACTCATAAGTGAAATTTCAGTTTACAGTTTATCGAGGCTTGGTAAATAATATAGTAGGGCCACAGGTTTATCTGTGGATTGAAACTACTTTTCACATGCTCGGGGGTAAAATCACACTATCATCACATCAATCTAATATTATCACATTTATTTTTATTATTTTATTTTATAACGGAGGAAAAACATCACATTACATTACACTAATATTAAAAAGTGAAAGTTTATGAATGTGTACGTTTGTTACTTCTTCACGTCTAAACAGCTGGAGTGACTTTAATAAAATGGTATGGAGATAGCTGACCCCCTGGATAAACACAAAGGCTACGTTTAGCTTATGTCTCTATGTTTATAAAATCTGATAAAATCTGTAATAATCAATCCATTAACTCTTAATTTACTATAAAATTAATAATATCTATACGTCGTATATGATAATATTGTTCAAAAGGGAACTGCTGGCTTTAGGAAAAATGTAAAAAATTAAATGCCTGTCAATTTTCCTACAAAAATTATGTCAATAAAAAAACCACACATTTTGCCAAGGTGCCAAATTTGTAACGTAATTTAAGTGTTCTTTTGGAGTACTATGGCTAACTTAGAATGTAGAAGCATAAGTACTAGCTGTGGCCCGCGGCTTTCCTCGCGTATTTTGAATTTTTAGACTGGATTGGTGTGTGTGAGTCACAAAAATCAAATTTAGAATATTAGTATGATATAATATTTTATTTCTATTAGGCTTAAGTTAGAAGCCAATCTAAATTTGATGTACGTTTTCGATCAAGTTTTGTAGAAGCTAAAACCATCATCACCATTTAATTCCAGCTGTTCATTTTCGACGAGTTGGACCACATGACATCGCTGGACAGCTCCGTGAGTCTGGCGTCCAAGGTTTTCTTCGACGTGAGCATACAACTGTCAGCCACGCATGCCTCGCAGGACGTCAAGGCTCTGCAGAGAAACGCGAGGCGGTGCACGCTCCCAAGCGTAAGTTACAAAGCAAAGTCGGTCGGTGTGAGTTGGGCTCTTGCAAGGGCATACTGGTACAATATGCTGCAACTCATTCTACACGGTGCACGCTCCCAAGCGTAAGTTACAAAGCAAAGTCGGTCGGTGTGAGTTGGGCTCTTGCAAGGGCATACTAGACAATATTATGTTGCAACTCATTCTACACGGTGCATACTCCCAAGCGTAAGTTACAAATCAAAGTCGGTCAGTGTGAGTTGGACTCTTGCATGGGCATTTTATGCTGCAACTCATTCTACACGGTGCATACTCCCATTTTTTTTTTTCACCCAGGAGAAACCCCAATTACGGGTACCACTGGCTCGGGGGAGCACAGTGGTTATGTCGGACTCCCCGCCCTGAAAAGGGCGATATACCGACTAAAACTCCTGGGGTGTTCCTCCGCACCGCAAAGGACGGGGCCACGGGGACGCTTGCGCACACTTCCGCGACCCCGTCTGCGGGCGCCCTTTCGGGCACTCCTTCGGCGGCGCCCCCTGCCCCGTTGGTGCTCGACGACGGGGCTAGAAAGCGCCGCATCTCTTCGTTGGAGCATAGTGGCCGAGTGCAAAAGACCTCGGCCACCACACGCCCCAACGCGCCACCCCCTCCACCCCATCGCAACCCGGTCGATGAGGTGTTAAGGGCGGCGCACCTCCTCGTTGAGGCGCGTGGGGGCCAAGGCATCACGGTCCCCACACGCCCCACACGCGAGGCCCGTCGCGTCGCCCACCCGCGCCTCTCTGAAAGCAGAAAAGGCGGTGAGCGACCGCGCGGGCCCCCTCCGTGCCAGAAGGCACCCTCGGAACACGCAAGGGCGCCCTCCGGCCCGCCGTGATGGAGGCGGAGGGTCCCCCGACCCTTCGCGTCCCGGCGGCCACTCTGGTCCGACTGGTACGAGGCGCGCGCGCTTCCGCGCAGCGGCGCCCCCACCAGTCGGTCCTTCATTCGGTTGGTCGCCTGGGTCCAGCTCCACAGAGTGAAACAGGGCCCACGCGACCCCTCCCGCCGTGATGGAGGCAGAGGGTCCCCAGACCCTCCGCCCACGGCCACTCTGGTCCGACTGGTACGAGGCGCGCGCGCTTTCGCGCAGCGGCGCCCCCCCCCAGTCGGTCCTTCAATCGGTTGGTCACCTGGGTCCCGCTCCACAAAGTGAAACAGGGCCCACGCGACCCCTCCCGCCGTGATGGAGGCAGAGGGCCCCTCGACCCTCCGCCCACGGCCACTCTGGTCCGACTGGTACGAGGCGCGCGCGCTTCCGCGCAGCGGCGCCTCCCCCAGTCGGTCCTTCAGTCGGTTGGTCGCCTGGGTCCCGCTCCACAAGGTGAAACAGGGCCCACGTGACCCCTCCCGCCAGATTTTTTGCCGCTGGCCATCAAGATCCCATAAAGAGAAGTTACTGACCAGCGCCCAGGGTGCACCAGCCCTTACCACTTACCCTTCCCACTGGTTCAAGATGAATCAGTGGGAACGGAAGCGGAAGGGCACACGGGAAGGTAATCTGGCATCGCACCCCACGCTGCATACTCCCAAGCGTAAGTTACAAATTAAAGTTGGTCGGTGTGAGTTGGACTCTTGCAAGGGCATACTAGTACAATATGCTGCAACTCATTCTACACGGTGCACGCTCCCAAGCGTAAGTTACAAAGCAAAGTCGGTCGGTGTGAGTTGGCCTTTTGCAAGGGCATACTAGTACAATATGCTGCAACTCATTCTACAATGCAAAATTCAGGGAAAAGGGGACCTGGGGCTCTATTGTGTAAGTATCCACTAAATTGAGTGACGGTGAGTGAGTTTACTTTTTTAAGCTACTCCAGCTGGCAAATGCATAGATATTTTGACACTTTCTAGTCGTCTAAATGATTAACATAATAGAGTGGAATGTTACGTAATAGAAGGACTTGCCGCAGAAAAATATCGTGGCTCCAAAATCGTGCAGAGTGGTTCAATACGAGACACATAGATTCTGCAATATTAAGGGACAAATTATCGCAACCAATAGGAGATGGCACCAAAATCAAAAAAGGGCACTCTAGCACGTTTTGTGTTATTTGCTGTTATTCTGTATGGATATACTATTCCAATGGATAGAACATTGGAATTGGCAGCAAGATATCCATGCTCAAGTGCGGTGCGGCAATACCACCCTGTCAAGGGAATTATCGTCAAGAAACCCGGGGGCTTGGTTCACTGGTGTTCTTTCCTGTAGGCTAGGCAGACTAAGCTGTCTGGAAGTATAGAGCAAGCCATCTCCGGCTCCGCCTAAAAATGATATTTGGGTTGAATTTGCACGTATTCTTGGGCTAGGATAATTAAGCTGTCAGGATGGTATAGGTACTGGGCAAGCCAACACCGTCTAAAAACTGACTCAGGCGCTGCACCACTCGAGTGGTCCCTTCACCCATCTAGTATGAGTGAAGGCGCCACTAGAACCTGTATAAATCATCTCATTGTGTAGATGCAAAGACTAAGTCAAAGACCTGGCCCTAGGCTCTTAAACATGTGTTATTATATGAGCACGACAAAAGCTATTATTTGCCTCTGTTTTGTAGATCACTTTTCTATTGCAGTGGTACGTGTATATGACCCGCGCAAATTAAATAGGGATCTCTCGCAACTAGATTGAATTGCGCGAGGCATCGAGTTACGTTGTACGGGTTATACCGTTGCAATGCGACTGGTAACTAGACTACCGATAGTGTCAATAATGAAACAATTATAACTGTACTAATATCATACTATTGATTAAATATGCACTTTAGAGACTCGCCCTCCTACAGATTAAAATAATACATGTGCCACTTTTTATGACGAAGCTTTCTGCGGATTTTTTCTATACTCTAAATAAAATAATGCGGTGGTAGCTCAGTGGCTAGAACCATGGACTGGCAAGCGAGAGCCCCAGGTTCGATCCCGAGTGCGGGCATGTACCAATGACTTTGTTTAATTTCGAGGTTACGTAAATTTGCGAATTTGTAGTCGCAATACCACACGCTAACAGTGAAGGAAACCATCGTGAGGAAACCGTGGCTTGGTTGGCTCCGCACGTATTGAACAGTTTTTCCTGTGGGCTAGGCCGACTAAACTGTCAGGATGGTATAAGTGCTGGACAAGCCTACACCATCTATAAAACCATGTCCCAGGCACTACAGCGTCGAAGTGGTCCTTCACCCACCTAGTGTGAGTGAAGATACCACTGGACGCTGTATAAATCATCTCATTAAGTAGATGCAAAAAAGCTAATACTATCATTATAAATGAAATATATTTCCTACATGTTATTTGTTGTACTAATAGTATTTTAATCGTTAACGGGTTTGTCGTACTTCTTAATATTTACAGGATGAGAAAGGCTCCACGTTCTACTCCGGTTGTGTCGAAGAGGTGTTGATCCATGAAATAACGAGGCATTGCAAGTGCATACCATTCGCTTGTAAGTTCTTTGTTGTGTTTGAAATACACAGGGTATAAGGTTGTTGGTTTAACTATAGTGTTAGTGTTTTTCTCTTTCTTCTGAAAGTATCTCTCCATCACTGGATGTCAGGTCTTTACAATGATATTTGTTCAGTGAAATTCTGACCAGTTTCTCAGTAATTGTAACACCTGTTCTCTTTTTGATGTTGCACCACCATAACATCTTTTTCCTGCCCGGCTTTCTCTTTTCTTTTACAGTTTGCTTTTTACTTAACCACTTAAGCGTCCGCGTCGCGCGGCCACGTAAGCCTTAACCGTCCGCGCTCGCGAATTACATTTTTGCGACATTTTTGCACATTTTTGCACAGTACCATTGTTAGAAAAACTGTAATAACTATAGAACTGCTGCAGCTACCACAAAATAAAGTATACTTCCGAATAGCTTATGAAATGCAGCTATTCGGAAAGAATAGCTGCATTTCATAAGCTATTATGCAGCTAAGAGATAAAGTAAAAATTACGGCTCCAAGTAACATTTTATAGTGAAATTCAATAGAATACATGAAATCAATTGTGGAAACATGGCGTGACGCGGCGGTAATTGAAAATGTCAATCTGTCGTTGTATGTAACACAATTCAGTTTTTTTTTGTATTTAATCATAAAGTGCAAATCCTTACGATTATTTTGATATATAATACATTGAAAAATAATGACAACTTACATTTTAAAAGCAGATTGAAGTCACCTCACATAACAGATACGAACTGATTTTGTTTTGACACCGAAGCTTTTTTTTTATTGGGAGACTTGGCTATGAAATCAAGCATCAATTGAACGAATAATTTACCACAGATTATTGTAACAGCCGATTCGAGAAGTTATTTGAAAGTTTTCATTCAAAAAAATCTATAGAAAAATCTGTAGACGTTTAAGTGGTTAAGTCATGCTTCTCAGAAGAAAAAAAGGACTGATGGTTGGCAGTCGGTAAAATACTTGTCTTACTTTTAAGAGGTCGTAGTTTCAAACCGTATCGTAGTTTCAAGTGGGCATGTACCAATGACATTTTTTCTAAGTTACGTACATTTGTGATTTTGAAGTAGCGATACGGCGGTATTAAGTTAGGTACATTTATGAAGTAGTAGTAGTTATACTGCTCGCTAACGGTGAAGGAAAATATCGTGAGGAAAGTTGACTGTCTGAAGTGTTCACATAATCTCGGTGTTTGAAATTAAAACGCGCACTAAGGGTTTCGTACCATCTTGAAACTACCTCACGAAATGAAAATTATAGAAATTCGAACTTAGTTTCAATACATAACTGTTATTGTGCTTAACAAAATTAACAGTCTTGTATGCCTTTTGTTCAAAGCAACTGCAACTGGGAAGTTGGAGGGCTATGCAAAATGCACCTGGCATCGACTCAAGTGCGTTACTCAGACAAGACGTAAGTGTAAAAGTTCAGTCGTGAAGCAGAAAAATTCTTACAATTACCCACTTAAGAGCCTATGCAAGGTTATCTTCTCGGCTGTTCTACAGACATAAGATAAGAAAAGCTAAGGTTAATTTAAACTTTTTGAGACACACAATTTTTTTCAAAACAAACAAAACAAAAGCTTTAAATAATACGTCAAAGTTCTGCATGCATGACTAAAGACAACATTTTTTTTGCCATGAAAACCATTGTATGGCGTGTGTGTGATCAGAGCAAAAACTTGAAGCGCTGGCGGTCCAATGCAACATACTGGTAGGTGCAAGTTTGGGAAGTGAACTAGAATTGTAAAGAAAACTATTTTTAAAACATTTCACCAATCACATGCAGTCTGTGGGCCCGGTATACGCAGAAGACTTGCAACATTCTTGGAATGCTCCACAAGAATGCGTTCCACAGTACTATTAGCACATCTGGCATATAAAACCGCTGAAGATAAGGAAGATGATTTCTTTTATTGGGAAATTAACTGTTTCAATACTGCGTTAAGTGAGGGAAAAACTAACAGAATCTCGAGCGTAGTTGAAGACAAACTGGACTGTCACACCTTCACGCACTGGATCTCTACGCACAATTATGCGCAGGTCAACGAAAATTTAAATTAAATTGAATTAAATTGCTGATTCAGAGGCTAAAAATTCCACCCATGCCGGGATTAGAACCCGCGACCTCTAGCTCGGATAGCCGAATCGATCAAATCCCGGCATGTGTGGAATTTTTGGCCTCTAAATAAGTTTTTAAAATTGTCTTTAGCACGGGTTAGTGCATTAAAAAGAATATAATGAATTGAACTACTTTTATATGGAGTTTAATTATACAATCAGCATGTACTCACCCACTGCTGGAAGTAGGTTTAGGCACGCCATTTAACTCTATCCTCGGCCATCCTAATCCAGCCACTGTCAGCAAACTGCCTCAAATCGTCCAGCGAGTTGGTGGGCGCGCTACGCTGCGTTTGCCAGTTCGTGGTATCGGTCAGGTCGTGCTTCGGAATATGTGACCAACCAACTCCCATTTTAGCTTGCTTATCCTATAGGCTATGTCAGACCCATAAAAGAAACTCCAGAGTCACTTTGTTAATTCTCATCAGAAATCAGCCCATGATTGATGATGTCAACCCTTTGTATATGTCCTCACTGGTGGGGCACAGATCTCTTCCTGCGTAGCAGGAAGGTTGGGCTATACTCCACCACGGGGGCAAAGTCCGGTTTGGTAAAGGACACGGCTTCACGTGCCTTGCAAGGCGCGGAAGCGCCCGGAAATGCCACTAGCGGCAGTCACGGGACAGTCACCCTTCCTGCACCTGACCGCGCCTGTTGTTGCTAAACTCAAGTGACTGATTCCAATCTCTCGGTTCGACTAGGCCACGGGCATTAAAGTATAATTACCAAATTAAAATGGCTATGGTACATCTACTGTATAGAACCAAAGATCCGAGGTAAATTGGTGGCAGTGCCTGGCGAGGATGTAGGACAAAACTAGATTCGTGCCATAACCAGTCTGTGGAATTATTATTTATTAACCTATTCAGGAACCAACACAGTACAGTCTGTTAGCTTTTAGAATGTACCTCGGCTACTATCGGATAGAATCGGGTATATTCGTCTAATAGAAATATCGGAACTAGTATGACACTTAGCCCCTGTTTCACAATGTTCAAATAAAGTTCCAGATAAGCTATCCGAAACCAGGGCTGCCGTCGGTTCTAAATTTAAATATTTTTTCCTATATTGCGTGTGTTCGTTTATGGCTTCAAATTTAGAACAAACGGCAGCCCTGGTTGCAGATAGCGTAACCGAAACTTTATGTGCAGATTGTAAAACAGACCCTTAATTAAATAAACTTATTAAGAAAAGTTTTATACAGCGCAGGAAGTAGTATTACACTCGTGTGCTTTCGGCGAAAACCGAAGCCTACTCTAGAGCCCGAGGTATATTCTAAAAGCTACACAGCTGTAAATATATATTTATATATATTTATAATACCTATGTTGTGATAGTTATTAGTATATATATTTTTATATATATTTTATGTCCTTCCATATATAATTATTATCTATTATAAGTACATATATTATATGTACTTATTGAGTATTTGTCAGCTTATCTAATTTTAACTAAGTATCTCTTCCGTTTTGTTTCGAATGCCTACCATTTAATATCTTGCACCATCTGTGGTTGACTGGTAGAAAATGCTTATAGCATTAAGTCCGCCACATTGCCATTGTATTTTTTTTACTTATGTGCAATAATAATAAAAATAAATTGTCATGTCATGAAAGAAGGCACTTTCAAAAGAAGGTAATATTTTTTTAAAAACGAAATGCTAGTATTTTCTTACAAAATGGTTACAGAAACATTTGGCGGTAGCGCGGCCGAGCTCGTGGCGTTCCAGACCTGCTTCCAGAAGTGCGACTACGTGAAATACGACTCTCAAGTGCAATTTTTTGACCTGAACCGACCATCTTTCAACACAGAAATGTAAGGCGCTATATAGTAAATAGCCCTATATTTAGTACAACTAATTGACTTGTGTTATAGGTGCTAACTAGACGATAGATTTAATACGATAAATACATAGATAACATCCAAGACCCGAGACAAACTAGAAAAGTTCGTGTCCTAGTTTGAACCGGCCGGGATCAAACCCGAGACCTTCCGGTTTACAGCAGCCAAACCGCTGCGCCACCGAGGCCGTCAAATGTAACGTCAAGTACAGTGCAAGACAAGAAATAAGTCTCGCGGATGTACCTGCGCAGATGACCAAATTTTGGATGTGCGGCAAGTTGATCGACCGATCAGATAGTTTCATTTTATGGCAGGCCGCGCGCCTTTGTTGCTATTGGTTGATTCAACGTCATCGATGCAGGTGACTATTAGTTTGGCAATATTAGCGTGAGCGAAATAGGTAGCACTACTGCGGTAATCAATTCTGCACCTTAACCGTATCGGTTAAAGATCATGTTGAATGTATTTATAGCTTCGGGTACTTTCGTTACACTTCTTCCTAGTCTGCGCGAACGTAAATTCCCGAAGGGACTTTTATGATGTGTAGTACTGTACAACATTTTTTTTTTCTAAAGTAGCCTTTACACGTCCCACTACAGGTCCCCAGCATTATTAATTTATTTAATATTGAGAAGACTAACAGCACGTAATAAAGAGTAAAAAATCATTAAACATACAGAAGGCCAATTTATAAGTCTCCCCTTATAGAAAAAAATTTTAGCACTTAAGCTCAAAGCAAAAATCTAGTGACAGTTTTTATTTTAAGCGCTACATTAATATTTAAAAGAAAAAAAAACAGTCTATGAATCGTTTTAACCAACAAAGAAATCTGCATTAAGTTTATCCTTCAAGCCGTGGACTTAAGAATTAAACATATCCTGATCGCCTATTTTCGCCAGTTTATTAAATTGGGTGCAAGCCGTCTATCTTAGAGAGAGTACCGTCTTAACATCGATAAGTGTATTACCTTGCACAACGTACTATATTTCCCTGCTCGCGTAATAACACTCGCAGGTCCATTTGAGTTTGAGTTTTGACAGCATTAAAATGTATGAACGCTTATTAATTACAGATATCTTGAAGAAGAAGGCTTGAGTAAAGTATCGATCCACTTCGCGGACAGGACTTGCATGAAATACAGACGAGAGGTGTTGTTCACTTGGGACCAGATGCTGGGTAAATATCTTCCCTTTTTATGTAGCCTTCTCAACAAGGCACGGGCTTTCTCTGAGGAAGAGTATGGGCTTAATTACCACGCGTAAAGTAACTTAATTGGCAATTAATCATTATCAACATCGTCAACCAATTACGTCCCCACCGAGGGGCACGGGTCTCTTCTCTAAAGCCCGCAGTACACAATGGCCCATGCTGGCCCACTGCTCGCCACTGCCAATTAGGGATGCAAAGTTTTTTTTATGATTGGATTTTATTTTATATTCTGATAGTAGACTTAATTTTAAGAAACTAATTTCATTTTTTTCGTGATTAATCGAGTTTATCATTGTTATTTAATTAAAATTAATATTATTCGGCGTGACGTCATATGTTACATACTCTGTGTGTATGTAGAGTTCGCGATTGGATTTGTCTATGGTTTAGTGTAAAAAGACAGATGTTTGACAGATGAAGTCGACAGGCCATTGGTAGTTTTTCCACAGAATAACTACTACCACAGACGATTTAACATGTGACATCATCATAGAGGTCATATGAAGGGCATTTAAATATTATTATTTACTCAAAATAAGGCTCATCTTTTATTATAAAAATCTCTTACATTAAAAATACTGTAGTTTGGATGCTAAGCTCGAAATGGTTTTCGATTCAGGCAGTACACTTTTTTTTTGCATCCCGAATTGTAGGCCACGATCACTTGCTGTTTCCGCAATGGCGCGTGGCTCTCTTCTGTCTGGCAAACCACTTGCGATGGACGTGGAAGTGGTTGCGGCCGCAGCTATTTATTTATTTTATTTATTTACAAGTATTACAGAAGTATGTTAAGCCGTTGGTGCCGGCTGTCATATAATGGCAGTCGTTAAGCCATGTCAGAGGCCTTATGGGCGGCTTGATAACTTCTGACAGTAAGGCCCGCCACTGTCTTATAATCCTCCACCAACCCGGACTTGGCCCCCGTGGTGGAGTATGGCCTAACCTTCCTGCGATGTAGGAAGAGACCCGTGCCCCAGCAGTGGGGACATACAAGGGTTGATAACGAACAGAAGTATGTACAACAACAAAGTTATTAAAAAAACTTGTTCTGTTCCGTTCCGTAATGGGATAAAACTTTTATCGTGACGTTGTCTTCCCCTAGCTTGTGGTAACAAAAATCTTCGATCTTGCAATAAATAAACCATATCAATAAAATAATTGTTTGAAAAAACTATTTCTAATCATGTTTCTGACACTAGGGTGTAACGCTGACTGCTTTTATTTGATATTTATGACTTATTAAACAACTTGTTTAATTCTATTCTTTGTTTGGAATAACGTGGACGGAACGCAGCTTATAAAGGATAATTATAATAGAAAATAGATTATATTTTTAAAGTATAAACTATTTTCTTTACGTAGCTCCTATGTTTATGACCCTTATAAATTACTGCTGGACAAAGGAGGCCTTTGTCCATCAGTAAAGTGGGACACAAACATAGGAGTTTTTCCCAATTCAGTCGAGTTTTCTATCCTGGACCACCACAGACCACTCCGGCACATGTTGGTTAAGATCATGTTTCCACCGTCTTCTAGGCCGGCTTCGACTTCGGTGTCCGTCGTATTATTTACCAACCATTTATTCCCAAAAAACCTTAAATACATGTAGAACTATATTTTAGAAATATTCAACGCGCATTTAAATTACTAATTTTTAATAACGTCCGGATCCTTAACAATTCTAGGACTAGTTCATTAATATAATTCCCTGTATGTCCCCACTGCTGGGGCACGGGTATCTTCCTGCATCGCAGAAAGATCATGCCATACTTCACCATGGAGGCCAAGTCCGGGTTTCTGGAGGATTTTAAGGCAGTGGCGGGCCTTACTGTAAGAAGTTATCAAGCCGCCCGTAAGGCCTAGTTCATATTACAATTTTTTTGTGTTTAATAGATAGATAGAGATAGAGAACACTTTATTGTACATATAAATGGAAATAACACAGATATTTCTTAACCTAAGAGTACAGATGGCGGCCTTATCACTAAAAGTGATCTCTTCCAGACAACTGACAACTTCCAGACAATTTTTTTGTGTTTGTGTAATTTCTCGTACTAAAAAAATACTGTCACAGCTTACGCTTTATTCTTTATGGCTAGTACATACAGTTTTGTGGTCCTTTTCAATGTCATTAAAATTTTAATGCTCGTCATGTTTGTAAAATAATTGGCGTTGAATATATCTAGTTTTCATTCAGCGAAAATTGCACATTAATGTGGCCCATTAGCTAATTGGTTTACATAACAACGAACTATTGAAGTGACACAATTCATGATTGGCCCAACACTATCTCAAATGCAGAACTCTGCACATATTACAAAAAAACCATCAGGGTACGCAAATGGCGTTGGCTAAGACATACCCTTTTAAGACCCCATCACCACATTATGATGGTGGCTCTCGACCAGAAAACCGCCGGAGGCTCACGACGGCCAGGAAGACCGTTCCGGACGTGGAGGAGATCCGTTCTCTCTGAGACGAAGAAGAATAGGGAAAAACTTGGATGGAGCTACCATTCCTAGCTATAAACAGAGATAAATGGAAAGCCCTTGTGTCAGCCTCAGACTCCAAGGATGAGTTAAGGGACTAATGAATAAGAAGAACTCATGACATTAATGTCTTTATCATTCTTTAATATCGATTACTGTTTTCCTCTATGGTAGCAATAACATATCTTCTTTTTGAACTAAATATTTCATCCCCAGTAATTGTTTTCCTAAATATTTTGTTGTTTTATCTGTTGTTTCATTTTCCAGTGAACAATAAGGAATTATTCTTATCTTATTTTACACATCATCAACTTAATTCCGGATTTACTTACTTAATTTTTCTGTCGGAAGAGCCCGAGCAGGCTTTGCTCTGATAATTGAAGTAAATGAAACATACCGGTTTCACGCACTTCAACTATCAGATTAAAGCCTGCTCGGGCTCTTGATAATAAGTTGATAATACAGAAAATTTCAAAGTTATCAAATTTCTTTGCGCAAAATTTTGAAAAGTTTGCCGCGGTTTAATTTATGAAAAGAAAAATAAGTAGGTTTTTAGTCCGGATCTATGGGAGTTGTTATATCGGAAAAGTCCGACCAGGTTTCGCTCCGGGGATTCCCGCTGGCTTGCGCCGCAGAATCCCCCGCAGCCAGTGTCGGCACCCGCCCCACCTATCTCGGCGCTTGCCCGTAGTGTGAGACGAGCAACCGACGACGCGAGCTCCGTCTCTGCTCACCATGATTAAGCTCTGCAAATCGGAGCGAAACCTGGTCGGACTCTTCCGATATAACAACACCCGTAAGTAGATCCGGACTAAAAGTCTACAATGTGTTGTGCTTACGAAAGTTTTAATTCAGAAAAATAAGTATTTCACCTTTTGCGTACCTATTGAAATTGGTTCAAAGTGGTTTAGTTATTGATAGAAAAATATTTATAGTAGAGGTTTTTCCGCTGCTTTTTTCTCCACTACAATACGGCCCAAAAGCAGCGGCTTACATTTTACATTGTACATTGACATTCAGCAAACAGAATGTAAATTTTTTACGTTGAAATAAATTGATTTTATTGATTATATATACTAATTACATATACTAATGAATTTTTGTCCGTGTGCTTTCAGCTAACATCGGTGGAATATACGGCCTTTGCATGGGAGGATCCATAATAAGTATTATAGAATTAATCTGGCTCTTACTGGACCTAATGTACATTTGTGTCGCTGATATGTTCTTAAGAGTCGATTTGCCGGTTAATAAAAATAAAATTAAGGATAACGTCTTTGTGGTGTCCACGGGAAAGTTAAAGAATGTTTCTTTTGAAAAGAAAAACAACAGAATGTCAGAGAATGTTCACACGAAAAATTGCACGAAGACTCAGAGCGGCAAACTTTATCCTTTTACACATTAACTTTGTGACACTAGTCTCATAATAAATCATCTCCGAAAACTATTGAAACTACTGGTGTTTTCATGAGTGTCACTGCTGGAAAAGACCTTCCTTCCTCCCTTCCACCTTTCCCTGCCCTTAGGCATTTCGCATTATCGAGCAATATATATTAATGTGATTTACAACCTTAAATTCTCAAACATTGACTTAAGGCGCTTGGTGCCACCGTCGTCGTCGTCAGGCTATACTAGTCCACTGCTGGACATAGCCCTCCCCTAAAGAGCGCCAAGTTGTGCTATCATAGGGGGTAATGCCCATAATCCCTGTGCGGGATAGGAACGATTCTTTAATTACATTAAGATTTAATTAACGATTTTATTATAAATTGATTGTGTTTGTGGACTGCGTAGAATTAAGATAATGATAACAATGAGTAACTATAAGAAACAATTGTCATAAATTTAAGTTTTCGAATCATGTTGTTTCGAATCGCCTGGGCTAGCCACGCCCCCTTTTAGTACTGTGTAACGTTACAACTATCTGCAATGTCAACTTTACCTATAAGTATAAGGGTGAAATCAATAAAACTTCTTCCCCTACGATTCTCAGTACTGTGTTTCAATTTCTCACTAGTCCATCTTAGAAACTGCCTACGTAAATATTTAGTTTTCCTCTGTGGCTGTGTAGGCTGATTGAAGGAGGCAGCCACAATCCCTACGCTGGGCATGCGGGTTGGGGATCGCATTGGTGAATGATCGCATCAATTTTTATTCCATTGGTGCCACCAATGGAATAAAAATTGTAACTTGTTTTCTAATACGTTTTTTTTTTCAAAACGTAAACATCACAATTCTTTAAAAGGATAGTGTCTATTATAAAATTATCATTTTTGAAATACGTGGCACTACACATAATTTACTTTCTATTCACCATGATTAGCTCTGTGAATCAAAGTGGGGCCAGGGAGTCAATTCTCACTTCATTAGCAAATAAGTCGTATACGACTCTAAGGCTTAGGACTTGGGATTCTACGTAAAAATTCGAGCGACAACCAAAATCTGTATTCTGAACGCCATGCCAGATTGAATTCGAATGAGAAAATAAATGTCTAATGACTCTGTCGAGTTATCTTATCTTATTTTTATGCTACAAAGGTCTAGTCCTTCGAATATTTTGCGTCTACACTTTCAATTCGCATGGGCGACAATCGGCCCCCTGGTCGGATTCTTCCGACAAAAAATCAAGTAGTTAAGTGAATCCGGAACCAAGGGAATAAAATTGTGATTGCCGGAAAAATTGAATGTCTGTGCAACTAAATGGGGTTTTATCTGTCTGCAACGACACTCAATAGATATGTTATTAGTACCGTGTTGACTAGAGATTAGGTACTTATACAATTGACACGGTATTCTTGCACGGTAGCCACGTTTGCATGGCTGTGTTAAAATTCTCATAACAATAAAAATAGAGTAGAAAATGTTGTGAGCTAAATGTTGATGACTACTACTCGTAGCGACCTCTTCCTTTTCCATAGGAGCACTTTTAACAGGAGCATGTTGCGGCTGGGACAGCGACTAGGAAGCCTCGAAATGTTCCCAAGTTTCAACAGATGGCAGTAGCTGAATTTTATTGAAATTGTGAGTGAAAGGGCTGGTAAGGGACGTCCCAGACGGACATACATCGACCAAATAGGGGATGTATTAGCAAAGGGAAATATAAAAAGTACCCGGAACCGGCGTGCGTGCATGCAACGACTTATGAACGTTGATGAAGCGAAGGTGATCTGTCAGGATCGTGGCAGGTGGCAGTCCCTGGTCTCTGCCGCCCCGCCCCTATGGGATGCAGGTGTGGGGTTATGTATGTGATTGCAAGCAGCCACACGGAATATGGGTTGTGGGTTATGTATGGGATATGGGTCGGGGGCGTGGAGAAAACATGTCATGCGAAGCCCTAACAGAAAAATCAGTCCCTTTAGGCGCTGAGGAGGCGCTAACTAGCGATATCAATGGAATAAAATTCATAACTTGTTTTATAGTAGATATGTATTAATATTTTTTTTATGCACTAACCCGTGCTAAGAACAATTTAAAACCCTATTTAGAGGCTAAAAATTCCACCCATGCCGGGATTCGAACCCGCGACCTCTGGCTATCCGTGCCAGCGCTCTTTCCAACTGAGCTAATGGGTGACTCACCGGCATCAGTGAAATTTCGAACCTCTTTACAATATTCTCTGTGTTACGTACAGGCAGTGACATCTGGCTGAAGTAATTTGCATCACTTGCAGCCCCGACTTACTTAAATTTCACTGATGCCGGTTTAGCTTAGTTGGAAAGAGCGCTGGCAAGGATAGCCAGAGGTCGCGGGTTCGAATCCCGGCATGGGTGGAATTTTTAGCCTCTAAATAGGGTTTTAAATTGTCCTTAGCACGGGTTAGTGCATAAAAAAAAAACATATCTATTATAAAACATCAAAACTGTTAACCACTATGTCAACGATTTTTAGAACCTGCAATCTAAAACCTAATATCAAGAAACTGAAATTAATCGATTTCCGCTAAAAACGGCCGTTTTAGTTTCTACTCTGTAGGTTTTAAAAGTATAAAACCTATTTAGAGACTAAAAATTTCACCCATGCCGGGATTCTTACCCGCAACCTCTGGCTATCCGTGCCAGAGGTTGCGGGTTCGGATAGCCAGAGGCCTGGCACGGATAGCCAGAGGTTGCGGGTTCGAATCCCGGCATGAGTGAAAAAAAAAATTTGCCTCTAAATAGGTTTTTAAATTTGTCCTTAGCACGGGTTAGTGCATTAAAAATAAAAATAGTATAATAGGTTTTAAAAGTAGTTGTCACAGTTGTTAAGATGTCTCATGATCACATTTAGATAAAAACGTATCGTATTATGAAACAAGTTAATATTACGATTTTTATTCCCTTGGTTGCGCTTATTACTACCCCCTTCAGTAAATTTTGAGTGAAAGTGGATTAATGACATTACCTCTCCCGCACTCCTGTTTATAATCTGTTTTTTTTTATAATCTTTTCATGTTTTATACACACAGGGGCGTTACGAGGGCGCCACCAATGGAATAAAAATCATTAATTGTTTTATAATACGTTTTATTCAAAAGGTAAACATGAGAAATCTATCACCTCACTTTTCCTTCAGCAACTCTCCATCGGAGATTGTCTGGAAGAAATTGCTCTAAGCAATAAGGCCACCAATTGTACTGTATCCTTGTAATTATTTTTTGTTTGCTTTTTCCTGGTGTACAATAAAGAATATTCTTATCTTATCATACTGTGGTAAAAATTTTTAGAACATACAAATTACCGTACCGTAGTACAGCCTAAAAACGGCAGTTTTTGGCGGACATCGATTAGAGTCCTAGATTGTTGTTCCTAGGTTCTAAAAATAGTTATTATATTTAAAAACCTATTTAGAGGCTAAAAATTTCACCCATGCCGGGATTCGAACCCGCAACCTCTGGCTATCCGTGCCAGCGCTCTACCAATTGAGAAATTTTTAGCCTCTAAATAGGTTTTTAAAGTCCTTAGCACGGGTTAGTGCATTAAAAATAAAAATAGTATAGTTATTATATTAGTTTTTAAGATTTCTCATGTTCACTTTTAGATAAAAATGTATTATTATAAAACAAGTTATGATTTTTATTCCATTGGTGACGCTAGTTAGCGCCTTCAGTATATTTTGTGTGAGAATCACGAAAATACATTGGAAAGACGACGTGTCTTTTCGGCGTCCGCGCCCTACGTCCATCCCGTACGGCGCGGGCTCCAGAACTAATGCCGGCTCCAGACATAAGTTCAAACAAGTGATCACATAAGTGTGCACATGTGTGGCACGGACATTTTATGTAACAATAGTATAACAAATGTCCGTGCAACACATGTGAACACTTATGTGATCACTTGTTTGAACTTCTGACTGACGCCGGCATAAGGAAAGTAATTATATCGGACGAGAGTGCTGAGAAAACGCAAGGCGTTGTATAGAGTTCGTGTCCTCACCCCTTCTGTCCCATCTTTTTAGTACATTTTGTATTTGGATGGACGCCGCACCTTTTGTGCGTCCTCGCCCCTTGCTTTTATTATGTGCCCCACGCTTAGGTCTTTAAAGCTTCCTTTGAAAGAAGTTAGATGGCATTGCTGTAAATACACATTACTCAAGTTCTGCTAAATCATTTGTGTCCTATGAATTCCAATTAATTCCTCTCACCTTATCGTAATTCAGTAAGTTAAATTTATTTCATGAGAACACAAAATCTAAAAACCTATTTAGAGGCTAAAAATTTCACCCATGCCGGGATTCGAACCCGCAACCTCTGGCTATCCGTGCCAGCCGTGGATAGCCAGAGGTTGCGGGTTCGAATCCCGGCATGGGTGAAATTTTTAGCCTCTAAATAGGTTTTTTAAATTTGTCCTTAGCACGGGTTAGTGCATTAAAAATAAAAATAGTATATAAACAAAGTCTGTGTCCAAATATACGTCAGAAATTATACATAAAAGCCTAGATAATTTTGGGGAAGGTTTTCTATATTTAATTTCCACCATAAGAGGTCCTCTAGTACTAGTATACAAATAGGCGTGTATAGTAACCACGTTGTAATGAATCCCACCCGCTCTTTCTCTGAAAAAAGGCCCGTGCCCTGCAATGGGACGTTTATTGGGTTCATGAAAAACAGATAACTAATTGCAGGTAGGTAGGTATGTTGACTACAAGAAGCGTAAGGCGCTAAATTTGATGCTTGTTGTAACAGCTGTCTAGTTAAAAGTACCGCCAGCTTATAAATCACGCAGTGCCTCGCGGCACGTCCGCAGTACAGACAGCAACATTCCCCTGAATACGGACTAAATTCGTGGTAACTCGTACGGCAAAAGAAGCACAATGAGTGTACTTATCTAACATAAAGGCGTGGTCAAGGTTTCCTACCTTTAAATCTGAGGGTTCGTCGACCTTGCGATGTTCGTCGGGTTGTCTTGGCGAGCCGTGGGGTCTGGTTGTATGAGATGAAGCCCTGTAGTCTTAAGACAAATGTTGTTATAAGTATGTAAGTACTTATAATAAAGTTTAGTTTCTAAATTATTATCATTATTGTAAAACTAATTTGAAAGTAGCCTGGCTCCCCATAGCATAGGGAATCCAAGTTTGGGAGCCAGTGACCATCATTGTTACCCTGTTTTACAATAAAGTTTATTCATTTCATTTCATAAAATGATGTAGGTACGTAGTTGTTACAAGCGACATTAGCTCAGTGGGCAGAACAATAGACTCTGAAGCGGGTGACCCAGGTTCGATTCACGATACGGGCATGGACATGGGACTTAGTTTTCTAAGTTTGTGAAGTTAAAATAATAGTACCATATGCTAGCAGTGAAGGAAAACATCGTGAGGAAACCTGAGTTTTTGAGGTGTTAAAATAAACCAGCGCTTGCAATTGCCACGGTGGGCACGCGTAATAATTAAGCCCATACTCACTCTCAGAGAGAAGGCCTGTGCCCTGCAGTTGGACGTTTATAGGCAACATAAAAAAAAATAGTTTCTTTATGGCTCCGTCCAGTATATATGTTGTATGTGGCTTTAACCCCGTATACAACTCTGCAGTCCTTATGAAAAAAAACCCCTCGTAAAACAGGAATCTAAAAGGCCCACGGCCTTCCTCCCTGGGTCCTCACACCTACATCCGCAGCTTGAATAATTAAATCTGATCCAGTTCCGTGGAGGAATTGATGGCTATCCGCGGCCAATCCCAATATTGGACACGTGACCGGAATTCAGGCTTCGCAGACTTCACTGCCTTCTTATCAGCTTTCCTTTTACATTTTAGAGTTCAAAATCACGAAACTGTGCAGAGCAATTGCCCGACTGCGGCGAAGCTCAAAATGAAGGTAAGGTGTTTGGTTTGTACGTATGTACGAGCTTTGATATCTGCCCTAAACGGTGCCTTGCACTCCATTGTGTGCAGCCGAAACATCTGCAAAAGAGCTAGATTGGCTATTCATAATGGTGTGCTGGTCCCAACACTTATTTATGGTAGCGAGACTTGGGTGTGGCAAAAGAAGCAAGAAAGTAGAATTAATGCAGTAGAAATGAGGTCCTTGATAAGTTTGTGTAGTGTTACTTTG
The DNA here is from genome assembly GCA_934045075.1 of Yponomeuta sedellus. Lineage (NCBI taxonomy): Eukaryota > Metazoa > Arthropoda > Insecta > Lepidoptera > Yponomeutidae > Yponomeuta > Yponomeuta sedellus. The sequence goes on along the minus strand of OW203726.1, from coordinate 1,109,637 downwards.
AATGACAGGATACGCAATAGTCTGATTAGGGAACGTTGTGGACTAAAAGAGCATGTAGTGACTAGAATTGAGAAAGGAATGTTGCGTTGGTTTCGACATGTGGAGAGGGTAAAGAAAGAAAGATTGACGAAACAAATAATTATATATTGCGAATGTAAGTGGAAGGGCTGTGGTAAGGGACGTCCCAAGTGGGCATAATATATCGACCAAATAGGGGATGTATTAGCAAAGAAGAAGATAACAAGTACCCGAAACCGGCTTGCGTGCATGCAACGACCTGTGAACGTTGATGAAGCGAAGGTGATCTGTCAGGATCGTGGCAAGTGGCAGTCCCCGGTCTCTGCCTACCCCTCTGGGAAACAGGCGTAAGATTATGTAATGTAAACTAATCTTGACTAATCTAATCTAACTTGACTAATCAATTGACTATGTGATCGCATCAAGGACGGCTGTCTTAATTTCATATTGTTCGTTTTTTATTTTATTGTTTATGGATATTTTATAAAATATAAATTGTAATATACATATTGTCGCGGTCCTATCCCGAACCATCTAGAATAGTCGCCGCATGCTGCGTTTTAGTAAACAATAAACGCTGCAAGCAATAATGACTCGTATGTCCACTATCGTAAGGTGCAAAACTCTTTAAATGAGTAACTGTTCGAGCGACCTTGCCGCGTGTACCGAGTGTAGGTACGTAGTTACGGGAATGTTCTAGAACCCTGGCCGGCGGATATAAATAGCGGCCGCCGCGGCGCGCTGTCAGTTCCGTTTGGAATAGCGAAGAGTGAACTTCGAGCGAACATACCTGCGATACGAGCGATAACCTACAACCTCAGCGATACTATTGGACTTCGATTGGACCTGCGATTGGAATCTACGTGTGGACTTCGTGTCGTGAAGACCTGCAGACCAGACCCTGCGTGAATAAATCCTAAGAAGTTGTCATTGGCGTTTTACATCTAAATCCAGAACCCTAGCCCGTAACAATTTTTATTTAAATTGCTGTACATTACTACCGATATTTATTTTTCACACCTCCTGCTCGACAACGCCTTATTACGTACCGTCAAATATCATCGTAAAGCATAGCCTTGTCTCTCGAGGGCAATAATAATGAAGAATTTCCCTAGGGAATAAAGTGATTTGAATTTAGAATGTCAAAATCCGCATGAAAACTATGAGCCCCGCATTGCAATTCGAAATTCGAATTGTTGTTCGACTTATGCAGCCCTGTCTTTTTATTGTCTCCCAGATGGTGTGAAAAGTAGAGTATTCACCTCTGGAATAAAACATGTCTTGGTCTCGGGCGGTATGAACCCCTGGCTTCACTCAGGACTCTACATAACTCCCTCGCTTCGCTCAGGAGTTAAAATTTAACTCCCTCGCTGCGCTCAGGAGTTAACTCGGAGTCCTTCGCTCCGCTCAGGGTTCAATATACCGCCCATGACGTATTACATTATTTATTCCCTTAATGCATAATCTACTATAAATTGCAACATACCGACCCGCGCACTGGGACACTCGTGAGAGTACTGATCAGGTACTGACTGAAAACCAGCGCTGAGGGCTCACACCCTCAGCAAAATGCTGAGTCAGCTGCCCTTTGCAGCAACGGAAACACACCGCGACAAAACTGTTTAAATTGTCTTTACTACCTTACCCTTTGATTGTTCTCCGATAAGTCTGTTTCGTATTTGTTAGATGTTTTGTGTGTGTGACTGTTGATGCAATAAATGTTTCTCTTTCTTTTTCTCTCTTTCTTAAACATCAATAATATCTGTAATAACTGTTATTAGAACATACTGCCTAGAACTTAGTATTATGTACCTATGTATGTAGAGAAAAGAGTGATTTTTCCCTTGACTGACTCGTCAATTACGGCTGTTTGTTAACCACAAAGACTATGCAGAATTGGATTAACTGAAAATTCTCTAACAAAATGGCGAAGTTTTCTCGAAACATACTCTTCCGGCTCTTCCTCGCAGCACTATCAAGTTATTAACTCCTATAATAATATTAAAACAACTCCGCTACAGTAATAAGGAGCATTACGCTCGCCTTTGAATATTAAAACTCAATGCGGCGACATGAAGATCTCACTTAACTAAGAGCCATCGCTAATTACGGTCCTTCTAGAACAATGACAGGGTAAGGATTTTAATTATCATAGTACACATCGGAAGACAACAATGTTTTACAAAAGAAGAGGTACAAATGTCGGCCTAAATGAGTGGCCTAGTGAAACCGAGTGATTGGTATCAATCAATTGAGTTAAGCAACAACAGGCGCGGTCAGGTGTAGGATGGGTGACCGTCCCATGACAACCGCTAGTGGCATTTTTGGATGCTAATCCACTAATCCAGCACTTCACGCTTTTTTTACGTTATTTAATGCTCTCTGACTGATGATGACTGATGTTTATAATAAATTGTTTTATGTATTATATTTTATTATGATTTATGTAAGTAAATTTTTAAGTATAAGTATGTATATCAATGTTCATATTTGCACCAACTACCCGTCTCACTTTTCCTTCGGCAACTCTCCACCGTGGGTTGCCTGGAAGAAATCGCTCTGAGCGATAAGGCCGCCGATTGTACTGTATCTTTGTAATCATGTTTTGTTTGTTTTTTTCCTGGCGTACAATAAAGAATATTCTTATTTTATCTTATCTGACTATAATACAAAGGTGGCCTCAAAAGTATACTGAAATATTTCTTAACGAAATAACCGCATATCTTTAAATATCTCATAACTAGATGATTTATTTGTGTTATAGAGTTAAAAAGTTTATTTATTTAGAAATATCGAAAACTACCATTTGCCTTTCTCCAAAACTCACACTACTTTTATTTCGACTCTCTTAATTTCATTCCAGTTTGGAGCAAAAGCAGCCGTATGAGCATAACTTGCTCCAAAGCCGATAATACTTGTATGGGTAAAACCCATACTGACTTTCCATATAATAATAATATTAAATGTTCATGGACATATTACACAGATCTTGTTAGCCCCGTACTAAGTACAACTTAATGACTTGTATTTATACAATTTTTATTTTTAATGCACTAACCCGTGCTAAGGACAAATTTAAAAACCTATTTAGAGGCAAAAAATTTCACCCATGCCGGGTGCATGTGTACGTAATACAGAGAATAGTGTAAAAAGGTTCGTAATTTCACTGATGCCGGTGAGTCGCCCATTGGCTCAATTGGTAGAGCGCTGGCACGGATAGCCAGAGGTTGCGGGTTCGTATCCCGGCATGGGTGAAATTTTTAGCCTCTAAATAGGTTTTTTAGACTTGTATTTGTTAATGATTCGCAATATTCATGCATGGGTCAAATCGCGATTATTTTATTAGGTAAAACGTAATTACCTTATTTCCCGACGTTTAAGGCAAATTACGTTTTACCAAATATATAATCCAGCGAGGGGATTACGGGCATTACCCGCTATGATAGCACCACGTGGCGCTCTTTAGGGGAGGGCTATGTCCAGCAGCGGACTATGACGACGACGAATAAATAATCGCGATTTGACCCGTATAATATATAACTATAAAAGGCTTGTGTCACAGATATGTATATGTCACCGGAAGATAACAAGATCCGCAAGTTTATAAATTTCCTAGGTAATTTATAAACTTTCGTAAGATTGTAAACGAGAGATAAATTGTATTATTTTGCGCCCACAGTTTCGCAAATTTATTAATTTGCGAAGTCTCGTGGTAAATTTATAAACTAACGGATATCCATTCGTAAGATTCTAAACAGTTCGACCAATCACAGAAGAGCTTTTAATTTTACGCTTTTATAAAATACGGCAAATAACACACAGCTCTCTGATTGGTCCATGTCGACAGTGGCAATGCTTGTGTCCATAGACTTAGGTACGATCAAACTTGCCAAACTATTATAAATTGATCAGTTTCGATTACCTACCTAACAGTATTTTTACTTTAATACTAGGTAGGTACCTATAATACAGGGCTACTTTCTTACATAATGTGCTAATGACCCTTATTTCAATCTACCAGAATAAAAGAACAAAAATCGTGTTCTACGAATTTAATTAAAAGTGTGAAATTAAAAAGTGTAATTAAAAAAGAAAATAACAATCATAAAAACCGGTCCGATTGGCAAGACGAAAGATTTTTCAAACCTCTTCCATAATGTCACAGTTATTATTTAAAAAAAATATATTTTCATAAATCTATTTACATCTGTGTGAAAAAACGGTATATCTACTGGTCTTTGTCATCCAATTATGTGGCTCAATATCACTGTCACGTATCAGATCTCGATTGAAATGCGGTGTCCACTATGTGTGATACATATTACGCCTCAAATCTATACGGCAGAGCTAAGTAAACATTCCGTTTTCGCACACAGATGTATCCGTGGAAAGTTTCATAATCAGGGCGCAGTACTACGACGTAAATAAGGCTGATACCAAATTTCATGTCAACAACTAATATAAAATATCATCCGCGAACTTTCCTATGGTCATTTTACTCTCTCAATGTTAAAATGCCCTTTATTTGGAGGAAGAAGCTCATAAACACAGCAATAAATTGCATTTATTTGAGAACTCGCTTTTGGTGACTTGTCGCTTCCGCTTTTGGGAGTACTGTAGGCCGTTTATGACCGTAAGAAAATGCCTCGGGGCCAATAAAATGTGATCTTTAGACGTTTCAACGAAAGTCATGATAAGCTGACCCCATTTCAAGTAACTCTAGCGCCACGGTGGAAATACCTAGCTTATCTTTTTTTGTAAATAGTTTGGTTTTTGCATCTACGTAAGGAGCTAATTTATACAACGTCCAGTGGCGCCTTTACTCACACTAATTAGTGAAGGGACCACTCGAACATGCGGTTCCTAGGACATTGTTTGCTGTTCTGCAAAAAATGTCAGACCAATCTTTTTGGCGACAGATCTGGCAACCCCGTTGCTGTGATCTGTTAGAAAAACTTACTTAGCAACGGTGTAGCGAATGGATCTGTTTTAATTGTCCTTTTTATTATTTAATATGTTTTAAATATAACTAATTACTATAATTCGGGCTTTCCATTTTCGGCGGTAACATCGTGGTCCTTCGAGCTATTATAATCCAGCATTTTTCTATTTGTCCAAATTCAAAATTTTCTCTTCGTTTGAAAAATTGAACAACATTGTAATGTTCACTAGGTCTCAAGCCCGAGACAATAAAACCGATCCAGACCTACATCCCAATGGGTCGAACAAGCCCCACTCAGCTTCTTCCTCTACTTCGAGTGCTGCGAGAGGCGCTCGTCTGAGGGCCGCAGAAGCGGCGCACAGGCTGCATCTTGCGCAAATCAAGCAGCGTGAGGCGATGGCCGTAGCCGCCGCCGAACGCGACGCCGCGGAAGCTACGCTAGATGCGACAGTCGCGGCGCTCGAGGTGGAGGAAGTACTGAGTGTAAAAGGGAGCAGTTCGCATTCGCGAACCGCTGTCTGGGTAGAGCGAAGTGATTTTACAGGAGCAGAACCAACCCTGGTTGGCACGGCAGCCCCTGACGTGGGGGTTTCAAAGAGTGAGGAAAGTGTGGTGCTATTTCCTAGGCGCCCCGACCCGTTGTCGGGCCAAGAGCGCTACGCCACGTGCATTCCAACTCAAGCCGCTGTTCCCAAAGCAGCGGTTAATTTCCCAGGCCAACATGAGGAAGGTTTGCTTCAGAATAATCTCGACCCAGGCCAAGGTACTATCCAGACCCATCCAGTAAGTAATGTCGTCGAGAGAGTCATTATTAAACACAATGAAAAGGGCGATTTGCCTAAATTTAGCGGGCACGTCCTAGACTGGCTCCTGTTCAAGCGAACATTCGACGCTACCAAGGTGCACTTCACAAAACATGAGAACATAGCGCGGCTTATCAATGCCCTTGAGGGTGAGGCGAAAGAAGCGGTCTACGCTCGCTTGTTATGTTCTGATGATTACGAGCCTATTATGCGCTCCTTAGAGACACGGTTCGCTCGTCCAAAGCAAATTGTATCTCGTGAGCTTGCGGCAATACGACAATTGCCAAAAGTTGGGAAGGATCCCAATTCACTTTCTATATTCGCGAGCAAAGTCAGAAACACCGTTAGTATTATAAGTTCATTAAAAGAATCCCGATACCTACATTCCCCCGAGCTAGTTGATATTCTAGTGAATAAATTAAACCCTATTTTACAGAATAAATGGTGCGATCATGCGACGGCGCGTTGTACTGCTCTAAACCTAGAGATCGAAGTTTTTGCGCAGTTCCTCGAAAATGAGGCTGAAAGTCAAGCCAACTTCATGCCGTGCGAGGTCCCTGCCACTCCTACGCCTCCACACCTCGATAAACAGGGAAGGCGCCTAGTACTACCTCAACTTCCTCGCTTCGTACCGCACCAAACTCATCACATAGATGCAGATCTATCTACTAGCTCGCATTCAGTTTCGGCATCTCTGCCGAGGCCGCCGACCTCGCCTACATGCCTGTACTGTGCCAACAACGGTCATACTATGAAATCTTGCCCAAACTTCGCAGCACTTAACATCACTGAACGTGTTTCATGGGTACGCGATAACAAAATTTGTTTAAAGTGTTTACGTAAAGGCAAGCACAGCTACAGGAACTGCAAGGCGGGACCGTGCGGCATCGACGGGTGTAATCAACTTCATAATAAAATTCTGCATTCTCCGAAGGATTCGTTGTCATCATCTCATCAAGATGTAAGCAATAAAAAAATACATTTTGATGTGTCATCTGTCTCACAGACACCATCAACATCTCATGTCAACAGTGTCCATACTGACAGTCATAAAGAAAAAGTTTCATTCGACAGCCATAAAGTCGGTTTCATACAGTCGAATGAGGTTTTATCTCAAAACAAGGATAGCTCCATTACAAGTACCAGTTATTCTTACGCGCCTAAAAATGAGAACGCGATACTTTTGAAGGTACTACCGGTAGTACTTTCGGCCCCTTCAGGCGAGGTAGAAACGTTCGCTCTCTTAGATGACGGAGCCACCGTAACCCTCCTAGATATGGAGTTAGCTAAAAAGCTAGGTGTTTCGGGGACCGAGGAGGTCATGCGCATAGACACTATAACTGGTTCTAGTGGCAGTATCCCTGTTCAATTTGTAGACTTTCAAATCCGCGGGAAATATCAAGATGAAAAGTTCTTTACTAAAAAGGCCCGCGCCATTCCTAATTTGAAACTCAGACCTCAGGAGGTCACGATTAAGGATGCTAACTTTCAGCATTTAAATGACATCTCCTCGCAGTTAGTTTTTGACAAGGCCACGCCTAAGCTGATAATAGGGACCTCTGATTGGCCTCTTTTAATTAGCAGGGAACACAGGTTAGGAACCCCTACTCAGCCTGCGGCGGTCCGTACAGTCTTAGGTTGGGCTCTATTCGGTCAACTACCTCACAATTATTCTGCTGCCCATTTAATGAATCACCTTACCACTAGCGATTCTCGTGATAGTGAGTTAGATAGCCTTATCCGAGATTACTATCAGCTAGATTCCATTGGTATCAAACACGAGGAGAAAATAAATACTGATGACGCGAGAGCAATAAACATTTTAGAGAACACAACGCGCCGCTTACCAAACGGTAGATTCGAGGTAAGATTACCATGGCGCGAAGATGATCCTAAAATCCCGGATAGCTACAATTTAGCACTGTTTAGACTACAAAGTCTGCGTAAACGATTTTCCAAAGACGTCGAGTACGAAAAATTATACAGGGTCAACATTGAGGCGTACGTACAAAAAGATTATGCTAAGGAATGTGTGGACACACATGATAATCCTAAGTCATCATCGCGCCGTTGGTATTTACCCCATTTCGCGGTAACTAACCCGAATAAACCGGGAAAAATGCGAATAGTACACGACGCATCAGCTAAATCTTCAGGAGTTTGCCTGAATTCATTAATCCTTCCGGGTCCTGATCTTTTGCAATCGTTGCTGGGGATTTTGATGAGATTTCGTGAAGGCCAGATTGCCCTTAACGGAGACATACGCGAAATGTTTCCCCAGATTAAAATTCGGGAGCAGGATCGCGATTGTCAACGTTACATATGGGTGACCCCTAGCGGGGAAGTAAAGGAATTAAGAATGTCCTCTCTGATATTTGGGGCATCTCCCTCGCCGTACACGGCTATCAGTAGTATAGTATTGGGAACTCTAGGACACTTTTCCGTCGTGAGGGGCTCACTGCGTTCGCCGTCACTCCTTCAAAGTGTCCTAGAGTTCCCAATACTATTGTGGGAAATATGCAATCTAACCATTTCATTACTTGATTAACTTACTAAAACGGAAACTCTTTTTTACTTCAGTTCATTCATAGGAATTATTTATATAAGCGTCAAATACAACAATCACTTCATTGCACGCCTGCAGTTCTAGGTGTTAGTATCGTTTTTATTTTATTTACTCAAGAATGAAATTTATACAACAAGCGCAAACATTACGTTTGGAAAACATTTGTAGCGAATCTAACAACAAAATAAAACTACATGGAAATCTTTTACCAAATACAATTCGATGCATAATTTGTGGTCCTTCGAACTGCGGTAAAACAAACGTAATGATAGGTCTTCTATTGCACAAAAATGGATTGCGCTACCGAAACGTTTACCTTTATTCTAAAACGCTCTTCCAGCCAAAATACGTTTTTTTAGATAAAGTGTTAAGCATGGTTCCTGAGATAAATTTCAGTAAATTTCGTGACAACGAAGAAGTGATAAGTCATCAAAATGCCAAACCTTACTCCGTAATGATATTTGATGACGTTGCTTGTGAAAAACAAAATAACATACGTGATTATTTTGCGATGGGTAGACATAAAAAGATTGATTCTTTCTATTTGAATCAAACATACAGTAAGATACCAAAGCAATTGATCAGGGATAATGCTAATTTGATTATAATTTTTAAACAGGATGACATCAATCTACGACATATTTATAACGAACATGTTAACGCAGATATGAGCTGGACACAGTTTCGAGAGATGTGCAAAAAAATATGGAGTGTGCCTTATAATTATTTGGTAATTAATAAAGATTGTGAAAAAGGTAAAGGATGTTACAGAATGAACTTTGACAAATTCGTTGTCTTTGACTAAGCATATTTGTGCTATTTATAATGAGTTACGGATCGAAGTGTCGTTACTAATCGGTTTGCGTTGCGAGAGAAAGTACATATTTTATCTCGCTATGGAAAAGATACTAAAAACACAGATTGTAGAATCTGCTGAAGCTGTAAAAAGAAAGTTTAAACAATTGAAAGATATTGACCACGATAATGATCTAGTATTGGAAAAGGTTTTCAAACCATTAACAGGTCCACTAAAAAGCATCGCCGCAAAAAATGAAAAGATTAATAAAGAGTATTGGGATGATAGACACTGGGACACTAAAACAAACATTGATACTAACAAAGACCTTAATGAAATCGATGATGGTGCATCTACCAGCTACAACTTTATGCAAAATAGTGATCGTGACTCCCAAAAACCTGAACAGAAAGCATTTAGTGAAACTGATGAAGGCGATTTAAACATGGGTGATTCAAGTGACACATCGTTTAAAACTCTTGAATCTGTTCAGAGTCCTCGCCAAGATTCTTCTTCTTGGTCATTGTCATCGGAAATATTTAGTAATGTACCTTATGGAGTAAGGCTGGAGCGAGGAAAAACTATGTTGGGATCACTGCGAGTGTCAGTTACAGAAAATAAGATTTCAGTTGGCGGGAAAAGTTATTTAAATACACCTGGATTAGCTGAATTATTGTTGAAACCAAAACCAAATTTAAGTTTAGTTAAGCCTGATGATTTAAAAAACTATAAACAATTACTGTTAGAAACAAATGCTCACCGTCGTGATTTCAGTCCTAAACAGCCAATAAAAAGTAATAGAGGTATGAAGTATTTGCAAATAATAAAACCTCTCTTTAAACTAACCAAAAATACTTCTAGCAGTATTGAAAGTCTGCCGCAAGGAGAAGGGTTACCAGTCTTGAAAAAAATGAATAAAAATGTGGATTATGTGTACTGGGATGATCCAAATGAATTGGTGGAACGTTTAAAATTACTTATTGCGTCTCGCGAAGCTGGTAATACAGGGCTTAATAACGAAATTATTTCTATCATTGAAGAACTGCGTGAATGTGGTCTAATAAAGTAATATAATTACAAACTCAAATGTATTTTCCATCAGTTCTTGTTCAACCTTCTTAAAAAAATGATGAATATTGATAAATTTGGCCACCATGTGCATAAAAGACTTCGTCCATCAGAAATATTTTATAGCACCAATAATAAAAATCTTACTCAAAACCTTAACGGAGAATATGACTTGAAATCAGAAAAACTGGTAGGATTGAGACTTCCTGTACTACCAGATGAGGCTGTCAACAAAGAGTATGTTGATCAAAACTTAAAGTTATTTTGCAAAGAGCATGATATTCTTGTCGAGCTAAAAAGTATAAAGAGTCAGATACAACTGATTCAGAAACAGTTAGATGAAAAGTGTACAAGGGTAGAAGTTAGTTCTATTATCAAAGATCAGTTGGTAGCAATCAGAGACATTGCCAGTAGAAATTATGAGTAAAGAAAAAGTGGTGAACGAGATTCATAGAGCTGCTAGAAGAAATTTCAATCGACGGCAAGTTATTCTTAAAGGAATCGATGATTTATGGCTAGCGGATTTAATTGATATCCAACATATTCGAAAACACAATAGAGGATTTAATTTTATTTTAGTCATTATAGATTGTTTTTCAAAATATGTTTGGACTGTTCCATTAAAAACTAAATCAATGAATGAAGTGTGTAATGCATTTGAAAAAATTTTAAAAAGTAATCGTGTTCCAACTAACGTACAGACCGATTTAGGAACAGAATTTTATAACAAATCTTTTCAAAGGCTTATGCAATCATACCACATTAACCATTATTCAACTTTTTCTACAAAGAAAGCATCTATTGTTGAAAGAGTTATAAGGACATTGAAGAATAAGCTATATAAATATTTTAGTTTAGTTGGCAATTACAAATGGATTGGAAAACCATTAGTTGATATTGTGATTTCATATAATAGTACGAAACACCGTACAACAAAGTATCGACCAGTGGAGGTAAACAAAGTCAATGAACCCAAAGTTTTAGAAAATATTGTATCTCACGCAGAGTCATCCTCAGTGAAACCAAAGTGTAAAGTAGGGGATTGCGTTCGTATTAGCAAGTACAAAGGGTGTTTTTACAAAGGGTATACTCCCAATTGGTCGACCGAGTTATTTACCATTAGCAAAGTTAACAAAACTACTCCCATTACATATCGTATTAAAGACCAGCATAATCAATTAATAAAAGGTAGTTTCTACGAGCAGGAATTAAATAAAACACGTAATCCCGGTGTTTATTTAATTGAAAAGGTATTGAAAAAGAGAGGAAATATGTTATTTGTCAAATGGCTTGGATTAAAAGACGCTGAAAACAGTTGGATCGGTAAAAATGATGTCGTGAAATAATGTTATTATATTACACTCATGAATGCAAAATTTTATTCATTCGTTCGTAAGTGATGACTGGAAGAGGACTTATTAATAAATTAATAAATAATTTACCACTCGAGTTACATTTACCAGGATATAATTATTGCGGCCCTGGCACAAAACTAGAAAAACGCTTACTAAGAGGTGATCGAGGTATTAATCAGTTAGACGATGCTTGTATGCGTCACGACATTGCCTATACTAAATACACCGATACGCGCAATCGACACCAAGCTGATAAAGAATTGATGGAAATGGCAAAACTTAGATCAAAAGCAAAAGACGTGAGTAGAGGGGAAAGACTTGCTTCGTGGTTAGTAAACAAAATCATGAAAGTTAAGGTTAAGACAGGTGCTGGTTTTAAATCAGGTATTAGAAAAATAAGTACACAATTAAAGAAAGCTAAACTAAAAAACAAACAATCTGCAATTAAATATGCACATTTAGCTGCAAAAAAATTGTTTCCTAAAAATATGAAAGTTCAGCTACCTCGAATAATACCAATCCCAAAAATTGGGGGGATACTACCACTTCTTCCTATATTTGCTTGCCTTTCGGCAGTAGGTGCATTAGCTGGAGGTGCAGCTGGAATAGCAAAAGCAGTGAACGACTCCAAATCTGCTCAAGAAAATCTAAAAGAATCAATACGTCATAATAAGATGATGGAGACAATTGCTATTGGAAAAGGGCTGTACATCAAACCGTACAAAAAAGGTAGTGGGCTCTGTTTACATACAAAAAACTGCTAAATAGGCTACCCCGACGCGCACTCACAAATGAAGATATAATGAAATATGTTAATAACAGTAATATACCATATTTCAGAGGTGTATACATGAGGGATAATTTGCCTCAAAAACCTAAACAAATTGAGTGTGCGATTATTAATTTAGATAGTTCTGACAACCCTGGAACGCATTGGGTAGCCTTCGTAAAAATTTATAATTATTGTGAATATTTTAACAGTTTCGGAGATTTAAAACCTCCTACAGAATTGGTTAAATACCTAAGTGGCGCAGATTTGTATAACAATTATACTAAATATCAAGCATACAACACGTTTAACTGTGGACATTTATGTCTTAAATTTTTGAAAGGTTTCTGGAAACGAGTCAGTTAACTATGTCTTTCACAATGTCTATAACGGGCACAGACTCTGCTCTTGTAACAAATTATTCACCGGCTTTGGAAACTGATGGTGATTATGAGTGTGGCCTGTTGTACTTCACTACTTTTAATTCAATTCCTAATGTTGATCACAGAAATAATAAATTCTATTACGGTAAAGATGGGGTTGTGATAATACCAGAGGGTTCATATGAACTTGAAGATATTATTGACTTCCTAACGAAACATGTTCATGATTGTGTTTTGGAATTAACTTGCAATAATAATACTTTAAGCACCAGTATTTTTAGTAGCAAAGACATTCATTTTGATAAGGAGAACTCAATAGGAGTTACATTAGGATTTGGAAAAGTATTATTAAAAGCTAATATATTACACACATCTTCCTATCCGATCAACATTTTACCATCAGCCATAGTCCGAATCGAATGTGATATTGTAAGTGGATCATTTGTTAATGGAAAACCTAGCCATATAATTTATGAGTTTTCTCCGAATGTGCCGCCGGGTTATCGAATAATTGAAATTCCTAAAAACGTTATCTATTTCCCAGTTATCCAAAACAGTGTGAGTGCAATTAATATTAGAATTTTGGATTTAAATAATAACCCACTAAATTTAAGAAGGGAAGAAGTACAGCTTTGCTTACATCTGAAGAAAAAATGATTGATTTCAATAAAAACCTGTGTACTACCAGCAGAAAGCGCAGTTTGCTTTCAAATATTACGAAGGTACCACCAAAAAGAAATAAGTTAACCAAAGCCAATAAACAATTTCTCAAATTAATAAATTTGTCGAAGTAACTAAAATGCTTAATGTAGCAGAACCTTTTGTACAAGACAACAGCATTGAAAGTATTCAGATTCATTCCTACAAGCCTTATGTAAGCAGCTACAATAGGAACGATGAGATACGGATTCCAATTAACCAGCAAGACCTTTACATTCTACCGTCGGAGAGTACTTTATACGTAGAAGGAAGGATTAGCGTAATCAACAGTGAAACTAAAGCCAAAGTGACCGAGTTTCAATTAATAAATAACCCAATACTATTTTTATTTCAAGATATTCGGTACGAATTAAATGGGGTTGAAATCGATAAGATTAAGAATGCAGGCATAACAACCACAATGAAATGTTTATTATCAATGAATGAAAGCGAATCAAAAATGTCTTATGCATGGGGTTGGAGCATTGACGGTATTAAAAACACAATGGGAGGAAGTTTTTCAGGCTGTCTCCCACTCAATAGAATCCTTGGCTTTGCGGAGGATTACAAAAAAATTATAATAAATTGCAAGCACGAACTTATACTTTTGCGAAGCAATACCAACATGAATGCAATTAAATTAAATAATAATGAGGTTGTAGAAGATATCGTAATCGATAAAATTATGTGGCGGGTGCCCCACGTTAAGGTGTCTGACCGAGAGAGAATCAACTTGCTTAGGTATTTAGAAAGAGACAGAGCTATTAACGTAGCGTTTAGAAACTGGGATCTTTATGAATATCCACTTTTACCTCAAACAACGAAGCATACATGGGCAATCAAAACTTCATCACAGATAGAAAAGCCAAGGTACGTTATCATTGGATTACAGAAAGACCGCAAAAATAATGGATTTCAGGATATGTCCCGATTCGATCATTGTAACTTGCGTGACATAAAAGTGTTTTTAAACTCAACCTACTTCCCGTATGAAAACCTAAACGTTAAATTTAGCAATGACAATTATGCTTTATTATACGAGTTGTATGCTAAATTTCAACAGTCTTACTACAGCCGTCTTCCGGAACCCCTGTTAAATTACATCGACTTCAAAGAAAAAACTCCATTATTTGTAATTGATTGCTGTCGTCAGAACGATACGCTGAAGACTGGACCTGTCGACGTTCGTGTTGAAATTGAGAGCGAGATAGCAATACCAGACAAAACAACTGCGTACTGTTTAATATTGAACGATTGTGTTATAGAATATAAACCTCTTACCAGTGTAGTGAAGAAAATATCATGAATCCGGAATACATTTTTGTAGATTTACAAGGCTTTAAAGACTACAAAAATAATTTTATTGTCAAAGAATTTGCTACGGCAGCAAGTGAAAGTACAGAAGTTTTTTTAATAAAACCTCCATTTCCTTTCAAACATTTGACTGACGAAGAAAAGAAACAAGTTGTTTGGCTCGGGAAAAATCGAGGAATCTACTGGAGTGAAGGATTAATAAGCTATAAAGAATTTAAGAGTATGATTAAGTCATCCCTATCTGGTAAAACTTTAGTTGCAAAGGGGGTTGAAAAATGTAAATGGGTTCAGGATCTATGTCCGAATAGCATTGTAAAGGATGTTGGCGAAATGGATATACCTAATCTTAAGACCTTAATTTCTTATTATTGTACGAATAAATGTAGTAAATATAACTGTCTGATTCATAACGATTACTGTGCATTAAAAAATGTTATATGTATAAGAAGATGGTGTGTTGACAATACAGTGTCAATATAATTTTTAATTAACTTCTTACCATTGAATTTGTATTTAATTATTATTTTATGAAAAATAAATGTGTTACTACGTAATTTTATATTTTCTTGTTTTATTGACTGAGAAAAAGAAAACAAAAGTCAGTTTAGTTTAAGATATTATATTTAAATGATTCGCATTTTAACATCGGTAACACTTATTCTACTTATAACTAAGATTAATAATATTTGACACAGTTAAATTTATTTATAGTATTACATAATTATTGCATAATGCTAGTTACCTAGCGAAATACAAAGAAAAAATAATTCTTCACATTTTAGTAATCATTACTATTATTAGTTAACTTCCTACTCATTCTGTCAAGTAAATTTTCGGTCATGTCCATTATCTCGTCGGTATGTTCCATCACCATATACTGCGCATTCGACGTTTCCACTTCACTGTCACTGGATAAGTCAATCACTTTGATTTTTATCATTCGCAAACCTTTACGCCGCGATTTCTTCACAATGTAGGAAGTTGTATTTTGCGTCTTTTTCTTGGAAGGCCGCACTCGCTTGTTCGGATTTCGCGGGGGAGGTTCTGGAGCCCCAACTTCTTCCACATCCTCGCTCTCGAATCCGGTCAGTAAATGCTGGCCGTAGAAGAAAGGGTCCGTTATCGTCGGGCTGTAGGTCATCTTGGTGATCTGAAAATAAATAATAGATTTTAGTATCGACAAAATTAAAAAGAAGTTAGATATTTATTCAAAGTAGACAGGTTTCAACTTACCAAAATAAAAATATTTTATCAGCACAGTAACTCGTCTCGATGCTATCGATGTTAACTTGCGAATGAATTACGGACTCAGTCAAGCTGCGTCATCAATAGTCATCATTATTCGAAAGAGTTGTCCGACCAATATAACCAGAGCTACCTCTCCCCGCTGTATGCAATGTTATACGACGATGCATAACATCGTCGCGGGTGGCCCCCCTCCCCGCGCGCTTCATGCGCGCGAGCTCGCAAAGTTAGTTTAAACAAAGGACGTCTTGATGACACAATTGCGACAGGTTCGGTCTTGCTTGAGGTGGAAGTGAAATGAAGAATTTGATGACACAGCCAGAGCAGGTCAGGTCTTGATCAAACCTATCAAGGATATGGAATAAGTATGAACACAGGTATTTGTTTCAGATAAAAACGTTTATTTTAGTGTAGGTAGGTATTTAAATGTCTATCTACAATATTATCTTAAAATGTACACAAATTTAAAATTCAGAAAAACTAGATTTAATGTTTTTTTTCTTAATGTGCTTATACTAAAATTACTTACATAGGTATAACTTAATACAAGAGTCATCTTTAAACCATTTCAATAAGTGTTATATTTAAAATAATGAGTTATGCCCCCAGGCTACAGTGGACACTTTGTCCGGCATTATACATCTTTTATCGTCTGTATTAGACAAAGCAATTTTATTTACAGACTGGGTAAATATTTCGTGTTTTATAGACTTGAAAAGATTTTGCTTTCGTCTGACTAGTTTATTGTTCAGCAACACTTCACGATAATCGCTTGCAGCTAAATCTCGGACTACGCACTTTTTCACCCCTTTGGCTTTCTTTATTACCAGCTCAGTGGTTTTTATGCAATATAATTTTGAGCGCAAACCAATGAATTCGGTCAAAATTTTCCCCCCCAATTCATCTTTAAATAAACCAGGCACTTTTTTGTTTACCAATGGTAGGCCGAACTGGTTTCGAGGTTTGTAATTGCTTGTATCAAAAAAATCCATCAAGGATTCTTTCATATCTCTATAAAAATCTTCGGTTTGAATTTCATAAACAAAGCTGTCAGTGTCGGTGTAACAAAGCTGTACTTGATTTCCATACTTAGGCTTAATTACCGAATAGTGAAAGTCATACATGTGACTCTTAGACAGCTCCAGCACTGCAAAACCCACATAAATTGGTTTGTTCAAAATTACTCTTTCCGGTTTCATTTGAATAGCGACTAAGTTTTCGGAAAATACGCTTGCGCTATGGAAGTTTAACCGAGCAATCAATTTGTCAGCGGTATCATGTTTTTTTGTTTTGTTTATTTTATCATGCCATTGTGTAACAAGTTTAACATTAACGCGTTTTTCACTATCCTCTAGCGTTTTTCCGAAAATAGAGTTATTATTTAACTTGAACAGGTCTTGCTGGAACTGAGTGACCGCTTTTTTTCTTAGTTCCGTGTTTAAATCGATGTATTCTTTCAAAAAAGCTCTCTGGCGAAATGTTATAACTCTATGAACTTTAGCGAGGATCAATCCGTTTGCCAGACATGTTTTGAGGTGAACGTAATGTATCACGTAGTAAAATTTATCGTACAAGTTCGGAGTCAATTTAGGTGTCTTACCTCCAGGAGGAATGAATTTCTCAGCACAAAATGGGTAATCGCTATGCGCATCGTGTAACTCATCAGGGTACAATAAGTCTACTTCTAATATGTAACCTTGTGGAGCATCATTGGGAATGTCTTCAACATTCAAGTTTTCGATTTCAGATTCACTTAAAAATCTAAAATCCGAAATTGGCAAGGACTGGCACATGCTGTATCCGTATAAATTGTTACAGTCAATGTATACCAAAAATGAGTCTCGTTTAGTTGGATCGTACGTCTCCATATATGAATTGTTTGCTTGCGAGTGTCTTTTGGAACACATGCAAATGCCACCTCTGATACCCTTTTGAATCATGCGAATAATTTCCAAGTTATCTATAAGTTCTAATTGGATCCCCGTTTTTAGAAGCATTGCATCAAATGACAAACTTGGAGAAGTTAGGTAGAAGGCTGGATCTAAGTTGTAATGCGTCTTACATGTCTTCCTGAAGTTTTCGAAGACGTCTGTTAATAACAGCACATCAGTCTTCACATAAAGGTCTGTATATTTGCCCATGTTTTCAATTTCGAAAGTTTGCCACACATTTTGAGCGTGTGCATACTCTTCGTCCGATATGTGTTCGTCAGCCATAGAATTGTAGAACAACGACTTATCAGGTAGTTGTTTATCTGTAAACATTTTCCAACAAGTCATATAATCGTAGGGGTACACCCCTTTGCGTGTAAGTAACTCAAACTGATTTTCATCTGGGAAATAACGCGAAAGATAAGTAAAGTCATTTTTGTGCAAGCCTTTTGCCAACTTTTGTAAACTCGTGCCCAAAAATTTATACGAGTCAACGAATCGTATTTGAGCAAATTCGTCTTCAGAAATTTGAAAAAACTTCGTGAACGAAATGTAGTTCTCTTTGTTTTTTGGAATAATTTTTATCGGTCCGCAAATGTCACTCAGTTCTTTAATGAACAAATGACAGTCATATCCTGCGAGGTTATGAAAAAATATCGGAACTAGTTTGGGAACTCGAAATTTCAAGTTACAATATGCATGTGCCGCACCGCGATAACGACCTGTCAGATGACAGTGATCTCTAACTTTGTCTGTAAATATTAGACGATCACAGATGTGACAACAATCTGCTTCCGCATAATCTTTTACATTTTCGCTTGTAAATGTCATAGGGATGTTTTTATTAACAATACTGTATATTCTTTTCACTTCTCGAACGAGTAGTTTAACAAATTTTTGAGCACAGTCAGAGCCACGGTACTGAACAAATCGATTTAAATTAGTATCAAATGAGCAAACAACATGGTATGCGAATGCAATTGGTACGTGTTTCTTTGCGTTATATGTGTAACTCAAATCAGGATTTTGCTGACATCCTTGATAAGGAACGAGAAGCGTTTCAAAGTCTGCATAAATAGCAAAAGGCATATCTTGCTTATGAGCAAAGTGTTTGAATTCAAGAAAAGTTCCTTTCCCAGGAAGCACTGTAGCAACACCACTACATAAATGGTTTTGTAGGGTTTGCTCGGATGATAGAAATTGGAGACAGTCTTCACAGAAATACAATTTACCATGATGTTTAGTCATCTGACTGCGAACAAGCCGAGGTAGATTTTTAATTAAAACGTAATGAGTGCGGTTTCCTTTCTCTAATAACAGCAAATTAACGCGTGTCGTCCTATACTTGTGTTCCGATCTGTAAATGGGTCCAACAATACCCTTGGTATTTTTCAACGCATATATGTTAACGCTTATGTTTGGATTGTTGGTCTCGAACGATTTAACGTCCGCTAGAGTAACTGGAAGGCTCAAATCAGCAGTATTCAGCACTTTGGTAAAATGGGGGTACGAAGACGTACGATCGGCCCTACCTTTAGGAGTATGAAGTGCAGCGACAATACTCCACAAGAAACAAGCGTCATCTTTATTTTGCATGTTGAGACACGCTTTCTTGTTTTTAATAACCGGTGGCAAGTCGATACGAGCAGCTCCATAAATAGGTTCGTACTTGTTGATGTTTATTTCCAAGAAAAGATTATTGAGAAATGTCCACCCACTGTCACGCTCTTCAAACTCTTCTATTTTCTTTTTTAAACAGGCTACCGTTTTACCTATTAGCTTTGCAAAGTCAAAGTTACGATGTAATGCAACATTCTTTGTCGAGAAGGATTTTACCTCTTGACCTTCGTTTTTAAAGAGAACGAAGTTACTGAAAAACTCGAAGTTTACCTTTACGTTTACATGTTTTGCAAGCGAATCCCGTAAAAGTTTCTCAATTTTGGGGGAGATTTCCGTGATAAACGTCTCTGGCAAACAGTTCTCTAAATCAGTCGCAAGAATCTTATAAGTAGCTATACGACCTCGAAAAGCAGACGCAATCAGAACTACACCATCGCTTAGAGGTACACTGCTTTTCTCTTTGTGAGCAGTACTGCGTACATGACCCACCCAGTTTTTTTTCTCTACTTGGACTACACATGCAGTACAGTACGGCATTATCACGCAAATTTGAAACGTACACTCAAACGCAGCACTCAAACGTAAAACACCTAACAGGCGTTTTACAGCGACGATTTACTTATATTTAACTACGTCACCGTAAAGTGTGGGTTCGGAGTCTTTAAACAGCGGTTTCACGCGTCCGATGAAGCCCTAGAGCTGGTCCCACGCAGGTGTCCCACTGTCGAGCTGCGCTTTCAGCAGGAACTGCGCCTTCTTCCAGTGGTCCTGCTGCTTGGCGTCCCGCGTGAGATACACCTTTACTTCCACAAAGTACTCCCCCTCCAGAGGTGCAGTCCGTCGCAGAGAGCCGTCAGCGACCTTTGTGGCGAGCGAGGATGTGACGGAGTGATGAGATGCAGTTGCCAACACGTCGTCGTCGTCGTCCGAGAGCACCCCGAATAGGTCGAACTCGCTGGTCTTACGCTCCTTCACAAGACGGACACCACCCGCCTTTAATTAAAACCTAATCTAACCTATGACCCATAATAATACAATAGTAAAACACCTAACAGGCATTTTACAGCGACGATTTACTTATATTTAACTGCGTCACCATAAAATGTGGGTTCGGAGTCTTTAACCCTTCTAGCGCCCCGCGCGCTCGGAAAAAAGAAAGTTCAAAGGTACCGCATAGTGCAGGGTCATTTCGCACCGCCATTTTTTTGCATCTTTTTTGTGAACACTGTTCCGCATTTCTCAAATTAGAGAAAGTACTACGTAATTATTCAATAAGTGTTATATATCACTACAATCTGCATAAAATGCCCTATCCGGTTATTATACTTGTAATGCTAATAAAATTATCAATAAACTTACATGATATTCAAATGACGAGATGAATTTCACTATCCACGCCATTTTGACACTACTTTGAACTTTGTCTCACTATTTTCACTAATTACTCATTCACTAGCACTGAACTAACACTTATAATATGTTCTGCATATTATCTATTACTGTTTACACAATTTTCATACTCTAATTCACCAAAATAAAGCTATAAATGAATAATTACCAGGAAGAGGTAAAATGACACTGACCGCCCATACAAGCGGCACAATCCGGGCTAAAAGTTCGAGGCTTTTTTCACTTTCTTTTCCATCAAATACAACGAAACTATTATTTGAAACATAATCTACACACTTTTCCCAGTAATTTGATATATAACACATGAACAAATACGCAGCGTTGCCTTCTCTAAATAACTTATAAAACTTTAGCGAGCGGAGCAACTCACGACGAAAACGCAAAATGGCGTCTGACCTAGCAAGCTCATGTGGTTTCGATGATAATTCAATTTTTTTCCACGTCACGTCATTTGATTGGTTGGCGAAAGTAATCCTTACTAACCATTGGCCAATAAAACAACAGATATTGTCCATAGAGAATGCACAGAGCATAGATAAAAAGAGTCCAATCTGAGCGTTGCATAGTGTACATACGTCTGTACACTAAGCGCTTGGGGGATTGCGCGCGGCCGGGCTGATTAGTGTACAGACGTATGTACACTAAACGCGAGAAGGGTTAAACAGCGGTTTCACGCGTCGGATGAAGCCCTGGAGCTGGTCCCACGCAGGTGTCCCACGGTCGAGCTGCGCTTTCAGCAGGAACTGGGCCTTCTTCCAGTGGTCCTGCTGCTTAGCGTCCCGCGTGAGATACACCTTTACTTCCACAAAGTACTCCCCCTCTAGAGGTGCAGTCCGTCGCAGAGAGCCGTCAGCGACCTTTGTGGTGAGCGAGGATGTGACGGAGTGATGAGATGCAGTTGCCAACACGTCATCGTCGTCATCCGAGAGCACCCCGAATAGGTCGAACTCGCTGGTCTTACGCCCCTTCACCACCTTCTTTTTAGACCTGCATGCAAGAAAAAAACAAAAAATGACTTCAATGCTACATGAACTGTAGTTAGATGTAACATATTATAGCCCTTAGTTTTAATGTCAACATTAAATAAGACAGTGTGTTGGTTATCGTGTCACGCTCTCGCTGAATAATATACCACTACTTACAATACTAAATACCATACCTTAAACCATACCTTTATAATTGGTACAATTGGAGAAAATATGAACTCATTCAATAGTAACGCAATTATTCAATATTGACAATGAAAGTAGGGCTAGAAGAAGCAGTCTGACTAATAGGTCGACTGGATGAATAATTGAATCATTAATCAGTTGCTGCCATGTCTACCTTGATCCCGATTCACACTTAAATAAGTACAGTAGTGAGTTAACTTGCATCGTCGGCGAGTTAAGTCGCGTTTGCAGTTTGAACGGCGTTTGAACGACAAAAGCAACTTAACTCGACGACGATGCAAGTTAACTCACCACTGTACTTATTGAAGTGTAAATCGGGGTTTAGATTGGTAGGAAAACACGTTTAAAAAAAATAAACTACCATAAAAACAACACGGAAGTGAGCACGCTTGCCAAGAAAGCCACGCAGTCTCTCTCAGAGAGAAGGCTTTTGCCCTGCAGTGAAACCTATATAAAAATGACCCATAAAAAAAAAACGACTCACGTACTTTGAATTTTCCGCTGCAGCGGTTGTTCGGCGCTTAGGCACAGGTGCAGGTGCAGTACGTTGCTTCTTTTCACGCGGCTGCTCAGTGTATATCGATTCAACCTCCGAGTCCGACCTGAGGAAAAACCGCAATAAGAAAACAAAGTCAGCTTGAATACGCATAGTCGGTGAAGTGTAATGAAATGGGAGAGGAAACTTTAATTACTGGATTAACTCTGAGAAATGACAAGTACATAATTAACAGTGTATAATAGCTACAATACAAGGGGCAAAATTGTAAGATTGACACGAGATACACCAAGTCACCACCGGACCACCCCACAGTGGAACATCACGTCGGACGAGGACTTGGTGTTCCAAGTCATTAGAAGCCAAGATAATGAAGTCCTCATTGTCACCAGCCGGCGGGCCAAAGGCCAGGTCCGTAGCGAGGTCCCAATTTGGAAACAAAATATAAAAAAAAGAAGGTTACTTACTCACATTTTTGTATGTAGATCTGGATTACTTCTGGAGTGTTGATCTCTTGATGTTACTGAAGCTGAATATAATTGATCAAACAAATGCACCACGTTTTATAGGCGAGAAAATGCTTTCGTTTCAATATTTTACCTACACATATTCAACTTTACACATGGAAACAAGTCGGAACATGATATCAGTCAGGGCTGTCAAACTCACATGGTAAAAAATATTATTTAATAAAACCAAGCGCACAAATGTGTTCAATAGACTTTTACAGTTGCCTTAAAAAATACAATGCTTACTCAAGCATCATAAATATTTGTAGGTGATAGTTACAATTTTAAATATTATCCTTACGTTGCTGTTCTTTAAATTGGGAAATCGGAACAAAGTATGAATCGTAATCTATACTTAACATAAAGCAATCTCAGTACTAAGTTGCTGTTAAGCTAAGTTTTAGAAAAAACAACGTTTCACTAAATCATGTCTAACCCTGTTTAAAAGAAGAAGCATTTGAAGCATTGATATGACTGAGTGAAAAGAGACTTTGTACACAACGGGAATTGGAAAATAAATATGTACACAAATGTGACAGCCCTAGACAACTTTCACAGATTCTACCCACACACAAGAACTACGCAAAAATTCTGATTCAGCAGGCCCTTATCAGAATCTGAAGACCACCAGAGAACACTTATAAACAGACCGGTGGACATCTGCCTAACATATATGTGGAAGTTAAGCACACATATTAGTCTTTTAGTAGTATGACTATAGTATTTTAGTAGTATAACTAAACGACTAACGCCTGTTTTATAGAACTATAATAATCATGGTTTACTATGAAAATTCGATTCGAAAATACATTGCATAGCGATTATCTCACAGATTAACCAGTATGAAGATTCGACTACGCAATGTACCTACATCGAATTGTAGGTACATAAACTATAAATTCTAGTATTATGTATGAAACGCGGCCCTGTAAGATAGCCATGAAGTACTAAAAACATGAAATCGGAATCAGGTTATGACAAGTTCGTTCTTGACCCTTTGTCACGTCTGGTTGTGGAAATCGATTTTAATATTTTCATTCCAACCCATTTCTATCCTATAATTACATATTTGAGTAAACGTATAATATTAGCCTGTAGTAGAATAGATAGACAATATACGTAGTCATACTAATAAATAGCTTATTAAAACTGGTAGGTATCTTTAATAATAAATAACGTGATGATAGAAAATAAACTTTGCTTATACTGAAAGTTATTATGTAACTGTGACAGCCCTAGGTATACTTTAATTCTGGACCACCTGGCCCTCCGGACTAGACATTTTCATCAGCAATTAATCAGCGCTTCGCACATCTACAGGTCCTAACATGATATACGAGACGATTTATACCGTATTTATCGAGAACTGCCCATATGTGCGAGTCAGCGAAAAGTCACATCACCACACCACAGTACCATAGAGCACTACAATCACTAACAAGTAATAATGAACTATTGCGTCATAAACCCTAATGCTTCAAATGTTAAGGAATAATAATAATAACTTTCACACATCACAATCACTTGATCTGGTCCCAAACTAGGATACCCTGTGCTATGGTAACCAGACAAGGATAAACATGGAAAAACACCCAGACTGAGATCATTTGTACAAATGAAAGTATGACGGCCTCCGATAGGAATCTAACCTACGACCTCTGGTTTGGTAGTCTAACTTGATACCGCTAGACCATCCAGGCAGTCAACGGTATTTGTGTTGTTCTCAGTCGCACAAGAAGATTAATGTGTTTTGATTAGTTTGCATTTTATCGCGAAACCGTGCAATGCGATAGCCGGCTAACAAACAATCCTCACCTGTGCTCGTGCTGCGCTTGCAAATTCTCATCACTACTACACATTACCAATGTTTGAATGTTGACGTATGTAAGGTCTGTGTGGTGAGTGACGTTTGCTTTGGTAGTTGTCGTAATCGTTGTATGAACTCTCTTTGTGCGGAAATGCAGACTTTCAACTTAGATTCACTCTTCATTTGAGCCCAGTATAAGCGGTCGATTCTGTGAGGAGCTCGGATTAATTTTGGTGGAAACCTTAGCGGTGATAACTAAATCAAAATTACTCCAGATATTATGTCTTAAACTAAGTTTTTGAGGAAATTTTAGTGGATACCTACGGTGACAACGAAACTATAAATTTCCATTCGTAAATTAAGTACCTTCTAAACACAATATATTGAACGCTTATAATGTATACTCGAGAGTTAATAATTTACCATAATGCTTTGTGTAAAGTGCCAACCGAGTATGTTATTAGTGTTGCGAGAAAACCCAGTATCCAGTTTCAGTAAGTTGTTTTTTAGTCTAAAATTCCTTAAAGTTTAATCAGGTCTTAGATAAAAAGTAATGAAATGGTTAGATTGCATATTTCCCACAATAGTATTGGGAACTCTAGGACACTTTGAAGGAGTGACGGCGAACGCAGTGAGCCCCTCACGACGGAAAAGTGTCCTAGAGTTCCCAATACTATACTACTGCTATCTATATTAAAAATAGGAATGCTCGTGACTTCCAGGATCAGTATCCCGAGGCTGCCAAGTCCATAGTCCAAGATCATTACATGGACGATTTTCTGGGATCTTTTGACAACCTGGAAACAGCTACTCGCGTAGCAGCTGATATTGTTCATGTACACTCACAGTGCGGCTTCGAGATGCGATCGTGGGTGTCTAACGTTCCCAAAGCGCTCAGCCTGATTCCTTCACATCTCCATAAAGAAGGCTCGACCAACGTTGATCTCAATTTAGTCAGCATCCAACAGAATGCAGATATCCGTGTCTTGGGAATGCATTGGAATCCCCAAGATGACTCATTTAACTTTAAAATTAAGATCGACGTTCTTTTACCCACACAATTCACTAAACGCCAAGTTCTCAGAGATCTTATGCGAATTTACGATCCACTAGGACTCATACTGCCTAAGGTCACTAAGGGAAAGATCCTGTTTCAGAGAACATGGCGCCTGGTGAATTCGTGGGACGCCTCACTCCCAGCTTCCGAACGGGCACAGTGGGAAGAGTGGTACTCTGACATAAAATCAGTTCACGCCTGTACCATTCCTCGCGCTTACAAACACTTTTCCATTTTCGTTGAGCTGGAGCTTCATATTTTTACGGACGCAAGCGAACTGGCTTACGCGTGCGTTGCGTACTGGCGTTGCACTTTACAGAAAGGCGACGCCCATCTCGCTTTAATTGCGAGCAAGTCCCGGGTCGCGCCTCTTAAGCCAGTAAGCATACCGCGGATGGAGCTCCAGGCAGCTTTGCTGGGAGTGAGATTAGCTGAAACTCTAAAGATTGAGCACCGTATCCAAGCATCGCGCAGAATTTTCTGGTGTGACTCTAAAACCGTTCTCGCTTGGATTAGGAGTGACGCTCGAAAATACAAAGCGTTTGTTAGCCATAGGTTGGGCGAAATCTCAGACCAAACGCGAGTAGATGAATGGCGTTGGATTCCGACTGCCCTAAACGTTGCCGATGACGCCACGCGTGCAGCATCCGTCTCTCTGAAGAGATGGTGGACTGGACCCTCTTTTTTAAAACTTGGGGAAGATACTTGGCCACAGGAGGTGAATCCAGATCCCATCTCTCCTGAGGATGACCTTGAACTCAAGCGCCATGAAACCTCTATTCATCTGATTTCTTTATCGGCAGACCGGTTCTCCGATTGGCGGCGGCTACTGCGCGTAACCGCACGCGTATATCAATTTGTCCGCCTGCTACGGGACAGCACGGCGCGCTCCACTGACACTTTGGGCGGTGGTCTCCGTCCGCTGCTCGCACGAGACGTCAAAGATGCCACAGCCCACCTACTCAAGGAGTCACAGCAGCAGAGTTTTGCAGAAGAAATCGCTTACCTAAGTGAGAACAAAGCTCTGCCGAAGAGGAGCCGGCTACACAAATTGTCCGCAAGACTCGGTGATGACGGTCTACTCAGAGCGCACGGAAGAACGAGCTCGGCCCCTGAAGTGACATCAGAGACGAGAGAGCCAGTCATCCTTGACGGTCGAGATACTACCGTACAGCTGTTGATCGCGCGCTACCACACTTGGGCCATGCACGGCAACAATGAAACGGTTGTAAACACGCTCCGTCAAAAATACGTCATACTGCATCTAAGACCCACAGTTCGAAAGATTGCCGCCAGATGCCAGGCTTGCCGCATGCGGAAGGTTATGACCTCCACTCCACCCATGGGCGACTTACCCGAAGAGCGGCTTCAACACCATCACCCGCCATTTTCCTTTGTCGGTCTAGATTACTTCGGCCCGGTAGAAGTAGCCGTGAAGAGGAGTCGGGAGAAGAGGTATGTGGCTCTCTTCACATGTCTTGTGACCAGAGGGGTCCATCTGGAGATAGTGGGAAGTCTCTCCGCAGACAGCGCCATAATGGCTCTACGCCGCTTTATAGCTCGCCGCGGATGCCCTAAAAAGATACTGTCCGACAATGGGACAGCCTTCATTGGCGCAAGCAGACTGTTGAGAGAGGCGTGGGCTGCCATTGACCATACACAAATTCATGACTTCGCCGCATCCCACGAAATAGAGTGGCATTTCATCCCACCCGCGTCGCCATTCATGGGGGGCGCATGGGAGCGCCTGGTCCGGAGTGTCAAGCGTGCCCTCGCGGTTACCCTCAAGGAAAGGGCGCCGAAGGAAGAAGTTCTTGGCACGCTTTTAGCCGAAGCTGAATTCATCATCAACTCTAGACCTCTCACCCACGTTCCTGTGGCACACGATGACGAGCCCGCCCTGACACCGAACCATTTTATCCTGGGGTCGAGCTCGACTTTACCCTCACCAGAAGCCACAGACGCGGACCTTATCAGCCGAGAAGGTTATAAGAAGGCGCTGCGATTGGCCGACCACTTCTGGGCTCGATGGGTAAGGGAGTACCTCCCCGACCTTCTGCCAAGAGGCCCCGGATCCACACATATTAATCTACGAGAGGGTGATTGTGTCCTGATCGCTGACAGTAACATGCCGCGCGCAGTTTGGCCTCGCGGCAGGATCGAGAGGGTATTCCCAGGCAGAGATGACGTCGTGCGGGTAGCGGACGTACGGACTAGAGCAGGGGTGATGCGCCGCCCCGCTCGAAAGCTGGTCAAGCTAGACCTGTCGCCTTAGTTTTAAAACTATTCTCTTACCAGGGGGGAGGATGTTGGCGACAGATCTGGCAACCCCGTTGCTGTGATCTGTTAGAAAAACTTACTTAGCAACGGTGTAGCGAATGGATCTGTTTTAATTGTCCTTTTTATTATTTAATATGTTTTAAATATAACTAATTACTATAATTCGGGCTTTCCATTTTCGGCGGTAACAAATCTCTTAATGTATGTTAATAGTGATTTTCAGAACACACAACCGACATCTTTGCATCATGGACCTGGGAGCCGATCCTGACCATGCGAATTGAAAGCGTCATCGTCAGGCTATACTAGTCCACTGATGGACATAGCCCTCCCCTAATGAGCGCTATAGCGCCCTGTCTTCATCTTGCCGCATCCACATCTGCCGGCAGTTTTTCGCAGATCGTCATCCCACCTAGTCGGAGGGAGTCCTACACTACGTTTGCCGAGTCGCGGTCTCCACTCAAGGACACGTTTGCTCTAACGGTAAGCGAAAGCGTAGACGCAATATATTCGAAGGGTTAGACATTTGTCGTATAAGAGTCAGTTTCAGGTATTCGTTATTCGACACAAAGTCGTATGTCGTAATTGCTAATTAATTTCGCTCGCTTTGAGGTATAATGTCATAATCTTAGTTACAATTGACTGTCGTTCGACTTTTTATGTCTAATTTAAGTTATACGCCCTAGAGTCGTATACGAATTATTTGCTAATGAATTGAGAATTGCCTTCCTGGGACTAGATGGTGTTAATGCTGTCCTAGGTTTTGCTTTAGATTCAAGGATCATTATCGCATCATCATGCTACTTTTAACCGCTTAGTAAGATAGCAGTATCGTAGTTGGAAGTACAAAAAATTTATCAAAATCCCATTACTGGTGATAAACTATACTATTTTTATTTTAATGCACTTACCCGTGCTAAGGACTAATTTAAAAACCTATTTGGAGGCTAAAAATTTCACCTATGCCGGGATTCGAACCCGCAACCTCTGGCTATCCGTGCCAGCGCTCTTCCAATTGAGCCAATGGGCGACACTGTAAACAAAAGTGACAACCTTAAGTAACGAACATATATCCGTACACATTTTATCATATTAGTCACTAAAAGATCAGCACGTTTGCTTTTCATCGGTACTAGCTTTAACAGTGATACAAAGAACAGTGTTCTTTGTGTTTATTCAAAATACGTTGTGTGCAAGCTATGCATTCACATAACATTCCTCAGACTTCAGGAAAACTAGCACGGTATAATGAAGCCAATTCAAAAATGTAAATAAAAATTTGTTTTTTCGTGCGTTTTAGGAAACAATATGTTCTAGAAAATACGAAGCTCGTAATCTGTCTCTCTCCCACTGCAAAAGCCTTTATGAGTGCAAATGACATGGAACAAACCGATCCAATATCTAAAGACTTTTACAGATTTTAACATACAAGTTTTTGTAGATTAAAGCTGGTTTAGCATCGTGTGTGCCGGGCCCGCACGGATGGGCAGGTGTGCAGTGAACCGAGCGACATCTCGAGTGCACTCCGGATCTGGGTCGCGTGCAAATGAGCGACGGACAAAGCTGCGCGAACAATTGCGGTAGAAGTTTCGGGTTCTTATAAACCTCAATTAATAACATAGGTAGATAGATAGATAAACCATTTATTTACATTTGTCATTAAACTAGTAAATGTAAAAAACAAAAGAGCATAAGCAGGTTAGTAAAACACGATTACAAAACATAATGAACCTAACATTATAACAAGAAATAGATAGAGAACACTTTATTGCTCATAAAAATTGTAATTACACATATATTTCTTAACCTATGTGTAATTTAAATTTTTATGTACAATAAAGTGTTCTAAATTTATTTATTTTATTTATTTATTTAAAAACATCAATATGAGCTTACAGTTTCCCAAAGCGCCCTTATTGCTAAATACACATTAAAGCTTATTAACTACTTACATAAGTATAGTCTTAATTCGAACGCTATTTTGTTAATAGAGTCGACAAAAATGTCGATATGTTGGACCTCGGCAATAAAACCGTTGAGAAGTACAAGAGCCCTAGGCGTCGGCGCGTTGCTAGCGCGGCGCGTGCTCTGCGTGCTCTCCGCGAACAACTGGTGCCGGCGACGCAGACCAGCGCGGGCGTAGTTGTCGGGGACGAATATAGTAATACTACATAGTACAGACGGATTATAAATCATATTACGCATCAACAAGCAGTAATGTACACCTAATTGTAGCTTTCGCCTCAACTCCAAAGTATCAAGACCAACCATGCCATAGACAAACAGGGACGGGTAAAGGAAAGGATAGTATCCGTACATACGCTTGAACAAGTACCTAGCAAACTTCCTTTGTATCCTCTCAATCATCAGAACATGCTTGGCTTCTCGAGGGTCCCAAGTAACTGCACTGTACTCCAGTTTACTACGAACGAAAGCATTATACAGCATAATAGCCACCTTGCTATCTCGAAACTGAGAAGCAGTCCGCATTATGAAGCCCAATATTTTATTGGCATTTTTACAAATAGTGGTCATATGTTCGCGGAAGTTAAGTTCAGAGTCTATAAGCAAACCTAGATCTTTTATGCAGGTCACTCTTTCCAACACTGCACCGTCCAGAGAGTACTTTGTGACAATTGGCTGGCGCGACCTTGTGAAACTGACCACCTTGCATTTATTGACATTGAACGCAAGCCCATTTGCCTGGCTCCACTGCCTCACCCCGTCAATATCCTTCTGCAGTGCTCTACAGTCTGCTTCCTCCTTAACAGGTAGGAAAATTTTGAGATCATCAGCAAACATTAGACACCGGGCAATTTTAAGAACCCTAGGGAGGTCATTGATCATTATAAGAAAAAGAGTTGGCCCGAGTGTACTCCCTTGACTTACTCCCGATCTAGTGTAGTATTCTTTTGATTGATAGGATTGGAGCTTCACATATTGCCTACGATCTTTAAGGTAATTCGCGAAAAATTTAAGAAGTCCTGGAGTGGCACCAAACGATGAAAGCTTTTTTAATAAGATATCGTTATCTACCATATCAAATGCACGCCGAAAATCCAAAAATACTGCGTCAGTCTGCCGACCATTATCCATCTGGGCCAACGTATAATCAACAAAGTTTATATGATTTGTGGCCGTGGAGCGAGCGGCACGAAACCCATGTTGCGAATCGTCAAAAAGAAAATTTATTTGGCGAGTAATATGAACATTTAAAATAGATTCAAAAATCTTACCAAATGCAGATAATACTGCTATGGGTCTATATGTTGTAATATCTGTTGACGAATCGTCCTTGGGGACTGGAGTCACCCTGGATAATTTCCACTTCATAGGGTATTGACAGAGCCGCAAGGAGAGATTGTAGATGTGAACCAATGGTTCTTCCAGTACACATAAACAATCCTTGACTAAGAAGGGAGGTATGGCGTCGGGACCGGCTGCAGAATTAATTTTAAGCCGGCGTACTGCTCTACGCACATCGTCCACCGCAACACAGTCCACTCGCACTGCCAATTCGTCACCACGGCCACCCGCGCACCGCTCAGCTGCGCCCGCATCTAAACAAGGCACGTCACTAAGAAATACCGAGCTGAAATAATTCGCGAATGCTACAGCGGCTTCTTGGCCCTCCACCTTCTTGTCATTATGCGTATATTCCTTACATTGCTGACCGTTCTTACGTTTATTTTTTACGTGTTTCCAGAACTGCGCCGGGTCCTCTCGAATATTGCACTCAACTGAGCTTATATACTGACAGTACGCAACATCGACCAACTCTTTGATGTGGCTTCTATAGTATTTATACACCTCCCGGTTAAAATTTAGACCCTTTTCCTTAAATTTACGATGGTGGAAAGATTTGATTTTAATTTTCAATATGATTTCCTGGGAGTACCACTCTGGATATAGTCGATGTTGTTGTGTATGACTACTTCTTTTCACAGGGACATTGTTACTAATAGCTGTATTTAATTTTGCGTATAATAATTCTGTAGCTAAATTTATATCTTGCTGATTTAATACTTCGGACCAATCGGTACTAGCTATGCTAGAGTAGAGACTATTGTAATCTGCTTTCCGGAAATTCCAATTTGGGGCGTAAGAATGCGACGTTACAGCAGTTTGAGGCCTACTAATAACCGGTTGATTGCCACGCGGTAGAGATAGAGTGATTTCTAAGGGTGGATGATAAGCGTCTACCGGCACCAGTGGCTCCACGTCTCCGGACACGGTCACACTATCAGGTTTCATATTCGATAATACAAGGTCCAACATACCGTCAGAGCTGTTATAAACATTATTATGCTGGTGCAGTTTACAGAATTCCAAGAAACAATCAAATTGAAGCTTAACACTTACGCTGCACGAATTCAGATTGAAATCACCAATTATCACAATGTCTAAAGAGGAATATTTGCAAACAGCATTTTCCATACACGTCAAAACTTCCAGGTATTGTTTATCGCTGTAACTAGGGGGCAAATACACTACACATACTAATATTTTCATGTTTCTCCATGATACAAGAGCGATTAACACTTCCTTATCATCCGTTAGGCCATCCACGTCTGTCAGCATACGAACAGAATAAGTGTCTTTTACCGCCAGCAAAACTCCTCCCCATCCAGCTCCACCAGCTCGGTCCTTCCGCAGCACTGTGAATCCACACGGAAACAGTTCCGCGTTCAGTACAGATGCATTGAGGAATGTCTCAGTTAAAACGATGATATCGCCGGAGAAAAGTGCAGATACATTGTTAGAGAACATCACAGTTTTACTTCGTAGTCCTCTGACGTTCTGATAAAAGATCTCTATATGTTTAACATTGTTATTGCCGGATTTCCTAGCTTTGCAGACGAAAGGACCGCCCACGCGGATTCTGAGACCAGGGTTTTATGCAAATATCTTCAGCCCAGTTTTCAGGAGACATGATAGCATTAGCTTGCTTAGAGGGCACGTCCAGTTTAAATTAGGTATAGTTTCCTCTAGCCTTAAGAGCCACTACAGTGCATGAGTCATCATTGCAAATTGTCATTAGGTGGTCACGTACCTGTTCCACAGTCGTACCAACCTTGACGAAGTAAAGATGTAGGTATTGCCGCCTCTCCACTGCTTCAAGTCTAGTGGCGCCGGGTGCAGCTGCTCCGCGAGTGACGCCGGCTGGGGCGGACTGGCGACTTTTCCTTACTACTTGCGTCCACTCAAGCTCTGGCGGTTTGTTTGTGACAGGATCCAATGCATTACCCACTGGAGCCACAGCATTGGTCGATTTGGGGATGGGCAATTTGTCGCTCACGCGCGTTACCTCCTCGGCTGTTTCGAGGCTTATACTTTGCGCCTGTGCTTCTCCGGCATGTAGAGTTTGGGAAGATCTTAAAAGCCCCAGGTGCAGTTGTTCGTACGCGCGCGTCTCTTCATGCGGTTCTGACAATTGCGAAGCATCTTTTTTGGCACGTGGAAACTTGACGCGATCTATTTTCTTGTCAGTCTTGTTAGGCTTTTCCAAGCCGCTATCCTGCAGTTTCCCCGCATCGCAAACCTTCACTTCCAAAAGCTGTAATCTTCTCTCAAGTTCCTTGATGTACTTGTTCATTGGCGCTGTTAGCTCTGTAAACAACTGCCCTATGATAGCCGGCAGGCGGGTGCTGATGACATTTTCAAATTCTTCTCGCACAATTAATCGTAGCCCATCCATGCAGAAAGTATCATCAGTGTATGACAAGTCATAGGTTCTCTTTGGAGCACTTCCGCGACGCGTGGTGACGTTTTCATTAGTGCTACCAGGAAAGTCTCGAAGATCAATCACCGTACTAGCAATTGCAGGCTTGCATGATCCTGCGCTCTTATCAGGAGATGCTTCTTTAGAGATTATATCACCGCCCTCAGCCTGCGCGGGAGCGTTTGCGTACTCGCGTGATAATACTCTTTCGTCAGGCGAAACTTCCTCAAAGACACCTCCTCGCTCAGCCGCCATGTTAGCATTTGCGGGCTCGCGTGGTGTTATGTTCTCACTGGGTAATGTTCCCTGAGCCTTGCGCACAGGAGTGTTATCATTGCATCCGCGCCTAGCGCCTTTATCACAACAGGGACATTTCCAGTTGACCTTCAGTCGATGCGAATTCTCCCTGAAATAAGCTGATGCTATATTTAGGCATTGATAGTGATAATTACCTTTACACTCTCTACATGTTAAGCGCTCAGTAGGCTCTACCTTCCTGCGACATCCAAGGCACTGCATGATGGAGGTAGTGATAATAAGAGAGTCCCTTTGGTCTACCAAGAAGCAAGTTTTATCTCCCGGTTATCGTTGCTTTTACAAATCCACAGGCGCTTTGCTCCTACTGTACGCAAAATTTGCTGTGACGTTGCTATCTCTGGTGGCGCAGGACGCACAGCAACAAACCCGCAAGCGAGTGACCCCGGTTCGATCCCCGCCGAAAGTAAACCAAATTCAGTTCGTTACCTTAAGCTCGGCTGTTATTTGTTCACCATTCGGAGACCAAGCAGGACTGGTTCTGGTTCTGTAGAGGAGGCAACCGGTGTATAGAAGCGAGAAGTCCACTCTCAACTGAAGAGGCAAGATGGCCGCGGGGTCTTATGAGGCACTACCCAAGTGGGAGCAGGAGGATCCGATTTGGCACCAAACTGACACCGGCAATAGTATAAAACTTAAATCACAAATAAATACAGCAAGACACAAAACACGTCCGCGCTCTACGACGACCGTACACTCGTCGACATCATTGAAAATAAAGATAAGCGTAGTATGAACATAGCAAGTCGTAGCATGATCATAATAAGAACGTAGTGTGAGTACGCTCACGCTACACTCACCCTACCCTTAGCGTAGCAAGAACGTTGCCTAATTGTAGCAATAGCGAAGAAGGAACGAAATCTAGTTGGAGCATGAACGTAGCAAAAGCGTAGCAAGAAGTACAGTAGCATAGCAAAACCGTAGCAACTGGTTACCGTGAGCGCAGTTGGGGTGTAGCTTATTCGTAGTATGATGTAGCTAAAACGTAGGAAGGGTATAGCACAGAGGTAGGAGTATTCGTAGCAAAAATATAGCATACACAAAGCATAGCGAAAGCGCAGTGAGGGCGTAATCTTATCTTAGCACAGACGTAGAAAACACTTAGAACATAGCAAAACGTAGCGTAATTTTAGAATTAGCTTAGCAAATAAGGAGCCAGGGCTTAGTAATGTTGTTTTTAAAACATAAGATAAGAATATCCTTTATTGTACACCAAGATAAAACAAACAAAAAAATAATTACAAAGATACAGTACGATTGGCGACCTTATTGCCTAGATATTTTTTTCCAGACAACCCACGATGGAGATTTGCTGAAGGAAAAGTGAACATAATGAAATGAAATCAAAAGGTTTTATTCATAGTATCGTAGAAACTGCGGCTTAATGAACGTTACAATTCAAACTAGGTGTACGAATATGAAGCTTGATTTCTGTGTTATACTGTCTATCTGGTAACAAAAGTGCACGCTATTGACATCCTGCTCTCTGGAAAAAGTCATGGCGAGTGTTTTGTTTGTAACCTTAAAAATGCAGGTGCATTTGTTTGAACTATTTTATGTGATTTAGTTACTACTGTTCCTTTCCAGTTCCTTTGCAAGTGGAATACTCGTAATAGATTTCTGGAAAATCAGAATTTGCCAACGCTATGGAAAACTTTCAACTATATTCAAAAGTTATTTGTTGATTAATTCGGCTATTGTGTCAGGTTCTGTATTTTATTTGAACGGCCCGCTGTAAGGCAATCTTAAAATTTTAATTAAACCTCAAGTTTCAAGTTTCTCGCGAAAATCGTTGCGTATTGTATCCACTCCGCTCAACAAATCCAAAATTTTATCCAAAAGTTATGATTAATCATTGTTTATAACGCCACAAAACTTTGTGCTTTGCATTAATGACCAGGGCGTAAATGGAGGGTTAAAATGTACAGAGAATCTGCGCAGACGTTGTCGTTCGGGAACGCGTGCCTTTTCTTTCGTTGGAAGACGAACGAGGACGCTAAGTGGCGGCGTTTTGTGAACTGCCTTTGCTATAGTCACTCTCCTTCGCAGCTCGAGATAAATTCGCCGCCGCAACAATAAAAAGTTTTCAACTTCTCACCTCCTTAATTTTGCGAGTAACTTTCGGGCCTTGAATAATTTTGCAATGCGCGCGCCGAGTGCCTCTTAAGAGTTTTGAAATTACCTTCGTGAAACAATGGCTAACATTTTCTCATTTTTTGTGTCATCTTCATTGCAATCGCTTAGAAAATGTACTCAAAACAGCTCCAGTCGCTTTCATTTTAAAATTTTGTAAGAAGAGACCAGTCTTGGAGTGATAGAATGAGAATTAGTGCTGGTAGTGTCTTGAGAAAACCGTCGAGAATCAGAGAATTCAAAGAGATTTTGTTTTATATTTGGTATTATATCTATATGAAATGTAGAATTTTTCCACCATCCGGCAAAATATATAGGTATAAATTATTATCAATTTACGCTATAATTTATTGCCGCTGGTTGTTTGAGCTGCTATGAGCTATGATCTAATGCATTTACAAAAGTTCATTAATTACCTGAAGTCGTTACGATTCAGACAGTATTTGTTGTTATTGGTTTTAGTAGAAAAATAAGTTTTAAAAACCTATTTAGAGGCTAAAAATTCCACCCATGTCGGGATTCGAACCCACGACCCACGGCTATCCGTGCCAGCGCTCTTTCCAAACTCTAATGCTAATGGGTGACTCACCGGCATCAGTGAAATTTCGAACCTCTTTACAATATTTTCTGTATTACCATGTATTACGTACAGGCAGCGACATCTGGCTGAAGTAATTTGCATCACTTGCAGCCCCGAGTACATGAAAAATAAATGTGAAGGGGATGGTTAAGTGAAAACGCCAATTGAGTAGCAGAAGTAAATTCTTGTATTGATTCGTTTTACACTATTTTTATTTTTAATGCACTAACCCGTGCTAAGGAACAAATTTAAAAACCTATTTAGTTACGGGTTCGAATCCCGGCATGGGTGAAATTTTTAGCCTCTAAATAGGTCTTTTAAAATTGATTCGTTTTACATACTGTACATAGGTAGGTTTTTCCTATCGACATTTATGTTTTGACAGACATTGCTGTCCCTAAAGATACTGTGAGAAATCACTAGAGGTCCTGCAGTTAAGCTGTTCGCGTCTAGTGTCCCTAACCTGACGTTACTGGTTAGACCAGCAGTAAAGCCGGTCCTGTCCAGCGCAGTCTTCTAGTTGAGCCCTAGTCCAGACGTTACTAGATAGACCAGCAGTTAAGCCTGTCTTGTCCAGCGCGGTCGCTAGCTAAGTGATCAATTTTATTATTGCATTTATTTAGGATTACTATCAACTTGTATACCAACACGTTCACAAAATGCTTAAGTAAAATCAACTTAAAGATACAAGTAATCACTGCATGCAAAATAATTAATAAATTATTTAGTGCTAACTTCGAGACTAACCTATGGTTTTTTTGTATTATTTTACTTTCTGTATTTTATAACTACAAGCTCTAAGATCTCCAAATGTAAAAATAAAAAAAAAATAAAGGTGGTCTAAAACCTAACTTAGTGTCGGGAACCCTTGTTATTTCTGTCTTTATTTTCACCTATTAAAGAATGATAATGAACCCTAACTAATAAGATGTTATCACTAAAAGGAGACTAGAGAAAGCGTCACAACACGCTCGGGCCTAACAAACTCCTTTTGTATTTCCACCCAAACAATGGTGCGGGAGATAACTTTTGCCCTGTTAAATAAAGACGACAGTTTTATTGAAAGTAAGGCCATTTTTCCTCCTGTAATTTTCTCGGGATCCCTTCAGCCGCCGACAGAAGGCATGAGGTGCCAGCGAAAAAAATTGGGACAAAGAAGCGGGGGAAGATTAAATAAGTCGCGTTGCAATTCTTAAGATGCAAAGTCTAATGGACAAAGTTGTCACCGGAAATTGGTGGTTGGATACCACCACCAATTTCCGGTATGCTCCCAGCGCTGGGGCACGGGTCTCTTCCTTCTTCTTCTTCTTCAGGCTATATTAGTCCACTGCTGCACATAGTCCTCCCCTAATGAGCGCCATAGCGCAAGGTTGTGCCATCATTGGGAGGTAATGCCCATAATCCCCACGCTGGGCATGCGGGTTGGGGATCGCAGTTTGGTGGAATTGTACTACACGGGGCGCTACAACCCACCCCCCGGTTTATGTTCCTTAGTCGCCTTCTACGATACCCGCGGGAAGAATTTAGATCGGGGCTTTTCTCTAGGCCGAAACCACACAGCGGGTCTCTTCCTGCATCACAGCAAGATTAGGCCTTACTCCACCACGGGGGCCAAGACCGGGTTGGTGGAGGATTGTAAGACAGTGGCGTGCCTTACTGTTAGAAGTTATTAAGCCGCCCATAAGGCCTCCGACACAGCTTAACTAACGGCCTAACGTGCCTTGCGAAGCACTGGAGATTACCGAATATGAAAAAAAGGATGTTACTCTTGAGATGTTTATGTAGCCTTTGGACGTCCCGAGTAAGTATGAAAATATTTTAGGGAGAACTTTTTTTTCTTGTCTTCGTCTATGGTTGCCTGGATGACATTGCTTTTAGTAATAAGGTCCTCAATTGTACTGTATGTTTAAATTATTTCTTTACTACAATAAAATTATGTTCTATCTTATTAATTCTGAAACAGAGTAGAAGAGTAAACAAAGAGTAGAATTTAAATAAACATTGTATTTACTTTTCATAGAAAACAAGTTTCATAATCATACTATTTTTAGTTTTAATGCACTAACCCGTGCCAAGGACAATTCTCAAAACCTATTTAGAGGCAAAAAATTCTACCCATGCTGGGATTCGAACCTGCGACCTCTGGCTATCCGTACCAGCGCTCTTTCCAACTGAGCTAATGGGCGACTTACCGGCATCAGTGAAATTTCGAACCTCTTTACACTATTCTCTGTATTATATATTTTTAGCCACTAAATAGGTTTTTAAAATAGTTTTATAAACTCTTTAAAATAAGTCTCTTGTTGGAAAGAGAAATGTGTTTGTTTTTCTCTTTTACTGTAACTTTTAGTGGTAAGGTCTGCACTCTTAGTTTAACACAGACGCGATCAGGTGCAGGATGGGTGACCGTCCCGTGACTAACGGCGTTGGCATTCTTCTGAGCGCTTCCGTTCTTCGTAAGGCACGTTAAGCCGTTGGTGCCGGCTTTCATATAATGGCAATCGTCAAGCCATGTCAGTGGCCTTATAGGTGACTCGATAACTTCTAACGGTAAGGCCTGCCACTGTCCTACAATCCTCTACTATCCCGAACTTGGCCACCGGGGTGGAGAATGGCCTAAACTTGCCCCAGCAGGGGCGACACATAAAGCGTTGATAAAATATGTCATGGAACACAGTTGAATAGATAGAACACAATCTTATGAAGCTTCAATCAGCTTCTCGTTGTAAGTCGGTAAAAAGCAATATTGCAACCTTGGTATGGTCCCTACATCTCATAGCTTGGACCACGGGCCAGAGGGAGAAAGAGACATTTTTCGCTTTGCCACAAACTTAAAAACTCGTTATTCGTCGGCGAAAAGTTAAAGAAGACTCCATTATTGTACGAGGCAGTGAATTTATCGTGAGCGGCGTCGACCTAAGGATTTTCTTACGCTATGACTTTTATATTATCAATCTAACCGCTGAAGGGTAGACAGACAGGTGACTGTGATTAATTTTTAATTCAAATTATTGTGTAGTACCATTCGAGAGGTAGTAGGTTCAAATCTCAGCGTGTCTTCTAAATTATGTATATTTGTGACATAGTAATAATCAATGAACACATCGTGAGGAAACCTGATTGTATAAAGGGTCCACAAGCCTCAGTGGTTGAAATTGCCAAGCCATAAAGGGCACGCGTGGTAATTAATTCCATATTCTCTCTCTAATGGAATGTCTGTGTCCTGCACTATGGGCCTTCCGAACGAGACACTTCATCGTCAGGCTATACTAGTCCACTGCTGGACGTAGCCCTCCCCTATAGAGCGCCAAGTTGTGCTATCATAGGGGGTAATGCCCATGATCCCCATGCTGGGCTTGCGGGTTGGGGATCGCAGTTCGGTGTCATTGTACTGCAGGGGGCGCTGCTGCCCACCCCCCGGTTTGTATCCCTTATTCGCGTTTTACGACACCCGCGGGAAGAATTGGGTTGGTACTATTCTCTAAGCCGACACCACACAGCAGATTCAAATTTGTTGTTTGTTTTGAACATTGTTTTCAAAGTTCCGTGCATACTTAATTTATAATTATGTTACGACACAGGGTATCCTAGTGTGGGGCTAGAAGCAATGTATGTGCCAGTACGTAAATGTTAATTATATACTTTATAAATTAAATTATTTTGTTTGCGTTGTCCTTTTACAGTTATATCGTCTTCCAGAGTTTCTTAAGTGTAGGGCGTTTCGGGGCGCTAACTAGCGTCTATGGAACGAACTATGGAAAAATAATCATAATTTGTTTTATAATACGTCGTCAGGCTATACTAGTCCACTGCTGGACATAGCCATCCCCTAATGAGCGCCATAGCGCCCTGTCTTCAGCTTGCCGGATCCAGCATCTGCCTGCAGTTTTTCGCAGATCGTCATCCCACCTAGTCGGAGGGTATCTTCACTACGTTTGCCGAGTCGCGGTCTCCACTCAAGGACATGTTTACTCCAACGGTTGTCGGGTCTTCGCGAGATATGGCCAGCCCACTGCCACTTCAGCACGCTGATTCTCTTAGCTATGTCGATAACTTTGGTTCTCTGTGAGGTGCAGCCGTTACGAATCCTATCTTCCAGAGAATCTCCGAGCATAGCGCTCTCTATAGCTCGCTGAGCGACTTTGAACTGGTGGACCAGCCCTTCCGTGAATGTCCATATCTCGGCGTTTTATAATACGCGTTCACCTAAAAGTGAACATGAGAAATATTAACTACTGTGATAAGTATTTTTAGAACTTACAGCCTAGAACGTATGATCAATAGATTAGAACTTCAATCGATTTGCGCTAAATAGTTCCTTTTTACGTGTCACATGAAGCTCATTTACCTATATAACGTTGAGTATAGCAAAGTAACCTTTACCCAGACATGTTTAATTTGTACTGCTAAATGTTGCCAGTACCGCTTAACAAATTATGTAGTTTGAGCTAAAACTTAACGCATACTTATAGACGAGACGTTTCATGATAAATTAACGACCGTGTGATCCGACACAGCTCCACTTGCTTTTCTTGACTTGTAACAAAGCCGTTTGTTTTTATAAAGCCATTTATTGACTTTCTAGGACTTATAGGACTTACTCTTTATTTTACTTCTTGTCTGGTTCTTTTTTAGAACTAATTTGCACTTGACTGCAACACTAAGTTGAGCGAAGATACTTGCTCCTGACGCACAGGTTATCCTAGTTCGAGAGCAAGAGATTCATAATTTACTGTGGCGAATTGTATTTCTCAATAAATATGAAAATAAAAAATGCAAAAGCATTTATTTAAAAGTAACATAGTTCTACTTAGATTGTATCTAACCATAAATTATGGTGACAATCTAAGTAGGAGTAAGTTACTTAAGTGGCTCATTTGGTGCGATTACAGTAAAATTATGGTGAGTTTAAAGATATTTAC
The DNA here is from genome assembly GCA_934045075.1 of Yponomeuta sedellus. Classification (NCBI taxonomy): domain Eukaryota; kingdom Metazoa; phylum Arthropoda; class Insecta; order Lepidoptera; family Yponomeutidae; genus Yponomeuta; species Yponomeuta sedellus. The sequence continues at coordinate 1,067,725 of OW203726.1, read as the reverse complement.
CCGAACGACTTTCTCATCGAGCCAGTACATCTGGCGTGCCCTGGGCAACAATCAGCGACACCCTTACGCTTTTGGCAAATCTTTTTACCATGTAGCTCGCATCGACACGCTAAGAAGACGATATTCCTTCAATCTTACCCAATAGGCGTCATTCTGAAGTCGACACCGTTTTGAAGGTCAAAAGACGAAAACCAAAGTCAATAACCAGCCAAGTTGAGTCAAGACAAAAAAGCGCGCACCTCGCCGAAATAACTTAGGTTAGGAGAGAAAAAAGGCGAGACCAAGTTTATTCACGCTATAAAATAGCACGAAACATATGCGGGGAAGTGCGCTCACATATATAAATATGTAATAGGAAATAGGCACTGAGTGGGACGCAACAGAAGAATCACTTCGGTTGTACTCTGCAGGGTTAGCACTCTGACATTGTGCGGATGTTTTGGCGCAAATGATAATTATATCATGGCATCAATCAATTAGACTACACGTGTCTACTACAGGACATAAACCTCTCGAAATGCACGCCACTTTTCTCTGTTATCGGCCGTCCTCATCCATCCACTGCCAGCAATCTGCCTCAGATCACCGGTACAGCGAGCTGGTGAGCGTTCTACGCTGTGCAAATTCGTAGTCTCCACTCGAGTTCCTTTATCCAAAGTCGATTCGAAGTCCCTCAGCGTGCTATAGAACGGCATATGCTCGGAGTCTCTTTGACAATCTGACAATTTTAAAAACCTATTTAGTTAGTGCATTAAAAATAAAAATAGTGTAATCTGACAATCACATTAGAAATGAAACAATCTGCTAAAATACTAAGGTGACTGACATAGTCTATAAGATTAGCATGCTGAAGTGGTAGTGGGCTGTTACATATTCTGAAGAACGGATATAATGGCATGGTCAAACAAGATAGGTAGTAAGCAGTACTACTCACCTATCGATATTGATAACTGATGTGTTAAGAAGGCTTTTATATTAAATCTACGATTAGAGATGATATGACAGACAAGTTTCCTGTCAGTTATTTCGATAAATATAGTTAACATTTTTTTAACGTAAATATCATGATCAAGTTGCTCGTCTCTGATAAAATAAGAAATCATTGATAATTGTATAAGTTTTAATGAAATAAAACATTTCCTACGTATTGAATACCACATTAGTTATAAAACTTTAGCTACGAGTATAACGCTTTTGCCGTGCCAGACAGGGTCCATAACTACATACATTAATTGTTAGGTATTCAGTTATTTGAAATCCTATCAAGCTTATGGCTCCAATGGGCTACATCAAACCTGCCTGCCTTTTAATAGTCCTAGTATATTATGTACACTGGGTTGTAGACATACTTTGTTACTATTATTTAGAGGAAATTAGTTATATGGGTTAGTTTATTTATAATCAATGTGTATAGTATTTAACCCTTAATTACTCGCGTGGGGTGTATTTTACCCCAAAGCATGTTTGAACGCTTGCAACACCTAATCTATAAATTTTTTCATCGTGGCATTCCCAGTAGCTGCCTAAATAGCTCCCCCCTCCATTAATCAGTCGCGTGCGTCGTCTTGCAACGTGCGGTCGTGCCAGGAGGTCACGTTTGGGGTATATACTGCCCCACGCGAGTGTTGGTGTTACTTTTTTGACAAGTAAGTAGTAGAAATTTTTATTTAATTTATACGTTTTATGCTCTTGTTATTAATTGTTTTGATAATGTTGACTTATATTTTTAGGTTATAACGTTCAGATTGGCAAATCGACGCCTTAGCGTCAATCAAATTGCTCAGTATTTATTAGAATACTGAGCAATATTGGTCTCAAGAGAAGTGCTGATGTTCAGGCTCCTAACGCTACGTCCAGAGGTGGCCCATCTGCCCAAGGTCAAGGGATAAAAAAATTAGGATGACGTGTGCCAAATGCAACCAGCACGTCTGTCATGACCGTCCACTACCACGTGTGATGAATGCAATGAATAAATTGTTCCTTATTTTATATATTTATCCCGTCCAAATGTTCCTAGAAATGTTGATTATGAATACTGTTATCGTCTAGCGAGAAATTGATTTTTTAAAGATTTAATAATAAAAATAATATTAAGCAGTAATACTTTCTTTTATTCCCTTTTTCAAATGGGGTAAAATAAACCCCACGCGAGCGATTGTGTAACTTGTTTGACGCGAGTAATTAAGGGTTAAGAAGTTAAAAATAGTTAGTTTAATAGTAGGTTAATAGATACCGATTGTATGTTTGAATTGTTAATTAATGTTTGTGAAGATTTTATAATGTTTTTAACATAAGGCACCAAATTAGGTGCCAATCTTGTAATAATAGGTTATTATGTTAAAATAAATAAATAACTCAAACGTTTATATAATATTTGATTTAAAAAATAGTGAGCGAAATTCGGTACGAAATTCGCCGAGTTAGCTAGATTAAAGACTGAACGGAACTGTTCTTCTGTGCAAACTCAGTAGGGTCGACGGGAGTAGGTGCGGCGCGGGTATATTTTATGGAGAGTGCGCGGGCTCTCTTTTTGCAATAGGAGCCAGGAGGCGGCTCAACCTTTCATATTTACGATTAGTGCGTGATCAGAAACGCGATGGGCCCGAATGTTTTCGCCGATAAATCCCGAGCGATACATTCGATTCGCTACAACTTTAAACGGCGATAAAGTTTTATCGCGCGATAATTTAGAATCGCGGGAGGACGGCTTGAGACACCGCGGAAGATCATGGGGGAAGCTTTTGCCCAGCAGTAGAATACAAATACGGCCAAGAACAAAAAAAAAATAGCTAGAATATTTTCGGGGCTTAATCGCGTTGTAATTTATTGCTATTTTACCTCGACGTTCGTGGTCACGAGAAGACCACGAAAAAATTCTAACTATGTGTACAAGTCGCGAAAGTTTAAAATATGTTATAACAAAAAAAAATATTGAACAGAAACCTCTGAACCCCAAACTAAATTAAATTGTATCTTAGGGCACAGTGATCCATTCAGGGTAATCTTAAAATATGTCACAACATAGAAAGATGGCATGAAAGATGGCGTAATTTAGCAAAGTAATTGTTTCATTTTAATGCCATATATAACATTTACATACAGGTACATACCTACATTGCTTCTGGCCCCACACTAGGATACCCTGTGTCGTGGGAACCAGAAACAACGACATCACAAACATGTAAACATCCAAGACCTGGGTTTTTTTTTGTTCCTAGCCGGGATTCGAACCCAGGACCTATTGCGTGGTAGGTAGATATGCTACCACTACGCCACAGAGGTCGTCAATGTATTAATTCTTTCTTTTTTTTTTTTTTACGTAGCCTCGTTTGTGTCCCACTGCTGGGCAAAGGCCTCCCCCAACTCAGACCAGATGTATCTGTCTTGTGCCACCTCAGACCACTCCGGCATGTGTCGGTCGAGATCGTCTCGCCAACGTTTTCTTGGCCTACCTCTCCTGCGATGACCACCTTGTGGCACCCACTCGGTGGCAAGTCTTGCCCACCTATCCGGGTGCATTCTGCTGATATGCCCTGCCCAGCTCCACTTCAACCTTGCAGTCTGGACACCCACATCAGCTATGCGTGTTTTTGAGCGTAGCGTAGTGTTGCGGATATGGTCAATCCTTCTGACGCTCAACATGCTACGCTCCATAGCTCGCTGGCAAACTTTGAGCTTGGACTTCTGTTCTTCGGTCAATGACCAAGTCTGGGAGCCGTAAGTGAGGACGGGCAGGATGCACATGTCGACGAGTCTCCGTTTCAAGGAAAGCGGAAGGCTTCCTTTCAACAAATCCTTCATGGACCAGTAGCACTTCCAGGCGTTTTAGATACGGCGATTGATTTCTTTGCCTTGCCTGTTTTCGAAGCTTACTATCTGGCCCAAGTAGATGTACTCATTGACATAGTGTATCTCCTGCCCGTCGACCTCAACTTTGCTCTTTCGACCGTTGGTCATGACTTTGGTTTTAGACCTGTTCTTAGAAAGTCCAACCTCAAGGCTTGCAGCACTAAGCTCTTCCAGCATGATTTCGAGCTCGGATGCATTCGAAGCGAACAGGACAATATCGTCGGCGAAGCGAAGGTTTGTTAGTTTTCTGCCGCCAACTTCAATGCCTCTATTTAACCACGTGTCTGGTAAATTCTTTCTATGTAGTGATATATATCACACAACAAAATTACTTGTTCTGGTCACAAACTAGCATACCTTGTACTTTAGCAACCAGGCAAGGGCTTCACAATTATGGAAATAAACTCAAACTGCTGCTTTTCCTACAAATTTATTACGGTGGCCTCCAGTGGGAATGGAACCCACTATATTTGTTTTGGAAGTCAAGCAAGTTAAGTGATAATTAACCGAGCACCTCGCGTCGATTACTATTATATAAAAACTGAACAAGGATAGTAAAAGAAAAATATAGAATTTGGAAAAGAAAACTCGTAGATCGCGTATCAGTGACAAAGATGCTAACCGTACCCACTCGACAGGACGATCACGGGAAGGTGAGCGGGGAAGCGGGCGGGGCGCCGCTTTTCAGCAGATGCAAACTTTGCGTGGTTGAGAAGTAGTTTTAACATAATTTATTGTCGCAAATATTTGCTCGATTAAAGAGACAGAAACAATAATTATTAAATACTTATAAGTATCGGAATCCCTCGCAGCCCCGGCTGCCTGATTGACCTTAAACGATCACGAAGGTTAAGCAACACAGGGCGGGTCCAGTACTAACACTAGTGGGATTTTTCAGAGCGGTTCCGTGCTTCACAAGACACGCTAAGCCTTTGCCGGCGGTCACGTAATGGCAGTTGTTAAGCCATGTGAGAGGCCTTGCTTGATACGAGTAACATCTGACAGTAAGGCCCGCCACTGTCTTATAATTCTCCACCAACTTGGACTTGCCCCCGTGGTGGAGTAAGCATAACCTTCCTGCGATGCAGGAAGAGACCCGTGCCCCAGCACTAGGGACATACAAGGTTTGAACCTCGTAAGAATTTACTTTTCCAGCCAACTCACCCGGCCAGTGACTACCATTTCAAAAACGATTTACTAACGATTATGTCAGCATTAACCACGAGGGAGGCTTATCTCCTAAAGTGGGCGTCAATTGGCTGATGATGGTGATGATGATGATGTTAAAGTAAGCTTAAGGTTTTTAATGTAAATTAAGAGCAATGTACTCGTACCAAGAAACTGTTATCGTTATCAACCCTTATATGTCCCCACTCCTGGGGCACGGGTCTCTTCCTGCATCGCAGAAAGGTTAGGCCATATTCCACCACGGGGGCCAAGTCCGGGTTGGTGGAGGATTGTGAGACTGTGGCCGGGCCTCACTGTCAGAAGTTATCAAGCCGCCCATAAGGCCTCTGACATGGCTTAACGACTGCCATTATATGACAGCCGGCACCAACGGCTTAACGTGCCTTGCGAAGCACGGAAGCGCTCGGAAAAATGCCACTAGCAGTAGTCACGGGACGCTTACCCATCCCGTACCTGACCGCGCCTGTTGTTGCTTAACCAAGTGATTGATTCCAATCACTCGGTTCGCCTAGGCCACGAGCGCTGAAAACTGTACTGAGACGGTATATTTGTAAAGAAACTAAAAGAATACCTTATTAACAAGTGCTATTTCGTAACAAAAAAGTTTATGAAATAAAGCCATAGGCATTATTAATACATCATAATTACGTAGTAGATTAAGATGGTGTAGGTAAGGTAAATAATTGTACTTTTTTTTTTGTTATATATTTATTTTTAATACAGTTGCTCAAAAAGTGGCGTATTACAGGGACGTATAGCGTGCGGGATGTGGGCTATAACACACTCGTGCTTTTTTTTTCCTTTCCCCGCACTCGTGCGTTTTCTTTCCCAACTGTCAAAATAATGTCTAATAAAAAGAAAAACCAACCATGGAGTTTTTACTAAAAAAAAAGTTTTTGATGTATTTGGTTTAAGATAACTTGAGAAAAGATGGCCAGAGTGGATTTTTTTTTTCGCTCTTTTTCTCCACTACAATACGGCCCGAAGGCAGCGGCTTACATTTTACATTGTACATTGACATTCAGCAAACAGAATGTATTTTTTTTACAATATAATAAATTCAATTGATTTTATTTGAACTTGACAGTCTGGTACTATTTAATAGTACCAAACTGTCATACTTTTTAACATATTTTAAACTTTCGCGACTTGAATACATTTTTAGAATATTTTCGGGGCTTAATCGCGTAGTAATTTAGGTATTGTTATTTTATCTCGACGTTTCAACGACGTTACAGTCATCGTGGTCACGAGAAGGCTGATGGCTGGTACCCTTTCGCAATAAATCTACCCGATTAAGTCCCGAAAATATTCTAACAAAGTATTTTTTTTTTTGGAAGTATGAACTAAAAAGAAAAAATACTTCTTAAAACCATAGACAACGCGAGTCAATTCATCCAGCCAGTGACTACAAACTGAAACCAGGCAAGTTTATTTTTAACGGCACCTCGGCACGGGTTTTATTTCACGATCCGAACGCCCCGCCTCCCGCGCCCTTCTCGGGCCCCTCTACAGTGAATATTTTACAAGTGCCCCCTCCCAGACAGATACGTGCGGCGTCCGGAATATCTTTCGTCGTCGCTTGTCGAAGGAAAAAGATACACCGCAATTTTTCGTCTGCGCTCTCTCTATTATGACATTCACGGGGAAAACCGATATGTCAAAGAGGTATTTGAAGTGCAGTTCAAATAAACTGCAGCCATAAAAAGGCTTTGTGGATTGATAGTCACTTTTTACGTTTATTTATTGAGTATGAAAAATGTCAAACAATTTTAAAAACCAATTTAGAGGCCAAAAAATCCACCCATGCCGGGATTCGAACCCGCGACCTCCGGCCATCCGTGCCAGCGCTCCTTCCAACCGAGCCAATGAGCGACTCACCGGCATCAGTGAAATCTCGAACCTCTTTACACTATTCTCTGTATTACGTACAGGCAGCGACATGTGGCTTACGTAAATTGCATCACTCACAACCCCGACTACCTACTTTGTGCATTAAAAATTAAAATAGTACCTATAATGTTAAACAATTTTCGCCAAACTGCACTTTGTTGGCAAAGCGTTCTAATTCTAATAATTTACAATCTTTATGCAGCCCAATTACGTTCCACTGCAGAGCACAGGCCTTCTTTCGGAAAGAGAAAGTATGGGTAAATTACAACGCTTGTCCACGTAATTTGTAATTTTTATGCTGTGAAATAAATATATCATTATTTGTCACCTAATGAATGAAAGTCACATGCATGAAATCATTGCGATATAACAAAGGTATTTCTTTTTCTTTTTGTGATGCATGCAGTGCAATACGGCTTTTTTTTCTTAGCATATTGTGTGTTTAGTTTTAAGTTATGTAAGTTTTAATTTCTGAACCGGTAATAAATACATTTCATTTTTATCTCTTTAAATTGTCTTTAACGCCTCTACTATAAGTGATTGTTGTGCCTCACTTAGCATGAAGTCAAATAAATATTTTCTATTCTATTCTGCTTTCTATTGTATTCTATTCCATGAAACAGGGCTTGGGCATACTGGAGTTGGATGTTTTCCGCCACTGGAAATATTCCCAGCCGTACATCACTAGGCACAAGTAACCGACCTCGCGGTTAGATAGGTGATAAGTCCCGACACGTAACTCAAGCCAAAACGAGCGAAAGTTTTGATCAAAAACGAAACAGTAACATGTTAGGTTTAAATATTTAGAGCCGGCGGCGCAAGTTATAGAGGTGGGTCTAGACCCGCGTTACTTATTGCCTTGTCTAGTTGCTTCGTAATCCGCTGGCGAAATGCGAAAGGAATTGAATTCTGAAACCGTTAGTATGAAACGAAGCAGTTGAACAATGTCGGTCGTATATTTTTTTCGGGATCACAGCGCTCTATTTAATCTAGATGTGTCGTCTTTGTTTTCCTTTGTATAGAGGTTTAACCCTAAATAAGGCAATGACATTATAGTTCCAACATTTAAACTTTATTTACTTGAAAAAAATTCAAAACCAGAAATTCATACTACCCTATTCCGATCAAGGGTTAAATCATGAGTAAAAAAAAATTTTTCTTTTTTTTTTCTTTACAAGAAATTAAAGCCACAAATAATAATCAAATAAGATAATAAGACATTCAAACAGACCTGGAAGTTCCTTAGTTGGAATAAATATAATTATACATACATTTTAAACAGGTTACAACACAAATATATTGATTAAAAATAAACATAAAAAACATGTCCGCCACAATTTAGATAGAGATAGATTTATTTACATATAATTCAGTGATACCACGGTAACAAAAGATATTTTGTGACAAGTTCTGCATTACAGGTACAAGTTTTTGTTAACATTTGGCTGCTTAGTATTTTCTAAGGTTAACACGAGCAGTAGACATAATTAAAACTGTTTTTATACGGATTTATGCTCGTTTATTACATTTTTTACAATTTTCCAACGTTTTGGCGCTTTTTCAGGTGCCGTGGTCCCGGATGACATCATCAGATGGACCGGAGGAGATGTCATCCGGGACCACGAAACCTGAAAAAGTGCCGAAACGTTGGAAAATTGTAAAAATGTAATAAACGAGCATAAATCCGTATAAAAACAGTTTTAATTATTTGGCTGCTTGAATATTGGTCATGCAATCACACAATTTCTAGTCTTACATAGTTATATATTAAACGGCTCAAAGCGCCATTATTTTTTAGGTAAAACGTAATTACCTTATTTCCCGACGAATAAGGTAATTACGTTTTACCTAATAAATTATCGCAATTTGACCCGTTTAATATATAACTATGTATGAGTATCGCGAATCATTAGGAAATACTATTTCTAGTCTTAGTTGTATTAGTAAGTAATTACTTAGATGGTAAAGGCCTATTTTTGTGCAGTTGTGTGCTATGCGGAGGGCGCAGGCGCAGAAATCAGTGCGAGGCTCATCAATGAGCTGCACACTCGGAGCGCGGATGACGGAAGAGATTGTTTTTAGTGGATAAGGCACCGGGTACGTTATAACCAGTGAGCGGAATATTGGATCCATTACTTTATTGCTAAGCCGTATCAGAGAACTTATGGGCGGCTTGATAACTTCTTACAGTAAGACCTACCACTGTCGTGCAATCCTCCACCAACCCGGACTTGGCCCCCGTGGTAGGGTATGGAATAACCTTCCTGTGATGCAGAAAGAGACTGTGCCCCAGCAGTGGGGACATAGAAGGGTTGATATCGATGTGATTTGAGAATGTCAACAATTCGTTTGTACGGGAATCGCTTTAGTGGAAGACGCTGCACTGACAAGAGTACAAAAATGAAATGTAATGTATGATTTTCAAAAAAACCTATTTAGAGGCTAAAAATTTCCACCCATGCCGGGATTAGAACCCGTGACCTCTGGCTATCCATGCCAGCGCTCTTTCCAACTGTGCATCATGTGAGGTTTACTTTTCTCTGTATTACGTACGTGATGCCGGTGAGTCGCCCATTAGCTCAGTTGGAAAGAGCGGAATGGATAGCCAGAGGTTAAATCAAATCAAACTTGTCAACTGCAGTAGCGAGATAGAATTCTATACCCGCTTCGTACATCCCCTGTGCACTTCGTTACCCTGTTTGCCGGAACAGTCAACGGAAACTCGATTAACTTCGCGCGGCGTGTTTCTTAATTCGCATCTCGCGCCTAATTAGGTTACGGGGTGCTGGTGCGTGATCACTCTCTCTCTTTCTGAGAGATACGTGCAGACGCTCACTGATGGACGAGGTAAAACTATAAGGATGCCCTGCTGCCTACGGAACTCTACAAGTATGTGGAGTGGGATGTATACATACAATACATACATACATACATACATACATACATACATACATACATACATACATACATACATACATACATACATACATACGTACCCATGAACTCAAAGCATAGATGTTAATTATTATGATGCATTGTATTATGTTAATTATAAATTGTAAATTGTCTATTTTTAGTTTTGACGAAACTTTTTGTGAATTAATCTTATTTTAATATGCTGAAATTTGTGTTTTTTTTTAATGTTACAATTATTATTTCTTAATTTTCTTACTTTAATGTAATTTGATTGATATGTAAAATTTGAGTGTTATTAAGTTATCAAAATTGTAATGTTAAAAAGTATTTATTCAAAAAAGCCACAAATTATATGACAACATATATTTTTGATTTACAGGTACCTTCTGGCCTAACACAGCTCTTTTGTAAGGGACTGAGAGAGGATTCATTGTTTCAACTGTATCGCAAAATTGCGGAGCTTAATTCAGATTGTGAGCGTATATCAACATTATTTCAAATCCGCACAAAGGCTTATTAAAGCCCCAGTGAAATTCAAACAGAATCATAGCGGAGGCCATCCGGGTACAAAGGAAACTTGATAAAAACTTATAATATCCTGAGAGGGCCGGGTTAAACCAACACGGGAGACATGGCGTGGACTGCACTCGGGGTAATCTCTTTGCATTTGACACTGAAAAGTGTTGCTTATGGTGTTAAATTATTTTATTCTAAATTTTACAGAAGCTGCGACTTGTTGAACGGTGCGAGTAAAACTAGGTGTCCATTACAAAAAATAGATTATTTTGGAGAATAAAATAACAAAAAAAAATTTTTAGTATTTTCAAATTAACACCTTATTAATGCTTTGTTGACAAAATTCAGTTATTATTCTAAAACCTAGTGCTAATACGTTGAAGGTCCAGACATCTTTATCTTTCTTCCACGTTAGTATAGTTCTTGGCACCAATTGTTTTTAATGTAAGAGCAATAAAAATATTAATAAATAAATAATCTTATCTTACTTATCCTTTATAACCAACTGCATTGGGTTCTATAATATGATTCCTCAAGATAATTATTAGAGTTACCTCCGTCACGGTTTAAACAATGTGTTAAGCACACGATAATGGAAAAAGCGTACTACGACATTAAAGATTATTTAGAAGACAAAGACGTCTTGTATAAATTAACGTGATTTGGGACAATTTTGCCTCGTGTTCAACAGGTTCATGAACAATAAGTTTAAATGGAAAACTTTGTTAATAAAGTAACTACGTATTTACGAAATGAATTATATTTAGAGTTTCTTTATTAAATTTCCTGCAAATTTTCTATAAATTCTGAAACTCTTCTATCTTTGACAATCATTATTTAGACATTTCGTTTTAACAGTGAATAAAAAAAAAAGAATTTATACAGGGTGAATGACATAATACAATTAGAATATTATCTACTTGTGCACTAGGGATGGGTTTTATAAAATTATAGTTTATTACGACAATTCCACGCACATTGTATAGCGTTGTCTTTCACTTGTTTTTTCTATAGGGTAATCGACTTCGCAATGTACGTCGAACGAACATAGCAAACATGTAGCGAAGCTCAATACTTATGTTTACATGCTAAACATAAGTATTGAGCTTTGATAGTCTACTTTTAAGAAAAAAAAACGCAAGAAAAAAAAAGGTTTTCTATATGTATAAATGTTTATACATAAAGGCGTTTAATATAGCTATTGAAAATGCATGTGCGAAAGTCCTCCCACAAGGTGTCCTGGCGCCATCCACGCTCAGCTCACTGGCATCAGTTGGATTTAGTCTTAACCAGGAAAAAGGACCTCCGTAATACCCTCCACACGCGCTCCTTTCAGAGTGCCGACTGCGATACGGACCACTCTCTTGTAGTTTCACGCTTAGCTATCGTACCCAAGAGGACTCACTCATCGAGGCCGGTTGGTAAAAAGAGACTTAACCTTCTTAATACCAGATATAGCGACATGGTCGAGGCCTTTGCGGATGAAGTGCGCGCGTCAGTCTCCTCGTGGGACAGAGGTTTGATCCTGGAAAACTACTGGGACTGCGTTAAGAATCTTTTGACCCACACAGCCAGCAAGGTTTTCGGACACCAGAAAACTAAAAGTCAGGACTGGTTCGCCAAAAACATGGAGTCATTAAAACCTTTGCTCAACGCTAAACGCCTTGCAGCCCTAAACTACCGCCTCAACTGGGTGACCGTGGCGACTGTAACTCGTATCGCGGTATATCCCTTCTTAGCATCGTTGGCAAATTATTTGGCCGAATAGACCTGGCAAAGCTACAAAAGCTAGCGGTACGTGTATATCCTGAGGCACAGTGCGGTTTCCGAGCCCAGCGGTCCACAGTGGACATGATTTTCACACTCCGTCAAATTCAGGAGAAGAGTCGGGAGCAGAACACACCTCTGTTCATAGCGTTCGTGGATCTAAACAAGGCCTTCGACGCTGTAAGCGGGAGGACAAGGTGCTTGAAATAATTGGCTGTCCTCCAAAGTTACTCAGTCTGACCAAATCCTTTCACGAGGATATGAAAGGCGCTGTTGTGTTTGATGGCAACACATCCCCGTATTTTGACATACGCAGGGGCGTGCGACAGGGGTGTGTCTTGGCTCCCACCCTGTTTGGAATATTTTTCTCGCTGCTGGTAAAAACAGCTTTTGGCGACAACCAGCAGGGCATCCATTTACACACAAGGACCGACGGAAGACTTTACAACCTTTCTCTTCTCAGATCCAGGCGGAAACGAGACGATCTGTATGTCGATAGTCTGATGTTTGCCGACGACGCAGCCTTTATGGCAAACTCCCCGCAAGAGCTCCAGTCTGTGATGGACAAGTTCTCCCGCGCGTACACCTTGTTTTCCATGTCTATTAACGCGAAGAAGACTGTAATATTGGCACAGGGCTCGTTGGAAAAGCCGTTAATTTTGCTAGATGGAGCGGCCTTGGAGGTAGTTGATAAGTTTTGCTACTTAGGTTTGCATGTATCGAGCAATCTCTTACTAGATGTGGAGATCGACACCCGCATCGGCAGGGCGGCCACAATGTTCGGTAAGCTTCAGACAAGAGTGTGGGATAGCAAACATCTTACCACCAAGACCAAGATGATCGTGTATCAGGCATGCATCTTGTGTATAATCTTGTACGGCGCCGAGACTTGGACATCGTATGCAAAACAGGAACGTCGGCTGAACACTTTCCACATGTGCTGTCTTCGCAACGTATTAGGCATTACATGGGAGGATAGAGTCACAAACGAGAGAGTCCTGGAACTTGCACAGCTGCCCAGTCTCACAGCCTTACTCATGTCATGCTTGGTGAGGTAGCGCACGCCAAAAGGCGTGTCGGCAGACCGCTACTGCGCTTTAAAGACTGCGCTAAGCTTGACATGGCGGCATTTGGGATCGTCCACGATAGCTGGGAGGAACTCGTTGTGGACAGAGAAGCCTGGGGAGGGCCGCAAGACCTGCGACGAAGTATCGTGTTCGGCACTGGCGGACAAGAGGACCAGGAGGCACCAAATCCGAAATGACTCGGCTCCGGACCTTCTCTTTATATGTCCTACATGCGGCAGTGGCTGCCGCTCTCGAATTGGACTTTTCAGTTACTCAAAAAAGTGTCAAGTCGTGTGTCATTAGGCGCTGTTTGAATCGTCCGTGATGGACGCAAAGGCCTATGATGATGAAAATGCAAAAGATGCTTGTAAACGAGCGATATTTGCTCTGTTGATAATGACGTCGCATAGCACTATCTGTCGGAGACTACGTAAAACGAAATTAAATTTACTATTTCTTTGACATTTTTGTATTTGAATAACTAAGTGTATTTTTAAGAAAGTGTCTTTTTTAACACACTTGCTCATAAAGTGGCTCTACGGTGACAGCAATGAGGCAAAGAATGACACCCATAATCAAACTGTGACTTTTTCATTGTTATAACTAGTGAGTTATAGATTTTTTTTAAATTTTATTGGTTGAGTTATGATATAATGAATCATACATATATCAAATTGAGTTATTAAAGCTAAATTTAAATGAATTTACTCTTTGTCTAGTTTAGTTTTTAGCCTGTAAGTCTTAACCGATTTTCTTTGTTAGTAGCGTACCTAACTATCGAAATATTTCGCCTGCTATGATATAGGTAAAAGGAAAAACATAAAATATAGAAATCGATTCCCCGACTGCCATGATTCAGGCTCGACCTTGTGTGGTAGTCACTGTGTACCAAAAACATTGGACAACTATTTTTTTGGCAATAAACTTATTTATTATGTATTATTATTATTATTATGAGTTGCTTTGATATGAAAAGAGTTTTTAATTATAAAAAAAAGATCGTGTTCAATAGAACAAATAAATTATTGTTCCTATTGCTTGCTCATTTCATGCAACTTATTATTTAAATAGATAATTTGAACTCGTACTTTTTTAAGTTAATAAATAAACCTTTCACTCAAATAAAACTTTTATTTTCTCTGTAATGAAAGAAAACTTTGAACTCCCCACTTTGTTTGTGGCAGAATAGGCGCAAATGCTATGCGCCGAAAATAAAAAAAAATCTCATCCCTTTAGTCTGTGGCGGACCGCAATGCGCGCGCATACATAGGAAAACTGATTAATTTTTCCTGCCATACCGAAACATTTTTACAACTTGTGTTCACTATTGAAATTATATTGAGTTTTTATTGTTATTGTTGAAAAACGTCGTAAGATACACGTATGTATTGATGATTACCATCCTTGGCTCTCTTAAGACCCTCGCCTACGACTCGGGTCCCAATGGCGCCTCGGCGGTAATCACCAATATTACACACCAGTACCATAATGTACTATTATCTATCTATGTAAAATAAAACAGTTGGCATTCGTATATTAAATGGTGCCATAAAGTATTAATAATAATAATAATACATTTTATTAAGTATTGTAAAAAAACTGTTTGTCACTGCTTGTTTCAAGTTAGATGAAAAAGTGTTGTATTGTATTGATACACGTGTGTATTGATGATTAGATAGGTACTAAGATAATTCACACAACTCAATTTAACTATAGAGATGAATCCAGTATCGCAAGAAAGTACCATCATTACATCTACCAGATACCATGTCAGGAAAGCCCGTCCCTCCCCCGACGCCCCCGCCCTGCAGGCCGCGGGGGCGAGTACATGACGAGATAACGAGTAAGTAGGCGTTAATTAAAATTTTCAAGCTCACTCCAAGTGGAACGAGTTAGGAGAACTATGGTTAAACCGCATTTTCACGATTTTATTACGCTCGGACCGAGTGCCCTATACTAATACTCACTCGTATGGTATACAGCGGCCACATTAGTACAAAAAAACCGCTTAAGTTCAAGTTGGACTGTCACACAGAGGTTACCGAAGGAATTTGTAGATTTTAAAAACCTATTTAGAGGCCAAAAATTCCACTCATGCCGGGACTTGAACCCGCGACCTCTGGCTAACGTGCCAACGTGCCAGCGCTCTCCAAACTGAGCTGGCACGGTTAGCCAGAGGTCCCGGGTTCGAGTCCCGGCATGGGTGGAATTTTTGGCCTTTAAATAGGTTTTTAAATTGTCCTTAGCACGAGTTAGTACATTAAAAAGAATATAAATTTGTAAATACTCTGATACATACTCGTAATTAACATAGTTTCAGAACCGATTCTCGCAGTTTTTTCCTTGCTTTCCCCAAACTTGAAATATAGTTTTTTTATGATAACAAACGTACACTTTGCCGCTTGTTACCTGTATTTATAGTAAAAGACAATATTACTCGTACTTGCACAATTGACAACATTTCAAAATTGTATGGAGCTCTAATTCGAAAACCATTTCGAGATTTGGCTTTGTAAAGCACGGAAAAATTTATTTCAGTTTTTTCTGTGGTTTCATTTCCGAGAAAATGGTAAAAACACAAAAATACGCTGATGACGTCACACCATGGCTCCCAGTGAACATGCCTGTGCCACGATGAAAAAAAAAGTCAATTTCAAGATCTAACCTAAAAAATCAGTGTTGCCAATTTAGCGACTTAGTCGCTAGAAATGACGACTTTTGCGAGAGCCTTAGAGACAAGAAAAAAGTTTTGAGGACAAAAATAATTAAGCGACTTATAAGCTGACGACCAGTGTTATTATCGTCAAAATCTGGGTTGCCGTATTCAATTTGCTTCAAATTGAATACGGCAACCCAGATTTTCACTCAACCTTCAAATTGCCGTATTCATAAAAAAAAAATCGCAGATCTGTCGTATTATCTTTTAATTGAATAATTAGTGATTGAAACACAAAAATAATAAGTATATTTTCAACTTTCTATCATTTCTTCATCCTATATGTTTCTAATACACTGCTTGTGCAGTGAATATTTTTCTTTGCTTTTCATTTTGATAAGCATAATTATCTCCTGACACCTGAAATTTTGTGCAACCGCGTTGATTTCGAATAGCTTTTTTAGTTAAGAGTAGGACATATAAAAGAGATTGCATGAGACATCTAGTTCAATTTATGTCTGCAGGAAAATTTTCTTTGGGATATCCAGAAAATCGGACACATTACGTTTCGTTTGTAGTATTTTTTTTTAAGGTTACGAGCATGTTGGACTTGAATTGCCGTATTATATGATACGGCAGTCGAAATCCTGCCGTGTACCTACCGTATATTACGGCAATTGCCGTATCAATAATAACACTGCTGACGACGTTATAACCTGAAGATTTCGTTAAGTACAAGATAATAAAATATGCCCAACACTATTTTTTACTTACTCAAACGTCTACTTCAACTGAGCCATATGAGAATGAGGACGAAGAAGTGTTTAATTTATGTAGTGATGGCGAAGAATAATTTTTAATTATTAATTATCGTATTTCTTAAGTAGTATATTGTTATTTACGTGCCCCCCCCCCCTTTATTTTTGGTTGCTGATGGTCTCCGAGGCCTATTTCATAAAACTGAAATCATGGTTTTCATCATCACGGTTGCACCTCTTATTTTCGCTGCATCGTCATGATGCATGAACTCCAAAAGCATTGAAAGATCTACCTTGGGTAGATTTCGGCTGTCAGCGCGTACGAATCCGTCTAAATCTGAAAAGTCCATTGTATACCTACCAATGACTTTCTTGTTCTTGTATAGGATAGAATTTGAGTAGAGAAAAATAAATTTAACACTACACAAAGTTTGTTTACGTTAGGTAAACCACACAACATAATATCAGGGTTACCATACTTTATACTTACCATACCATAATAAATAACCTTGAAAAAGTAGCTACAAAAGTAACAAACTGGCAGCAAAAACACTTCGAACGCAGATAAAGGCTTTGCCACCACAAAGTGCATTTAAAAAAAGAAACAACAACATACATAAGGGATGATGAATTGGACTAAGGTGATTTAATTGTATAAAAGAAAAACATATTTTGCTTTATTTAGCAGATGTTAAAAAAATACCGAAACTGTTTTTTAACATGGCCCTGGCAATACTAAAATGACATTTGTAAGAAATTTTTTTTTTAGGATATTAGGCAAAAGAAAACATATTGTGAGCCTCGTTGTTTCGTCACTTCCGGTAAAAATATTTTAAACTTTAAAATGTAAAAAATATAAGAAAACGTGCGTGTTTCAGAAAATAAAAAAATATGGTTCGTTTTATTTTGTATCTAGTTTCCTTTAGGACAATAAAATCCGTATGCTAAAAAAATGAAATGTTGTCAATTTCATGGTTCTATGGTTGCCATTTCCGTGAACAAACTATTCTAAGCCTCGAAATCATCATCATCATCGGCCTACGGTGGTCAACTGCTGGACATAGACCTCTCCCATTGCACGCCACTGAGCACGGTCTTTGGCTACTCTCATCCAGCTCTTGCCAGCCGCCCTGCGAAGATCATCGCTCCACCGAGTCTGAGGACGTCCTACACTACGTTTACCGATCCGCGGTCTCCACTCAAGAACTCTTCTACCCCATCGGTTATCAGTTCTTAGGGTGATATGACCGGCCTACTGCCACTTCAGCATGCTTATTCGGTGGGCTATGTCGGTGACTTTGGTTTTCTGTCGGATGACTTCGTTTCGAATTCGATCTTTCAGAGAAACCCCGAGCATAGCCCTTTAAATTTGTGGATCAGCCCCACCGTGAGTGTCCACGTTTCGGCACCGTATTTCATGACGGGTAGGACGCACTGGTTGAAGACTTTCGTCTTTAGACTCTGTGGGATTGGCGATGTAAAGACTCGACGTTGTTTCCCATACGCTACCCAGCCCAGCTGTATTCTTCTATTGGCCTCTATTCAGCCTCTAAATAGGTTTTTAAAACTATTCTTAATTTAAAAACCTATTTAGAGGCTAAAAATTTCACCCATGCCGGGATTCGAACCCGCAACCTCTGGCTATCCGTACCAGCGCTCTACCAATTGAGCCAATGGGCGACTCACAACATCAGTGAAATTTCGAACCTCTTTACAATATTCTCTGTATTACGTACAGGCAGCGACATCTGACTTAAGCATATTGCATTACTTAAAATTTTTAGCCTCTAAATAGGTTTTTAAATTTGTTCCTTAGCACGGGTTAGTGCATTAAAAATAAAAATAGTGTATTCTTAATTTTTTTGAAGTTTGACATTACATAACATAACATTTACATACAGGCACACACATTGCTTCTGGGCCCACACTAGGCTACCCTGTGTTGTGGGAACAAGAAACAGTGACATCACAAACATATAAATATCCAAGACCTGGGGTTATTTTTTATCCCCAGCCAGGGTTGGCAGGTAGGCAGATGCGCTACCGCTACGCCACAGCGGTCGTCAATACCTTTAATACGAAATGATATTACTGTTTAACCAATATATAAGTAATTCCGTGGAAACCTGTACTTGGCCATATCATCGATACTCAATACTTTATTGCATTCCACAAGTTTTAAGGTTGTTACATTATTACTTAACAGTTTTTAATAAGATCTTTGTGGACCCTGTAGGGCACGCAACATTTTAAAGTGCTATATAAAAGTATGCATTACAATAACTTAAAATTAATTTATTTTATTATCATGCAATTTTAGTTATTATATGTATAAAGTTACATTTATACAATAATTGATCATAACATTTTAAGTTCGTTTTTAGTGATTTAGCTGGATTTCCCTGTCATTAAATAAATAAAACCATTCCAAAGTTGGGCACTATATCATTACGAGTATTACGCAAATATATTTTATTTTTCCTCTCCCAAAGTTACAAAATATAGGACACAGCGTATCTATGTCTATCAAATTATTATCTTTAATGAGATGCGTGTCATCGTATGCTCGGCGAGCTATAACTACCTTTTTTCCTCTATTTCAAAAATCTGTACTTTCCCGTTTGGAAAATACGAACATTGATACACCTTTTGTATATCTACGTACTCGTATATACACATTATAGTACATGACAAAACATTCGGCAAATTGATTCTTTGATATCAACCCTTGTATGTCCCCACTGCTGGAGCACGGATCTCTGCATGCATCGCAGGAAGGTTAGACCATACTCCACCACGGGGGCCAAGTCCGGGTTGGTGGTGTAATATATCCTTCAATATATTATTATACCTTAAACCTGCAAAAATTTGGACATAATACTGAAATAGAGCGCCGTGTCCGTTTAGAATGGGGAGCTTATGGCAAACTGTCCAAAGTGTTTAAAGGTTTATACCAATAAACCTCAAGCGTCAGGCGTTCGAACAATGTGTCCTCCCTGTCATGGTTTATGGAGCCGAGTCATGGACTCTCACCAAACAAACCGTTCACAAGCTGCGGGTGACTCAGAGAGCTATGGAGAGAGCTGTGTTAGGTATCTCACTCCGAGATCGGATCAGAAACACCGAAATCACCGAAAAAAACTGACAGACATAGCCAAGGTGATTGCCCGTAAGAAGTGGAAATGGGCAGGCCATATATGCCGTAGATAGGATAAAATATGGGGTGTAAAAGTACTGGTCTGGAGGCCTAGAGAGGGGCGCAGAAGTGTGGGCAGGCAACCAACAAGATGGACTGACGACCTGGTCAAGGTGGCAGGAAAGGACTGGATTCGAAAAGCCCAAGACCGAAATAAATGGCGTGCATTGGAAGAGACCTACACTCAGCATTGGGTGGCTATGGGTTGAAGAAGAAGAGAAGAAGTTCACTTTTATTATGGGCGTAATTTTAAGCCTCTAAATAGGTTTTTCATCCCACCATCTCGGAAAGAGTATTTTTAATCTTCAATATCTGAGTGGCAAAGCCGTTTTTATTCTCTAGAGAATAAAGTAAATTGAATTTAGAACATCGTGGGCACTAAGTTTGTGAATTAAAAAAATATTACACTCAATTTAAATAACTGTAGCAACGTTACTTTAAAATTTTCTTAATTACACCGTAGTTTTATTTTGTTATAATTTAAAGATTATTCTGTAAAACTTACCTGTCATAATGTAGTAATTTATACCTAAACTGAAATAAAAGTGTACCTATCTTGTGATTGTAAACGTTTTTTTATGCATTTAGTCATTTCCTCGCTGAGGTGGAATGAAAAGTTACGTGTTGCATTCGAGTGCAAAGATTTTTCATCTCGTGCTCTTTTGATTCCCTCGCTAACACTCAGGATTCTAATTTTAAATCACTCGCTGCGCTTGTGATTCAATTTTAGAATGATTCGCTTGCTCGGTCATCAAAATTGAACACGCGGTAAAAAAGCAACTTTGCACTCTTGTATAACGAATAACTATTTAAAAATTGTCCTAAGCACAGGTTCATCATCATCATCATTTCAGCCTATTGCAGTCCACTGCTGGCCATAAGCCTCCCCCAGGGTGCGCCACAAGACCCGATCTCCCGTTTTCGCCATCCAGTCACCACCAGCCACCTTTTTCAGGTCGTCGGTCCATCTGGCCGGAGGGCGTCCTACACTACGCTTGCCGAGTCGTGGTCTCCCGTCTGCTCCAACGATCATCGGTTCTGCGACAGATGTGAGGTTGTAAGCACAGGTTAGTGCAACAGAATAAAGTATATAATCAAGTTTTAAGTAAGTAAAGTAAAGTTATATGTCGTTACATGCACGCACGCCCGTTTCGGGTAAACATATTTTTTTACGGTTGTCAGTCCCTTATCGTTATCTTATAAGCAGCACACTGTCACAACACTATAACATGTTGTTGCCTGAAATAGGTCCACTGGATTCAGACCGCGTGTGGGCCATAAACAGTGCAGTGAGTGCAGGGCAGGTGCTGCGGCGAATATTGCCTCAGTTTCATAGGCCAGTCTGCACCAGCCTTTAAAGTCATGTGCGGATTTTTTTATTATTCTAGACAAAACAAAATTTTCCCCCAAAATACATAAAAGAACCCGAAAGAAAAAATAGCAGTGAAGTCACGTTGTACAGTCTGTTAGCTTTTAGAATATACCTCGGCTACTATAGGCTACAATCGGATATATTCGTTTATTTGTTTACTGTGTTGTATTGTTACTAATAACTTTAAGAAAAGTTTTATATACAGCAGCAAAAGTAAAAAATATTTATTACCAGATGAATTATGTTACATGGATGTGGCTTAATAGTTTAAAGGACATTACTGTTAATACACAGTTTATTTTCCCTAATAAACAGGGTTAACTGTTACATTTAAATAACATTAGGATGTGGTGACCTTGTCCCCAAACTAGTAGTATTACACTCGTGTGCTTTCGGCGAAAACCGAAGCCTACTCTAGAGCCCGAGGTATATTCTAAAAGCTAATAGACCATACTAGATGTGCGCATCATGCAATTTAGGCGCAGAAATGCTTTGTAACATCTAATCTTATTAGACTAAGTGCGACGCTCACCACTTTCCTAAATGTGGCTCACTCAAGACCACTTAAACGTCTACGTAACTACAGCTACTTAAAAAAAAGTAGCGTTGTACGTCTACGTAACTATAGTTACTTCGCGAACTGCCGTCAGTAAAATCGATTTTTTTGAATGAAAACTTTCAAATAACTTCTCGAATCGGCTGTTACAATAATCTGTGGTAAATTATTCGTTCAATTGATGCTTGATTTCATAGCCAAGTCTCCGAATAAAAAAAAAGCTTCGGTGTCAAAACAAAATCAGTTCGTATCTATTACGTGAGGTGACTTCAATCTGCTTTTAAAATGTAAGTTTTCATTATTTTTCAATGTATTATATATCAAAATAATTGTAAGGATTTGCACTTTATGATTAAATACAAAAAAAACTGAATTGTGTTACATACAACGACAGATTGACATTTTCAATTACCGCAGCGTCACGCCATGTTTCCACAATTGATTTCATGTATTCTATTGAATTTCACTATAAAATGTAATTTGGAGCCGTAATTTTTACTTTATCTGTTAGTGCATTTAATAAACTATTCGGAAGTATACTTTATTTTGTGGTAGCTGCAGCAGTTCTATAGTTATTACAGTTTTTCTAACAATGGTACTGTGCAAAAATGTGCAAAAATGTCGCAAAAAATTTAATTCGCGAGCGCGGACGGTGAAGGCTTCCGTGGCCGCGCGACCCGGACGTTTAAGTGACATAACCTCACGCCTATATCCTAGAGGGGTAGGCAGAGACCAGGGACTGCCACTTGCCACGATCCTGACAGATCACATTCGCTTCATCAACGTTCACATAAGTCGTTGCATGCAGGCACGCCGGTTTCGGGTACTTTTTATCTTTCCCTTTGCTAATACATCCCCTATCTGGTCGATGTATGTCCGCCTGGGACGACTCTTACCAACCCTTACCCTCACATTCGCTATATATATTTGTTTCGTCAATCTTTCTTCCTTCATCCTCTCCACATGTCCAAACCAACGCAACATTTCTAATTCTATAATTATAACAAGTAACTCTTAGGCGAAATTCTTCTTGCAAAAATCAGCCAAAATGAGTAGCGTGAGATCTTAGATTAACCTAAAAGTATTTAGCGGTTCGCTCGGTTCGACTAGGAGCGCTCGTGGCCTAGTGGAACCGAGTGATTGGAACCAATCACTCGGGTTAATCCACACCAGGCGCGGCTAGGCACTGGATGGGTGACCATCCTGTGACTATCACTTGTGGCATTTTTTCCGTGCGCTTCCGTGCTCCGCCGGGCACATGATACCGATGGTGCCGGCTGTCCTATAATGGCAGTCGTTAAGCCATGGCAGAGTACTTATGGGCGGCTTGATAACTTCTAACAGTAAGGCCCGCTAGCACTCATAAAATACATAATCAAAGTCATAAATTTGTTCACGATTTCTGTTTAGAATAGAAGTTTGATTTTGGAACGCAGACTACTTGACAGAGTTGACAGTTGTCCGATGAGTCTGTGCTCACTTTGATCCCCTTGTTTTTTGGAAAGCGTGTGGAGCGTTTGTTGGCCCAAATTGATGTGGCAATTAGATTGCCGGGCTTGTATCTTCTTGTGAAGTGTGAGATAAACACAGGGAAGGGTCCCGTGTTAATACTTTTGGTTTTGGGCGACGGATCGCCCAAAATAGTGGACAAATATATTGTGAAACGCGGTGTCGTAAAAGTGCACTCTTAGTCAGCTCTTAGGGGTAGACGGGGACGTATAGGGATCCCCAAACCTCAGTGCACCCACCCCGGGCGGCGCCGGCTGCCGGGTCGAGAGGCGTCGACGCGGACATACTGTAAGTTGTTTGATTCATTAGTTTTAAGTATTAGTATTTAGGTGGCTCTTTTATCCAACAATTTCATTCACCTGGTCGGATTTTTCCGATATAACAACACCCGTAAGTAAATCCGGACTAAAAGTCTACAATGTGTTGTGCTTACGAAAGTTTTAGTTCAAAAATTTCATTCACGTGGAGTTAGAATAAAAAGTAGTCTTATGTTCTCCCTGAAAAGACAATCTATCTGCAGGGTGTATTAATATCATCTAAATCTAACAATTAAACACACAGAAATACAATGGCATTAATAATAAAAGTTTAGGTTCCAAACGCTCAGATATCAGAAGACAAAAGATATGAACAAATCATTGCAGAAGTAAATGATTCAGATGGAAATAGAAATATAGATAAAACGTCTTCAAATTGTAATATACTTCTTTTTCTTTGATTTGTTCTATTACTTACACATTAAATTTACACGCATAGAAACAGAAGTTAACTAAAACATTTTACAGATCATCAACACCATCTTTAATCAAGAGATTACTATTTAATCAAATAGTAATCTCTTTTTCTCTTTTTTCCTCCGTGGAGAATAATAAGATTCGAAATAACTAATTTAAAGGAGCACAAATTGTATGATACGATATTTTCCTGTAACTGAACTGAATAAACACATTCACATCTATATCCCGGATTGTGGATCCTGACAAACCTCTTTCACTTTATCGACATGGTTTCCAGTAATTTTTAGGACTCCGTAGACAAAGAGGAACCCTTTTCGTTTCGCCATGGCCGTTTGTCTGTCCGTGAGTCAGATCAGAAATCCTTAGCATTAATCCCGATATTAATTTGCCACAGCTTGATTGTAACTCTCTCTAAACTGGAGAAGTTATAAATTTAAAATAAAACGTTTTATAGCAATTTTTTTTTCAAAGTTTGGTAATGAAATTAATTTTAGTAACAAAATGAAATTTTTTTAGAGTCCTTTTTATTTCGAAAGTACTTTATCTTGTGTACTTAAAATGTTATTGCCATTTTAATATTTGTAAGTGCAACTTGGTTTTTTAGGCCAGTATATTAATCACGCCGATAAAACAGTAAAATGAACAAAATGGTAGAACACCCAATTTTAGAGTGTGTGGTGATGGTAGTTTACGGTACCCTAGTGGGCGAGACTGACTTACACTTCGCCGGTTCTTACTCTTCGACTAAGATTTTTCGAGCTTAGACATTTCATGTTGCTCTTTCTCCACTGCCACCGCAGTAGGTAAGTACTGTGTAGGCACCCGCAACATTCGAGTGGGATTGGCTTCTTTATGAATCGTCACGCGTGGCGTGGTAGCGGGAAATGTGAACGATTGTGTAATAAACTACTCTCTGCACAATATCGTACTCATAATTATGGGAGTGACTGCAGCCGACACCCACATCCACTTTAAGTGTAGGTCTGGGGCCAGCCGTCAGTAATCCAACATCACAAATGTGAGACTAACGTACCTTTAACGTAAATATTTTATATTTGATGCTATTTTTTTACAATTTAGGTACAATAAAGAATATTCTTATCATATCTTATTGATCCAGGGATGTATTAATGTTTATTTTGTTAAATCATTTTTTTCTGTTAATGAGATGGTAGTCTTTAAAATCGTATGTTGCATGTAACTCTCTCGCATCGTTTTTTGACGATCATTATTAATTTATTGAAATAAAGTATTTTATTCAAAATAGCGTAGAAACTGTGTATTAATGGACGACAAACGTTAAACTATGTGTTTATTTCAATATCTAGACTGCTTTGTAGAAAACATGGAAAAAAAACTTCAAACTTAAACTTTTACTAAACATAAATTACATCTTGAATTACGTCAATTTCAATTACACAAATTACATTAAATTACATGAAGCGCTCGTGGCCTATCACTCTTTGGAATCGGATTGGAATCAATCACTCGATTTAAGCAAAAACACGCACGATCAGGTGCAGGATATGTTACTACCGCTAATGGCATTTTTCCGAGCGCTTCCGTGCTTCGCAAGGCACGTTAAGCCGTGGGTGCCGGCTGTCATGTAATGTCATAGGCCTTATGGGCGGCTTGATAACTTCTGAGAGTAAGGCCCGCCACTGTCTTACAACCCTTCACGAACGCGGACTTGGCCCCCGTGGTGGAGTATAGCCTAACCTTCTTCCTGCAACGCACGAAGAGACCCGTGCCCCAGCAGTGGGGACATACAGGGTTCAAATCGAAAATCTAAGGGTTATATCAGAGTTAGATGTGATGTCGACAGAAATGCTAAATACTATGAATACGAAATACTATATCAAGAAAAGCTTCTACGAGTACCATTGTTGGGTAAAGGACCCACTTAAATACTAATACTTAAAACCAATAAAACAAATAACCCACAGTCTGTCTGCGTCGACGCCTCTCGACCCGGCAGCCGGCGCCGTCCGGGATGGGTACACTGAGGTTTGGGGATCCCTAGATCCCCGTCTATCCCCAAGAGCTCTTTCCCCAGAAAGCTACCTACCTGTAGTGCACTTTCACGACACGGCGTTTTACCACAATATATTTTAACTATTTTAGGCGATCCGTCGCCCAACACCAACACTGTTTATTTAGGTGTTCGTGCCTACGCTTGAACCACAGGTGAGATAACGCCCTTGTAACTCAGCCCTGTTTACAGCTTTATCTTGACAGATAGCGCCCTCTATCGGCGTTAAAGGTACTAACACTCGCCCGGTGTGCCGCCGCCGGCTGTCAGTTGGTCAGTACGCTTTTGTAACTCAGCCGTGCAACACGTATACACAAGTTGAAACAAGAGAGTTTAATCTCTGGTAAGAGTCTTTCTGTAAGCTCGGTAAACGACAACTAGATCCGCTCGGCGCCTAAGCCCAGCGACGGGACGCAGTTGCCTCTCTAGGCACCGTCATGATGTACTAGTCCGTACATGTCGGCTACCGCCTCATGAGGCGACGAGCGTCGTCTCACTTGACGACGACGCATTTATTACTTGCCAAGGAGCGTGTCTCCTTACACGACGACAACGTCGTGTGGGTAGACAACACGTCGGCTCACATAATGTTATTGTGTCGTTTCATTCAACGACCGACGGGATGATTGAATAGTTGTTTGGTTAATTACAGATGATGGCGACTACGCCGACGCAAACAATGGGTGAATTAGCCGAGCAGGCTCCCGATGACGACGTCAAGAAGAAGGCCTTCTTAGCAATACTTGACTCCATACAAAACAATTATCGCAGGGGCTGGGAATTATGGAAAGTATTAGACTGCTCGTACGAGGACCTTTTTGGCAAGGAACTGCCACCAAATAGGTACGGACAGCAAGTTAAGATTTGGTCTCCCAACCACTGACATTGTATGAGCGTTCTTTCCAAATGCAAAAGATCTTCCCGAAAGGGCTTTTAGACACATTAGAAAGATTTTAATAGAATGGCTATTAGGAAGAGCCTTGATTTACTCACCGCACGCCATAGTTGAAAAACTCCACGCACCTTCGTATACGGTCTTTATGGATAATATTTATTTATTTATTTATTCAGTTTGGAGAATCATCAGCTTAAACTTTTAACATAACAATGTGACTTAATCTCTAAAAGCTAATAACAGATTCTCGCCAGTAGTAACACATTATAAAAACTAAAACACGTGTGGACACTTGCTAATCCATGTAGTAAATACAAAAAAAATTAAAAAAAAAAAAAAAAAAACAAGCCATGTAACATAATTAGACATCGCTCGCAAAAAAGGGCGATTTCATTAGTCGCCTTAAAGTCGATACCTTCGTATTGAACAAATCAAGTTCACCGTGTAATTTAAGTAATTTATTATAATGATTACTCGCACGCACAATAAAACTATTTTGTCTATAATTAGTTGAAGCTTTAGGTTTAGCCAATAATGGGTTATGACGAACTCGGCTGGGTATGCGCAGGCTGAGCTTATGAAGCAACTCAGAGCAATCGATAGAGGAGGATGCGATCTTGTGTAAGTATACCATGTCCGCTATATTGCGTCTGGATTCAAGGGTAAGGAAATGGAATTTCTTGCATAACTCCAAGTAATTTGAAGACTTGTAGGGTATCTTGAGGCGAAAACAAAGAAATTTCAAGAACTTTTTTTGTATCGATTCAATTCGATTTACGTATGTGGTGTATTTTGGGTTCCAAATTTGGGATGCATATTCAAGGGTACTCCTGACCAGGGCACAATATAATAATTTAAAGGTTTTGGCCTTTTTAAAGTCTTTTGATATGCGCATAACAAAGCCAAGTGATTTATAAGCCTTTGCTATTATTTTATTAATGTGATCATCAAATAGAAGCTTAGAGTCATGAGTAACTCCATATTCGAGAACTAAAAGCTCAAGGCAAACTTACCAACCGAGAAAGGACTTCCAGGATATTAGCTGACGAGGACGCTCACTCTCTACGAGCTTGCAGTTCTCCTTTCTCGACAGAGTCTCGGAACAGAAAAAGACGGGGGGAGGCAGTAACAACCCTCAGCCCGAGGGACTCCAAGCGCCCTCGTGGGGCCAGAGAAGACTCACCTCCTCCGAAGCAAAGTCCTATAGACCAAGGAAATAGTGACCATCTTTTGGCCTCAGTGCTACAACAACAAATGCACCTTTTTAACAAGCTCATAGAAATGCAGTCTAAACAAAACAAAAAGCTTGATGAGCTAAAACAATCAAGGCCGACAACTTCTATTTTGGACGAATCGTACGAGTCGATTCCGGATAGTACTGAAGAGATCGAAATCAGGCCTCAGCGTTATCCCGGTTCAGAAGAAGCCAACTACGATTCTGATAACGCCCAAGAAGAAGAAGTAGCATCAAATGAAAAAATCACCGCTGAGAATTGCCTTAATGATGAGATAGCTAGAACTGAACAGCGTTTAAAAGAACTTCGCTCAGCCAAAGCTTCTAATAGCGAGTCTATGATTCCAAGCGAAAAGACATCAGTGTTTGACTTTAAACCTCGTACGACAGAATGGAAACCAAATTTTCAAAGGCCGACCCGATTCTAGCAGAGCAAGCAATAGCATAACGTCAAAGGCTTGGAACCGAAAGCTGGAAAAATATTCGTTTCACTGACGTACAAAAACAGTTTCAGGCAACACCAGTGTTTTCGTCCTTGAAGGTGAACAACCAGTTTGCCGGGATCACTCCGAATTGGACTTCTGTCACCATATTGGAAAAATCGGACCTTACCCTGGGCGCTATAACAAACGGTCTTCTTCAGCAAAGAAAAATTTTTGAGGAACTATGCGATAAAATGCCTCAAGAGCTTAAGCACACAATCGGAAAGGAATTTCTAGCCAATAATTCCAAATTTCGTAAAAGCTCAGATGACCTTCTTCAATATGTCTGTGGACGCAGAGCAGAAGTTATTCAACAAAGAAGAGACGTATATAAAGTCAAAAATAATAGAACGCTACACGACATCATTCACAGCTTACCGCCTTCAGATACACATCTATTTAAAGAACCAGAGCTGTCTCAGACCGTTAAAGATCAAGGCGGGATACATAAGTTCTTTCCTTTTAAAAAGACAACATACCATCGATCGACAAGAGTCGAGAATAAGTCCTTGCAGAAAGTTGGATTCAAGGGAAGGGTTGGACAATTCAGAAAAGGGTCTGCGAAACAAGTTGGCAGATTCTTTAATCCCACGTCCAATATTAACACCAGTAAAAGAAGTCAACCTTTCAACGACCAACTCAGTAGAAATGCCGAAGGACAAAGTAAATGGAAGGGCCCCAAAAGGGCATGACTTCAGGGCGGGGCAGTTATTGTTCCATCGAGAAAAGTGGACCGAAATAGGAGCTCCATCAGCAGTCCTAAAAATATTGTCAGGCTACAGAATTCCCTTTCGAGAAAAGCCACCTCTGGTAAAATTATCAAGCCGACAAAAATCGTTCGAGCTTCGTCTTTCAAAAGAAATGGAAATCGAAATACAGAAGATGATAAGCAACGGCGCCATTCGCAAAAGCGAACATCGAACGGGATTTTTCTCAACAATGTTTCTGAGAGAAAAGCCCGATGGAGCAAACAGACCAATTTTCAATCTGAAAAGGTTGAATCGGTATGTTCATGCCCCCAAATTCAAACTCTTAAGCCATTTTCGAATACCTTCTGTTCTGAACCCAAAAGATTACATGGTAAAAATAGACATCTCGCAAGCATACTACCATGTACCGATAGTAAAAACGCATTGCAGATTTTTGTCTCTACTACACAAAGGGGAAACGTACGAAATGACTTGTCTCCCATTCGGGCTATCAAGTGCCCCACATGCTTTCTCAAAAGTAACAAACTGGTTGGCACACTGGTTCAGACACACGGCGGGCATAAAAATGGTAGTCTATCTCGACGACTTCCTCTTGATCCACCAAAATCAATCCATTTTAGAACAACAAACAACGTTTGTGCTGCTGAAGCTAAAAGAGCTAGGCTGGTTCGTAAACAACAAGAAATGCCAATTAGAACCTACTCACGCCTAGAATACTTAGGCATAATATGGAACACACGCACGAACAAAAAGCTGCTTTCGGACACAAAAATCAAACAACTCGAATCAATTTGCCAAACATTCATGAAGAAAAGACAATGGAGCTGGATAGACGCAAAAATACTCCTAGGAAAGCTAAATTTTGCAGCGTTCACGGTTCTTTTAGGAAGGCTGCATTGTCGTTGGTTACAGATAGAGCCCAACAGGCTTCCAAAATCAAATCGCTATGCTCGCTATCCCATGACAAACACAACCGTGGCTGAGTTGGAATGTTGGTTAAGAAATGTAAACAGAAGCACAGCCATTCACAATGCCGATCCAACAACGTTCATAACAACCGACGCAGCCGACTCAGGGTGGGGTGCGATAGCAAACGGTCAGAAACTACAGGGCCATTGGAAGGAATCACAAAAACGTTGGCACTGCAACCAAAAAGAGCTTTGGGCACTTTACGAAACCGTCAAACTTCTGGGTCCTGCACTAGAAAACGTAACGGTAATATGGCAAACGGACAACCGGACGGCAGCTGCGTATATAACGAAACAAGGTGGCACGAAATCAAGGAGACTCCTGGAAACAACAGAAAGCATCCTTCATCTATGCGACCAATACAATTGCAATCTGATGGCGCGCTACATTCCAGGACCATACAACGGGCTGGCCGACAGTCTTTCCAGGACAAAAGTCTACCAGAATGGCATTTGAAGGCTTCGATAACGTAGACTTGTTCGCTTCAATGCGCTCGGCGGTAGTTCCTACTTACGTGTCGGAGGATGCAACCGATTTGAAGAGCCAGTTTACGGACGCTTTCAGCCGAAGCTGGGAGTACAATCTAGGATGGATTTTTCCTCCACCTGCTCTGATTCCAAGAGTGCTTCACCACCTACAGCAATCAACGGGGATTTATCTCCTAGTAGTACCGGAGTGGCACAAAGCATTTTGGGCACCGGAAATGAAGAGACGAACAACCCAACATCCATGGGAAATCCCAAGCCTCTCTCGACACCTCGTAGACCTGCAAACGAATTGAACAAATTGAGGTTGTCTACCACCACCGGGAGTAGACAACCTCAATTTGCAGGTTTGGACAGTACGGGCTGGGCCAGTGAAATTTACAAGTGGAGTGACTTCGAAGTGGAGCTGCTTCAAGCTTCCTGGAGAAAGTCCACCCTAAAGACTTACCGACCAGCGTGGCTCAAATGGTGCAGATGGGCATCTGATAACAATATTAAAGTTGATGACCCAAGACCAGCGGACCTGGCACGGTTCCTTTGTCATCTGTTTGAAGTTGTAAAATTGGCACCTAGTACTATAATGCTCCATAAATCTGGGGTAGCCACGTTTACCAACCCACATAAGAGCTCTTACTTGAGTTCTCATCCGATTGTTGTCCACACAATCAAAGGAATCCTATCAAAACAACCGAAAAGAAAGGCACTTCTTTCTTGGAAGATCGATGACTTGATGAAATTCATTGAGACCTATGACTTGGACAGTAGAAGCTTGTTCGAAGTGTCACGTCATACCAGTATATTACTGTTACTGGCGTCAGGCAGGAGGGTACACGATTTGACTCTGTTAAGCTTACATCAAGATAATTTTGAAGAAAAGGTCGATGAACTCATTTTTTGGCCGAAGTATGGGTCGAAAACCGATAGCACCTCATACCGACAATCAGGATGGTCTATCAAGGCTATGCCAACAACGAGATTAAATATAGTTTATTGGGTAAAGCAGTTAGTCTCTCTATCTCAAAGTCGTCGTGGCTCGACACAAATAAAAAGCTTATTTATTACCACACGGGGTGTAGTGAAGGAAGCGTCACGGGCCGTCATCGCTGGATGGATAAAAACACTTTTCAAAGAGGCAAACATATCAGCCTCAGCGGGAAGCATTAGAGCTGGTGTAGCTACATATAACTGGACACAGAGAAATATGGACATCGATGAAGTTCTGAAAAGAGGAAATTGGAGATCGAAATTCACATTTTTCAATCATTATTTCCGAGAGATACAAACGCCTGCTTTAATAAGCGACAGTGCTAACCTTAGCACATGCTTTTCCCCTGTTGATTAATGAATATATTATAATACGTCCAATTAAGACTGATTATATGGTTTAAAGATTATATGGATATAAATGGTTTGGTTTATTTTTGTTTTGTTGCTATGTTTTCTATTAACACAATTATTAATTGTTGAATACGAATTTAACTACTTTTGTTATTTTCTAATTAAAGCATTACTTGTTTCTAGAAATCTCGAGACATTGGTTTTATTTTCGTATTTAAGTACTTGATGCAACAACTTTCTCATCACAGTACGCCCGGTCCCGCGCCGGCAGAGGTTAAACACGTCTCACCTGTGGTTCAAGCGTAGGCACGAACACCTAAATAGAACCGTTTTTCCCCCGAAGGGTATAAAACGGATATTTAGGTTTCTGCCGTAGCTTGAACCACACCTGATGGCCTTGCCGGCTCCACGTACTGACCAACTGACAGCCGGCGGTGGCACACCGGGCGAGTGTTAGTACCTTTAACGCCGATAGAGGGCGCTATCTGTCAAGAAAAAGCTGTAAACAGGGCTGAGTTACAAGGGCGTTATCTCACCTGTGGTTCAAGCTACGGCAGAAACCTAAATATCCGTTTTATACCCTTCGGGGGAAAAACGGTTCTATACGGGAACCTTCCCTGGACTTATTACGCACTCCACATGAAGATATAAGCCCGGCAATCCAATTGCCACACAAATTACACGTTTTCCAACCAAAAAACAAGAGGTCAATGTGCCGACTCATCTGACATCTCTCAAGTAGGCTGCGTTTCTTTCGGCTGCGTTTGGCACATTTCTCACGCTTGACCATTGGAATAAGATTAGTTAAAAAACGGCAAAAAGCGAATTAAAAAAGCAATTATATCTGCCATGCTACTGTCACTACATTGAACCACTATATTTTCATAGATAAGTCCTCTTCCGTGAGTAGTGAGATAGCACGACGCACATTTTGTCGCGCTAAAATGTCAGAATAATCAATTGATGTTCTGGAAAGCCGCAATTTTTGACATTTAAAACATACAGCGTGCGACTTGCGTGCTTGGTTGCACGCTGGTCGACTATTGAATCATTTTTCATAGTAAAATTTAGCTATCCCAAGTCATCCGGAGTTACCGGCAAATGTACCATTAAAAAAATAATAACGGCGTGATAAAAAACCCTACACAAAACACGAAAACTATTAAGAGGTAGCTACGTTAACATTTACTAGGGAACAATGTTGTTTATTTGCCGCCATTCTTCGGGTGAACGTGCGAAATTTCATCGCCTGGCGGAAAAATAATCATACGCACAAAATAAGCAGTTGCAGAAAGTCCGTTTAGAACCACTAAGTGCAAAAAGTATTTTTTAGGGTAGCAAAAAGAAAGACGGAACTCTTATAAGATTGTACGTAATAATAATTTGAGATAAATCAAAATCCATTTATATTATATATATATAAAAATTTTGCATATATATAATATATATATATATATATATATATATATATATATATATATATATATATATATGCAAAATTTTTATGCAATAAAGAATTTTAATAATAATAACCCATTATGTCCCCACCGAAGGATCGAGTAATGTTATATATACCTACATATGCCGATGAGAGCATTTTGTTCTGAACCTTAAGCGCGCGAGTTTGACTCGCACTTTATTGGTTTTTTTCTACGAATAAGAATTCCACTACAAGCAGCTCTGCCCGGTGAAGGGTAAAGGTAGACCTTCGGTTAGTTCTGTCTTACCCGTGACCTTTTTTTCTGTTCCACGTAAATTCCTTTATTACGAGCCCGTCCGTGAGGGGCGCGCGACCGCCATAAATCTAAAGTTTGCCCGAAGACTTACTCTAACTTGGAAATGATGAAAGGGCCCACTTTTATTTAGTTAAAACGCGATGAATTTAATGACACCGCTCCATGTGTTAAGGAGGGGACTAAAGCGGCGATTTTGGTATGAGTTTTTTTTTGTTGCGTACCTACGTCCACACTGCGTGGACCGAGACTTGTCTCAGAAAAAGAGTATGGGCTTATTTACCACCCGTGGCCACCGCGGGTTGGCGATTTTAAGCGCTGAGGCATTTGAACACCTCAGATACGTAACGATATACAGAGAATGTTGTAAAGAGGTTTGAAATTTCACTGATGCCGGTGAGTCGCCCATTGGCTTAGTTGGAAAGAGCGATGGCACGGATAGCCAGAGGTCGCGGGTTCGAATCCCGGCATGTTGGAATTTTTAGCCTCTAAATAGGTTTTTTAAAAATTCACCTCAGATACTCTAGTTTTCTTACGATGTTATCCTTTACTGTTAGCGAGTGCTTAAAAATAAAAGCACGAAAAAAAATTACAAACTTAAAAAACTTTTAACGTAAAATCAAATTATAACTTTTACAGAACCCAATTAATGGGGTCTGTAAAAGTTATAAGTTATTTGGTTATTAAAAGTTACTTGGTCGTATACCACCTGAAGTCTTAACATGGCCCAATAAATTAAAATATTTTTTTAAAAAAATATTGAAATTTATAAGGTGCAGAATTGATTGCCGCAGTAGCGCTACCTATTTCGCTCACGCTAATATTGCCAAACTAATAGTCACCTGCATCGATGACGTTGAATTAACCAATAGCAACAAAGGCGCGCGGCCTGCCATAAAATGAAACTATCTGATTGGTCGATCAACTTGCCGCACATCCAAAATTTGGTCATCTGCGCAGGTACATCCGCGAGACTTATTTCTTGTGAAGCACTGTACAAATGTACGGCGGCCCCCAGCGAGAATCAAACTCATGACCTCTGTCTTGGTACCCAAGCGCCTTAACGGATAGACAAACGAAGCAATTGATACTAAAATCTCAACAAATTTTACATACTTTATGGTAGTTAAATTCTGCGTGATTTCCTGAAAATTTTATCTTGTCTCATTACCTTACCGGTTCAAACCCCGGCATGTACCAATGACTTTGTTTTCTAAGTTATGTACATTTGTGAAATTATAGTAGCAATACTACTTGCTGACGGTGAAGCAAAACATCGTAAGGAAACCCTAGTATCTGAGGTGTTAGCATACCTCAGCGCTTGCTACGTGCAATGGCCCAACTATGAGGCTAAGTGCGGAAATCTCAGGTCTAACTAACTAACTACCTTACCAATTACGAAACATTATCAAAATTGTAATACAAGACAGGATCTCTTGCATAATAATTAGCTGAAAAACGTTAAAAAAAACAAAGCAGAGATCCATCCGTCTTTGCTTTCCCCAAAAAGAGGAACAAAAGTTATTGTAAAAAGTACAACAAAGAAATTATGACAAGGTCCTTATTCCGGAGCCGTTGAAGCAATAAAGTGAATTATGCACGAAACTGCAGCATACTTTGCGGCGAGCCCTCGAGAATATCTGCTTAAAGGTGAGGACATATTATTATCAAGTACCTACAGATAGCGCTCGTGGCCTAGTCGAACCGAGTGACTGGAATCAATCATTTGAGGTCAGGTGCAAGATGGGTGACCGTCCCGTGACTACCGGTAGTGGCATTTTTTCCGAGCGATTCCGTGCTTTGCAAGGCACGAAATTGTTGGTGTCGGCTGTCATGTAATGCAGCTGTTAAGTCATATCAGAGGCCTTATGGCCGGCTTGATAACTTTTGACAGTAACGCCAGCCACTGCCTTACGATCCTCTACCAACCCGGACTTGGCCCCCATGGTGGAGTATGGCCTAACCTTTCTGCTATGCAGGAAAAGACCCGTGCCCTAGCAGTTGGGACTGCGGTGTAATATTTAATCGGGCAGTCTACTTCTTTCACTCAAACTTTGACTCGCTTGGAGCTATGTATTTATATTAATTGTCGCACCTGAATCACTAGCTTTTATTCTATTAATTTAATCTTGTATATTTTTATGGTTCGTACTATCTCTTCGAGCTCTGCACGCCTCCGCAATCGCTCCGCTTTTCCACGAAAGGCTCACCGCATCCTGCGTCCCACGGGAGCCCTAATGCAGACTTACACCGGCCGTATTGTTCGTTCAATTTAAACTTTAATATGCAGCGCCGCGGCCAAATTGGAAATTATGAGCACTACACTCGATCCCGCACTGAACAGACTATGCCCGCTTGCTCTCTGCATCGTTTATCACTTGCTTGGTACGACTGCCTATGCTATTATAACGAGCGAAAAGTAACATAGAAACTTGGTAGCTTGGTAACAAACAATTTGTATAAAAGCAAAATAAGAAGCTTTATATTGGGTATTTTTTAATTCAGAATTTCAATGACACTACTATACAATAGTGTTAGAACACTATTCTTAAACATAAAATTAACATAACATAACATATCATTTACATACAGGCACATACATTGCTTCTGGCCCCACACTAGGATACCCTGTGTCGTAGGAACCAGAAACAACGACATCACAAACATGTAAACATCCAAGACCTGGACTTTTTTTTTTTGTTTCCAGCCGGGATTCGAACCCGGGACCTCTTGCATGGTAGGCAGACGCGCTACCGCTACGCCACAGAGGTCGTCATAGTCATATTGTCTTTCTGCCGCTTGATATACTTTAGTATATCATTTGTGTGTGTCAAAGCCGTTCATCACCAACACAATAATGTCACCGAGGGACACGGGTCACTTCCCTGAGGAAGCTATAGGCCATATCCCACCACGGGGGCCAAGTCCGGATTGGTGGAGACTTGCAAGACTAGTGGCTGGTCTTAAGGTCAGAAGTTTTCAAGCCACCTTAAGGCCTCAGACATGACTTAACGACTGTCATTACATGACAGCCGGCACCAGCGACTTAACGTGCCTTGCGAAGCATGGAAGCGATCGGAAAAATACCACTAGCGGTAGTCACGGGATGGTCACCTATCCAGCACCTGACTGTGTTTGTTGTTGCTTAACCTTAGTGATTTATTCTAATCACTCGGTTCCACTAGGCCACAAGCAAAAAACCATACATAGAAAAAAATCCGTACATTTAAATCGGTGGTATTCATTTTAGTATGGAATACATACATATACTGCTAAAATCATACACCATTTAGTTGCTCAGCCGAACTTGGTTAAAAACATACCAGGCCTCTTAGTTACTCTACTCTCTGAATCGCTGCATTATAGAGATCTTATCCCTGTTCTTGGCATAAGCCTTTGCAGAGATCGCGAGAGTATCGTAAAGATGATTCCCAACTTTGTCACAGTTGGTACAATGTCTTTTAATATTTAAAACTGCCACATAAACTTTTATTGTGCCTCTCAAGCCTTTGAAACGGAGGTCGTTCGCGTTTGATGTTTCCTGAGGTAAAAATCAAAATAGATATCACATTTTGGTCGTGAAAAGCGGACTGAGAACCCATGATGAACGTTGTATTGTAGAATGCATAAAAAGTCACCGGATAGATTGAGATAGATAAATAGAGAACACATCATAGAAATGGAAATCACACAGATATTTCTTATTTTAAAAGTACAGGCGGCGGCCTTATGACTAAAAGTGATCTCTTCCAGACAACCTGTGGATACTGAATGACTAAGGACGAAGTAAGTACTTAAGATCTAGTTTTCTGGGTTTAGTAGCATGTAGACACCAGTGTTACACTGTAGACACCTACATTTACAATAATATATTTATAGTAGGAAGTCTTAAACACAATTACAAAAAATGAAAAAAATAAGCTGACGGTGAAAGAAAACGACGTGAGAACACCTAAGTATTTGAGGTGTTCAGTTGCCGCAGCGCGAATCTGTGGTGGGCACGCTTGGTAATTGAAGAAGACGAAAAACATTCATTTAACGCCACATAGACATACAAATATTGACAGAAAAGGAAAATACAGAAAAGAGAGCAGGAGTAAAACAAAAGCAGAAGAAAAGACCAACTACAGATGAATGAAATGAAGATAAATTCCAACGCTACATAGTATTGCGATGCAGCGGAAAGAAGCCCTCATGCTCAGTATAAGCAGAGGGTTTGCACCCACAACACTGATTTTCAGCAAGGGTTGACTCACGGAGCATCAAATCGGAACAAACACGCACTCACACTCTCATATGCAGCCATACTTACACGCATACAAGCACACTCACAAATACATACCTATAAACATACATAGTGATAAATAATACACAGTAATTACACTACAAATACTTAGGTAGATATTAATGAATACATAGCAATTTAAACTAAATTAAATACACTGTTTAATATCTTGACTTGACTCGTGCGCAGGAATAATTAAGCCCATAGTATCTCTCTATGAGAGAAGGCCTGTGCCCTGCAGTGTGGAAGTTTATAGGCTACATAAAAAAGCAGGCGGGACTAACCTAGGCATTTCGCAATGAGATACATTGGTGAATTTGGGCCCCGCCTGCATAGTAATTATTACTCCGCAGTCGGGTTGATGATAATTTTGACCACAGTTTTTTTCATTTTTGTAGTTATTGAAATTTTAAATTGAAATGTCAATTCACAAAATGATGACAGTACCCACAACTGGGGCAAGGGTCTCTTCCTGCATCTCAGGAAGGTTAGGCCATTCTCATCCACGGAGGCCAAGTCCGGCTTGCTGGAGGATTGTAAGGCAATGGCGGGCCTTACTGTCAGAAGTCACATTATAATTCAATTTAACCTACTTTTATGTTGACATTATTAGTTTTATGAAACCCAGAAGAATGGACAGATTGGTTAAATGATTGTCTTTAATAAAATCACAATAATATAGGACAAGATAATTTAAAAACCTATTTAGAGGCTAAAAATTTCACCCATGCCGGGATTCGAACCCGCAACCTCTGGCTATCCGTACCAGCGCTCTACCAATTGAGCCAATGGGCGACTCACGGCATCAGTGAAATTTCGAACCTCTTTACAATATTCTCTGTATTACGTACAGGCAGCGACATCTGACCTAAGCAAATTGCATTACTTACAGCCCCGACTACCTACTTTGCAGTTAGGTTTTAACATCGGAACGATATCACTGTACCCACATGATTACACTATTTTTATTTTTAATGCACTAACCCGTGCTAAGGAACAAATTTAAAAACCTATTTAGAGGCTAAAAATAATTTGTTAAGTAAAGAACACATAAGCGACTCCCTATTTATGACAAATTAGAAAGAAATTTTGCTTGCGCGATGCAGAATTTCAAAGTTTACGTAGTGCGCTCCCAAAACTTCAACATAGGGTGCGTAAAATATGGGCCATAAATATTAAATATACCAAAACCACAACAAGCGACATAACAGGGCCATAAAGGTTAACACATAACGGGCTATTTACCGTTAGATACATAAACCTGCGTGCAGACACGCTTTTACTGCGCATTTTATTTTTTATAGGCACCCTGTACCCTCTGAGATGCTTTATCATTGAACTATGTTTATTTTTTATTGTATAGGCATGCCCTAGTCACAGCTGTTGGATAAAGAAGATCCACTCCATCTTTTAATCCGAGTATCGTCAACGTAACACCAACAAATTCAAATCAAATAAACTTTTTCTTTAATTCTTTTCCCAACCCGACAGTACGGTACGATTTTCACTTTTAGATGAGATACTCGTAAGATTAGATTATTTTATTCATAATAATAAAATTACATGTCAGTTATTAATTAACTGGATAAAAAAATCATTAATGTCGTATGGTGCCATCTCGAGAAGACTAAGCTTCAGTTTTGTTTTGAACACTAACCCCCGGTTTCTGGTACACTAACAAGCCGTTAATCTACTGTTAACAACTGTCAGTTGGCCAAAGTGCATACAAAAAAAACATTTGACAGCTGTTAACAATAGATTAACAGATTGTTAGCGTACCAGAAACCGGGGGTAAGACTCTCGCTTTCAATAATATCGCGCGGCAGCTTATTATATAGGTACCTTCGCTCCAAAGACTAGTTTTACTTACTAGTTTTAGTTAGTCGGTGCCTAGGAAGTAATAGCATCTGCACATTTCTAGTAGCTCTCCCGGATATGTCGTCAAGTTTATCCATAGTGGTCAGATTTTTTTTAGTCCAGACGCCGGTTGCGTAGATGACTAGGGCTGGCAGCGTCAGGATTTTTTGATCGATAAAAATCTGCCTTGCCGAAGTTCGCTGTCCCCGTTTTACAGTCTTTTATAAAAACAAAGTAGGTACTACAGGATTGTGGTCTTCTTTGGAGCAAAACGATTTGGGCGTTGGCTCTCACAAGACGGAGGAATCAATTGGAAAATTTTTATGACAAAAAAAAATGCTAAGGTTTTGGCAATAAGTACTTCGTGTTACCTGATTTTTTTAACTTAACATATTGAATAATTTAATATTTTATCTCATAAATGCCTTAACTCATGCTCTACATTGCAACCATAGAGCTGGGGAGTGCAGAAAACGGGCGTTGGAAACTACTCAGTGGCAATCGAAATGTTAGCTGATTATGTCCACACTCGTATATATAACGCGAACGAAGCGCTCGTGGCCTAGGCGAACCGAGTGATTGGAATCAATCACTTGGTTAAGCAACAACAGGCACGTCAGGTACGGGACGCGTGAGCGTCCCGTGACCACCGCTAGTGGCATTTTTCCTAGCGCTTCCGTGCTTCGCAAGGCACGTTTAAGCCGTTGGTGCCGGCTGTCATATAATGGCAGTCGTTAAGCCATGTCAGAGGCCTTATGGGCGGCTTGATGACCTCTGACAGTAAGGCCCGCCACTGACTTACAATCCTCCACCAACCCGGACTTGGCCCCCGAGGTGGAGTATGGCCTAATCTTCCTGCGATGCAGAAAAAGACCCGTGCCCTAGCAGTGGGGACATACAAGGGTTGATAACGATAACGTATATATAACGTGTCGCTGTTTATGAGCCCAGAAGGCTTGAATATTATTTAGTCTCTTGCTGATGTACTTCACATGCGCGCCCCCGCGCGGCGCGCTGGCGAGTTACTGTGCAAATGTCACTCGCAAACAACGCACGCTCGAATATTTTCCTATAAGCAATTTTGTAAATTTTTAATATTATATCCATTTAACCCAAATGAAGAACTCTTCATTTATGTCAGCATAGACAGATTATATTCTCTTTGTTGCACTAATACGTGCTGAGGACAATTTTAGAAACCTATTTAGAGGCTAAAAATTCCGCCCATGCTTGAACTCCAACCCGCGACCTCTGGCTAACCGTACCAGCGCTCTGCCAACTGAGCTAATGGATCTAATCTGTGCTAATGGAAAAGTGCCGGCATCAGCGAAATTTCGAACCTCTTTACAATATTCTCTGTATTATTTACAGCAGTTAGCTGAACTCTCTTCTATTACCAAAATGGTTAAATATAGTCAAAATTTTTTTTGAATCTCAGTTACAACTATGTATTCCTATTAATTATTGTGTGTTTTGGCAATAACCGATTTCAAATCTATTCTAATCTAAGCTGCTGCCTTCGGGCCGTAGTGTAGTAAATTGAATAAAATTGAAGATGTTTAGATAGTATTTTGTAAGGTTACCACGAGCACTAGACATAATAATAACTATATTTATACGGATTTTACTCGTTTAATCTTACAAAAATGTAAGATTGTAATAATACAATTTTCGTCCCGGAATACTGTTTGTATGTTTGTTACTCAAACACGCAATAACGCTTTAAAAAAAATTATGAAACTTGGCGTATAGATATCTAGACAAAGATCTGAATTTATACATACATACATACGACACTTGATATGCCTGTAATACTTTCTGCACTAATCCTGCGCAGACTAAGTCGCGGTCGCCACGGATGAAAAATGGTCCGACTCCGAACTAACGAACAACCAGTCATTATTAGTTATTACACAAGCAGCTTTTAGCTAGCGCGTGCATATCACTTCCTTGCACTTGTGAAATGTTTATCTAGTCTCTTTTTGAATGAGTTCACTGAAAGAGCACTGATTACAGTCTCTGGTAGTAAACTACCAGAGACTGTTATGTAATGTAATATCATG
Source organism: Yponomeuta sedellus (assembly GCA_934045075.1). Classification (NCBI taxonomy): domain Eukaryota; kingdom Metazoa; phylum Arthropoda; class Insecta; order Lepidoptera; family Yponomeutidae; genus Yponomeuta; species Yponomeuta sedellus. The sequence continues at coordinate 1,025,662 of OW203726.1, read as the reverse complement.
GCTGCTTAACCAATTTCAGTGAGGGTCCTCTAAGACATTTGTTCGTATTCAATTCAATTCAATTTATTTCAACGTAAAGAATTTACATTCTGTTTGCTGAATGTCAAAGTACAATGTAACATGAAAGTGAAAGCCGCTGCCTTTGTGCCGTAGTATAGTGGTGAAAAAAAACTCGGAACGATATCACTGTACCCACATGATTATACTATTTTTATTTTTAATGCACTAACCCGTGCTAAGGACAAATTTTAAAAGAGGCTAAAAATTTCACCCATGCCGGGATTCGAACCCGCAACCTCTGCGGGTAATAATCATGTGGGTACAGTGATATCGTTCCGATGTAAAACCTAACTGCAAAGTAGGTAGTCGGGGCTGTAAGTGATGCAATTTGCTTAAGCCAGATGTCGCTGCCTGTACGTAATACAGAGAATAGTGTAAAGAGGTTCGAAATTTCACTGATGCCGGTGAGTCGCCCATTGGCTCAATTGGTAGAGCGCTGGCACGGATAGCCAGAGGTTGCGGGTTCGAATCCCGGCATGGGTGAAATTTTTAGCCTCTAAATAGGTTTTTAAATTTGTCGTTAGCATGGGTTAGTGCATTAAAAATAAAAATAGTATAAGAATTGTTTAGCGAAGGTCGTGAAAATATAACAAGTTTTAAAAACCTATTTAGAGGCTAAAAATTACACCCATGCCGGGATTCGAACCCGCGACCTCTGGCTATCCGTGCCAGTGCTCTTCCAGCTCTTATATTCCAGCTCTTCCAAGCTCTTATAGCATTTTAGCAAGATCTGGTACATTTTTATGTTTTTTACCGAGACTATCTTCTGCGTCGTTGTTCGGTGACCTAGTGCAGAGTAAATTCTATAGAATTATGGGCGTAATATATTTTTTACGGCGCTTCCTCGCGCGGTGGAATGAGTGATAGCGAACTGATAACTCGACACAATAGCATTCGTGTCATAATGTGAGGTTAGCGCAGTGTTGATAATACAGTCTCAAACGCGTGAACTTTCCCTGAATACAAACAAAATGTAAGAAGCGCTAGTGGCCTAGGCGAACCGTTAAGCAACAACAGGCGCGGTTAGGTGCAGGATGGGTGGGCGTCCCGTGACTACAGCATTGTTCCGAGCGCTTCCGTGCTTCGCAAGGAACGTTAAGCCGTTGGTGCCGGCTGTCATATAATGGGGAGTAACTAGATGAGAATAAAGTTACATCGCCATTATTCTCATCTAGTTAGGTACTTCTTATATCGACGTATAAAATAAATGTGTGTATGAAAAATTTCTTCTTCTTCTTCAGGCTATATCATGTAGTCCACTGCTGCACATAGCCCAACCCTAATGAGCGCCATAGCGCCCTGCATTCAGCTTATCGCATCCGCATGAAAAAAATATATAAAAACCTATTTAGAGGCTAAAAATTTCACCCATGCCGGGATTCGAACCCGCAACCTCTGGCTATCCGTGCCAGCGCTCTTCCAATTGAGCCAATAGGCGACTCACCGGCATCAGTGAAATTTCGAACCTCTTTACACTATTCTCTGTATTACGTACAGGCAGCGACATCTGGCTTAAGCTCTAAATAGGTTTTTAAATTTGTCCTTAGCACGGGTTAGTGCATTAAAAATAAAAATAGTATAAAAATATGTAATGCAAAATAATACCTCCACAAAAAATACAAAGGACGAGTTGAGATTTATTAAATTGCTTTTCCGACTTGAAAGCCCTTTTCAAGTCGGTAAAACAATTCAATAAATTTAATCCCATAAAAACGCCCTCACCGCAAAGAAGGTCGCACCATGCCATCTGTCACACGTGTCTTTGGAGGACCGACCCCAGCCCGTTTAGAGGTCTCTCAGACCCCGGCCCGCCGCATCGGCTGATTTCCCTACGGACGGACATCCGAACTTGCGGACCCCGTGACGTTCCGCTCTTATGATTTGTCGAGAGTGTTAAAGTGGTGTTTTCGAGAAGGAATTATACGTACCACTATGTCCTCGCGTTCACATGGGACTTAAAAGAACATTGTGCGTCTCAGCAACAGGTAGTAATTCAATACAATGTCTTTATTTAAATACATAGATTGATGGATGGATGGATGGATTGATAGATAGATAGATGAATTATATATTTTCATTTACGTACAAAGTAAAAACAGTATTTTCAAATTCAAAATTCAAATTCAAATCATTTTATTTCAACGTAAAGAATTTACATTCTGTTTGCTGAATGTCAATGTACAATTTAACATGAAAGTGAAAGTCACCGCCTTCGGGCCGTATTGTAGTCGAGAAAAAGGCAGCGGAAAAAAAAACTCCATATTATAAAGACTAAAAAGTTGTGAGAAAAGCAAAGTGAGAAAGGCTAAGTGCGAGTCAGGCTCGCACACCTCGTGTTCCGTACAAGTTTGTAAATACGTACTTACAATTTATAAATAGCTAAGGAATCGGGACTCAGATTTTTCAGAGCTTGGGCTCCACTTTTTTATTTTTATTAATAATTTATAGTTTTCAATTTTTTTTCCTGTATTTGTAGTATAATGGTTATACGAGGTAGTATAATCTTTGTACGAGTATGTCCACACTTCTGGCACTCTTTCTGCATCGCAGGAAGGTTGCCACGGGGGCCAAGTCCGGGTTGGTGGAGTAAGACTGTGGCGGGCCTTATCAGAAGTTATTAAGCCACCCATATGGCCTCTGACGTGACTTAACGACTATCATTACATGACAATCGGCACCAACGGATTAACGTGCCTCGCGAAGCACGAAAGCGCTCAAAAAAAATCCCACTAGCAGTCACTCGGACCGTCGCCCATCTTGCGCTGTCCACGCCTGTTGTTACTTAAGTCAAGTGATTGATTCCAATCACTCGGTTTGACCAGGCCACAAGCGCAGGAATTAAAACATTGGTGTACATTGGGGACACCGATGTAAACCAATGCAGAGTCACACAATAGCTGTGGAGACAATAGCGGCTACGAATGCGTTTGATGAAGTCTCCCGTGACAGTGCCAGCCAGTGGACACTGACACATCGATCAGCGACAGCGTTCAGCATTGCTTCCATAAGTTACACTGGTGGAACAACTTATATTTATTAATTCATTACGATCAGTGAAAGTACTAACATTTAAATGCTCTTATACCGTAGAAGAGTATTTAAAAGATAGTATAGATGGATTAAGATAACTAAAAATATATGTATCGAGAATTGCCCGTAGCTCAAGCAGCCGTCTGACGGATCTTAAACTATCACGAAGGTTAACGAACATAGGGAGCGTTCAGTGCATGGATAGGGCTTTGACTAACGCTAGAGGCGTTTTACATAATAAATAAATTATTTATTCACGTTATACACTCATACGTATACAAAGAAAGCATAAACAAAACAGTAGCATAGGTACATGAAAAGCGAAACACACAGAAAATTAGCCATACACGGTACAGCAAAGTACCCGGGCAACGTATGAATGACTGCACGCAGCACTGTTTTCCCTGCTTTAAAGTAATTGCTTTAAAGTAAGAAAATTAACTATTTTTTTTTTATTTTAATTTTAATACAAAACCCACAGCACAAGTTAAATTATAAAATATGGTTGTGTAAAAATATCCAAACATAGGCCACTTAAGGGCTTACATTATATTAACTTAGCTACTAGACAGGAACAAAGGCAGTCTTACATAATTTAAGTTATAAAAATAGATTTTACAAATCAGTGGAATAAAAAGAAAAAATATAAAAAAATACCTAGGCTATGGCCTTACATATTTAAAACTAATTTGCATATAGGAACAGAGTGCTGTTAAACATGACTGCATAGTGTGTGCGATGTGTGGGTGTTTCGACTTTTGAAGTTATTGATGGTAACCATAGAATCTTATCGTATTTAGCCATTGATGTATTAGGTTTAAAAGATTGTTTGAGAAAAGATGAACAGTGCGGTCTCATTTTTACTTATTTTACCAGTTGGTGCTAGCAGACTCAGGAAATAATCGATTTCAACCATTTATACGTTGCCACTGCTAGGACACGGGAACCTTCTTCATCGCAGGCAGGTTAGGTCATACTCCATCACGGGGCAAAGTCCAGGTTGCTGAAGGATTAAAAGAGAGTGGCGGGCCTTACTGTCAGAAGTTCTCAACCATAATGCCTCTGACATGGCTTTACGACTGTCATTACATGACAGCCGGCACAAACGGCTTAGCGAGCCCTGCAAAGCACAGAAGCGCTTGGAACAAATGCCACTAGCGATAGTCACGGGACGGTCACCCATCCACACTCGATTCGACTAGGCCACGAGTGCGTGACTAGGCCCGCTTCCGCTTGCTCTTAGGCCACACTTCGTTTGCGGCCGCGTAACAATACGCGGCAGCCCACTGGACATTCATTGAGGACAGTCTTGTGCTCAACTGACTTATGGATAAGTGATTGAGCGTATAACCGGTGGTAAGTGGTGCTCACAATGCTTCATCACATTGTAATGTGAGGCGATGAATAAAAAAAAGAGTGTTTACTCCATGATGGAACTTTGATTACTGACTTATTACAGATGTGTCTTACTCTATGCATGTATACCTAGATGCACTACACTACAACATCACACTTATAAATATTATATATTTATATAATATCCGCTCGTGGCCTAGGCGAACCGAGTGATTGGAATCAATCACTTGGTTAAGCAACAACAGGCGCGGTCAGGTACAGGATGGGTGAGCGTCCCGTGACTACCGCTAGTGGCATTTTTCCGAGCGCTTCCGTGCTTCGCAAGGCACGTTAAGCCGTTGGTGCCGGCTGTCATATAATGTCAGAGGCCTTATGGGCGGCTTGATAACTTCTGACAGTAAGGCCTGCCACTGTCTTACAATCCTCCACCAACCCGGACTTGGCCCCCGTGGTGGAGTATGGCCTAACCTTCCTGCGATGCAGGAAGAGACCCGTGCCCCAGCAGTGGGGACTTACAAGGGTTGATAACGATATAATATCCATGACATGACATAACTTTTTTTTTATCGATGTGGACTCAATATAAATAATCGAGACTTTTCACTCCATTCATTGTCGAATTCTGACATTTTAGTGACACAAAACGCGTGACTAGTGCCAGTGTACTAATTAATTTTAACTTTTAACTTCAATTTTTTTAAGGCGGCCTCGGTGGCGCAGCGGTTTGGCACGCTGCTGTAAAACCGAAGGTCTCGGGTTCGATCCCCGGCCGGGTCAAACTAGGAAACGAACTTTTCTAATTTGTCTCGGGTCTTGGATGTTATCTATGTATTTATTGTATTAAATCTATCGTCGAGTTAGCACCTATAACACAAGTCATTTAGTTGTAGGTACCCCTTCTCGCGTTTAGTGTACATACGTCTGTACACTAATCAGCCCGGCCGCGCGCAATCCCCCAAGCGCTTAGTGTACAGACGTATGTACACTATGCAACGCTCAGATTGGACTCTTTTTACCCGACTGCGGCGAAGCCCAAAAGGAGGGTAATGTGTTTAGTTCGTATGTATGTATGTATGTATGTATGTATGTATGTATGTAAGTATGTCCGATTCTATGTTCCCTCATAACTCCTTAACCAATGGTCAGATTTTGTTAAACAAGGTGTCATTCGATTCGGCATCCTTGCGCGGGTGTCATAGGCTATATAAAATCATAATTATGCGATCAGAACCGTGACGAAAAATTAAATTCGTTAAGAAGCTTCGTTAAAGTACAGCTAGGAGCCACTAGATGGCGCTGTTATATTTAGTTGATTGAATTCGAATGCTAATTTTATTGCACTACCTACCCCTAACAGGTGTGAAATATTTAAAACAGAATTTTGCGGATGACGAAGGTTACATTAAATCAGCATTAATAGAGAACCAACGGAACAAAAAATAACATTTACTTCTACGCAATTAAAGTACCACTTTTAGCTACTAGATGGCGCTGCTATATTTTATTTATTCTAATACATGTGTATACATAATTTCGGCTTTGGTCTACATGTAAACAAACCATTTATAGAATCGGTGCAAATACGGAAAGAAATAATTCCTATAAAGTGGTTTGATCCTTCTAGATCATTCATTTAATTAAAAAATATAATTTTGTTTAACTACGCCTAACACGTGTAAAGTATTTAAAAGATAATTTTGTGGGTGTCGTAGATTACATAAAATCAGCATTATTAGAGAACAAACGCAACACAAATAATATTCACTTCTAAGTAATTAAAGTACTGTGGCATTAGTTCCTCTACCCAACCACAGATGGCGCTGTTTGTGTTCTAAATTGCGGTATGGTTTTGTCCGAAGGCCCTACATAATATTAAACAAACACCATTTCTTTGAGTAGTCTTTGAGCGCTTGCAAATCACTTCGACCAATACTGACTGTCCACCAATATTGGAACAACTAGTGACGTAGGTAGTATACCTCGCTTCCGCGCTATAGTACGAGTAGTACAGTTACTGTAATCCTTAGGGCGAGATAAATAGTCGCTTCTAAGAACGAGTCTTAGCGAAAGCACTTGCTTAAGAATCGATTTGTCTATCATAGACAGTACTTTGGCACTCTCTAAGTCGCGAAACCCGGACTAATACTTAGCATTGGCCTAAGAACATGCTTAGCTAAGCAAACGTCTACTTTGATACTTAGCTATGTTAAGTTAATTACATGTATAAATTTTGATAATTACATGTATAAATTTACATAATATCAGCTTTGCTCTACATGTAAACAAAAAATATTCAGTAAAAAAATTCAATGCTTTAGGGGGCCATCTCAAGATGAATTTGTTATACTTAGTTTCATTTTAATTCCGGTAATATTTTGGCATTCAGAAAACCAAGATTTTGTATGTCTCCACGCCCATGCCACAACTCTAAGTAACTACGCCAGGCCGAAGGCCGAGCCCCACTGCGGTGTCGTGACAAGACACTGTAATTTAAAAACAGGCATTTTCCAGAAAACGCCAAAAACATTTCGTTAAGAAAATTCCGCATAGATACGTCGCGTCAAATCAAAACAGATTACTTTAAAAAATTTACGTGTGTTAAATAATAGTGCACATAATTATGCCGTAACTAGTTAATTTATATTTTTTGTATATGAACTCTAATTGAAAATCTAGAATTTTCGCACTGAATACCCGCTTTTTTTCTTGACAAATAGGAAAAGGTTTTAAAGTTGTTATGACAAAACACTGCATCTACAGTTATTTGGCATAAAAATCACGAACATATTTTGGCAAAACACGGTACCTATCTATAGAAACAGTATTTTGTCAAAACAGGTCTCTATAATATTGGCTATACAGTCTTATTAACTATGACTGATTTGCGTATTATTAAAACTTTTTCCATATTTTTTGATGCCATGCCATGTACTTAAGGGCGAAGAATCGAATTATTCATGTTACTTCAAAGCACTGTATCTATAGATACAGTGTTTTGTCATACCACGGCAGCCCATCATGCGGGTGCGAGGAAACTTGCCGCGACGAGGTTGAAGGCCGAGCTCAATACAGGTTGCGGCACGGCCGAAGGCTGTGAAGCGGGCTAGAGGAATACTCCCACGGCGATTCCAAATGCTGAGCTCTTTTTACGCTGATGCCAAATGGAGAGACTATTAGCGCGGCCGAAGGCCGCGACAGTTAATTAAAGTTGCTGTTAGGAGGAAACCTGTCGCGCCTTTGTACAGGCCGCGGCTGAAGGCTCAGACCATTTATGTTCTCATTTACAAGTCCTTATTCTAAGTAATTAGCGAGACCGAAGACTGGGCCCAGCAATGCAAACACGAAGAATTCTACTCTGGAGATGTCGAAAGCTGAGCGCCGTTCAGGTCGAGGACATAATTCGTGACTATTCCAGTCCCCACCTACAATCGTTAACATTAAATAACTAGGTGCAGTGGAGCGTTTTTAGGCTACATAAAAAACAGACAATTTATGTAAGGATAATAAAGAAAAAAATCTGTCGTTTCCTTTGCAAATATTCTAGATCGTTTAACACCATTAGACCATATTCATTATACTAGCTAAAAAATATCGTACGACATAATTTTTTAATGCAGGCATGTGGTACCTATGACTATATGAAACAAGTATATCAGTAAAAATATTCTAAAGTAGAGCCAATTTAATAGGCCACATTTGCCATGTGTCAGTTTTAGCTTCATAGTGAGGTGAACTGCTAAAAAACATCGATTAAATCGAATGATTCGATACGGACTTCAAACATTTATGAATCGAATGCAGTTATTGTGAAAGAGTACGTATAGGTACTGTAATTTTAATTGAGTTCCATCGAAAATCAAATCAAATAAACAATTATTAATCAAATCCCTGTCCCATCATTGTCTAACCAAAATTTATAAAACAAAATAAGACACGTATATAGTTTAACCAAGAAAAACTGCATTTATTCACTAAAACTAATAGAACTATAACGAGTGTTGTCATCGTCATCACTGCTGTCCGCTCCCAAAGATATAATAAATTCTTCTTCGATAATGTGGTCTATTCTCACATCTCGTTCAAAATCATCGAAAATTATTTTCTTTGTTTTCTCGACGACTTTTCTCCAGTCTTCTGAAGTGACTTCTGCACATGCAGTTTGTAGCAGAACCATCGTTTTTCCAGTACTGAAGGGTGGCTCAGTATTGTTACGCGCTGCATGACCCTTTTGTTTGTGCCCAAATAAGCTCGATAGCGTTATACTGGCAGTGGTAAGATGGCAATCGAATAACTTCGTGTCCATGCTCTAGTGCTATTTCATCAATTACATAGCAAGGCTTGGATGGCTAGTTTGCTTTTACCAAATTCAACAACTCAGCTTTCAATAAAGTTGGACTTGCTTCCACTTTTTTTTTTCCAGCCACGAGACAATTTCTTACTTTTTATTTGCTTAAGTTGGTGGTTTATCCACTTGTACAAAGTTTGGACCTGGAACGAACATTATGGACAAGCTCTAGTGTTGCCAAGAACATCCTAAGAGTTTTTTTTTTGAAACAAGAAAATATGTACAAGATAAATCGTCTAAAAATTAACACTCAAACGAAAGAGATATTTATAAAACACAACAAATATTTGACTTTGACCTTCTACAAAGGATTACCTGCGTTAACAAGTTGTCTTCGGATACATAAAATGAAAAAACGTTAGACCTGGCTGAACGGACGAAAGTCCTTTGCCTATTCTGCTATCAGCAGAAAAACAAGATAAAAAAAATGAAACTGATTTTGTCTCTATTCAATTATTTTTGTATTTTTTATATTATTGAAAGAATAATATAATAATGAAAACAAAACTCTTGACAAACATTACGCATAGTCCAAAAATAAAAAATTAAAGTTTTATTACGATACAGGTCTTGTATGGACACCTGTATAATAATATAACATTTTAATCATAACGATACACCTATACAACCTCCAGCTGGACCAAGAAGGTTGAACCTCTACTTAAAAAAAAGGTTTCAATGAACTAGTCCGCGCCGACGCAACACGCATGCGCAATCGATGGTTGCGCCTTGGCGCCAATATTGTACATTTAAAAAAACTTTTCAATATAAACAAAGTTTGGTTCTGTTTTTATGTAAGTATTATATATGAGAGTAGATAAAGTAGTGTATGACACTGTACATAACTTGGTCTTATAACAATCGTGTGATACTATAAAAAAACTCGCCTACAGTTCATTTCTTTAAAATACACTAGTGTTATAAGAACCCTTATTATGCAACGGTATCTTAAACTACTATTTTCCCTTCTCATGCTATAAAAGTTCGTCTTTATGTGATGCATACCAGTTGTACAATCTACTAATAAAATAATCACAATATGGAATTATGTATGGCGATACATTCCTTTACTTAGGTAATCATTGCATTCAATACAACTTTTTCATTGATGATTCCTTTGATTTTTACGGTAACATCCCTAGTTTTTAAAAACAAAAAGGGTTGACCGACATAACCTTGTGATGAAGTTCAGTTTTTAGGACAAACATTGTTTATTAAGTTTAGAATGGTTTATTAGTCAAAGTAAATTGTAATAATGCCTTCTTTTGACATTATTACAATAAATATGTATTATTAACTGAAGAAAGTGAAGCAATTGTGTAGTTCTAATTTTGAAAAACTAAATAATATTGTGTGCCCTGCGTTACAAGGTTACGTTGACGAATTTTGATGAAGTGTCAAATGTGACCTATTAAATTGGCTTTACTGTAGATCGTTTAACACCATTAGACCATATTCATTATACTAGCTAAAAAATATCGTACGACATAAATTTTTAATGCAAGCATGTGGTACCTATGACTATATGAAACAAGTATATCAGTAAAAATATTTATGATTTGCCGAGACATGTCCATTGTCCAAAATAAAGCAATAAACTAAAATTCATTTAGGAAATAAAATAATATAACGATTTAAAGCATGTACGCAGAACAGATGGACCTTTAAATTTTATCGTTTTACTGAGTCACTAAAAGGTCAAAAATAAAAAAAATATTTAAAAAATAAAAAAACCCGACTGCAGTGATAAATCAACTGAAAGGGAAAAAATAAGATTATTTTATTTTCAAATGCTTATGTCAAATCAGAAGAGTTCATGCTGCTTTACTTGAGGGACCAAATAATATAACTTTATAAGCATTATTTGCTCAAACTGTTGCATTTATTATTTTATATAAAATGATGCAGTCGGGACCCATTAGAGGACTTTAAACAAACAGTAATGGGTCCCGACTGCAACATTTTATATAAAATAATAAATGCAACAGTTTGAGCAAATAATGCTTATAAAGTTATATTATTTGGTCCCTCAAGTAAAGCAGCATGAACTCTTCTGATTTGACATTAGCATTTGAAAATAAAATAATCTTATTTTTTCCCTTTCAGTTGATTTATCACTGCAGTCGGGTTTTTTTATTTTTTTAAATATTTTTTTATCTATGCTCTGTGCATTCTCTATGGACAATATCTGTTGTTTTATTGGCCAATGGTTAGTAAGGATTACTTTCGCCAACCAATCAAATGACGTGACGTGGAAAAAAATTGAATTATCATCGAAACCACATGAGCTTGCTAGGTCAGACGCCATTTTGCGTTTTCGTCGTGAGTTGCTCCGCTCGCTAAAGTTTTATAAGTTATTTAGAGAAGGCAACGCTGCGTATTTGTTCATGTGTTATATATCAAATTACTGGGAAAAGTGTGTAGATTATGTTTCAAATAATAGTTTCGTTGTATTTGATGGAAAAGAAAGTGAAAAAAGCCTCGAACTTTTAGCCCGGATTGTGCCGCTTGTATGGGCGGTCAGTGTCATTTTACCTCTTCCTGGTAATTATTCATTTATAGCTTTATTTTGGTGAATTAGACTTTGAAAATTGTGTAAACAGTAATAGATAATATGCAGATCATATTATAAGTGTTAGTTCAGTGCTAGTGAATGAGTAATTAGTGAAAATAGTGAGACAAAGTTCAAAGTAGTGTCAAAATGGCGTGGATAGTGAAATTCATCTCGTCATTTGAATATCATGTAAGTTTATTGATAATTTTATTAGCATTACAAGTATAATAACCGGATAGGGCATTTTATGCAGATTGTAGTGATATATAACACTTATTGAATAATTACGTAGTACTTTCTCTAATTTGAGAAATGTGGAACTGTGTTCACAAAAAAGATGCAAAAAAATGGCGGTGCGAAATGACCCTGCACTATGCGGTACCTTTGAACTTTCTTTTTTCCGAGCGCGCGGGGCGCTAGAAGGGGTACTTAGTATAGGGCTAGCGAGATCTGTGTAATATGTCCATGAATATTTATTTATTTATTATTTTAATGTTTAACTTCAATTACTTATAATCAATATTGTTTACTTTATATAAAATGATTTACCTTTTTGGAACGTAACTTCATAATGACCTTTTGTAATTTTTGCCGAGGGTAGTGAACTAACCGTTAATGCTTTCAAAAAGACGCCTGTCACCTCAGTCATCCGAGGCCACGGCACCTGTAAAAGTGCCGAAACGTCGGAAAATTGTAAAAATATAATAAACGAGTGAAATCCGTGTAAAAACAGTTTTAACAGTGTACTCAAGCTTAGCAGTCACCTAATAAATAATCATAGTGTGTAAATACGAGGTCAAGACAAATATTATTTAAGTGTGGTCTAGACTTTAGAGTCTAGACGTTAAGTTCATTTATCTACTACATTTTCCAGGTGCATGAACTTCTAGAGAATAATGTAGAAATACAAATTAAACAACAGTAAAAGTTAAGAGACAATTAAACTCAGCAAAGAATGAACATTAACAAAGAGACATTCAAGTTCACCAACTCTCTGTTACTTAAAACACCTCCTTATTTTCCGAGCAAACTAACTGGCATGAAAAAAGAAAGTCGAATTAAGAAACAAAATTTAAAAAACAAACAAGCAGCGCGGCTCGCGAAATACTTGACTAACCCTTTGAGTCGCCATGCGGAAAACACTCTTAAGTACCACATCTTGTGGACGTTTTTTGCGAGATCTCGTCACCGCATCTGCCCTGTCGCAGGAGGGCCGCGTTCTTGAGTATCAGGGGTGGCCTAAAAATTAAAAAAATATTTGATATACGCTCATAACGTAAACTCCACCCTTTATCTGAGAGACGTAAACGGAGACAGGATTTGTCACTTGCCACGTTCCTGACAGATCTCAGACTCTTCCGCTTTATCAACATTCATTAATCATTGCCTGAGCGGCTGTTTTGGGTATATTTATGTTGCCCCGTGTACCTACTTACTTTCCTACCTACTAGGTATACCTAGTCTAATTGTTAAGGTTCAAAATATAAAGTCTTTCTATAAAGTACACTTTGCGCCAAAAGGGCTACTTTAATATTGACAATTATTTAGATGCCAATAATGTTTGGAATCAAAGCCAGTACAACGCATGAGATATATGTGTTATAATAACTATGTAAACCGTGTTAATTAAGGAATTTTAAAAGACAAAGTTTGGCCATTGTTTTAAATGATCTAGATTTACAAAAGGATGCCTAATGGAGTTTAATTTGTAATATTCATAAAGCTCCACCCAATTAAAAAAAACTACGTGTCAAAAAACAACTGATTAAGCACGCGCCTCGCCTCAGAATGTGCAGTATAAGAAAGGATAACTAATTTAAGTAAAATTTGTAATGTTAATTAAGACGCAGTATCTCAGCTACTTTGATAAAACCTTTTTGATTTTATCATATCGGACAAACAGAAGGACTGACGCATATTTGTTAGAATCCCGTTTGATACCCAGAAAACAGATACTTCACTGCAAATCCGGCTTCATCCGATTCAAGATAACAGGCTATTTATCCCTGTTGATCTTTGTCCTTCGGGATAATCGCTTCCAGCGTGAACTTAGACCGTGAATGAGCGGGAAAAGAAATGATGCCGCGGAATCTGCAGGGAATTTTAAGCGCGACATTTTAAATGTGAGCTTATTATTTAAGTGACCATGGTTGGCTTGGCGCTCCCAACACAAACGTAAAAGTCATGAAAAACGCTCATTACTCTACCGGGTGGTACAAAAACGTTTTAGTATTTTTGTGTAGTCTATATTTGGCGCACTGTAGGGTATAGACTCTCTGTCAAAGAGAGAGTAGTGGCTTCATGGAAATTGTCCTTAAAATTGTCAATAGTTACAGATGACACTTAATTTAAAGAGTATAAGGTTAGAAAGTATAATATCAGGATAATTACAAAATAAAATGTTCACTTTTTCTAAAGACGTTTTCTTCACCGTATACTAGTGTAATGTTTATTTTACTTTAACTTTTCTAACAAGACATTCTAATTAGATATGTACAAATATTGAATTGACGACAAAGTATTTTTCAAACAACTGCAATATTTTGGTAAACACATATTTCTAACTGCTTTTTAGAAACTGTTTCGTAGTTTTTTAGATAAACTTATTAGTTAAGTAAGGGGTACATACAATCAAGATGATAAATCTTTGTACAGAACTAAAATCAAACGTAAATTTGCCTAAAAAAACTCAAAAATTAGTAAGCTCTCTCTCAGAGAGAAATTTAGGCTAGGCAATGGGACTTTTACAGGGTGTAACGAAATTCCTGCATAAATCCAAAAATAAAGGTGTTCTACTTTAACAATACGTTAACTTTTACTACGGAAAAGATATCGATATCGAGAACAATATCAGCAGACTGAAAGTTTGAATTTTTTTTATTTTTATATTATTTTCTTGGAAGAAACATACAATTGTGAATAAGTGGTAACTGCAGCCTAAAGAAACGAGGAAGTATTTTAAGTCATGGTACAACCAGCAACGCTTACCGTGAATTGGATAAAAAGGAAAGGAATGTTTCAGAAAGAAGTAACTCCCGAATGAGTACTATATTATTAAGGTATTTAAAGTGTCAAGTACTTAAAAAAATATAAATTCTATGTTTCATAAATATATATAAAAGTTATTGTACGGAATCAGACGTTACTTTTCGGAAATCCATAATAGCATTAAAAAGCGAAAAATACTTTGCTAAATTCCACCAAAAATAACCTATATAATAGTACACTATATAATAGTAACTAGTACACACGAGAAATCGTTCTAGTATTATTATTAATTAATTTAATAAAATTAATTAAAACTGTTTTTATACGGATTTATGCTCGTTAATTACATTTTTTACAATTTTCCAACGTTTCGGCACTTTTTCAGGTGCCGTGGTCCCGGATAACATTGACGGATGAAAATTGTAAAAAAAAATGTAATAAACGAGCATAAATCCGTATAAAAACAGTTTTAATTATGTCTACTGCTCGTGTTAACCTTAGAAAATACTATAATTTAATAGAACCCCTTATTATTGGTTCTATATGTAGATTATGCGAATGTGAGTGGAAGGGCTGGTAAGGGACGTCCCAGACGGACTTGCATCGACCAAATAGGGGATGTATTAGCAAAGGGAAGGATAAATAGTACCCGGAACCGGCGTGCGTGCATGCAACGACTTATGAACGTTGATGAAGCGAAGGTGATATGTCAGGATCGTGGCAAGTGGCAGTCCCTGGTCTCTGCCTACCCGTCTGGGATACAGGCGTGAGGTTATGTATGTATGTATGTGTATGTATATTTATTTCTTTTTGGGAAACTTGCAGCTTACATAGAAATGGACAGTTCTTAATGACTAACTATGCGCTAAAAATAAGTTTCCGCATATGGTAACTAAGTAAAAAACATGTGCAATTTAATTTAAAATGAGTCTAAACTACACTACAGCACCGAGGACGCGTGCTTGGGGGCTCGTAAATTGACAAAGAAAAGTAAACCATTGCCATAATACCAGGTAATGCGTTCACGCGTCCGAAAGGGTACCGAGATGATAATTGATACTTTTTTGCCTTACTGTGGTTATGTTTGAGTTAAATAGACCAATGTCCAAAATATAGATAGATAGGCAGGCAGGCAGGCAGGCAGGCAGGCAGGCAGGCAGGCAGGCAGGCAGGCAGGCAGGCAGGCAGGCAGGCAGGCAGGCAGGCAGGCAGGCAGGCAGGCAGGCAGGCAGGCAGGCAGGCAGGCAGGCAGGCAGGCAGGCAGGCAGGCAGGCAGGCAGGCAGGCAGGCAGGCAGGCAGGCAGGCAGGCAGGCAGGCAGGCAGGCAGGCAGGCAGGCAGGCAGGCAGGCAGGCAGGCAGGCAGGCAGGCAGGCAGGCAGGCAGGCAGGCAGGCAGGCAGGCAGGCAGGCAGGCAGGCAGGCAGGCAGGCAGGCAGGCAGGCAGGCAGGCAGGCAGGCAGGCAGGCAGGCAGGCAGGCAGGCAGGCAGGCAGGCAGGCAGGCAGGCAGGCAGGCAGGCAGGCAGGCAGGCAGGCAGGCAGGCAGGCAGGCAGGCAGGCAGGCAGGCAGGCAGGCAGGCAGGCAGGCAGGCAGGCAGGCAGGCAGGCAGGCAGGCAGGCAGGCAGGCAGGCAGGCAGGCAGGCAGGCAGGCAGGCAGGCAGGCAGGCAGGCAGGCAGGCAGGCAGGCAGGCAGGCAGGCAGGCAGGCAGGCAGGCAGGCAGGCAGGCAGGCAGGCAGGCAGGCAGGCAGGCAGGCAGGCAGGCAGGCAGGCAGGCAGGCAGGCAGGCAGGCAGGCAGGCAGGCAGGCAGGCAGGCAGGCAGGCAGGCAGGCAGGCAGGCAGGCAGGCAGGCAGGCAGGCAGGCAGGCAGGCAGGCAGGCAGGCAGGCAGGCAGGCAGGCAGGCAGGCAGGCAGGCAGGCAGGCAGGCAGGCAGGCAGGCAGGCAGGCAGGCAGGCAGGCAGGCAGGCAGGCAGGCAGGCAGGCAGGCAGGCAGGCAGGCAGGCAGGCAGGCAGGCAGGCAGGCAGGCAGGCAGGCAGGCAGGCAGGCAGGCAGGCAGGCAGGCAGGCAGGCAGGCAGGCAGGCAGGCAGGCAGGCAGGCAGGCAGGCAGGCAGGCAGGCAGGCAGGCAGGCAGGCAGGCAGGCAGGCAGGCAGGCAGGCAGGCAGGCAGGCAGGCAGGCAGGCAGGCAGGCAGGCAGGCAGGCAGGCAGGCAGGCAGGCAGGCAGGCAGGCAGGCAGGCAGGCAGGCAGGCAGGCAGGCAGGCAGGCAGGCAGGCAGGCAGGCAGGCAGGCAGGCAGGCAGGCAGGCAGGCAGGCAGGCAGGCAGGCAGGCAGGCAGGCAGGCAGGCAGGCAGGCAGGCAGGCAGGCAGGCAGGCAGGCAGGCAGGCAGGCAGGCAGGCAGGCAGGCAGGCAGGCAGGCAGGCAGGCAGGCAGGCAGGCAGGCAGGCAGGCAGGCAGGCAGGCAGGCAGGCAGGCAGGCAGGCAGGCAGGCAGGCAGGCAGGCAGGCAGGCAGGCAGGCAGGCAGGCAGGCAGGCAGGCAGGCAGGCAGGCAGGCAGGCAGGCAGGCAGGCAGGCAGGCAGGCAGGCAGGCAGGCAGGCAGGCAGGCAGGCAGGCAGGCAGGCAGGCAGGCAGGCAGGCAGGCAGGCAGGCAGGCAGGCAGGCAGGCAGGCAGGCAGGCAGGCAGGCAGGCAGGCAGGCAGGCAGGCAGGCAGGCAGGCAGGCAGGCAGGCAGGCAGGCAGGCAGGCAGGCAGGCAGGCAGGCAGGCAGGCAGGCAGGCAGGCAGGCAGGCAGGCAGGCAGGCAGGCAGGCAGGCAGGCAGGCAGGCAGGCAGGCAGGCAGGCAGGCAGGCAGGCAGGCAGGCAGGCAGGCAGGCAGGCAGGCAGGCAGGCAGGCAGGCAGGCAGGCAGGCAGGCAGGCAGGCAGGCAGGCAGGCAGGCAGGCAGGCAGGCAGGCAGGCAGGCAGGCAGGCAGGCAGGCAGGCAGGCAGGCAGGCAGGCAGACAGACAGACAGACAGACAGACAGACAGACAGACAGACAGACAGACAGACAGACAGACAGACAGACAGACAGACAGACAGACAGACAGACAGACAGACAGACAGACAGACAGACAGACAGACAGACAGACAGACAGACAGACAGACAGACAGACAGACAGACAGACAGACAGACAGACAGACAGACAGACAGACAGACAGACAGACAGACAGACAGACAGACAGACAGACAGACAGACAGACAGACAGACAGACAGACAGACAGACAGACAGACAGACAGACAGACAGACAGACAGACAGACAGACAGACAGACAGACAGACAGACAGACAGACAGACAGACAGACAGACAGACAGACAGACAGACAGACAGACAGACAGACAGACAGACAGACAGACAGACAGACAGACAGACAGACAGACAGACAGACAGACAGACAGACAGACAGACAGACAGACAGACAGACAGACAGACAGACAGACAGACAGACAGACAGACAGACAGACAGACAGACAGACAGACAGACAGACAGACAGACAGACAGACAGACAGACAGACAGACAGACAGACAGACAGACAGACAGACAGACAGACAGACAGACAGACAGACAGACAGACAGACAGACAGACAGACAGATAGATAAACATTTATTCACATAAGACACACACACACGTATACTGGACTGAGAGTGATCGACGTAAGTGTGGCAAATGTGAATGGGCTCCGACTCAGCGTGTGCTGAAAGTTCAGGAAGAACTTCAGCGCTGGTATTCTGCCGGTACCCGGTGTGAGCGGCATGCAGCGCCAAGAGAGCTGAGGTATAGTAGACAGTCACAACTGCTGTCGTACCGGATTAAATAGTCTAAAGACTGGCTGGAAATATCAGTATAAATTGTATTTTATATGAGTGTATTATTAGAAATAAATTGTAAATTGTAAATGATCATATAAGGTAATGTAAGAAAAAATAAATAAATATATTGAATCTAGATAAACTTTGAGTACCTACTCAAAGTCACAGATATTGAGTAATTTAAAAATATGAATTGTTAAACAATAAATATCAAAATAATAAATGTCATCGAAATTTAAATTTAAAAAATTAAATTGTATTAAATTAAATAATTAAATTGATAATAAAATAATAAATGTCAAAAAAAGTAAATTGTAAGTAAAAATTATATTATATGCTTGAACGGAGGAAAATACCAGACAGATAAGATAAATGTACCAATAACTCAAGACGCAAATTATTCCTGAAAACTTACTAGGTCAACGATTTCTGCTGGTTCAGCAGAAACCCATCACTCAAGGAGTTAAATAGATATGTATCTCTTCAGGCTATATTAGTCCAGTTCTGGACATAGACCTCCCCTAATGAGCGCCATAGCGCAAGGTTGTGCCATCATTGGGGGGTAATGCCCTTAATCCCCACGCTGGGCATACGAGTTGGGGATCACAGTTTGCTGGAATTGTACTGCAGGGGGCGCTGCTGCCCACCCCCCGGTTTGTGTCCCTTAGTCGCCTTGTACGACACCCGCGGGAAGAATTGGGTTGGTGCTATTCTCTAGGCCGACACCACACAGCAGATATGTATGTATATGGAGATTCTACACCCTGTCACATCCACCCCACATCGTGAGGAAACCCGCGGCTTGGTTGGCTCCGCACGTATTGACTAGTATTTCCTGTGGGCTAGGCCGACTAAGCTGTCAGGATGGTATATGTGCTGGGCAAGCCTACACCATCTATAAAACCATGTCCCAGGCACTACAGCGTCGGAGTGGTTCCTTCACCTATCTAGTGTGAGTGAAGATGCCACTGGACGCTGTTTAAATCATCTCATTAAGTAGATGCAAAAAAAAGGCCAATATTATTTATTACACCCTGTATATACAGCTATTGTGGTTTGAGACGTTACCTCGTGTCTACTGTAACAATCATGAGCTAGTGGTCATATTTTACGATATCTTGCACGTTGACTCGCTAACTCACCATTGTTGTAGTACAAAGCGGGTTCTAATGTGGACAAGTTAATTATCTCCGCCAGGGAGATCTCGATTATAGATTGCGGATTAGTGTAATTAAACTTTCGATGGTCCAGTTATGATATTTATAGTGGATTCGAGTGGTTTACTTCGCAGTATTGTTTAGGGAAGATAATAATTTTGACTAATGTGTTTAACGTTGACCTATTCAGCGGTTCCTATTGTAATTTATTAGGGACTGTGTGTACTTGCGGGAACTCTTGTGCGGATGAATGGAATGAACAATCGTTCCACGAACGCTGTAGGGGATTTCAGGTGCAGGGTGGCATAGCAGGTCCAGTGAAAAACACGATGATGTCGATTTCAGACGTATATTGGCACACGGTATACGGTATACAAGAGTGTTGAAGAGCGCGGCGGTAGAACGACTGACTGACAATTTTTTTTTTTTTTTTTAACCCTATAAAGTGCACCCTCCGGAGGACACGGGGGAGGGAGGTGGTGAATGCTCATGCATAACAGCACGGACCCGGCCGTGCTGCCAATGTGGGACTCACAAGAAGTGCGCCTACCCACTAAACACCACCTTGGGACTGGTTTTGGTCCTAGAGACCCCTAAACCCACATCGGGAGCGACCCCCCTCGAGGCCGAGGAGGGCGCACAGCGGAGCTCCCTAGCGGAGCGTCCGCTTAGAAGAGTTTATATTACAAAACTGCTATGAAAGAGCAGAGCCCCCCCTAGGGGGGACACTGGCAGAGGAGGGGGGCGCGTCTGACTGAGACCGAGCCTCTAAGAGGTGGTTCAGGTCAGACGACAATTTGTCGGGCGGGTCAACGAGTGCGTTCCTGGGCCTGCGCACCAGGTAACGTGGGTCCGTCGTGGGCGGAGAGTAAGCCGCTGCTTCGCGGATCAGGGGGTTGGGATGTTCTTCAGCAGTGCTGAAGAACGTCTCTGAGAGGGACCTAATAAATTGCTGCATGGTTGGGATTTCCATGTCCCGATGTAGGTCTGCGTTCCTGACGCACCAGTGAGCGTTCAGTGCCCTACGAATAAAAATGTTCTGTACCCTCTGCAGTCCGTACAGGGCTGAGGGGGACGCGTGAGCGAAGACGGGTGCCGCGTAAGTCATCACGGGACGAATGCAAACCTTATAGAGCGTTCGCTTGTTCCTAGCTGACATCCTACTGTGCCGGCCTATCATGGATGATAGGCGGCCTAGGTAAAATCGGGCTGTCCGGGTCACCTTCCGGATGTGTGGGACGAAAGTCAGGTTCCTATCTAAAATGACACCTAGGTACTTGGCGGATTTTTGCCAGGGGACTGGGGTCCCTAACATGCGAATGGGGGGGTCCTCGCCGAGAAACCGTCCACGCCTGTGTTCAAAACGCACAGCCGTGCTTTTCTCCGGGTTGACCTCGATGCGCCATAGTCTGAACCAGGCTCCTAGCTTATCGACCGCGGGTTGGAGTTTGCGGAGGATACACGACATCTGCCGACTCTTGCAGTAGAGTGCGGTGTCGTCGGCAAAAAGTGACAATTGGACCCCATCGCCGGGAATGGGAATGTCATTTGTGTACGAAATGTACAGGAGGGGGGAGAGCACGGAGCCTTGCGGGACCCCGGCTCTGAGCGGACGGGGGGACGAGAGTACCCCCTCGTGTCTAAAACGGAAGGACCGATCCTTCAAAAAGCTATATATGACGCGGACAAGTCGGTCGGGGAGACCCAGTTCGTACAATTTGTACACGAGCCCTGCGTGCCAGACCTTGTCAAAGGCCTTGGCGACATCGAAGAAGACGGCTACCGTCTTTTCGCGCCTAGGGAAGAAACCACTCAAGATATACTCTACTATGCGGTGGACTTGTTGAGGGCAAGAGTGCCTAGCTCGAAAGCCAAATTGGTGATGGATGATGAGAGGGGGTCCCTCTGACGGGAAGAGGTGGTTTCTCATACGAGTGAGAATAACTCGTTCGAAGAGCTTGCCCATGGCCTTAAGAAGGCTGATGGGGCGGTGGCTAGATGGGACGTTGAGGGGCTTCCCGGGCTTGGGAATGCCTATGACTGTCGCCTCTTTCCATGCGGATGGAAAGTGACAGAGGTCAAAGCAGGCATTGAAGAGAATGGCAAGGAGGGTGAGCACCTGGCCGGGGAAGTTTTTGAGCGCTAGGTTGGCAATACCGTCCGCTCCTGGGGCCTTTTTACGTTTCAGTCTTTTGATAAAAAGCTGAATTTCGTCAGTGGATACCGCGATAGGGTCGTCGGTTAAGGGGAGGGAGGTCTTTTTACGGACCTCCTCCTCAACCTTGCCTATGTGAACTGGGTCTCTATGCTGGACGCTGGGAGAGCATTGAGCCTCAATGCTGTCAGCGAAGCATTCGGCCTTTTCGTCGTCCTCGAAGGCGGTAGTGCCATCGGGACGCATCAAGGGAGGGGTGTGGGTGATCGCGTCAACCCGAAGGGCCCTAGCTACTTTATAGTATGCTACGTGGGAGGGGGAAATGGTCTCCATGAGGTCACCCCAATTGGAGTTGCTCAATTCGGAGAGCCGCGACCGGACTTGCCGTTGGAGGGCGTTTGCACGTTTCCTGTAGGCAGGAGTTGGGTAGAGCGAGGCCCTTCGAAGGGCGGCTCTTTTGGCCCTTATCAGATTTCTGACGTCGAGAGGGAGCTTACGGTCATGGACCGGGACTTGGTGTTCGTTGTCACGGATGGCTGTTTGGATCACATGCGTGAGGGAGTCTACGGCGCTATCTATTTTATCCGTGCTGTCAAGACAGCCGGGTGTGAGCACAAGCGGCGAATCGGGGGCTTCAGCAACGGTGACTAGGGAGGCTTTAACACCGTCCCAGTTAGTGATAGTCTTAACAGAGAGTGTGGAGTGAGTCGGGGGACCTAGCTGGAGCGAGACCGGTCGGTGGTCGGAACCTAGGTCGTCGAGAGGCTCGATCGACCTGAGGTTGAGGCTGACGCCCTTTAAAAGGGCGAAATCTAGCACGTCGGGGGAGTGCGCTGGGTTGTCAGGGTAGTGAGTTGGAGAAAACGGACATAGGACGTCTAATTCCAACGATTCGGTTAGACCGAGAAGGGCAATGCCACCAGAGTTCGTCTGTAGGCAGGTCCAATCCGTGTGTTTCGAGTTGAAATCCCCGAACATCACGGTATGGGGGCCTAGAGCGAGGATGGCTTCGAAATCACTCCGTAAGGGTAGTGTTCCGCTGGGAATATAAATTGAAGCTACTACTAAGGACGGATGTCCCGTCATACCTAGTCTGCAAACAGTGGCTTCCATGTTGGAGAGAGCCGGAGTGGGGACATGGGAGCAGTGAAGGGAACTCTTGTAATAAATGGCAGTGCCGCCGCCTTGACGGCCGTCGGCTCTGTCATTTCTTACGAGAGTAAACTTGGGAATCCTCAGTCCCCGAGTACGGGGCTTGAGCCAAGTTTCCTGCACTAGGAGCAGGTCCACTTCGTTGACTTTAACGAATTCCCTGAGTTCGTGTACATTGCTGCGGAGACCGCGAGCGTTGTACGAAATAAGCGAGACGCCCTTAGGCTTGAGTCGGCCCGTGCTGACGCGCGGGGGTGGGGGAGTGTCCTGAGGGACCGGCATTAGTTAGTTTAGCTATAAACTAACTAACTAAGCAAGACGAGAGAGCATATAACTATGCTCGGCAAGGGCGGCAAGACGCGCGCCGGGGGAGGTCGCGGTGCGCAGCTTGTGCGCCAATACGGAAATCTCCGCCAAATCAATATTTTGAATGGCATCACTGATGACTCTAAGGTCGTCAGCTGTCTGAGACCTGATTGGGGCAGAGGGGGGACAAACCTGAGTGGCCGCTACGGGCCTTGCTGTGGAGGGAGGAGGGATAGGGCGGGGGCCCCATGCTGGGGTTGGAGGAGGGGTGGGTTTCGCACTGGAGCGGCCCAGGGGCGGGAAGGCGGGAGTGTTCAGTGCCGGCACTGATTTCCTCTGGGAGAGGGGGGCCTTTGGGGCCTTGGGAGCCTTAGGGGCGGAGGGGCGGGGGGCACGCGGGCACCCCCGGTAATTGGCCGTATGGCCGGACTGGTTGCACAGTACGCAAGCCGGAGGGACTTCCGAGTCGCGAGTGCGCAAGCACTCCCCGGTGGCGTGAGGCTCTAGGCACTTCACGCATCTGGGAGGAGCGGAGCAGTTTGCCGCCGCGTGGCCATAGAGCTGGCAGCGGTGGCATTGGCCGGGGTGGCCCCGCCTATGGGGCTTTTCAACTTTAATGTTCGAGAGCCCACAAACTGTGGGGACTCCCGAGAAGATGGAGCGGGCTTGGGGGGAATTGGTGAGTATCACCAAGACAAGGGGGAAGGACTTCCCGCGGCTGCTGTGCATGGGATGCACCGCCTCGACGGGATGACCTTGTGAGACAAGGTCGTCCTTAATGGCGTCCTTGGAAAGTTCCATGGGAACGCCTCGGAGCACGGCCCGCACCTTGCGCTCCTCGGGGAGCGCATAGGTGTGATATGGGACCTTGTGGAGAGTGAGGAGCCTAGTCAGGCTCCTGAAGTGGTCGGTAGTCGCGGTCTCGATAACTATGTTATCGGCGTTGTTCCGCGCCCTGAGGTAGTGGACATTATTGTCCTTACATAACTGCCCGACCTTAGTCCATGCGGACTTGTCCCGTAGGTACACGGGAGGAGGGGATTTGGCCTTCGAAGGCTGGGGGGAGGACCGTGAGAACGGCTTCGGTGGGGCGGGAATGTCAATAGACATTAGCGGACGTATAGTATCCGTGGAGGAGGGGGGCGCGGAGACCGCGGGGGAGGGGGCGGCGGGAGCCGCGGGGGATGGGGCGGCGGGAGCCGCGGGGGTGGGGGGAGTCCTCTTCGAAGAGGCTAGCTTGCGCTGCCTCTTCTTCCTGGACGTGACGGTGGTGAAGTCACCGGTGACGGTGTTCACCTCCGAGGAGGAGGAGGGGGAGGAGCAGGAGCTCCCGGGCCGCTCGGAACGCGAGATGGATCGCTTCCTAGTGCGGGACGTGGCGGAGCCCGAGATGGACTCGGTATCCATCGGGGACGGGGAGGGGAGGATCACGGGAGAGGCCGGGATAACGGTGGGGGCAGGGGGGGACTCAGGAGAGTCCGAGATGGCAGCGGGGGCGGGGGAGTCGGGGGAGTCGGGGATCGCTATAGGGATAGCGTGCCCTACTTTCTGAGATATGAAAACGTCCACATCGTGGGCGAGGCCACGGGACGAAATAAACTCGACGAGCCATGAGTGGCTCCATGAGGTAGCCATAGTGGCGGACGGGGCTAACAGCTCCCCTGCCAGTGGCAGGGGAGCGGGAGATAGTGAAAGTTTAGACGTAATGCCTAGCAATTACGTGACAAGAAAATAGAAAAAACAATACAAGTAAAGCGGGGAGTAATACCTAGTATAGAACCTAGGCACTTACTTGAGCAATCCGGCAGGACGGAGCACTCGAACTCTGAAAAAGAGAGAAGCGTGTATTAGAATACAGTACGCAAAACTCGCCGGCAATGCACGGGCGCACTGTGCACGCGAGCGAGTGGCCGACAGCGGAGAGGGACGCGCGATGCGACCGCTCTCGACGCTGGTAAACGAACTGTGTTGTAGACTGACAATAAAAAATGCGCTCAATTTATGCAGAAAAATACAATCGTAGCTTGGTGTTGTTGTAACGAGATGAACATAATAGGTGTGGCTCACAAAAACGCGAGAGCGAGATAGCGCTGCCGCACCGTTCTAACTATTCAATACAAAGTTTGAATTTACATCATTTAGATTTCTTTGATTAAAAGTATGCAATTCGAAAGAAAATTTGTTCACAATTCCAATGGTGTAAGTTTCATTACGCTAACTTTAACAGTTTGGGAGTTATTGAGCAAAATGTACTACGAACTTTCAACACTACTTTTTTTTTCCATGAAATACATAAAAAATTAACATTATACCTATTTACATTTGTTTGTTTTCATGAACTCTTCAGTATAAAACCATTTATTTGCATTTTCCAATTATAACTTTGAAGATATTAGGCTTTAAACATTGCAAACTTTGAACAGCTTTAATTGGTAGAAAAATGTAACAATTTTCAGATATTTTTAGCTTATTCACTAGATATTAACATTCTTTACGTAAACAACGTACATTTTTGTAAAATTTTCCAAATTAAAGTGCTGAAATAAGCCTCTAAAGTTTCTCCATACAAACTTTAACATCGATTTTCTCCTAGTAAACGTAGGCCGATCATCATCAAATTTTACAAATATACTAAACAAAACACGCTTAATCAAACTACGTTCTTAAATTTTAATTTACGTGCAAATTTTAAACGTAGAAGACTTACTCAAGGGATTTGCATAAAAGTCGAAGCGCCAGCCCGCGCGCGCCACTCAGCGATCGACCGGCATTGGAAGCAGACGCGTCCATGCGGCCGTTTTCAATACTTGTTATCGCTGGGTCAGACTTGTCCCAAGTCTTTAAACTATGGGAGCACCGGCCGGTCTGCGAGACAAACAGCTCTTTTCAGAGCTATGGTACTTCGAGTTTCTTTTATTGGTTGGACGTCAATAAATGCTGCATAAGGAATCCCAGGTACACGTCGACGGCGTGGGATGACTTATGCATACTTGTTTTATTTATTCCCTCATATAAATATTATATTTACTTATCTATATGGGCCCTGGGTACTTTAAGGCTGCTTTGCTTACAAATT
Source organism: Yponomeuta sedellus (assembly GCA_934045075.1). NCBI lineage: Eukaryota > Metazoa > Arthropoda > Insecta > Lepidoptera > Yponomeutidae > Yponomeuta > Yponomeuta sedellus. The sequence goes on along the minus strand of OW203726.1, from coordinate 999,629 downwards.
ATCTTAGGATTAAGAATAAAATACAATGAATTTTTCCTAGTTGTAAGTTTGATCGGCTTTCTAGGCTTAAGTTTTATGCATTAAGTGCTTTTAGATTTAAGGCTTTCATTTATGCATGTATTTATTTAACTCTTTATTTATTAGCGCACCCTATTTTTATTATTGCTTCTATCTAAACCTATATATATCTAGATTTTAAGGCTTGCATGGTACTAACGCTTGTGAATTGTAGACACAATGTTTTGCAAACTAGGTCTTGGATATGCTTTATCTATGTATGCATCTATTAACCTACTGCAGGACCTAGATTAGAGTAGGCTTCGTCGAGGCTTGACAAAATACCTAGATGACTCTAGGCGCACGCGTCGCTGGTGGCCGCTCACATCTGTGTGCGTGAGTCACCACGTCAGTGTATGCGTTTATTGCCTTTACTGCGCGCCGCCACGCGTTTATGGCAGAGAGTTGTAAAAGCCCAAAACTAGACAATGGGCCTCGCACCGAATGTTCGTCTAAATGCAAACAAAAGAAATCGAGCAAAACAAGGTCATAAATCTTTTAAAGCAAATTAACTTTTGTAAAATCCAAGGCAAAAATAAAAACCTATTTACCCTAACACACATAATACCTAACTACATAATACTACTCTTACCTAAAGTACATACTAACATCAAACTGGCGTTGCTCGATAACATTTCCGCCCCCTAGTTGAGGATTCAAACCGATAACTCAATCTGTTGGGAGCAAGGCCAGTTTGGTAACAGGGCGTTGTAATATCTTACCACTAGCAAACTTAACACTAACGATACGTACTTGTCCATCTGCACCCGGGTGCACTTCACTTACTATGCCACGGGGCCACGTATTTCGCGGTAACGTTCCATCAACGACAATCACTAAGTCACCGACCTTAAGCGGGTTTACACTATTTGTCCATTTATGTCGTTGTTGTAAAGTTGGTAGGTACTCTCGAGTCCATCTGCGCCAGAACATCTCAGCCAGGGCGTTGACACGGCGCCACTGACTACGTATATCGACGTCTGCCGGATTGTACCTTGTTACTCGCGTGTCCCCGGCGGCAGTGCCGAGTAGCAGGTGATTGGGTGTGATGACCGTAGGCTCGTCGGGGTCCGCAGTCACGTAGCTCAAGGGCCGGCTGTTGATGACCAGCTCAGCCTCCAACAGAAGCGTGTGAAGGACCTCTTCACGTGGAGCTCGTGAGTGCAGAGTAGTATGCAGGGCGGTCTTCACCGAACGAACAAGACGCTCCCAGCAGCCACCCATGTGTGGCGCGAGCGGTGGGTTGAAGCGCCACTCGATGCCGCGCGACGTTGCCTCGTTTTGTAGACGCTGTCCGTCGAGACAGCGCAAGGCAGCCCGCAGCTCGGCGTCAGCACCGACGAAGTTGGTGCCCCGGTCGGACAGGATTACGGCCGGTTGGCCGCGACGCGCTATCAAGCGCCGCAGGGCGAGGATGGCTGAGTCAGCACTCAGCGAGGCGGCGAGCTCGAGATGGACGGCGCGTGTGGCGAGGCATGTGAACAACACGCCCCACCGTTTCTCTCGGCGCCTTCCGATGGCCACCTCCATGGGGCCGAAGTAGTCGACGCCCACGTGCACGAAGGCTCGCCTCGTGGTGGTGAGGCGAACGGCGGGCAGATCGCCCATCTTAGGCGCGCGCGGTTGAGCCCGCTGCACGCGACAGTGTTGGCAGCTGGCAGCCACTGCTTTGACGGTTGGCCGGAGCTTGGTCACCCAGAAGCGCTCACGGATGCGGTTGATGACGGCCTCGTGGTTGGCGTGTAAAGCTCTGGAATGATAGTCCCGCACCATGAGTCTCGTAAGTGGATGGTGACCGTCTAGGATCACAGGGTGACGCTCGTCGAAGGACAGTTCTGTGGCAGCACTAAGTCGACCTCGAACACGTAGTAACCCATCTTCAAAAAGCATGGGATCGAGGCTTCTCAGATGACTGCTGGATGGCAGTGGTTGACCAGCACGCAGGGCATCTACATCAGCTTGAAATGACTGGGTTTGAATAAATCGGAACAATACAACCTCAGCCTCTTGTAGTCGCTCAGTCGTAAGAGTGGAGGGCTTCTTCGCCTTACATGCCCTCACGAAGACCAGTACCCACGCCATGACGCGCAGCGCGCGTTGCCAACTGGAATGGCGTGTCGGGTCGATGAGCGGCGGCTGCCCCGGTGCCACGAGGAGCGCGCGATGTCGCAGCTCGATGTCGACATCGCCATGGCAGCTCCCAGCGCCCCAGCGAGGTGTAGGCCATTGATCACTGGAATTGCAGAGAAAAGAGGGACCAGAAAGCCATTTACATAATTTGCCGTGGGGCCAGCCCAACTTGGTTGCTTCGTCGGCGGGATTATCCTCAGAGGGAACCCAGCGCCAGTCACTTCTCTTAGAAGTTTCATCAATTTCAGCTAGTCTGGTAGCTACATACTTTTGATAGTCGCGAGCGTCCGCAAAAATCCAATGAAGGACAGTACGTGAGTCTGTCCACATGTGAACACTCGCAACTTCCAGTCCCAGTTCCTTCTTAACAGTACGAGCCAGCCGGCACGCCAGTACCGCAGCCTGTAACTCGAGACGGGGAATCGACGTTATCTTAACAGGGGCTACTCGTGCTTTTCCAGCGACGATAGCGCAGTGTCGATTTCCATCTGAGTTAAAACCAACAATATAGGCTACAGCAGCGTAAGCCAGTTCACTAGCATCGGCAAAAACATGAAGTTCAATAGGGCCTGAGACTATGTTGTACCAGCGAGGAACTTTAACTTCTTTTATTACTTTTAAATTGTTAAGCCATTTAAACCATAACTCGGCCTCAGCATCTCGAATCTTTTGTTCCCATTCTATACTAGACATCCAAATACGTTGCATGATTATTCTTGATTGAATAATGCAAGGGTATAGAAGGCCAAGAGGGTCGAAAATACTCATAATAAAACTCAGAAATTGTCTTTTAGTGGGAACTACTGTACCATCAGCCAAACTAGGAGGTAATCTTTTAAAAGACAAATCAAATTCGAATGTATCGGAATCAGTTGACCAAATCATTCCAAGTGTTCTATGGTCACTATTGGGAGATTTCTCAATGGGAATTCTAGTTCTTTCGTCAATTGGAAAAGATTCGCGTAGAGCAGGCGAGTTCGTAACCCATCCTCTAATATGAAAATTGCCAGCTTTGTGGATGTGAGTTACATCATCTACCAATTTTCGCGCCTCCTCTAGCGATCCTACACTATCTAAATAATCGTCCATGTAATGCTTCTCCTTTATCGCCTTCACTGCAGCCGGATGTGAATCTGAAAACTCAGCGGCATTCTTATTGAGAACATAGATGGCAGTTGTAGGCGATGAAGTTGCTCCAAAAATCAATGACTTCATTACATAGGTGTCAGGTTCTCGATCTCTGTCATCTCCTCGCCAAAGGAAAAGCTGTGCGCCTTGGTCTGCTTGCCTAATCTTAACACGTAGGAACATATCGGCAATGTCTGCAGTAAATCCAATTGGACCTTGCCGAAATCTAATTAGGACACCAAGTAGAGACGTAAGTAGATCAGGACCTGTTAGAAGATAATCATTAAGAGAACGACCGTTAACACTAGCAGCAGCATCAAACACCAAACGCAGTTTTCCAGGCTTATTGGGATTCAATACGCCAAAGTGAGGCAAAAACCAATTGGAATCCCACTGCATTTGCTGCGATACTTTTTCGGCGTAGTTCTCAGACACCAAGCGGTCGATTTGAGCTGAATAGCTTGCTTTGTATGATGGATCGCGGTCGCACTTTTTCTCTACACTGCGCAGTCGAGACTTAGCCATACTTTTGCTATTGGGAAAATCGTTGAAATCACGACGCCATAGTAGACCGACTTCCCAGCCACCTTCTACACGTCTACATGTTCGATCTAGAATATCCAGCGCGCGCTCGGATTCCACATTCTTTCTGGTCAAGTTAGAAACACCAATAGCCTCCATCTCGAACTGCTCCTTTACAAGATCATGAAGGTCAGGCTGCGACACGGACATGCAATTGACTGACTCTGCACTGCTAAGGGAGCCTATGGGTCCATGCACCACCCAGCCTAACTTAGTTAGAGAAGCGACCGGTCGGCCGGACTTACCCCTTCGGATTTCCTCGCCGACGATGAGCTCGAAGTTGTCCTGGCCAAGCAACAGCAGCGGTTTCGCATCTCTCAATTCGCTGCAATTCAGATCTCTCAGGTGTACATTCTCACTGAGAGCACTCGCGGGAACAGTTTGTGTCGGCAAATCGAGGCCTTGCCACGTGCGAACAATCACTTTATGAGTCTTTCCATTTACACCACGAATTGTGACCGAGATAGGCCGAGAATGTCTATCAGCTAAACACTGTCCGCCGGCGGTTACTAGTCTTAGCGGAGCTGGGATCATATTTTTAACGTATTGACTTACAATACTATTGTCCACTAACGAAACTGTCGCACCATCGTCCAGTAACGCGTACGTATCCCGCTCTACGCCATCACTCAACACAATTGTCACTGGAGTCACTTTCAACCATGTACCGAGCGAACACTTATTGTCTATTGCAGTTACTAACTCGGTCACTGTGGGTTGTCACGCGTTGTTTTTACTGTCGTCGTGAAGCAAGACGTGGTGATGAGCGTTGCAACGTGGACAACGTTTAGCCCGGCATAAGAACCGATGATGCGGGCGTGCTAGACACTTGCCACACAAACGCCATTTCTTTATTGAGTCCCATTTCTCACTTAGCGAAAGTTCTTTGAATTTGGCACAGTCTTTCAGTTTATGCTCGGTACTTTCACACATTTTACAAGGTTCGGGCGGTGTGTCGGTAATTACTTTTTCAGGCAGCTCCGCTGTTACAAAAGCACGCTGAGGCCTACTAGGCGCGTAAGGACGCGACTGTGGTGCTTGTGGAGGCCTTTGTTGCGGTCGTGGCGGGTCCCGTTGCTGAGTAGTTGTTCGTGGCGGCACCGGCGCTGCGCGTGGTCGTGCAGATGTATGACGCATGCCCGCCGAGCAGCTGGCCAACAATGCAGCGCTTTTGGCTTGAGTGGCGAGAAACTCCGTCAACACTTTCAGGCTCGGTGAAACTCTCAGTAACTCGTGCTCGGGTCCCATGTCTGTGAGGTACCGGTCATAGGCTTGCATCAAGTGTTGCGGGAATCGCAGTAAAACTTCGCGGGTCAGCCACAGGTCATGTAGGTGAAGTTGGCCGCCCCCGTACTCGAGCAAGAAAACGCAGTTTCGCAGTTCAGCAGCAAAGTCCGTCACTTCGCGCAAATTTTCACTGATGAACGGCAATTTCGACACTCTGTCCGTCACTTCATTTATTGTTGCCAGAGGGTCCTCGTATAAATCACTTAAATGGTCCATAATAACGCGCGGTGAGTCACCTCTGACTAACATATCTTCAACGCGCCGTCTCGCATCGCCCCGCACTGCCGATTGTAGTCTACAGAGATTTTCATAGTCGTCGAAACCGTATTTTCGCGTTGTTTCTTCGAATTTTCGTTTGAACGAAATCCACGCGCCTACTGAGCCTGTGAAAGGCGGAAGTTCGTAAAATTCTTTAGGCACATTTCTCAGCGATTCGCGGTTTTTAGGCGCGGCACTCTCGACAGTAACAGTTTTCGTTCGCGGTAGCGGGCGCGGGGTAACTTCTTTGTAGTCCGTCGACTGCGACTGAATCCACTCTTCTACGCGCACTGTAGGATCCATTGGGGTGCGTTTGACGTCACTGTCGGCGTTGTCGCTGTCGGCTTCTTCGGCTATCGAGATGTCGTAGGCGAGTTTCTTCTCTACCGCTGCTTTGCGAAGCTCTCTCGTGCGCTCGAGGTCGCGTAGACGTTCCTCTTCAAAAGCGAGACGCTGGGCCCGCAAGTTAGCGCGATCTCGTTGATTTTCCTCCTCGATTGAGATGCGTAGTGCCCGGGCGCGGTGTTTATCTTGAGCGGCGGCTTCTTCAAGGCGTGCTAGCTCTTCTTGGGCCTCTGCTTCGGCTTGAAGTCGCAGTGTTTTGCTCCGTCTGCTGGAGGACGATGCTTGACTCGCCGGGCGGCGAATCGTGCTTGTGGTGACGTCGGTCATAGTGAGCGACGTATGAAGGTTCGTAGGTCGTCTGTCGCTCGCAACAGCAGCTCCCGCTGCCGCCGGCGTGGACGATCCCAGAGCAGTTGATGACGGCCTCGTCGCCATCTGAACAATATTGACGCCGGAGTCGTCCGCCGTGCTCTTCCTTGCTGCTGTCTTGCTCCTAGTTTCCATAGCACGGTGGTCTGGTCGACGTGACTGGAGGCCTGCCCTGAAGATCCGGCTCGAAGGACCAAACTCTGTAGGGGATTTCAGGTGCAGGGTGGCATAGCAGGTCCAGTGAAAAACACGATGATGTCGATTTCAGACGTATATTGGCACACGGTATACGGTATACAAGAGTGTTGAAGAGCGCGGCGGTAGAACGACTGACTGACAATTTTTTTTTTTTTTTTTAACCCTATAAAGGGCACCCTCCGGAGGACACGGGGGAGGGAGGTGGTGAATGCTCATGCATAACAGCACGGACCCGGCCGTGCTGCCAATGTGGGACTCACAAGAAGTGCGCCTACCCACTAAACACCACCTTGGGACTGGTTTTGGTCCTAGAGACCCCTAAACCCACATCGGGAGCGACCCCCCTCGAGGCCGAGGAGGGCGCACAGCGGAGCTCCCTAGCGGAGCGTCCGCTTAGAAGAGTTTATATTACAAAACTGCTATGAAAGAGCAGTGCCCCCCCTAGGGGGGACACTGGCAGAGGAGGGGGGCGCGTCTGACTGAGACCGAGCCTCTAAGAGGTGGTTCAGGTCAGACGACAATTTGTCGGGCGGGTCAACGAGTACGTTCCTGGGCCTGCGCACCAGGTAACGTGGGTCCGTCGTGGGCGGAGAGTAAGCCGCTGCTTCGCGGATCAGGGGGTTGGGATGTTCTTCAGCAGTGCTGAAGAACGTCTCTGAGAGGGACCTAATAAATTGCTGCATGGTTGGGATTTCCATGTCCCGATGTAGGTCTGCGTTCCTGACGCACCAGTGAGCGTTCAGTGCCCTACGAATAAAAATGTTCTGTACCCTCTGCAGTCCGTACAGGGCTGAGGGGGACGCGTGAGCGAAGACGGGTGCCGCGTAAGTCATCACGGGACGAATGCAAACCTTATAGAGCGTTCGCTTGTTCCTAGCTGACATCCTACTGTGCCGGCCTATCATGGATGATAGGCGGCCTAGGTAAAATCGGGCTGTCCGGGTCACCTTCCGGATGTGTGGGACGAAAGTCAGGTTCCTATCTAAAATGACACCTAGGTACTTGGCGGATTTTTGCCAGGGGACTGGGGTCCCTAACATGCGAATGGGGGGGTCCTCGCCGAGAAACCGTCCACGCTTGTGTTCAAAACGCACAGCCGTGCTTTTCTCCGGGTTGACCTCGATGCGCCATAGTCTGAACCAGGCTCCTAGCTTATCGACCGCGGGTTGGAGTTTGCGGAGGATACACGACATCTGCCGACTCTTGCAGTAGAGTGCGGTGTCGTCGGCAAAAAGTGACAATTGGACCCCATCGCCGGGAATGGGAATGTCATTTGTGTACGAAATGTACAGGAGGGGGGAGAGCACGGAGCCTTGCGGGACCCCGGCTCTGAGCGGACGGGGGGACGAGAGTACCCCCTCGTGTCTAAAACGGAAGGACCGATCCTTCAAAAAGCTATATATGACGCGGACAAGTCGGTCGGGGAGACCCAGTTCGTACAATTTGTACACGAGCCCTGCGTGCCAGACCTTGTCAAAGGCCTTGGCGACATCGAAGAAGACGGCTACCGTCTTTTCGCGCCTAGGGAAGAAACCACTCAAGATATTCTCTACTATGCGGTGGACTTGTTGAGGGCAAGAGTGCCTAGCTCGAAAGCCAAATTGGTGATGGATGATGAGAGGGGGTCCCTCTGACGGGAAGAGGTGGTTTCTCATACGAGTGAGAATAACTCGTTCGAAGAGCTTGCCCATGGCCTTAAGAAGGCTGATGGGGCGGTGGCTAGATGGGACGTTAAGGGGCTTCCCGGGCTTGGGAATGCCTATGACTGTCGCCTCTTTCCATGCGGATGGAAAGTGACAGAGGTCAAAGCAGGCATTGAAGAGAATGGCAAGGAGGGTGAGCACCTGGCCGGGGAAGTTTTTGAGCGCTAGGTTGGCAATACCGTCCGCTCCTGGGGCCTTTTTACGTTTCAGTCTTTTGATAAAAAGCTGAATTTCGTCAGTGGATACCGCGATAGGGTCGTCGGTTAAGGGGAGGGAGGTCTTTTTACGGACCTCCTCCTCAACCTTGCCTATGTGAACTGGGTCTCTATGCTGGACGCTGGGAGAGCATTGAGCCTCAATGCTGTCAGCGAAGCATTCGGCCTTTTCGTCGTCCTCGAAGGCGGTAGTGCCATCGGGACGCATCAAGGGAGGGGTGTGGGTGATCGCGTCAACCCGAAGGGCCCTAGCTACTTTATAGTATGCTACGTGGGAGGGGGAAATGGTCTCCATGAGGTCACCCCAATTGGAGTTGCTCAATTCGGAGAGCCGCGACCGGACTTGCCGTTGGAGGACGTTTGCACGTTTCCTGTAGGCAGGAGTTGGGTAGAGCGAGGCCCTTCGAAGGGCGGCTCTTTTGGCCCTTATCAGATTTCTGACGTCGAGAGGGAGCTTACGGTCATGGACCGGGACTTGGTGTTCGTTGTCACGGATGGCTGTTTGGATCACATGCGTGAGGGAGTCTACGGCGCTATCTATTTTATCCGTGCTGTCAAGACAGCCGGGTGTGAGCACAAGCGGCGAATCGGGGGCTTCAGCAACGGTGACTAGGGAGGCTTTAACACCGTCCCAGTTAGTGATAGTCTTAACAGAGAGTGTGGAGTGAGTCTGGGGACCTAGCTGGAGCGAGACCGGTCGGTGGTCGGAACCTAGGTCGTCGAGAGGCTCGATCGACCTGAGGTTGAGGCTGACGCCCTTTAAAAGGGCGAAATCTAGCACGTCGGGGGAGTGCGCTGGGTTGTCAGGGTAGTGAGTTGGAGAAAACGGACATAGGACGTCTAATTCCAACGATTCGGTTAGACCGAGAAGGGCAATGCCACCAGAGTTCGTCTGTAGGCAGGTCCAATCCGTGTGTTTCGAGTTGAAATCCCCGAACATCACGGTATGGGGGCCTAGAGCGAGGATGGCTTCGAAATCACTCCGTAAGGGTAGTGTTCCGCTGGGAATATAAATTGAAGCTACTACTAAGGACGGATGTCCCGTCATACCTAGTCTGCAGACAGTGGCTTCCATGTTGGAGAGAGCCGGAGTGGGGACATGGGAGCAGTGAAGGGAACTCTTGTAATAAATGGCAGTGCCGCCGCCTTGACGGCCGTCGGCTCTGTCATTTCTTACGAGAGTAAACTTGGGAATCCTCAGTCCCCGAGTACGGGGCTTGAGCCAAGTTTCCTGCACTAGGAGCAGGTCCACTTCGTTGACTTTAACGAATTCCCTGAGTTCGTGTACATTGCTGCGGAGACCGCGAGCGTTGTACGAAATAAGCGAGACGCCCTTAGGCTTGAGTCGGCCCGTGCTGACGCGCGGGGGTGGGGGAGTGTCCTGAGGGACCGGCATTAGTTAGTTTAGCTATAAACTAACTAACTAAGCAAGACGAGAGAGCATATAACTATGCTCGGCAAGGGCGGCAAGACGCGCGCCGGGGGAGGTCGCGGTGCGCAGCTTGTGCGCCAATACGGAAATCTCCGCCAAATCAATGTTTTGAATGGCATCACTGATGACTCTAAGGTCATCAGCTGTCTGAGACCTGATTGGGGCAGAGGGGGGACAAGCCTGAGTGGCCGCTACGGGCCTTGCTGTGGAGGGAGGAGGAATAGGGCGGGGGCCCCATGCTGGGGTTGGAGGAGGGGTGGGTTTCGCACTGGAGCGGCCCAGGGGTGGGAAGGCGGGAGTGTTCAGTGCCGGCACTGATTTCCTCTGGGAGAGGGGGGCCTTTGGGGCCTTGGGAGCCTTAGGGGCGGAGGGGCGGGGGGCACGCGGGCACCCCCGGTAATTGGCCGTATGGCCGGACTGGTTGCATAGTACGCAAGCCGGAGGGACTTCCGAGTCGCGAGTGCGCAAGCACTCCCCGGTGGCGTGAGGCTCTAGGCACTTCACGCATCTGGGAGGAGCAGAGCAGTTTGCCGCCGCGTGGCCATAGAGCTGGCAGCGGTGGCATTGGCCGGGGTGGCCCCGCCTATGGGGCTTTTCAACTTTGATGTTCGAGAGCCCACAAACTGTGGGGACTCCCGAGAAGATGGAGCGGGCTTGGGGGGAATTGGTGAGTATCACCAGGACAAGGGGGAAGGACTTCCCGCGGCTGCTGTGCATGGGATGCACCGCCTCGACGGGATGACCTTGTGAGACAAGGTCGTCCTTAATGGCGTCCTTGGAAAGTTCCATGGGAACGCCTCGGAGCACGGCCCGCACCTTGCGCTCCTCGGGGAGCGCATAGGTGTGATATGGGACCTTGTGGAGAGTGAGGAGCCTAGTCAGGCTCCTGAAGTGGTCGGTAGTCGCGGTCTCGATAACTATGTTATCGGCGTTGTTCCGCGCCCTGAGGTAGTGGACATTGTTGTCCTTACACAACTGCCCGACTTTAGTCCATGCGGACTTGTCCCGTAGGTACACGGGAGGAGGGGATTTGGCCTTCGAAGGCTGGGGGGAGGACCGTGAGAACGGCTTCGGTGGGGCGGGAATGTCAATTGACATTAGCGGACGTATAGTATCCGTGGAGGAGGGGGGCGCGGAGACCGCGGGGGAGGGGGCGGCGGGAGCCGCGGGGGATGGGGCGGCGGGAGCCGCGGGGGTGGGGGGAGTCCTCTTCGAAGAGGCTAGCTTGCGCTGCCTCTTCTTCCTGGACGTGACGGTGGTGAAGTCACCGGTGACGGTGTTCACCTCCGAGGAGGAGGAGGGGGAGGAGCAGGAGCTCCCGGGCCGCTCGGAACGCGAGATGGATCGCTTCCTAGTGCGGGACGTGGCGGAGCCCGAGATGGACTCGGTATCCATCGGGGACGGGGAGGGGAGGATCACGGGAGAGGCCGGGATAACGGTGGGGGCAGGGGGGGACTCAGGAGAGTCAGAGATGGCAGCGGGGGCGGGGGAGTCGGGGGAGTCGGGGATCGCTATAGGGATAGCGTGCCCTACTTTCTGAGATATAAAAACGTCCACATCGTGGGCGAGGCCACGGGACGAAATAAACTCGATGAGCCATGAGTGGCTCCATGAGGTAGCCATAGTGGCGGACGGGGCTAACAGCTCCCCTGCCAGTGGCAGGGGAGCGGGAGATAACGTGAGTTTAGACGTAATGCCTAGCAATTTACGTTACAAGAAAATAGAAAAAACAAAACAAGCAAAACGGGGAGTAATACCTAGTATAGAACCTAGGCACTTACTTGAGCAATCCGGCAGGACGGAGCACTCGAACTCTGAAAAAGAGAGAAGAGTGTATTAGAATACAGTACGCAAAACTCGCCGGCAATGCACGGGCGCACTGTGCACGCGAGCGAGTGGCCGACAGCGGAGAGGGACGCGCGATGCGACCGCTCTCGACGCTGGTAAACGAACTGTGTTGACTGACAATAAAAAATGCGCTCAATTTATGCAGAAAAACACAATCGTAGCTTGGTGTTGTTGTAACGAGATGAACATAATAGGTGTGGCTCACAAAAACGCGAGAGCGAGATAGCGCTGCCGCACCGTTCTAACTATTCAATACAAAGTTTGAATTTACATCATTTAGATTTCTTTGATTAAAAGTATGCAATTCGAAAGAAAATTTGTTCACAATTCCAATGGTGTAAGTTTCATTACGCTAACTTTAACAGTTTGGGAGTTATTGAGCAAAATGTACTACGAACTTTCAACACTACTTTTTTTTTTCCATGAAATACATAAAAAATTAACATTATACCTATTTACATTTGTTTGTTTTCATGAACTCTTCAGTATAAAACCATTTATTTGCATTTTCCAATTATAACTTTGAAGATATTAGGCTTTAAACATTGCAAACTTTGAACAGCTTTAATTGGTAGAAAAATGTAACAATTTTCAGATATTTTTAGCTTATTCACTAGATATTAACATTCTTTACGTAAACAACGTACATTTTTGTAAAATTTTCCAAATTAAAGTGCTGAAATAAGCCTCTAAAGTTTCTCCATACAAACTTTAACATCGATTTTCTCCTAGTAAACGTAGGCCGATCATCATCAAATTTTACAAATATACTAAACAAAACACGCTTAATCAAACTACGTTCTTAAATTTTAATTTACGTGCAAATTTTAAACGTAGAAGACTTACTCAAGGGATTTGCATAAAAGTCGAAGCGCCAGCCCGCGCGCGCATGCCCCCCGCCCCTCCGCCGCTAAGGCTCCCAAGGCCCCCTTCGCTCAGAGGAAATCAGTTCCCGCACTGAATACCCCTGCATTCCCACCCCTAGGCCGCCCCAGTGCCAAACCTAGCCCCCCACCGACCCCCGCATGGGGCCCCCGACCTAGTCCCCCCGCTACAGCCGAGCCCGTAGCGGCCACTCAGGCAAATCCCCCCTCAGATAGGTCTCAGACAGCTGACGACCTTAGGCTGATCAGTGCTGCCATCAATAATATTGATCTGGCGGAGATCTCTAAACTGGCGGGCAAGCTGCGCGCCGCCACCTCCCCCGCTGAGCGTCTTATCGCTCTTGCCGAGCATAGCGATATGCTCTCTAGTCTCGTTTAATTAAACTATTTCGTACTCCCCGGTCCCTCTCTTTATTGTATTCTCCCTCACGATGAACTCTGTTCTGAACTGGACCACCTACTAGAGGCTCGGTCCCAGGCAGACACAGCCCCCGCCCGCTAATGTCCCCGCTTGTGGTGACACTATTCTCTCCTAGCAGCTGTAGCTAACCTTCTAAGCGGACGCTTCATTTAGGGAGCTCCGCTGCGCACCCGTCCTCGGCCTCGAGGGGGTCGCTCCGATGTCGGTTTAGGGGTCCTTAGGACCAAAACTAGCCCCAAGGTGGTGTTTAGTGGGTAGGCGCACTTCTTGTGAGTCCCACATTGGCAGCACGGCCGGGTCCGTGCTGTTATGCATGAGCATTCACCACCTCCCTCCCCCGTGTCCTCCGGAGGGTGCCCTTTATAGGGTTAAAAAAAAAAAAAAAAACCCGCGCGCGCCACTCAGCGATCGACCGGCATTGGAAGCAGACGCGTCCATGCGGCCGTTTTCAATACTTGTTATCGCTGGGTCAGACTTGTCCCAAGTCTTTAAACTATGGGAGCACCGGCCGGTCTGCGAGACAAACAGCTCTTTTCAGAGCTATGGTACTTCGAGTTTCTTTTATTGGTTGGACGTCAATAAATGCTGCATAAGGAATCCCAGGTACACGTCGACGGCGTGGGATGACTTATGCATACTTGTTTTATTTATTCCCTCATATAAATATTATATTTACTTATCTATATGGGCCCTGGGTACTTTAAGGCTGCTTTGCTTACAAATTATCTTAGGATTAAGAATAAAATACAATGAATTTTTCCTAGTTGTAAGTTTGATCGGCTTTCTAGGCTTAAGTTTTATGCATTAAGTGCTTTTAGATTTAAGGCTTTCATTTATGCATGTATTTATTTAACTCTTTATTTATTAGCGCACCCTATTTTTATTATTGCTTCTATCTAAACCTATATATATCTAGATTTTAAGGCTTGCATGGTACTAACGCTTGTGAATTGTAGACACAATGTTTTGCAAACTAGGTCTTGGATATGCTTTATCTATGTATGCATCTATTAACCTACTGCAGGACCTAGATTAGAGTAGGCTTCGTCGAGGCTTGACAAAATACCTAGATGACTCTAGGCGCACGCGTCGCTGGTGGCCGCTCACATCTGTGTGCGTGAGTCACCACGTCAGTGTATGCGTTTATTGCCTTTACTGCGCGCCGCCACGCGTTTATGGCAGAGAGTTGTAAAAGCCCAAAACTAGACAATGGGCCTCGCACCGAATGTTCGTCTAAATGCAAACAAAAGAAATCGAGCAAAACAAGGTCATAAATCTTTTAAAGCAAATTAACTTTTGTAAAATCCAAGGCAAAAATAAAAACCTATTTACCCTAACACACATAATACCTAACTACATAATACTACTCTTACCTAAAGTACATACTAACATCAAACTGGCGTTGCTCGATAACAAACGCCTAAGCTTGTTAATTTTCGACGACCTCTGTGGACGACATCGCTCACATGCTCATTCGACGCATCTGCCTACCAATGCAAGAGGTTCCGGTTCGAATTCCGGCTGGGGACAAAAAAAACCCCAGGTCTTGGATGTTTGCATGTTTGTGACGTCGTTGTTTCTGGTTCCCACGACACGGGGGTGTCCTGGTGTGGGGCCGGAAGCAGTGTGTGTGCTTGTATGTAAATGTAATTTTGAAACATTTATTAGTGTGTGTCGGAAAGGTGAATGTTTTGCCTATAAATAAAAAAAATACAGTCAGCGCCACCTAGTTTTGAAATTAGCAAACTATAATTTTTGCGGTGTACAGGGTTCTAAAGTCTAAACGGAACTCTTTTTAACGAACAGTTCAACCATGGCCTGGCGTCTGTCTGTCTGTCTGACAGAAACGACCAGTACCTACAAGAAAGCTGAAATTTTGGCGTAGGTACCGTATACATATTAGTAATTTCGACAAAACATACATACATACATAACCCCACGCCTGTATCCCAGAGGGGTAGGCAGCGACCAGGGACTGCCACTTGCCAAGATCCTGACAGGTCAGCTTTGCTTCAACAACGTTTATAAGTCGTTGCATGAAAGCACGCACGCCAGGCACTTTTAATCTCCGACAAAACAGTCATCTATATATATATATTTTTAATTCGTTTATGTTGCCTATCAACGTCCCACTGCAGGGCACAGGCCTTCTCTCATAGTGTGGGCTTAATGTCCACGCGTGCCCGTCGCGGATTCACAACTTCGAGCTCTGAGGTATTTGTATACCTCATGCAGTGAGGTTTCATCGCGATGTTTTCCTTTACAGTTAGCGAGTGGTATTGCTACTTAATTTATCCACATAACTTAAATATCCTAAAAATTTGCGCCTATATCTAGGGATGTTTTTTCTTTCTGGCCTATGCCATAGTAAAGTTGGATTATTATAAATATATTATTGATTGCGGATGTCGGAAAATCACATTTCGATTTAAGGATCCGTTTGCGTAATATTACGAGTTAAAGTGGATTTTTTTAAGTATAGTGTCTCTCCCGGCTAAACGGTTAAATACTAAAAGCATGTAAGTTTCACGTATTTAAAAGAAAAACTATCACGGCAAAGTAGGCTTTACAGTGATAAACAAACAACTTATAAAAAGAAAACTTCGTACAAATCCCGTTAAAAATTACTGTCTTGAAGATTGTTAGTTCTGTGAAGCAAGTAAAAATCCAGCTTAGTCTAAGAAATTTTTGCACCGCGCGTGTCTCGACACGCCCTTGGCCGGATCTTTCCTCATTGACTTATAATTTACCTCTCTTACAACTCCTTATATTCACCTCTAGCTTGCGGCTTACAGCGGGCAGCCAGAGCCGTCCATTCACCTGTAAGTGAGCGGTACGCTGAATGCAGCACTTCATTACGAGCAGACAGAGTCTAGCACTTCAGTCTATAGAATAACGGCACCACAAGTGTTCTGGCTGGGGCGAATAATCAGGTGGGATCTACTTGTCTGCCTTGTGTAATATAAGTAGATACTGGTGAGGTTTAACTGTATGCAGGGTAGTTATTTAAATTCGCGTCAATAAGAGTCTGCCATCTGCAAAAAGTTTTGATTAAAAACTTTTTGTGGGATTTTTTCATTTTTGTGCTAACCAGATGTAAATCCTCAATGTTTTTCTTCATCGTTCAAAGTGGCGCAATCGGTAGGTAGTGGGTTCAAATCCCGGCGTGTACGAATTACTTTGTAGTAGCAATACTACTCGCTAACGGTGAAGGAAAACGCCGTGAGGAAACCTGAGTGTCTAATATGTTCAAATACCAGAACGCTTCAAATTGCGAATCCGCGGTGGGCACGCGTGGTAATGAAGCCCGTACTTTCTCTCTGAGAGAAAGAGACGTTTTTAGGCTACGTAAAAATAGTATGTTAGTCAATATGTCGATATCAACCCTTTATATCTCCCCATTTCTGGGGCACGGGTCTCTTCCTGTATCGCAAGAAGGTTAGGTTAGGTTGGTGTTTGGTTGGGGTGCGATGCCAGATAACCTTCACGTGTACCCCTCCGCTTTCCGTTCCATCTGATTCCATGAACCAGATGGAGGGGGAAGTGGTGGGGTCGGTGCACCCTGAGCGTTAGTCAGTAACTTCTTCTTGTCGGATCTTACTGGCTAACGGCGAATAATCTGGCGGCAGGGGTCGCGTGGGCCCTGTTTTACTTTGTGGAGCAGGACCCAGGCGACCAACCGATTGAAGGACCGACTGGGGGAGGCGCCGCTGCGCGAAAGCGCGCGCGCCTCGTACCAGTCGGACCAGAGTGGCCGTGGGCGGAGGGTCAGGGGACCCTTTGCCTCCATCACGGCGGGAGTGGTCGCATGGGCCCTGTTTCACTTTGTGGAGCGGGACCCAGGCGACCAACCGAATGAAGGACCGACTGGGGGGGGGCGCCGCTGCGCGGAAGCGCGCGCGCCTCGTACCAGTCGGACCAGAGTGGCCGCCGGGACGCGGAGGGTCGGGGGACCCTCCGCCTCCATCACGGCGGGCCGGAAGGCGCCCTTGCGTGTTCCGAGGGTGCCTTCTGGCACGGAGGGGGCCCGCGCGGTCGCTCACCGCCTTCTCTGCTTTCAGAGAAGTGCTGGTGGGTGACGTGACGGGCCTCGCGTTTGGGGCGTGTGGGGGCCAACAGGAAATTGGCCCACATGCGCCCCAACGAGGAGGTGCGCCGCTTTCCTCTAATCCCATTGGACCACACAACAATGGGATGGAGGGGCGGCGCGTTGGGGCGTGTGGTGGCCAAGGGGTTCGCACTTAGCCACTATGCGCTCCAACGAAGAGATGCGGCGTTCCCTCGCCCCGTCGTTCGGTGCGATGGGGCAGGGGCGCCGCTGAAGGAGTGCCCGAAAGGGCGCCCGCAGACGGGGTCGCGGAAGTGTGCGTAAGCGTCCCCGTGGCCCCGTCCTTTGCGGTACGGAGGAACACCCCAGGAGTTTTAGTCGGTATACAGCCCTTTTCAGGGCGGGGAGTCCGACATAACCACTGTGCTCCCCCGAGCCGGTGGTACCCGTAATTGGGGTTTCTCCTGAGTGAAAAAAAAAAAAGGTTGGTGGTTGGTTCCTCGGCCGTCGAAGAGCGCCTCCTGCAGGTTCCGTGGTGAGGGTGGGCGATGTCCACGTCGAGGTCAAGTCCCAGTTGAAATACTTGGGCCTGGTCCTTGACAGCCGGTGGAATTTCGAGGAGCACTTCAGACGTTTGGCGCCGAAACTTATCGGCACAGTGGCCGCCCTCGGAAGGCTCCTTCCGAACACTGGTGGACCCGTGACCTGCCGCCGTCTTTATACCGGCGTTGTGAGGTCGATGGCGCTGTATGGTGCACCTGTCTGGGCGGACGCTCTGAACGCCCGTAATATCGCTCAGCTGCACCGACCGCAGCGAGTGATGGCGATCAGAGCGATACGCGGATACCGGAAGGTGTCACACGAGGCGGCATGCGCTCTGGCTGGCACGGTGCCATGGGAGCTCGATGTCCACTTGCTGGCGTCGGTGTACTGGCGGCGCGTGGATGCACGCCAACGAGGTGTCTTCCCACCACCCGAGGTGGAGCAGCAGTGGAGGAGGGATGCATGTCGCAATCTCCTGTGCCAATGGCAAAGGCGGTCCCAGGAGCCGAAAGCGGGCCTGCGGACCGTGGAGGCGGTTCGTCCTCTTCTAAAGAAGTGGGTGGACCTTCGACACGGCTCGCTCACCTTCCGGCTGGTGCAGATCCTTACAGGACACGGGTGTTTCGGGAGATATCTGTGCCGCATAGCCGGAAGAGTGACGACTGCGGCGTGTCATCACTGCAATAGTGATGAAGACACGTCGCAGCACACCCTGGAGGTCTGCCCGGCTTGGGCGCAGGAGAGAGCGACGCTGCAAGCGACGGTAGGCTGCAACATCTCGTTGCCAGCCCTAATAGGCGCAATGCTACAGGGAGAGTCCTCGTGGCAGGCAGTGGTGTCCTTCTGCGAAAACGTCATTTTGCGGAAGGAGGCGGCGGAGAGGCTGAGAGAAGACGACCCTTCGTCTCAGCCGATCCGTCGCAGGAGGACGGGACGGAGAAGAAGAGCGTATGCTCACCTCCTTCCGGCCCAGTGAGGAAATAGCGGATTGGGGTATCCAGCCTCACGAAGCGGAGCGGAGTGCTACGTGTTTCTAGCATTCCGTTCATACCTGGAGGATAATGGGCAATGGAGGGGTCCACCAGGACTGACGCTGGCGAAGTTGCGGAAGATTGCGAGGGTTTCCCGCGACTCCGTCGTACGGCTTGTGAAGGAACACCATGATGTTTTAGCCGGTAAGAGTCCGGCATAACCCTGTCGCCATCCCCAGCGACAGGGTATCCATGAGCATTTCCCCATGAAAAAAAAAGAGGATTGTAAGACAGTAGAGGGCCTTACTTATTTGTTACTACCTACAGCTAAAGCCACAACATATTATAATAAAATTACATTTAATGGTACACATTTGATGGTAAACGCAGGCTGGCCCAGTGACGACATAGAGACGCGATATAGAGCTAATCTAGGCGGTCTGCTATCATGCTCAGAATGCAAGTGTGTCGCAACCCTAATAGTGCTTTGTGATGGCTGATTGAGGGTAGTCTGAAACCTTGTCAGCCGAAGATGCGAACAGGTGCCAGCCATCAGTCATTCCGATGTAAAAACCTAACTGCGAAGTAGGTACTCGGGGTTGCAAGTGATGCAAATTACTGCAGCCAGATGTCGCTGCCTGAATACAGAGAATAGTGTAAAGAGGTTCAAAATTTCACTGATGCCGGTGAGTCGCCCATTAGCTCAGTTGGAAAGAGCGCTGGCACGGCTAGCCAGAGGTCGCGGTTTCGAATCCCGGCATAGGTGGAATTTTTAGCCTCTAAATAGGTTTTTTAAATTGTCCGTAGCACGAAAGAGGATGTAGTGACTAGAATTGAGAAAGGAATGTTTAGCCTTTAAATAGGTTTTTAAAAGGAATGTTGCGTTGGTTTGGACATGTGGAAAGCATGAGGGAAGAAAAATTGACGAAACAAATATATATTGCGAATGTGAGTGGAAAGGCTGGTAAGGGACGTCCCAGACGGACATACATCAACCAGATAGGGGATGTATTAGCAAAGGGAAAGATTAAAAGTACCCGGAACCAGCGTGCGTCCATGCAACGACTTATGAACGTTGATGAAGCGAAGGTGATCTGTCAGGATCGTGGCAAGTGGCAGTCCCTGGTCTCTGCCTACCCCTCTGGGATACAGGCGTGAGGTTATGTATGTATGTATGTATGTATGTATGTATGTATGTATGTATGGGTGTATGTATGTATGTATGTATGTATGTATGTATGTATGTATGTATGTATGTATGTATGTATGTATGTGTCCTTAGCACGAGTTAGTGCATTATAAATAATATGTTATAAATTACTACGCGATTAAGCCCCGAAAATATTCTATGTGTTCAAGTCGCGAAAGTTTAATAGTACATTATGATATAAGTGCGGTAAGTTGAAAATTACAGCCTCTGCTTCCTTATAGCCCTCGCCGATGGCTCGGGCTAGTAATATCGCCTCGGCTGTAATTTTCAACTTACCGCACTTATATCATAATGTACTATTATAACGCTTTTTAAAACAGCACATTACGGCCGCACCAAGATACAATAATAACATCTAACAACATACTTGTGATGTCGCTGTTTCTGGTTCTCACGATGGTATTCGAGTGTGGGGCCAGAAGTATGCATGTGCCTATTGTAAGCGCAACTCAATTGTCTATGATTAGAGAGAGATAGACATAGAACGTTTATGTTATGTGCGAGTGAGAAGAAAAATAAATGTCTGTCTTGGACAAAACGTCGTTTCACTTGCACTATGTGCCTAAATGTAAAGCGTAAATGTAAAAGAATAGTACATTACACAACTAGGGTGGTAACACAAAGAAAGACCGAGATCGCAGAAGTTTGCGGCCCGAGCTGCAAGCGAGGGACGTAAATATGCGATCGAGAGCTTTCTTTATTACCTCCCGTGTTGAGTACATCTTTTTATGTCTACACTTGGCCAAAAGCCACTTTATTGCCAGGTGTGGCATAAAATACAATCCCTTGTAATGTTTGTAAACTAGAAAAAATCCTAGGATTTCTGTGTTATGGTAACCAGACAAGGACTGCGAAGTCATGTAACTACTCCCTGATTGAGGCCATGTGTACAAAGTACGCTCCAGCCGGCTCCAGTGGGAATCGAACCTACGACCTCCGTTATAGTGATCAGGGGGCCCATTCTCGCCCATGCGAATTGAAAGTAGACGCAAAATAGTCGAAGGCTAAGACATTTGTCGAATAAAAATAAGATAACATAACTCGACAGAGTCATTAGACCTTTATTTCCTGATTCAAATTCAATCTAGCATGGCGTCCATAATAACATTTTTCTATTAATAATAAATATATAATATATTTTTAAATTGTCTTAGCTCTAGATCTTTAATGCTATTAAGGATTGAGGAAGCGCTCGTGGCCTAGCTGAACCGAGTGATTGGAATCATCACTTGAGTTAAGCAAAAACAGGCGCGGTCCGGTGCAGGATGGGTGACCATTTCATGACTACCGCTAGTGGCATTTTTTCAGAGCGCCTCGTGCTTTGCAAGGCCTGCTAAGCGGTTGGTGTCGGCTGTCATGTAATGGCAGTCGTTAAGCCATGTCAGAGGCGGGCGGCTTGATAACTTCTGACTGTAAGACCCGCCACTGTCTTACCATTCTCCACCAAGCCGGACTTGGCTCCCGTGGTGGAGTATGGCCTAACCTTCCTGCGATGCAGGAAGAGTTCCGTGCCACAGCAGTGGGGACATACCAGGGATAATGCAATAACGGAATCGAGGCCCAGAAGTAATACCGCTAGATCACCGAGGTAGTCTTAGGCAGCTAAGAAAGGCTATAAATCTGCAAAGCTATTACAGCACGTCGGTTTATCTCAGAAGTAGTGACGGAGAGGAATCGCCCGCGCCCGTCACCGTCATTCTGTCGGTAGGTGCAATTTGTTTACCCAACCATAATATCGGGGATATTATGCTACTGGAGGCCAATACACCTTTGGCGGAGGCAGGTGGACCCGCCAAGGACTAGTTTCGAAAGGAGATCTATTTACAAACTAACTGTAAATTAAAAAAAATCAAAAACACCCGACTGCCTTAGAATACATATTTCTTAATTATTCGCGACACTCATAAATGCTTATAATTTAAACGGGTTTAATCACGATTATGTATTTAGTAAAACGCCGATTAAGTAAAACGTCTACCCGTTTTATTTAACTGCATAATTAATGTCCAAATGAGTAAATATTATTTATATTTTTAAAGACAAATCGAACGACACCTCTCAAGATTAAAACCATCAAGACTTTTACCATCTATATGAAGAATTTTAATAAATATACATACAAACATACACTCAAAAAAAGATGACCCCCTGTCGCAGTCGGGTAAAAATAGAGATAGATTTGCACACACACAAGAGCAAAAATAATAGTAACGATTTTGTTTTCATGATGATTAAAAGTATTTTGAATTTAATTGAATTTTCCTCGAATTGTAACAATAACATTCGCCTGAGCAATCAGTCCCCTTTAAAACAGGACACAATTCTACACAGTGGGTGAAAGGTGGCTCTCCTGATGACGTGTCATAATCAAAAACTCTGGAGGGCGACGCTGCATTTCCATTAATCACATCGAAGTGGGGTGTATTATGCACAGTCTTTTCGCTATATACCAAGATAATGAGGTCTCAGCTGGTTGTGACTCAGTAGGCAAACCAATTTTGGTTTTAATCCTAGCATCATAGACAAAAAACAACTTCTGTTCTAAATCTTTTTGATTTATGCTATCATGTTGTTTTGTTTTCTAAAGAATGGAGAGGATGTACTCGTATCTGAAAATAAGGTATGGACAGACAGATAGACGGTTGGATGGATAGTAAATAAATATTCATGGACATTTTGCACAGATCTCGTTAGTCCTACACTAAGTACAACTAAATGAGTTGTGGTATAGGTGCTTACTCGACGATAGATTTAATGCAGCAAATACATAGATAACATCCAAGACCCGAGACAAACTAGAAAAGTTCTTTTCTTAGTTTGACCCGGCCGGGGATCGATCCCGAGACCTTCTGTTTTACAGTCAGCGTACCAAATAGCCGCGCCACCGAGGCCGTCAAATATGAATAAATTAATAATATAAATGATGATGACAGTACTTACCTAATGTCCTCGGAATTGATTGGAAAATTTAACTTTCTTAAATTAAAGTTTTCAATCAATCCCGTTAAGATTCTTACTTTCTATTTCATTAAAGCATGTCATTGTTATAATAATAAAGTAAACGTAAAATATAAAAAAATATGTGAAAAAAGGCATGTAATTTAAAAAAAGAAAATCCCCCACTTTTTGTTTTTGATACTTATCTATCTATCCAGCCCATGAATGAAGCCCACAGCTGGGTATAGGCCTCTTGCATTTCACGCCAACTTTCCCGGTCCCTAGCCAATCTCGACCACTTACCCTTTATTTTCTATAGTATTTAACGTTAGAAACCGACAATATTGATTATGCTAAGTAAGTATGCAGGATGCCTGCAAAATTTGCAAAGTAAAAAAATTTTTTCTTCGTTTAATTCGTAACGGCGAAAAAGCTATCCGCCACATTGAAAGTATCTAAAGTATGTAAACAAAAATCTTTCAGCCAGAGCCAGTGGTCAAAGTTTAAAATTGATACTTAGCGCCGATTTAAATAAAATTGTGTACCAGTAAGTACTTCAGTATGTCAAAAAACAGCTGTTGTAATTTTAATAAAATTAGTAAAACCCGGTAATATTTAAGTATTAATAGTGTTAAATGTTAAATAAGTGACGATCAAAACATACAAGTGTAATTCAAGTGTTTACCTGAGCAGTTCACTTGATCGACGAAACAGATAAACGGCGACAAACAACCGTTACTGGATGTAAACACTGGATGAAACGAACATTTTTAAGGGGAGTATATTGTTCTTATGGGACATTTATTACATTTGAACGTGTTTACTTCTTATTACATACAAATTACACGCAATAGAATTAGTAGAACGAGTTTCAATATACTTGAGTGGCAAACATTTGAAAAATTTGCACTAATCTTGATCAACCCTCTATTTGAAAAGTATAATCAAAGTAATAGATTTAGATTAAATTTAACGTATAAACATAATAACTGAGTTAGTTGCATATCCCACAACTGTACAAAGGCATCTACTGTGTGTTTCTTCTGGAAATACTGACGTTTTTCCCCCGGTTACATTTCAGTAATCACACTACAATGATGACGCGTAAGAACACCGCGCGTGATAACGAGCAGCGCTTGAAGACAGCGTTACTGGAACTTCAAGCAACGAAACAGCAATGCCAGCAGCTATTAGACGAGCGGGAGGAGAGTGAGTTCGAGGTTCAAAGAATTGTGGAAAAGAACACCAAACTTAAAAATGATCTTGCTGAACTGGACATCATCTGCGAGGACCTCCGTGGACAACGGGATGAACTCCAAAAAATTGTTCATAAATATGATCAGTGCCGTGATACCCACGAAGTAGCCCTTCAGCGCATAAAGCTACTGGAATATCAGCTTTCTGAAGCGCATAAAGAACTCAGTGTGCTACATCAACAAAACCACGACAGAGAAAGTGAAAATATATCATGTCTGTACAATGACTTAATAAGCAACAATAGCACTAGTTGTCTTTCCTCACAAACTGAATCCTCCCAACCCAAAGTGCCACTTCAAGGTTCCAACAAAATAAAACAGTACATTCGTACAAAAAGACATATTAAACGCATCAATAAAGCCTTGAAAACCAATAACCAGATTATGAAGTACATGGGTATTAAAAAACTTAATATTAGTCTTCAGAAGGACCTACTGGGCAACACAATAGAACATCAAGTAATAACAAGTGAATATGAGGAAAAAATTCAGGATCTTCACTCCCACATCCGTAGTTTAGAGAAATCACTCAGTGACTTAGGCAAGCAGTACACTGAGGCACAAGAGGAAATGGAGGCATATGCAGCAGAACTAACAGCCTTAGGTACATATAACATGGATCGATTTCAGTCGCTAAGCAACAAAATATCAGCGGGTTCTTCATGTGCATCTTGTAAAATTCTACAAGATCAGCCACCAGCATCAACATCATGCTTCACCACACGACTGCATGGCCCCACTGAGGATACAAGTCCAGCTGCGTTGCATCTACCTCCAAGCACTACTGAGATAACTCACAGCCAGCCTGAATCAACCACCATTAGCATGACTGGCCCGGCAGTAAAACAAGAAAGGAGGACTGTAATCTTATCTTATAAGATAGGTGCAGGGTTAGGTCCTTTGTTGAATGACAGGCTGACACAAAATGTGCTGAATAAATGCTATCCCCATTCAAGTTTTACTGACATTGTTAAAGAGCTGTTCAAAAGCCCAATACAGAACGACACAACCTACATTTTATTAGTAGGAAATAGCCAAGGTGTTAAAAAGACTGATATAAACAATATATTTGAATTATATGGTCAAGCTAAAGATGTCCAACCGTGGATGGGAAAATTAGTGTTTTGCGCTTTCCCATATTCTCAGTCCCTGTCAGCAAAAGAAAATAATGACATCCATAGCTTGAACATACACATTCACCATTTGACATGTCGTCATAGTGACATATCATTTTTTGATCTTAACAAATTTGTTAAGAATTACTTTTTGACGCGAGATACTGTGTACCTCACGAAAAATAGTCGACGTAAGTTAGCTACTTTGTTAGCTTACAATATTTTTGACTCTGTGGTTATAGGAATTATAACACAACCTGATAGGAATGACAACCGTGTTACTAGTATTAGTAATAATTCAACAGCGGGCTCAAACACACAGTCAATGGCTTTAAACTGCCATCGCAGACAAAGGAAAACCCTAAGTTAGGTATCAATTTAGTTGCACAAAATATACAGGGTTTTTCCGGCAAAGACAATTTAATTGAACTATTTTTAGCAGATTTCAATGTAGATATTTTGTGTTTTACAGAACATTGGCTGAAACATTCTGAAATGTCATTTACTTTAAAAGACTATTTAGCAGCAAGCACTTTTAACCGACAACACTCAATAAGAGGAGGTTCAATGATCTTTGTCAAAAGTAGTTTGAAAATGAAAGAAAGAAAAGATATTGTCAGTCTATCTGTTGAACGTTTAATTGAGATATCGTGTGTGGAATTGGATAGGTATATAGTTATGTGTGTTTATAGGCCGCCACAATCAAATTATAATGAATTTGAATTACTTATGGAGGATGCCTTAAAACGCCTATTCAGTACTACGAAGAGCATAGTGGTGTGTGGGGACTTCAATATAGATTTCTTAGTTCAAGGTCCACTTAAAACTAAACTCGCAAGCCTTTTCAGGTCATATAATTTAGATAATTTATTTACAGAACCGACTAGGACAACTGCTACTAGCGCTACCTGCATAGATAATGTCTTTTGCAATTGTGAATATTTAGAAAAAGAAGTCATACATAAATTACAGTCGGACCATAGCGGGCTATGGGTAGTCCTACCGTCAGTACTGGAAGCAAAAAAATGCAATGAATTTAATTGTAGGCCAATAACAGAGAAAAAAATTGAATTATTTAAAAAAAATATAAACATAAAGTTAAATTCGTTGAATTTCGATAGCAATGATCCGAATACGTTATATCAAGTATTGTTTTCAACCATATCAAAAGAATTTGAACATGTTTTTAACGTAAAAAAAATTACAGAGTTAAAAAGCGGGTTTTCAGAATGGGCAACGCCAGGTATATATAGAAGTAGGAAAAGGCTTTATGAATTGTATGAAGAAAAACAATTCAATCACGATCCGACGTTCAAAGAGTACGTAAAAAAATATTCAAAAACTTTTAGACAAACTTGTTTAACAGCCAAATCGATAAGTATAAGTAAAAAAATTATGGCGTCTACTAATAAAATAAAAACAGTCTGGCAAGTAATTAACAAAGAAACAGGTAAAACGAGACCTAAGGACCAGGGATTTGCGTTGAAGATCGAAGGTAAGTTAGTTGATTCGAAGAAGGACATAGCAGAAATATTTCAAACTTTTTTTAAAAACATGCCACTGCATATAACGGCTAGCTTAAATTCTTCCTCCCAATTAGCCGATACCTTACTTTTGGAAAGTACAAATCCATGTAAAGTTGACTTCCAATTCTCCCATATAACTACCTTAACTATTGTCAAAACATTTAAAGAGTTAAACTTAAAAAAGACTGAAGATTTGTGGGGGTTATCGGTTAAATTAATATCCACTATAATCAATATTCTAGCACCTTACCTTGCTTTGATTTTTAATAAATGTGTTGACCAGGGAACCTTTCCTAATCTATTAAAGTTAAGTAAAATCGTACCCTTGTTTGAATCTGGTGATAGTGAAGATCCAA
The DNA here is from genome assembly GCA_934045075.1 of Yponomeuta sedellus. Lineage (NCBI taxonomy): Eukaryota > Metazoa > Arthropoda > Insecta > Lepidoptera > Yponomeutidae > Yponomeuta > Yponomeuta sedellus. The sequence goes on along the minus strand of OW203726.1, from coordinate 972,810 downwards.
ATAATTTCAGACCTATAGCAATACTGCCGGTGCTAAGTAAAGTTTTTGAGAAAGTAATATTACATCAATTGCAAACTCATTTTAGTATAAATAAGCTCTTCCACAAGAAACAGTTCGGGTTTACAAAAGGCCGCTCAACGACGGAAGCAGGCATAGCGTTAGTAAAGCATATATTTGAGGCGTGGGAGGAGTCGCAGGATGCCATTGGGGTTTTCTGTGACCTTTCTAAGGCGTTTGACTGCGTTGACCACGAAACACTTCTCATAAAATTGCACCGATATGGTTTAGGTAATAAATCACTAAGTCTTCTTCGATCTTACTTAACAGACAGAACTGTAAAGGTTGATATTAATAGAGTTAAATCCTCGGGTTCTGATGTAAAAGTAGGAGTCCCTCAAGGTTCTATACTGGGTCCGTTCCTTTTTTTGGTATATATAAATGATTTGCCCTACCTAGTAGAAAAGCTTTCGCAGATAGTGTTGTTTGCAGATGATACTTCCTTAATTTTTAAAGTAAAGAGAGGTATAAGTAATGTAGACGATGTAAACAATGCTTTATCTACTATTCTAAACTGGTTCACTATAAACAATCTGATGCTAAATGCAAAAAAGACAAAATGCATCAAATTCTCACTACCCAATGTTAAAAATGTTGACACGAGTTTAAAAATATCTGGTGAGAGGCTAGAGCTGGTAGAGTCCACGCTTTTTTTAGGCATAACGATAGACTCAAAACTGCAATGGGGTCAGCATATTGGAAAACTGTCGGGTCGGTTGAGTTCAGCAGCGTTTGCAGTCAGAAAAATTAGACAACTTACAGACGTGTCGACGGCGAGGCTGGTCTATTTTAGTTATTTTCACAGTGTCATGTCGTATGGTTTGTTATTATGGGGACGGGCAGCAGATATAGAAACCATATTTGTCTTGCAAAAAAGAGCAATAAGAGCTATTTACAACTTAAACAGTAGAAAATCGCTAAGGGAGCGTTTTAAAGAAATAGGCATTCTTACACTGGCTTGCCAATATATATTCGATAATATAATGTATGTCCGAAAAAATATAACAATGTTTAAATTAAATAGGGACGTTCATAACGTAAACACAAGGAATAGAAACAAGGTTGCTTGTACTAAATCCCGATTAGCCAAGGTAGGCACATCATTTGTAGGTTACTGCGTTCGTTTTTACAACAAAATTCCAGAACGTGTTCTATGCTTGTCTGAAAATAAATTTAAAACTTTCATTAAAAATTCGCTATGTAAAAAGGCATATTATAGAATAGACGACTATATAAACGATCCTAATCCGTGGTAGTAAACCAATTCCACCGCGATTTTATTGTTAAGTATAACTAAGTATAACATATTTTATAATACAAGTGTGTACAGACGACGTGATTGCATATTAATAACTATATGATACCTTATATAACTGACAAAAACTTAACTGCAAGTTTGCTAAAGGTCATTCGAATGGTAGCGTGGTGTTCGGGTCATCTATCTCCCTCCAAAATGGTTGAGACTGATGATGGCTGAGCACTGCGTTATGCTCGTGAACGAGTGCTGTTCGTGTGTCTGGCCGCAGCACTTATGTTTTCCCCTATTATTGTGAGACATTTGACTAATGCTTTGGCATTTAGGGTTGTTAATGGCAATCATGAAATCTTATTAGGTTTACATATGGCAACTGATGTATTTGGTTTTAAGATGATTTGAGAAAAGATGGTCAGAGTGGAGTTTTTTTTTTCCGCTGCCTTTTTCTCCACTACAATACGGCCTGAAGGCGGCGGCTTACACTTTACATTGTACATTGACATTCAGCAAATAGAATGTAAATTCTTTACGTTGAAATAAAATTATTTGAATTTGAATTGAATTTGAGAGCATAATACACATGGCTTTAATGGCGTGACACGCGTGACGCGAGACGTCTTTATAATAATGCGTGCCTCCAGAGGCCTCTGACACGCGCAAATTAATTATGCAACAACTTCACTTGTAACTTTGTAATTAAGAGATTTGTAAAAAACAGCCCTATCTTTAAGGATGTAAGGAAGAAGATAGTTTTTCACACAGTTTAAAAATTTGTTTCTTTAAAAACCCAATTATAGGCTAACACTGGATTTTTTAGCCTCTAAATAGGTTTTTAAAATTTTCCTTAGCACGGGTTAGTGCAACAAAAAGAATATAATCATTTGTTCGTAAGAGTTTGTTTAAGAAGATTTCGTTTTACCATTTTTGAATTGTTTTTGTTCAATTTATCCGTAAAAGAAATTGCAACTTAACTGCTTTGTAGAGGCTTCGTTTGAAATGCCGAAAATTTTGTAGTTTTGGCTTCGTGTTAGAATTGACATTTTTATATATAAGTCTATCTACAATTACACACAAGGCATTAGTAGAGCGAGTAAACCTAATTTATTATAACTACGTAATTCCTAAGCAAAACGTCGGAATCACAAATATTACTAAATATAATCTTCCATTACCGATAATCATTAATTACATTGTTTGCAATGAAACGAACATTCTCTTACAATATATCTACCGATTTAACGATTTCTCTCTCTGAGAGAAGGTGGTACCTACGTTTATAGGCTACACAACAAACAATATGAGCATCGCGGTTCATTAAGATATATCGATACATCATTAGTCAAAGCGAGTGATTGGCATCAATCACTTGTATTAAGCAACAACAGGCGCGGTCAGGTGCAGGATGGGTGACCGTCCCGTGACTACCACTAGTGGCATATTTCTGAGCGTTTCCATACTTGGCAAGGCATGTTAAGCTGTTGGTGCCGGCTGTCAAGTAATGGCAGTCGTTAATCCATGTCAGAGGCCTTATGGGCGGCTTGGTAACTTCTGACAGTTAGCCCCCGCCACTGTCTTAAAATCCTCCACCAACCCGGACTTGGCCCCCGTGGTGGAGTATAGTACAGGAAGAGACGCGTGCTTCAGCAGTGGGGACATACAAGGGTTGATATCGAATATCGAATACATTAGGTACTTTCCGTCACAGAAGTTGCAGAGGTGTATGAGAACAATTAGAGTTTAAACGGATTAGCGAAGTAGGGGGTCTTTTCTTCGCAAATATTACAAACGAGCCGCGTCGCGGATGAGACAAAAAGCTTAATCGCTTTCCGTGACACACGCGGCGGGGAGCGGGCAATAATAAATCGTGAGGAGCCGAGCGACGTCACTAGTATCTGCGGGACGTTGATGGATCGGCCGGCGGCTGCCGCGAAATATGAAGGCACAGAAGATGGTTGGGCCACAACCTTCTAGAGGCACAGCCCGCACATCTCACGATAAAACTGCGCCAGCTCCTTGATTATGCAACTTTTAACTGCGTGCAAAAATTAAATGTCCACAGAATATTGTCGTTCTGCTTTATCTTGACATTACTCTACCAGATTATCAGATCACCTCACGACACAATTGCGCCAGCGCGTTGACGGCCTCGGTGGCGGAGCGGTTTGGCACGGTGACTGTAAGACCGAAGGTCTCGGGTTCCATCCCCGGGCGGGTCAAGCTAGGAAACGAACTTTTCTAGTTTGTCTCGGGTCTTGGATATTATCTATGTATTTATTGTATTATATCTATCATCGAGTTAGCACCTATAACACAAGTCATTTAGTTGTACTTAGTATAGGGCTAACGAGATCTGTGAAATATGTCTATGAATATTTATTATGTAACTTTTACTCAATACTCAATAACTTATTGCATTCCACAAGTATATTACAGATTTTTCGTTATCAACCCTTGTATGTCCCCACTGCTGGGGCACCGGTCTCTTCCTGCATCGCAGGAAGGTTAGGCCATACTCCACCACGGGGGCCAAGTCCGGGTTGGTGGAGGATTGTAAGACAGTGGGGTGCGATGCCAGATAACCTTTACGTGTACCCCTCCGCTTTCCGTTCCATCTGATTCTATGAACCAGGTGGAGGGGCAAGTGGTGGGGTCGCTGCACCCTGAGCGTTAGTCAGTGAGTTGTTAACGGAACTTACTGGCTAACGGCGAATAATCTGGCGGGAGAGGTCGCGTGGGCCCTGTTTCACTTTGTGGAGCGGGACCCAGGCGACCAACCGAATGAAGGACCGACTGGGGGGGGCGCCGCTGCGCGGAAGCGCGCGCGCCTCGTACCAGTCGGACCAGAGAGTGGCCGCCGGGACGCGGAGGGTCGGGGGACCCTCTGCCTCCATCACGGCGGGCCGGAAGGCGCCCTTGCGTGTTCCGAGGGTGCCTTCTGGCACGGAGGGGGCCCGCGCGGTCGCTCATCGCCTTCTCTGCTTTCAGAGAAGTGCTGGTGGGCGACGTGACGGGCCTCAAGTGTGGGGCGTGTGGGGACCGGGGTGCGTGGGCCCCCACGCGCCTCAACGAGGAGGTGCGCCGCCCTCCCCGTCTCATCGACCGGGTCGCGATGGGATGGAGGGGGCGGCGCGTTGGGGCGTGTGGGGGCCAAGATCATACGCACTTGGCCCCTATGCGCTCCAACGAAGAGATGCGGCGTTTTCTAGCCCCTTCGTCGAGCACCGACGGGGCAGAAGCGCCGCCGAAGGAGTGCCCGAAAGGGCGCCCGCAGACGGGGTCGCGGAAGTGTGCGCAAGCGTCCCCGTGGCCCCGTCCTTTGCGGTGCGGAGGAACACCCCAGGATTTTTAGTCGGTATACCGCCCTTTTCAGGGCGGGGAGTCCGACATAACCACTGTGCTCCCCCGAGCCGGTGGTACCCGTAGTTGGGCTTTCACCTGGGTGAAAAAAAAAAAAGATTGTAAGACAGTGGCGGGCCTTACTGTCAGAAGTTATCAAGCCGCCCAAAAGGCCTCTGACATGGCTTAACGGCTGCCATTACATGACAGCGGGCACTAACCTGCTTAGCGTGCCTTGCTAAGCACGGAATCACTCGTAAAAAATGTCACTAATGGTAGTCACCCATCCAGCACCTGACCGCGCCTGCTCACCGACTGACTCGCACCGACTCAGCAATAAGTTGATGGACAAGCCTTCAGTGCTGATTTTCAGTCACTGCCAGGTACTCCGCGAGCGTTACTGACTGCTGTATGGTGCAAATTACACTACAATTCACTGCCTGCATTGCCAGCTGTTCTCCTTGTGGGTATTCTGCAGTATCAAACTGTTTTGGCCGCTTAGTCTTTCATATCAGGCTCATTTATAACCACGCAGCAAGTTAAGCCGTTTGTTTTATGGATTCAATCATAAATTACGTCGGTATCAGTCCCGGGGGTGCCCAAGTCGGAAGACGGTCTGCAAGGAGGGCTTTTTGCTCCGAGGGTGGATTGAAAACTATTCATTAAATGCGGAGTGCGGCCCTTGAATTCGAAATGAGGTGTATGTTAAAAATTTTCTGGCAAAATAACAAAGAACATAGGCATAATGTCTTGATAGGAAAGCAAAAACCACATTTACACATTTTGTCGACGGTTAGAGTTCGTTAACACCTTATATATAAGGTTACACCTTATATATAAGGTGCGGAGCGGTGGTAGCTCAGTGGGTAGAACCATGACTGGCAAGCGAGAGCCCCAGGTTCTATCCCGAGTGTGGGCATGTACCAATGACTTTGTTTAATTTCAAAGTTACGTACATTTGCGAATTTGTAGTCGCAATACCACACGCTAACGGTGAAGGAAAACATCGTGAGGAAACCCGCGGCTTGGTTGGCTCCGCACGTATTGACTAGTCTTTCCTGTGGGCTAGGCCAACTAAGCTTTCAGGATGGTATAGGTGCTGGGCAAGCATACACCATCTATAAAAACCATGTCCCAGGCACTACAGCGTCGGAGTGGTCCCTTCACCCATCTAGTGTGAGTGAGGATACCACTGGACGCTGTATAAATCATCTCATTACGTAGATGCAAAAAAGTCAATCATCATCATCATCATCACACCTTGTATATGCAAAGTGTAACAAAATACACTACATTATCTTTGTATGATGTAACAAAATCAAATATTGAGTCTACATATTCGATACAAATTAAGGTATATTTTCAGTTGCATCATTATGAAACAGTTAATGCAAACCGAGCTCGAAAGGGCATTAAAAGCACACGGATGGATTTTTCGATAACGCCAGTTTAATTGCGGAATAAAAAAACTTCATATAAAAACAAAAAGACCCGACTGCCAAAATGTGTTAGTGAAGTATAAAAAATTTCGAACCTCTCAGATAAAATGAAACTTACATAAGTAAGTAATGATTCGTTATAATTATAAAATTATAACGAATCATTAACGAGATGTTCGGTATGGGTGAAACTTTTAGAGGTTTTTTTAACACTGATGGATTTTTACTAGCAATATGGAGACGACGTACGGTATGTTTGTGTGTGTGTGCGTGTGTGTAAGAAGTTGTTTGTTTTACCAATGACGAGTGTGAGAGTGATTTATTTGGAAAAAAACAGGAAAAAGGCTAAAGCTTATTAAAAATTTTGAAATAACATTAACCCCTAAACTTTTCATTAAATCACAATGATCTGTAGTAACTGGGTAAAAAGAATGCAAAGTGTGCAGTTACATTAAGTTTAATACAGGGGGAGAAATACTTAACATTAAGACAAAGGAACAACCAGAACAAGATAATGAGACAGACAAGAACAGGTCAAAGCAGTGGTCAATAGTAGTATAGTATGGTATTAGTACAGATGGGCATTAGGCACGGTGATTTTATTTCACATCCCATCTATCAATATCAGTCTAGCTGCCAGTAGAGTTCAAACAACTTACCTGACCCGTTGAAGGGGTTACTTTTGCCATAAAAACTTGACACCTCCACCAGGTCACCTAATACAGTGGTCCAGCCACTTTACATCAATGTGATCACGATGCGGCAAGCTGAAGACAGGGCGCTATGGCGCTCATTAGGGTAGTGCTACGTCCAGCAGTGGACTACATAATATAGCCAGAAGAAGAAGATCACGAAGAGTAAAGCTGTAGCTTATTCTGTCATTTAATTAAAACTATTTAAGTATCTTTTTCATTCTGTATAGTTAATATGTATTCTATTGATATAGGTATTATTCTATACAACATATAAGTATTTTTTTCAATATGGTACTGCCCATGATTGTTCGCACCGCAGTCTGTGACGTTCGTGGGGTAGAATCTGGCACTGACTGAAAATCAGCGCTGATGGCTAGTCCATCAGCATACTGCTGAGTCAGTTGCCATTTATAGAAGCAGGAACACGCCGTGACCTTTCGTTTTTCTTCTTTGTTTTTGTTTTTTGTGAATGTCATGTTTAGTAATATGTTTTAAGTTTGTTTTGTTACTGTGACGTGTGCACTGTTTCTATAATATTTTTTTCTTCTTTTTCTTCAAGAGATGTTTGTAAATAGGTCACTTACATACACACGCGTGAGACACATAACACTTAACACTCACCTGCTCTCGTGTAAAAAACACAACAAAGTGAAATGGTTCCAAACTCCCGCCTCGCTACAAAATGCGGCGAAATTCACGTTTTTTCCACAGACTACGTGCTGAAGTGGGCGGCGGTCGCTGCCACTTTACTCTGTGTGCCAGTTATTTGTTACTCCCTGAAACAAAAGCAATAACGGTCCAAAATTGTGTGTCTGTGGTGCATTGTTAAGCAGAGCGAGCCTAGTGCTAGTTTGATGCTGCGATGAGGTAAGGAAATTGGTTGTTGGTTTGTTTGAATTTCATGGAGCAACGAGGCCATGAATAGATAGTAAAAGGTACTTTTAAATTCTAGCTCGAATATTGGTATTGATTAGAATATTAACCCAAGGTTAGCTGGAAGAAAATACTTATTAGTATTAACCTCGCCTTTGTGTAAGCCCCGTTTTTTGTATAATAAAGAACTTTTTAATTGAATTGAATTTTGGTTCGGTATGCTGAGTATGTTGGATCGAACATCAGAATTAATTATTTTAATTCAACGTAAACAATTTACATTCTGTTTGTTGAATAAAATGAAATGAAAAGGTTTTATTCAAAGAAGCGCAGAAGCTGCGGCTTAATGAACGTTACAATTCAAACTAAGTGTCCATTTCAAAATCTAGATCATTTTGGAGAAAAATGGACAAAAAAACTCCAAACTTAGTCTTTCAATGTACAATATTATTTGTCCCTTACATTACAATGAAAAATAAATTAAATAATAGCCTTAATTCTGACAATAACTTAAAAGTAAATTTTATTTTAAAACATTTCTAAACAATGTTAATGTTAATTTCACAACATGCTGTTTAGGAATTTGGGAATGGCAACCTAACTTCTCGTCGTAAAGTTAGGGCGGCTTTAAGACTTCGGACAGTAAGACCAGCCACTAGTCTTGCAAGCCTCCACCAATCCAGGCTTGGCCCCCGTGGTAGAGTATGGCCTATACTTTCCCCAGGTAAGAGACCCGTGCCCATCGGTTGGGACATAGTGACGATGGACAACTTCTTGCTGCTGATTAATAGATTTTTTTTCCGCATCAAGTAGTAGTAGATGGTAAAAGAATATTTTTTTCCTCTAGAAGTTTATAATAAAGAAATCTATCTGTTTTTAAATTGAAAAATGTGGTAAAACCTAAAGCGCCGACCATTTTCTTGGAAGAAAGTTTCAGGAAAAAATAATTAATTAGAAGATATCGTAGACTCAATTCAAAACTAAAAGCAGTACTTTTTCTAATCTAATTTACTGGTGATCTCTCATTTTAAGCCATTAGTTAGATACATAGGAGACCAGAAAATTCATTGCAAATTGAGGGAAGCAAACTCAATGCGTCTGCGTCAGTGCAGCGAGCGAACTTTGAGAAATATCAAGTCCTTTTAAAATTCCTTGATGTCCACGCAAGCGGATAGCGAAATCCTTGGAGTTGAATGATTATTTAAAAAACTTAGTTAAATATTAAACGGGTCATATCGCGATTATTTATTAGGTAAAACGTAATTACCTTATTTCCCGACGTTTCGGCGTTTAATATATAACTATGTATGAGTATGTATCGCCAATCATTAAGAAATACTATTTTTGCTGAAACTGTTCTGGGTAGTCATGTAGCTAATGAGTTGAACTTATTGTTTTTTTAGGTAGCCACTCTCAGATAGAGAGAGAGTATAGGCTTATCACGCGTACCTCCCGATTTCGGGAGTCAATTCGCATGGCCGATTGTCGCCCATGCTATTTGACGCAAAATATTCGAAGCCTTAGACATTTGTCGCATAAAAATAAGATAAAATAAGTAAGTCGACACAGTTATTGTACATTTATTTTTTTAAAAAACCTGTTTAGAGGCTAAAAATTTCACCCATGCCGGGATTAAAAAAATTAAAAAAAAATTTGCCTCTAAATAGGTTTTTAAATTTGTCCTTAGCACGGGTTAGTGCATTAAAAATAAAAATTGTATAATTTATTTTTTTATTCGAATTCAATCTAGCACGGCGTTCAGAATATAGATTTTGGCTGTCGCTCGACTTTTTACGTAGAATTCCAAGGCATAAGCCTTAGAGTCGTATACGACTTATTTGATAATAAAATGAGAATTGGCTCCCTGGTATTTTACCGCTCCGATACCACCGCGTAATGTTAATAAACCTAATGTAACCACATAAGAATTAATGAAAGCTGTAACATAACACAGTATAAATTTTATTGATAAAAACAAAATTCCTTATCACTCGAAAACTTCGATTAAAATAGTCTCTGGTGGAGATTTTAGAAGGCAAAGGACTAAACAAACTACTTCTGAAGAGTGCTTTACCAGGATCGTGTTTTTATGAGGAGCGCACGAATAAAACAATAATTTGTGTTTTATTTGAGTTCTTACACAATAATTTGTGATTACGTTATTCACTTTTGCGCCTATCACAAGTGAGATAAAAAAATTAATAATATGTTTAATTAATTTTAACTAATTATGTAGGAAATATAACCTTTAGGTCGAAGAAAATGTTCCCGTACTAGGCTCTAAGCCATTTCACCCCTTCATGTAATAATCCCCACCAAGCTGCAACCAGAAATCTGTTATCTTTTTTTTGAGGCCATTGCATGCAAAGCTGACTCGATATTGGTTATACTGAAGAAATCAAACCCCAGAAATTGTATTTTCAGTATAGATAATTAAATTTAGCCACTTTTTTTATTTTTTAATTCTCTTCGACCGTATGATGTTTCCTGATTATAAAATAAACTTGGAGAATTGAAATTGGTTTAGTTGTTGATACTGTTTTTAAAGATTTTGTTTTATTCGAATATCTGAGCACGTTGTATTCATAGACGGGGTAATCATCATCTGCGCAAACAAAGTCGCGGGCACCAGCTAGTTTTTATATATATATTTAAAGATAATGACTAAGGACGGGATAAGTTATATCTTTTTTAACCGACTCCACACCTTTCCTTGACCTTTTCCCTTACCATGGGTCACAAGAATCGCAAATACTTAGGACTTTGAAGATTACTTTGTACCCGACTGCACCCGAAGAAGGTTAATATTATGCCAGAAGTATACATTATGTATGTCAGTATGTAAGTTTCTTTGGCACGCTTTGTAGTTTAGACGAGTTAGTGGATTTTGACACAGCTAGATATAGGTTGACGAGATATAGGAGGTAGGACTCACGCCTTAATGCTTCCGACGATACAATTACAGGCTTAACTTTGCTGTGGAAAAGTATGTACTTAATCTCGCCATGTAACCGTATAAAGAAAAACATTGTAATTCATAAGACAGCGATTTCAACCAAGTTTTACGATTTTCGTTCAACGGGAAGTCCCGAAGTTTTTCGCTTGCAATGACGTCTGCCATTGCAGACGTTTAATATGTTTAATGTTATTGTTGTAATGTTTGCTTTTTATATTAAATTCAACTTATTATTTCTACTAGTTCCTGCAAACAAGAGTCTAAGTGATAAATGGATACATGAGCAAAATATTATTATTTATATATCTTTTTTAACCATAAGTGACACGTTAAAGTATCTATATGTTGACAATTTTAGAACAGTAGATAAGCAATATTTAGCGATACAATTTTCACTGCGGCCCTACACTAGGCAAGTCTGTATCGTGGGTACCACTCTAGAAGTAAAAGTATAATGAGATAAATAAATAAAATAATAAACAAAAAACATTAAACATTAATGGTTAAACATTAAAATGAATCTCCATTCCTTCGTTTCCAGGATAAGAGGTTAGATAATATAAGGTAGAAGTATTTACTGTCATAAAAGGTACCTATAAGCTTACCCCCACACTAGGCATGTCACGTGGGGATGAAATAGTGTTTACCCTATTACCAAAACATACGGCGGTACAGTATAACTCAATAGAAATTAAATTATTATGTAAGTACCAAGGAGAATATTCTCCATGATAAGTACAAAATAACCCCTTAGGATGCAGGAGTTTTCGATGGCTCCTTTTCCTTTGAAGTATGTGATCATTAAAACTTAGCAACATCTATACCTACAAAATCCAAAGTTCCCTCCAGCTCAAGTACCTAGTAATAAACGGATGCGAACGAAAGTAGTCAGAAACGGACTGGCAAAAAGTTTAAGAAAGGCCTAGGAGTAAAACCTTTCCTAAGACTTTTTGCCAGTAAGTTTTATGTTTCTATAATAAGTTTTTTTTTCACAGGCCAGTTCCGGCTGACTCGGCGGCGCGTCTTCGATGCAAATGGCTCGGAATCAATTCAAGGGCCGGCCTCAGCAGAATAGCGACCTAAGTCCCTAGCATGGCGCCGTATGTACAGGGTATTCTTGCCTCTGTTAAACGGCCCTTTAAACGGTTTTTTGAAATTAATGGATTTCATCTGTATCATCAACACAAGCCGTTTTTCTTATGGGAATAAATTTGAAAAATAAATCTTATAAGCGGTGGTAACTCAGTGGGTAGAACCATGGCGAGAGACCCAGGTTCGATCCACAGTGCAGGCATGTAGCAATGACTTTGTCTAATATCAAAGTTACGTACATTTGCGAATTTTTTGTCGCAATAACACACGCTAACCGTGAAGGAAAACATCGTGAGAAAACCCGCGGCTTGGTTGGCACCGCACGTATTGACTAGTCTTTCCTGTGGGCTAGGCCGACTAAGCTGTCAGAATGGTATAGGTGCTGGGCAATCCTACACCATCTATAAAACCATGCCCCAGGCACTGCGGCGTCGGAGTGGTCCCTACGCACATCTAGTGTGAGTGAAGATGCCACTGGACGCTGTATAAATCATGTCAGTACGTAGATGCAAAAGGCCAATAATAAATCTGAAAGATTGAAAAAATTCTACGTATAGTATAAAAAAAATTTGAAGGATTATTTCGCAATTTATGCACCAACCAAACGTGGATATCGCCTTTAATAGGTATCTTTGGCTAGGTTGAAACAAGCTTCACAATTAAAAAAACGATGTTTTATCTTTTGTTTTTCTTCTATTCATTGATGTTTTATAAAATAAATGATAATAATAATCAGTGAAGCGCTCGTGGCCCAGTGGAACCGAGTGATGGGAAACAATCACTTGAGTTCCGTGCTGCGCAAGGCACGTTAAGCTATGTCAGAGGCCTTATGGGCTATTACTGTCTAGCAATCCTCCACCAACCCGGACTCGGCCCCTGTGGTGGAGTATGGCACAACCTTTCTGCGATGCAGGAAGAGACCCGTGCCCTTGCCGTGTGGACATACAAAGGATTGATATCATTCATTGATCCATTTGTAAAAAAAGTGACTGACAGAAATTTCTATTTTTTGAACTAAAACTTTCGTAAGCACAACACATTGTAGACTTTTAGTCCGGATTTACTTACGGGTGTTGTTATATCGGAAAAGTCCGACCAGGTTTCGCTCCGATTCGCAGAGCTTAATCATGGTGAGCAGAGACGGAGCTCGCGTCGTCGGTTGTCAGTGTGAGACAAGCAACCGACGACGCGAGGTCCGTCTCTGCTCACCATGATTAAGCTCTGCGAATCGGAGCGAAACCTGGTCGGACTTTTCCGATATAACAACACCCGTAAGTAAATCCGGACTAAAAGTCTAGAAATTTCTATAATAGTAAAAGTACTCAACATTAAAAGATTCAACAGTCTGGACTCTGAAGCCAACAAAGCAGAGCTTAAATATATACCGCTGAAAACGGATATTTTTAGGAACTATGGTGCTAACGCCAAAAGTGGCGGATAAATGTTAACAAAACTGAAATACCTAATGTGAATTAATTTTCTTTTTTCATTAAATTCTCAAGTTTTTTTAATGAGGATGTAGGTGAATACAACATTTCTTACGAGTTATAAAAAACTTGAGCCCTTGCGTAACCAGATGTTACGACGTCCATTAGCGCCTCTACCCATACTAGATGGGTGAAGAAACCACTCGCACGCTGCAGTGCCTGGGAAATTGTTTTAGATGGAGTAGGCTTGCCCAGTACCTATATAATCCTCCTGACAGCTTAGCACAAGGAAGACAAGTCAATACGAGCGGAGCAGACCAACATGAGGGTTTCCTCACGATGTTACACACAGTTAGTGTGTGGTAGTTACTACAGAAATTCGCAGATTTAAAAACCTATTTAGAGGCTAAAAATTTCACCCATGCCGGGATTCGAACCCCCAACCTCTGGCTATCCGTGCCAGCGCTCTTCCAATTGAGCCAATGGGCAACTCACCGGCATCAGTGAAATTTCGAACCTCTTTACACTATTCTCTGTATTACGTTCTATCTCACAATTACACTGTAATACTGTTATTATTTTATTTTGTAATATTGTCCTGCTGTTGTTGCGTTCTACTTATGTCCTTTAAATGTGTATATTTTGTTAATTATTTATTTATAATATTAATTTTTTATTTTTATTTATGTAAATTATTTGTATGTATCTGTTGATAATTTTGTTTATTCACACTGTTATTGAGGCATGGAACTTGGAACCTCTGAAATTAATGTTTTCTATGTTTTGTTTTTTTTTTGTACATCTACTTCCTTCTCTAATGTATTAGTCCAGTTCATCCGAAGGTTGTCTGGAAGAGATCACCTTTAGTGATAAGGCCGCCATCTGTACTCTAAGGTTAAGAAATATCTGTGTAATTTCCATTTTTATGTACAATAAAGTGTTCTCTATCTATCTATCTACGTACAGGCAGCGACATTTTCGAAATCAATTGGGAGAGCGCTGGCACGGATATCCAGAGGTTGCGGGTTCGAATCCCGGTATGTACGTAATACAGAGAATAGTGTAAAGAGGTTCGAAATTTCACTGATGCCGGTGAGTCGCCCATTGGCTCAATTGGAAGAGCGCTGGCACGGATAGCCAGAGGTTGCGGGTTCGAATCCCGGCATGGGTGAAATTTTTAGCCTCTAAATAGGTTTTTAAATTTGTTCTTAGCACGGGTTAGTGCATTAAAAATAAAAAAATAAATAGTAAAATTCGCAGATGTTCGTAAATTTGAACATAAACATAGTGTAGGTACATGCTGTGGGGTGTCGGCCTAGAGAATAGCACCAACCCAAAGTCTTCCCGCGGGTGTCGTAAAAGGCGACTAAGGGACACAAACCGGGGGGTGGGCAGCAGCGCCCCCTGCAGTACAATTCCACCAAACTGCGATACCCAACCCGCATGCCCAGCATGGGGATTGAAGAAAGAAAAAGAAAGAAAAACACATTTATTACAGCAACAGTTATGAGACACCACAAAACAAAGTAATTAACAAAACATTTACAAAACAATGGTCACGATGTTTCTCTGCTGCTGCAATTGGCAGCTGACTCAGCATACAGCATAGGGTATTATTCCCCAGCACTGATTTTCAGTCAGCGCCTGTCCCATGAGAGTTCCACGCGCGGCACATTATCATATTGTAATAATAATTTCATACTTAAATCTAGGTAAAAAAATAAAAAAGAGCGAGTACATACACCGATAATAAAAATATTTTTACATAGATTTCTTTTTTTTTTTCTTATATCTGTAGATATAAGAAAAAAAAAAACATACATACAATTACCGGGATTAAAAAACTATGACTAATTACATTCATACATAGATAGAATTTACATAATAATAGTAATACTAAGCGTAAACCTTATATATAACTACGTTACGAAGGTTATAAGTCAGAGTGATGACGCGATCACTAGTCACGTCGGAAGCGGCGAGAAGTCTGGAGAGGATGGGATTGTCTCTGCTATTCAAGCAAATATGCCCTGAGCTTGCGCCCAAAGGCATACCTACTAGAAGCTTCACGGATTGGGGGAGGAATATCATTCCAGCACTTGGATGCCGCATACCTGAAACTGCCACGAAAAGTCATTGTTCTATGCGCAGGTACAAGGATTTTATCTTTATGGACGTAACGCTGGCGAGATGACCACTCGAGCTTTTTATAAAGGTACGAGGGAGTTTTATTACGTACTACGCCGAACAGCATCGTAGCAAGGTGGATTATGGGCATTACCCCCCAATGATGGCACAACCTTGCGTTATGGCGCTCATTAGGGAGGGCTATGTCCAGCAGTGGACTAATATAGTCTGTAGAAGGAGAATAAGTAGAAGTTACATGCTTGCGCTGGGAATCAAAACTACTTTGATCTCTAAGTTTTTTGGAAAAACACTATACGGCAGATTATTTAAACTGCCTCTGAGAAGAGCTTTGAGGAATAGTGTATTTATAAATGTGGCCAGCACATGTGAACTCTGCGCGCGCACTACAAACTCCATTCCTGCATCGCGCAATCAAAGTGTTTCAATGACATACCATAAATATAACACGTCCGACTAACAAGAGTCGGACCGGCCGTCCTCAGGCATACGATCTGCCTGGCGGGAAATTTCCCTTTATAGTGGAAGAGCACGATCACTCGCTCTTCCCTATATAAATAGGATCGTTTTTTTTAAATTAAAGAGAATGTGAATGTTAGGGTTCTCCTCCCGGTTTGTGGAATGGAGTGTGTATGTATTATATTGCTTTATGTATTATATGTTATGGTTTATGTAAGTATATTATTTTTAAGTATAAATATGTACATCAATATTCTTATTTGCATCAACTACCCGTCTCACTTTTCCCTAAGCTACTCTCCATCGAGGGTTGTCTGGAAGTAATTGCTCTGAGTAATCAGGCCGCCAATTGTACTGTATCTTTGTAATAATTTTTTTGTTTGTTTTTTCCTGGTGAAGAATATTCTTACACTATTTTTTTTTATTTTTAATGCACTAACCCGTGCTAAGGAACAAATTTAAAAACCTATTTAGTGGCAAAAAATTTCACCCATGCCGGGATTCGAACCCGCAACCTCTAGCTATCCGTACCAGCGCTCTACCGAGTACCTACCCGAGTAGTCGGGGCTGTAAGTAATGCAATTTGCTTAAGTCAGATGTCGCTGCCTGTACGTAATACAGAGAATATTGTAAAGAGGTTCGAAATTTCACTGATGCCCTGAGTCGCCCATTGGCTCAATTGGTAGAGCACTGGTACGGATAGCCAGAGGTTGCGGGTTCGAATCCCGGCATGGGTGAAATTTTTAGCCTCTAAATAGGTTTTTAAAGAATATTCTTATCTTATTTTACCTTATGTAATATTTTCATTCATGTTTTTTCCTTCTAGCTTCGCGTGCTAGGCACGCTGCTTTGCATCGCTAAGTGATGGACCTAAGGACAAGTTTCTAGCGGAAAGGACGCGGGTACTTCAGGAAATGTGATTGGGTTTTTAATTTTTTGAGTTCCGCATCCGAAGTGGTGCATCGGGACTTTATGAATATTCACACGACATGTTTGCATGTCAGTTTAACTTATTGGAGGCTCTTGAATATAAAAATGCAGCCTTTATACGTACTGTTAGGCAGCGCAGGCTCCGGGGGTTCCAAATCAAATAACCATGTACACTGTCGCAGTTTATTGATGGCACCGAAACACGTTAATAATATGTTGCTAGCAGAGTTACTAAAATGGATTACATCTTGCTCTTGACTACTGTGACTGCTGTGACTGCTGCGCGATGTGCGCGGAAAAACACTTTTATTTGCTCTTTAGTGCTGACAGTGACAAAATATAGGTGAGGCGGGGAGCCGGACATAACAGTGCCATTGTAGGGCACTGGCCATTTTTCAGAGAGAGAATATGGAATTAATCACCACGCATGCCCACCGAAGACCGGCAATTTCAAGTGCTGGGGTATACGCTTCAAACACTCAGGTTTCCTCACGATATTTCTCTTCACGGAAAGCGAATGGTTACGATCAAAATGTGATTTATCAAGTTGTTTTTAACAGACTTCAAAAAAGGATCAATTCGACGCGCAAATTACTTTTATTTACTATGTTTTTGCACGTATCAGATGAATATAATTATTACTCGTACAGTGCGTTCACATTAACTTGACGCGTGAGAGAATTGGTAACAAGGACATAACATGTGAATTAGCTTTTGGACCTAATCGGAAGATGGTAAAACAAGCCCTCAATCCTTTTATTTTCCCCAAGTAATGGGAATGATTTCTTATTTAACATGGTAACAGTAAACATCTCAGTGCTACCAATTCTCTCATGCGTCAAGTTAATGTGACCGCACTGTACAGACTGTTTAAAAAAAAAAAATTTTTTTTTTGGTCTAGCCCACCATTCACTACGTGGCAACCTTTAAGTCTAATTTGGATAAAATGGAAAATAAATTAAGTCAATAAATTTGAATAAAATGTAAAATAAATTAAGTCAATAGATTATGATTAAAATGTTAGGTCAATCAATTATGATAAAAAGTTTAAAATGTACATATATATGAAATTGGTAAAATTAAAATAGTGATAGGTTTAAAACTTAAATAGGTTTTTACAATATTACATTTCGCAATGCGGGTGTCAATGTTTAAAAATAAAACTTTGAATTAATATAATTATCTAATTCGTCTTAGTCTAATGGTTTTTATTTTTTTTTCTGTCCTATATTTTTTTCGTTTGTAGTTTTTTTTTACAGTCTGTTAGCTTTTAGAATATACTTCGGGCTCTAGAGTAGGCTTCGGTTTTCGCCGAAAGCACACGAGTGTAATACTACTTCCTGCTCTGTATAAAACTTTTCTTCACTATTTTGATAAGTTATATAAAATTAAGTGTCATATTAGTTCCGATATTTCTATTACACGAATATATCGACGATCTCTGTGGCGTAGCGGCCTACCATGCAGAATCCCGGCTGGGGACAAAAAAAGCCCAGGTCTTGGATGTTTACATGTTTGTGTCGTCGTTGTTTCTGGTTCCCACGACACATGGTAGCCTAGTGTGAGGCAAGAAGCAATGTATGTGCTTATAATATGTAAGTGTGGGGCCAGAAGCAATGTATGTGCTTATATGTAAATGTAATGTAATATCCGATTCTATCCGAGCCGAGGTATATTCTAAATGCGAACAGACTGTAGTAAACGTTAAGGTTTATGTAGGTACTTGTGATTTGAGTGATTGGAAATAATCACTAGGGTTCAGCAACAACAGGCACGGTCAGGTACTGGATGGGTGACCATCTCGTGACTACTGCTGGTGGCATTTTTTCCGAGCGCTTTCATGCTTCGCACGTTTAGTCGTTGGTGCGGGCTGTCATGTAATGTCAGACGTCAAGCCATGTCAGAGGCCTTATGGGCGGCTTCATAACTTATGACAGTAAGGCCCGCCACTGTCTTACAATTCTCCGCCAACCCGGACTTGGCTTAACTTGGAAGAATATGGCCTAATCTTCCTTGCCTGTGATGCAGTAAGAGATGCCCACAATGCCGTGCCCCAGCATCGGGGACAATCAAAATAAAATAATAATAAAATACATATAAACTAATAGGTTTGCCTATTTTGGAACGTAACTTCATAATTAACTTTTGTAATTTTTGCCGAGGGTAGTAAACTAACAGTTAATGCTTTCAAAAAGACGCCTGTCACATCAGTCTTCCGAGACCACAGCACCTGAAAAAGTGCCGAAACGTCGGAAAATTGTAAAAAATGTATTAAACGAGTAAAATCCATATAGAAACAGTTTTAACTATGTCATACAAAGATAGATAGATAAATATAGAAAGTTGATATGAAAAATAAACTACATGCAATATACAGCCCAAAAAATTGCTTACACTGAAATTCACATTAAATGGGCGTCACGTGCCGTCCCGTACATTTTGTTTTAAAATTCACTAGAGGTGGCGCTCAGTTAAATGTATTGGTGGAAATATTGCATGACGTCATTTCGCCTATTTTTAGTTAACATCACATCAAGGTTTGTTGATTTAAAGTAAACTACACTCTCACTAGACTTTTCTTTTTTCCTACTTTATTCTTAACCAGAGGAGCAAAATAACTCGCTTACTTAAAAATCTATTTAGAGGCAAAAAAATTCACCCATGCCGGGATTCAAACCCGCAACCTCTGGCTATCCGTGCCAGAGGTTGCGGGTTTGAATTCCGGCATGGGTGAAATTTTTGGCCTCTAAATAGGTTTTTAAAGTCCTTAGCACGGGTTAGTGCATTAAAAATAAAAATAGTATAACTCGCTTACGTGATAGAAAACATCGTGAGGAAACCTGAGTGTCTGAGGTATTTAAATACTCCGTGCTTGAAATTGCCAATCCATTGTGGGCACGCGTGGTAATTAAGTCCATACTCTCTCTCTGAGAGAAGGCCTGTGCCCTTCAATGGCACCTTTATAGGCTACATAAAAAAATAAACGTACTTCTAACAAAAATGTCACAATGAAAACTGTTTTTATACGGATTTATGCTCGTTTATTCAATTTTTACAATTTTCCAACGTTTCGGCACTTTTTCAGGTGCCGTTGTCTCGGAAAAAAACAGTTTTAATTGTGTCTAGTGCTTGTGTTAACCTTAGAAAAAATGTCACACACAAAGTTTCAACAAAATATTTTTTTCCATAGGACTGCAGGGCTTAAATATAAGTTTTATGCCACTATCGAGTAGCGGCATCTCGCTCTACGCGGTACAATAAAGCAAGATGGCGCTAGCTGATAGTGGGATTTTTTATCGTGCTTTTTCACTCCTCTACGTAGTATACATATCTAAAATTTATTTATATCGAAAAGTATACTTTGTCTGATTACCTCTAACAAAAGCGTTTCCAAACGAAAAGGTCACTTACTTCCTACTTCATAAGAGTCATAATAGAGTTAAAGATAACACGTTCGTGTAGTTAGGCCACTTACGCTATTTACGTCAGTCGAAGGTCAACTTGCCGACGCATGCCCGTATCGACCGGTTACGCGACGAGATTAAAAAGTACTGACACGCCGTGCCTGTGTCACTTCTAACGTTACATCTTAAACCGGCAGCGTAGTCGTATCAGCTGACAAAGTGAGGTTAAGTTTGGTTGTGTTGTGTTTCTTAAAGTGTTGTGTATTTTCCTTTTCACGTAATATGATAGTTAATTTTGTACATTAATAAAATTTGATAAGTGACAGTGAGTGTGAATTGCATTATCAAAGGTCAGTGAAGAAACGCTATGTTTATCGCAATATCAGATACTGTGAATTACATAGACACCTTGGTTGACAAGCAAAGTCCACCGGTTGTAGTAAAAAACATAATTTCTCACTAAAAAAGTATTATTTTAAATACAGTTACAGTATTATAGAGTAGAACTGCTGTGTTAGAAGAAATTACGTTTGGTAAAAAAACCCGTAGAATTTGACCAAAGATTATGTCATAAAATAGACCATGAGGTGCGTTAAATATCTTGTGTTATTTACTTTAATAGTGATAAATATTGTGGATCAACCGGCCCCAGAAGTGACAATAGAACAAGGTGTTTTAAGAGGGAAGATCAGCGACGATGGAACTTTTTACGAGTACTTGGGCATACCGTACGCGACGACCAGTAGTGAGACAAGGTTTCAGGTGAGGATGAGTGCATTGACTAACCCCCAGTTTCTCGTACACTAACAACCTGTATTTACCTTTTATTATAAAACCCATTTAGAGGCTAAAAATTCTACCCATGCCGGATTTGAACCCGCTACCTCTGGCTATCCGTGCCAGCGCTCTTTTCCAACTGAGCTAATGGGTGACTCACCGGCAGCAGTGACATTTCGAACCTCTTTACAATACTCTCTGTATTACGTACAGAGTTAATTTAAACAGCTGTGATTTTTTTTTCCTTTCACTTATTCAAATTTTGTCAATTGACAGCTGTTAACAGTAGATTAACGGCTTGTTAGTGTACCAGAAACCGGGGGTAAGTTGTTTCAGGCGGTTCCTCAAGGAGCTAACTATATTTCTAATACTAAACTACGGTTGTTGGCCAAAGTACATACAAAAAAAACATTTGACAGCCTTTTAATAGTAGATTAATAGATTTTTAGTGTACGAGAAACTGGGGGTAAGCACGATCAAACATCGTGTGTATCATCAAAACGTATTAGCAAGTTTTATTGCATTGTTGTTTGTGACGACCTCTGTGGCATAGCGGTAGCGCGTCTGCCTACCATGCAAGAGGTCCCGGGTTCGAATCCCCGCTGGAAACAAAAAAAAGAACACCAGGTCTTGGATGTTTACATGTTTGTGATGTCGTTGTTTCTGGTTCCCACGACACAGGGTATCCTAGTGTGGGGCCAGAAGCAATGTATGTGCTTGTATGTAAATGTTATGTTATGTTAATTAAAATCAAGATATACGAGGCGCACCACTGAAAATAGTTAAAATGAAATTATTACTAGATTAATCAATCAATCAATCAATCGGTCGGTCGGTCGGTTAATCAATCAATCAGTTTCATGTGGTACAATAGTTGTTAAATAATACGGTAGATCGATAACATGAACCCTACAAGGGCACTGCAATTTTACAACGAGAAACTGAAAAATAATATTAACTTAAAAATCTTAAATCTTAAAAGTTTTGAACGAAAAACATTAGTTTCTTTTTATTTTTTATAAAATATATAATTATATACATTATACATACATGTATATAAAAAGTTAACAATGTCATTTGTTACGTACCTAACTAGAAAATAAACCTAAAAATTATAAAGTTTGTATTAACGTCTATAACCTTCCTCCATAAACTCTTTTATAGTATGATAACATGTGCCTACCGAAATATAAATACATATTTAGAGGCTAAAACTTCCGCCCATGCCGGGACTCGAACCCGTGACCTCTGGGTAACCGTACCAGGTAACTAACTAGATTTTTAGCCTCTAAATAGGTTTTTAAATTTTTTTATCAGCACGGGTTAGTGCAACAAAAAGAATATAATATAAATACATAGAGAGATTTATATTTGATTTATAATTTATTTGATAAATACACATGCTGGGACCATTTTAGGGGCTCAATACAACTTAACCATAGGTATTAAGTAAAAGCCTGTTTGTATTTACTTTTCTATTGTTTCATTGTGTACCGTATGATATTTTTTTTTAAATATTCATGGTCATATTACTCAGATCTCGTTAGCCCTAAACTAAGTAGAACTAAATGACTTGTGTTACAGATGCTAACCCGACGATAGATTTAATACAATAAATACATAGATAACATCCAAGACCCGAGACAAACTAGAAAAGTTCGTTTCCTAGTTTGACCCGGCCGGGGATCGAACCCCGAGACCTTCGGTTTTACAGTGCGCGTGCCAAACCGCTGCGCCACCGAGGCCGGATTGTATAACAATTTTTGTCAAGTAGGTCAACCTTCGCATTTCCGTATTATAAAACGTAAATTCACCCGTAATGTAAGTGAAATGCGTGCACATAAATGTGCTGTCGAATTCAAGAAGGAATTTTAACAATGTATTGTGTCCGTTATGATGTTACGTTTAAATTTATCTTTTTTACATTTCTGTTCGTCAATCATTTGCAAATTTTGAGGTTAGAATCTTGTTTACTATATTGTACAAGTAAGGGTTAATAGACTATACGTATGTTGAGTAGGTACAGTGAAACATTGAAAGAAATTTACAGTCAAACGCTTAGTTAACATTTACTTCCTACCAACGTGGCTTATAGCTTAACTTAATAGATTGCATATCTGTACTTTTTACCATCAGAAAGCTGTGTAATCTGTCAAAAGACTACCTAACATGCAAGCACACATACATGCTTGCATGGATATCATAGGTTAAAATTTTGCATGCTAACATTTTAACCTATTTTAACTCAAACATTCCACGTTTTTTGTGTAGTATATTAAATCTACGCCGTTCTTGCTCGAATATGAGACTAAGACTAAAAAAAATCTTATGGAAGTTTTATTTCAGGCCCCACTTCCACCTCCAAAATGGGACGGCGTGTACAACGCAGTGGACGAACACTACAGCTGCACACAACGCTCTTACATTGGAACCTCCGGCGTCGAAGACTGTTTAAAAGTAAACGTCTACGTCCCAGTCAATGCCCAAAAACCAATACCCGTAATGGTTTTTATCCATGGAGGAGCATTCTTAGTCGGGAGTGGAGGAAAACTTATCTACGGTCCGGAATTCATCGTCAAATATGATGTTATACTAGTCACTTTCAACTACAGACTCGGACCTCTCGGCTTTTTATGTCTAGGCATCAAAGAGGTTCCAGGAAACGCTGGCTTAAAAGATCAAGTTGCAGCACTAAGATGGGTGAAGAAGAACATAGATTCCTTCGGCGGAGACGGTGAGAATATAACTATATTTGGTGAGAGCGCTGGTGGTACATCTACTAGCTTTATGATAGCCAGTAACACCACAGATGGTTTATTCAGCAGAGCTATTGTCCAAAGCGGCTCGTCCACTTCTAACTGGGCAATAAACAGAAACCCTGTCTGGACTGCCCATCTATTAGCCAAAAACATGGGTTATGATGGAACAGAAGATCCTTATGAGCTACACGAGTTTTTCTCCAAAGTGCCTCTGAAACAGCTAGTGACAACTAAGACAAAAAAGCCCTGGGAAAAGTTCTTTGAAACGCAACTGATTCATTTGCCGTGTGTCGAAAAGCCGTTCCCAGGAATTGAAGCAGTGGTAACGGATGTGCCTTATAAACTTATGACGGCGGCTAGTCGTAAAAATATTTCAGTTATATACGGGTCCAATGATAAAGAAGGCTTGTTCCTCGTGGGTGAGGAAACCAATGAAACCCTTTGGAGTAGAAATGCTGGATATATGTTTGCGGCAGATCTAGAATTCTCTAGTGAAGAAGAAACGCAGCAGGTATCTGAAGAACTAAACAAGTTCTACTTCGGAAATGACCCAATAAGTATAAATAAGATTGACAATATCTCAGAAATATACACGCATCTATACTTTGAAATACCGGAACTTTTAGAGGCCGAGGTTCTTGTACAAAACCCGAAAGTACAAGTATACAACTACATTTTCAAGTACGGCGGCAGTAGGAATGTAGTGAAGTTGATAAGTGGCAACAGAAAAACGGAAGGTGCTTGTCACGGTGATGAGCTGTTCTATTTATTTCAAGCCAGATACTGGCCTTTCCGACTGTCTACAGAAGACAAACAAATTGTAGATTGGATGACCAAATTATGGACAGACTTTGCTAAATACGGGTAATTATCTATCTCCAGATATTAGTGGTACCTACTCATGTCGTCTTTTTATTATCTTGAATACGGTGGAGCTTAAATGGAGGGTGATGAGTTTGGTTCATATGTATATTTACAGTCACAAGCACTAACATGTACGCACTTCAGTACCTTGTTAAAGTAAAAATCGACAATTTCACATATATCTGGCAAGAAGAGGTTAATGCGACAAGGTTCTAAGGTTTTAACATGTTAGTACAGTGCTACACAAGAAATAAGTCTCGCGGATGTACCTGCGCAGATGACCAAATTTTGGATGTGCGGCAAGTTGATCGACCAATCAGATAGTTTCATTTTATGGCAAGCCGCGCGCCTTTGTTGCTATTGGTTGATTCAACGTCATCGATGCAGGTGACTATTAGGTTGGCAATATTAGCGTGAATGAAATAGGTAGCGCTACTGCGGCAATCAATTCAGCACCTTAACCGTATCGGTTAAAGATAATTTTGAATGTACTTATAGCTTCAGGTACTTTCGTCACACTTCTTCCTTGTCTGCGCGAACGTAGATTCCCGAAGGGACTTTTATGATGTGTAGTACTGTACACGCGACTGTACCTACGTACTCCCTTAATAATGATCAGATCTTGACGGTCAAATTTAAAATCTTAATCACAATTGACCCATAATATTGGCTTAAGTTCCATAGTCGATATGGAACAAAGATTCAACAACAGCTTCTCTAGAGAACTTAATTTTATTTTGCTAGAACTTCCCTTCGGCTTAAGTTCCATAGTCGATATGGAACAAAGATTCAACAACAGCTTCTCTAGAGAACTTAATTTTATTTTGCTAGAACTTCCCTTCGTTATTGCTGGATTGTGATATTTTTGATTACTTACTACCAGATGGCGCTGATGTCACTAAAATAGCTCTTTTTTATTTTGAAAAAAGAAGAGGTCTTCAATGCGACGTGAATGTTTGTTTTGTATATCAGTAGTTTATTAATTTATTGGTTTCAGAGACCCGACTCCGGTTTTATCAAAAGAACTGCCAATCAAATGGATTCCAAGTACCAAAGAGGAGTTGAAAGTGCTATATATTGACAGGCAACTATCAATGGGACTAGTGCCCAACAAAGAAGCATACAATTTGTGGAAAAGCATTTACACGAAGCACAGAAAAAATACGTGGGGCTATTGAATGGAATAAAAACTATTATTCAATCAATTCTATAAGATTATCCTTTACACTAACCTTGTGACTAGAATTGAGAAAAGAATGTTGCATTGGTTTGGACATGTGGAAAGAATGAAGGAAGAAAGATTGACGAAACAAATATATATTACGAATGTGAGTGGAAGGGCCGGTACAGGACGTCCCAGGGGGTCATACATCGACCAAATAGGGGATGTATTAGCAAAGGGAAAGATAAAAACTACACGAAACCGGCGGCGTGTGTGCATGCAACGACTTATGAACGTTGTTGAAGCGAAGGTGATCTGTCAGGATCGTGGCAAGTGGTAGTCCCTGGTCTCTGCCTACCCCTCTGGGATACAGGCGTGAGGTTTTGTATGTATCCTATACACCTAGAAAATCTCACATCTCACTGGAGTCGAACCCACGCCACTAGGTTCTGAGGCAATAATTTTGTTAATCCTCTATCAACGATTTTCATCAAATCATCAACAGTCTACCATCTTATGCATTGTTCATTGTTTAGAATAGAAGTTTGATTTTTGAACGCACCCATGACGGGCGGAACTACTTGTCATCTGTCAGATGAGCTGAAATATTGCCCTCTTGATTCTTGCTTGTTAAACGTGTGATTTCCCAAAATTGTATAGCAATTAGAACACCGGGCTTATATCTTCGTGCGAAATAAGTTCAGGGACGGATCCCAGTGTTTTTGTTGTCGGGCGACGGGTCGCACAAATTATTCCCATTTGGTAAAAACGTGGTGCCGTGAAAGTGCACTGGAGGTAGGTAGCTTTCTGGGGAACGAGCTATTGGGTTAGACGGGGAAGTCTAGGGATCCCCAAACCTTCCAGTGCACCCATCCCG
This sequence comes from Yponomeuta sedellus, assembly GCA_934045075.1. Taxonomy (NCBI): domain Eukaryota; kingdom Metazoa; phylum Arthropoda; class Insecta; order Lepidoptera; family Yponomeutidae; genus Yponomeuta; species Yponomeuta sedellus. The sequence continues at coordinate 946,303 of OW203726.1, read as the reverse complement.
AACGGCGCCGGCAGCCAAGTCGAGAGGCGTCGACGAAGACAGACTTTGTAATTTTTTGATTATTTTTAAGTATTAGTGTTTAGGTAGGTCTTATACTTTAATGTTTTCCTTTAAACTTAAAAATACCCCTAAGACGTGGGGCGCTTATAGGCTGCATAAAAAAAGCTGTACCAATATTTAGGTCGATAGAAATACCTTCACGTTTGCATAACAAACAGATGCATTTCGCCTCGCCAAGCGGAAGTACCTACTACAAAGTAAAATAAAATCAACATTAAAGCTAGCGGAGAGAAACAGCAGCTAAAGGGACAGGTCGTACTGGTGCAGAATCGAAGGGTCAATTTATTTATTTATAGTAAATTTAACCGTATGTCCAGCACATTTCACATGCACATAATTATATCTTAATGGCTGTGTACTGCGGCATTACCCGCGGGTTAAAGATTTTCCCATGGGAATAAGTTATTTTCCCGCAGTAATACGTATCCTATGTTAATTCAGGGTGTCAGCTAATTCTATACGAAATTTTATAAAGATCGCTCCAGCCTTTTAGACGTGAAGAAGTAACAGACATACACACACACAACTTAAACTTTCGCCTTTATAATATTTGTGTGATGTGATATTCAAAAGAAAGTGTACGCAGGCTCGCTTCATAAAACTACTTTTATACATACAGTTCAAATGTCAAAGCGGTGGTAGCAGAGCGGACTACGCCGGCTTCTTATACGGAAGGTCGTGGGCTTGAATTTGTTTTCTAAGTAATGTTTATTTGTGAACCTATCGTAGGAAACCACTCGTTAATTGTAAAGGAAAATATCGTGGCGAGTGTTGAAGTACCTCAGCGCTTGCTACGTACAATGGCCCAAGGATGCGGCTAAGTGCGTAAATCTCAGGTCTATCAACGTACGTAGGACACTCAGAAAGTTTTGCTTCTATGAAAAAAATATTTTTATTAAATCTTTTCAAAGAACTCTCCACCAACCTCTACACAATGTTTCATGCGTCTGAACCAATTTTCAAAACATTTTTTCCAGTCCTCCGCAGACACCTCTCCCACGGCCTTCTCAGACGCTGCTAGCGCATCTTCCGGCCATGAAAACTGTATCATTTTGAGCAGATTTTTTATTTTAGGGAATAAAAAGAAGTCACACGCAGCCAAATCAGGACTGTAAGGACGGTGTCCCGAGACTCTGACCGGTGTGGAGTCCCGGAAGTCCCTCGTTTTGATCGCAGAGTGCGCGGGCGCGTTGTCATGGTGAAGAAGGACCCCACGAAGCCCGGTGTTCGGTCGCTTGTTGTTCAATTCAGAAAAAAACTTCTGGCAGGCATTTTGTGCCATGCCAGGCATTTTATACCATTCAGCGTTGATTCTGCTTTGGTTTCAAAGTGGAATTGAAATTAGGTACCCCGTCAAAGTGAAGAAACTAGCGATCAAAATTTTTCCTGCGCTCCTCGATCGCCTCACTTTCTGCCATCTACCAACAGCTGCCAACTGCCGAACTGCCAACAGCTTAAAGGACGTGGCGAAGCACAGAAGCGCTCGGAAAAAATGCCATTTGCGGTAGTCACGGGATTGTCACTGATCCAATACCGTGATTGATTCGAATCACTCGGTTTCACTAGGCCACAAGCGCTGTAGATCTATGGAAATAGACAAAGTCCCTGCGACAGCAGCATTAAACATTTACAAGCCATGTTAGTTTATACTACTTATTAACAGAAAAAACAACAATTTGCACATCTTCTTCCTCTTCATGCTATATATTAGTCCACTGCTGGACAGAGCCCACCCTTAATGAGCGCCTGTTTTCAGCTTACCGGATTGTGTATTAAACTTATGTATAAATTTGCGAAAATTTTCTTACATCAAACGATTTTCTATTTGATTTGATTTTGGTTGTGTAGTCACCCGTAACGCGATGAAGAAGAGAGCATGGATGTTAAGGATGATGTGCTGTCGATTATATAGCCGTTTTATCGAGCTTGATAGCGGGTGATATGATAGCGCGCTATCTTTTGCTTAGTGTAGCGAGTTAGAGTGAAATGGTGCAAGGTTTTATCGCGTTGTCGAATCAATCATGACGACGCGATAAAATTACGTCATTAATTTACCATCCTTTGATAAAATATCCTGTCATAAATAGCCTACAGCAAATTTATGATGGCATTGATAATTACTACAAAAAGAAATGTCATAAAAAGTTACGTACCATATCTTAGGAACATAAAACTATGTTAACGTTGGATTTTCTTTCGATACCTACTACTGGCCATCAATTTGCAAAATTATAGGTAAAGTTATCAACAAACTTTTTTGAACGCCATGATGTAAGAGTAATACCTTCCGTAAAATGATTTACAATCAAATCATTGACTTGCGATGTATCGCACGATTCATAAGACAGGCCAGTCGTACCAGTTACGCTATTCAAAGTCAAAGTCAAAAGAATTTAATTCACTATAAAAACAAAATGTTTGCTCAATGAACATCAAAGCTGTTAGTTTTACAATTAATAGATTATGTGGAGAAATAACTAACAAAGAAACTCCGCATTTATTCTTATGATTGTTATGTGAAAGTGGATTCCCACGCATTTTAAAGCTTTGTAACGGTACGCACCATACAATGATATCAACCCTTTGTATGTCCCTACTGCTGGGGAATGGGCATACATTGCAGGAACGTTACGATCGTATTCAGTAGTTTATTATGACTTTTGGAGGTACACTGCGTACCGTGAACCATGAAATTGTAGTTCTATGAACAGGCCCTAGGCTGTCGGTCTGCCCACTGACCGTCGTCCTGTTTTAGGTCTCCACTACGAGTATAATGTCCGCCTCAGTATTCAAGAAAACTGGTGAATTCATGCAGCATTGGTTTCTTTGTGCAGAATTCGATGCTTTGATTCTACACCAGTATGAGCTGCGCCTTACAATGCCTCAACTGAAGTCGTAAATACATCAACCTGTACACGCGCCAGCTCTACTTAGTAACGTTATTGACGAATTGCAACGAAAACGTAGGTAACATACCAGAGGCCAGCTCAAACGGACTATTCATGGTCTTATGGACTAAAATATTCCTTCCACCACGTCATCTCTCTCTCTCTTTTTTTATTCATATTATTAATTTCACATTGTTCCAGTACTTACCTAAGCATCATCATCACTATCAATCATCATCATCACGTCTCGACCGAGGGCCACGGGTTTCTTCCCTAAAGATGGCATAGGACATACTCCACCACGGGGGCCAAGTCCGCATGGGTGGAGGCTTGCAAGACTTGTGACAAGACAAGTGCCTTGTCTCTTAAGCATATACTTTTTCTTATTAAGCATATTATTTTCCAGAGAACTACATTGATCGGCTAAGCTCAGTGGATTAGAAATCTGTAGTGTCAGCAGGTCAATTTGTAAAAAATCGGTGGTGTAAACCAAGTTCAAGAGTGGAGACCTGGAATCGGAAAACGTATCGGAGGATTCCCTGTGACTAAGTGGAGAGACGACACTCGCAAAGCAATGGACAGTGAATGGAAAACGAGAGCCGAAGATCGGGCTCGGTGGCGTATTCGGGATAGGCAGTGGACTGACGCCGGCTGATTATGAGTAAACTTCATGTAGATCTGTTTCACTATCGGGGGACACGGCAGTGACCCCGCCAAGTCGAGCGCGAAGCAAATACTGCCGTACCATCTTTACTGGAACCATTTCGCCGCATTTCCAGGTCCCTATTTGAAAACCTCTGGACAACACCAGAACACAAAAATTTTCGCCATCCAGTAAGCTACGCTCACGTACTTAAAATCAGAAATTTCATGTTTGTGGGTCTTTTAGGTAAGCAGCGACTGCGAAGTTTCGCATTTACGAAACTCTCTCTCTGATCATAGAAAAATAGAACTAGTACTTCCCATAAACTCAAAGAGCTGAAATTTGGTACAGAGTTAGGGTTTAATGGCCACATAAAAACTAAGACTTAACTCTAGATCTACTACCAACTCTACTACCAGACTAAATCAAAGATCTTGAGTACCTGGTGACCGTGACAGTACCAAGACAAGAGTGAACACAAGAGCCCAACCAAACTATTAAAAAATTATTATTTATTTTATTATTTCGGTCAAAATATAATGCATTGGACTAAGAGTGGCGGTGAGATCCACATACGTCGCTAGATGGCGCTGACTGTATTTTAAAACGCGCTTACGTTTTGTTTATCCGATAATCTTTTATGGCGAAGTGGCAACCAGCCGCGTTACAGTAGTTTACCACATTCAGAAGAATGTAGTAGAAAGGCAGTAGAAACCAGTAGAGCCTTATTCCAACACAGACGGACTTCTTATCACGGCCAAGTCACACATCATTAAGTATAATAGTAAAGAAATCGCAGTAAGGAACCTTAGACTTGGCACGAGTTTGTATAGATTTCATTACTTTCTAGAGATAAACGAGCAGCTCCATCGAGACTTGGCTAGTTTTTACAGAATGTTTATGGTGGGATACTTTTTTCATGTTGTGGGTACTTGAAATTAAGGTAAATTATAGCTGTCCTTTGTGCATGTTAATAATAGGATGTTAAAACATATTTAAAGGCTAAAAATTCCACCCATGCCGGGATTCGAACCCGCGACCTCTGGCTATCCGTGCCAGCGCTCTTTCCAACTGGGCTAATGGGCGACTCACCGGCATCAGTAAAATTTCGAACCTCTTTACACTATGCTCTGTATTACGTACAGGCAGCGACATCTGGCTTAAGTTAATTGCATTTTTAGCCTCTAAATAGGTTAATAAAATTGTCCTTAGCACGGGTTAGTGCATAAAAAATAAAAATAGTATATGTCGTCGTCAAAAAATATAAAAATAGTAGATGTCGTGAGTCGCCCATTGGCTCAATTGGTAGAGCGCTGGTACGGATAGCCAGAGGTTGCGGGTTCGAATCCCGGCATGGGTGAAATTTTTAGCCTCTAAATAGGTTTTTAAAAATAGTATATTAATAGGATGTGTTAGTCTTTACTATTGAATTTTAAGTAAATTCAATGTCTATACCCAAGTAAATTAAATAAACATAGGTTTAGAACATTGGGGTAAAGTGGAAATGTGTACAAATGACAAAGACTAAAATTATAATAGGTATCTACGTCCTTCTGCAAGTCCGCAGTCATAGTTAGGCCGATACTCTCTCTCTCTCTCTCTCTGAAAGAAGGCCTGCGCCCTGCTGCTGGACTTATACCTATAGGCTACACAAAAATATGACAACCTATGCTTTTACGTAACCTCACCGGGATACAACGTGACAGTACAACAGTAGCCTTGACATAATTATGTTCCTCTTAATTTTCTCCTAAAATTATTACTTCGAATCGTTACTGCAATATAAAGAATGCTTGCGAAACTTAATGTTCCCAAAAATGGCACCAAAAACGTTGCGCTTCATCGTAAAACAAAAGACAAGCGCATCGTATAAAAATTACCAACTACAGCGTGTACTTTGCGAGCCTCAAAGGGCCCTCGAGGCCTCACCGCCAAGGGCTCTTGGCCTGAGAGGCACTTTATTGGATCTAAACATAACAGGAGCGGTGTATTGACTGCCGGAAGACTTAGGAGAGGCTGCACTCTGGAGTGTGGGAGAGTTGTCGACGAGCAAAGAAATGCGAGTCATAATGGAGTGGAGTTTTTTGTTATTTTTTTCTCCGAATGATATTAATTTTGAAATGGACACCTGGTTTGACTTGTAACGTTCATTAAGCCGTAGTTTTTACGCTTCTTTAAATAAAACTTTTTCATTTCACTTCACAATAGGCATTTGATGCTAAAATAAAAAGTAACCTGGATTTTTCACCAATAGTTTTGAAAATAGAGGTATTGTCAAAAACTGTTTTTTCTGTTACACTATTTATCCAATATGGTGACGCAAGTGACAAAGATCTGAGATGGCAATATTAGCAATCGGAAAAAGCTCATTGAAATCTATAAAATTGCTTATTTTCAAAACTCCCGGAAAACCTAACCGGTTTCAGGTTTCTACTAGTATCATAATAATAATGACATAATTCAATTTAAAATTTTCAGGAATTGGAACCTGTTTTCGTAACATCTTTTGTCGCTCTGGAAAGAGTAATGTGGGGAAACTGATGTACGGGGATATTCTTTTGCCAACAGTATTGCCTAGAATGGGAATCAAGGAAACGTTGCCGTTAGTTAGGTTAGTTTGTACTATTCATGGTGCTTACTGCATGCATGGGATCTTGTTAGGTGGGTAAACGCACTAACTACCTCTAATGTATTACACTCATGATTTAGGAAAAGATGGTCAAATTCAACTACCTGTCTTAAATTTATCTAAAAGTATTAGAACAGCCTTAAATGTGTCAAAAATAATCAGAAGCCACACACAATTCAATAACTGAAAATAACAAAGTCAAATTATCACACAATATGCAAAGATATAATATACTTTTTTTTATTTTTAATGCACTAACCCGTGCTAAGGACAAATTTAAAAAACCTATTTAGAGACCTATTTAGAGGCTAAAAATTTCACCCATGCCGGGATTCGAACCCGCAACCTCTGGCTATCCGTGCCAGCGCTCTACCAATTAAATAGGTTTTTAAATTTGTTCCTTAGCACGGGTTAGTGCATTAAAATAAAAATAGTATAACCTATTTAGAGGCTAAAAATTTTTTTCACCCATGCCGGGATTCGAACCCGCAACCTCTGGCTATCCGTGCCAGCGCTCTACCAATTAAATAGGTTTTTAAATTTGTTCCTTAGCACGGGTTAGTGCATTAAAATAAAAATAGTATAACCTATTTAGAGGCTAAAAATTTTTTTCACCCTTGCCGGGATTCGAACCCGCAACCTCTGGCACGGATAGCCAGAGGTTGCGGGTTCGAATCCCGGCATGGGTGAAATTTTTAGCCTCTAAATAGGTTTTTTAAAGATATAATATCTTTGCAAATTGTGTGATAATTTGACTTTTTTAATTAAAATGACTTTGATAATTTGACGTTGTGTATGATTATCATACAACGCGGCCTGCTCGTCGGAGGTGGAATAATGATGTTAACGCCTCCATGAACGGGAACTACTTAAGTTGCTGAAAGTGCTAAATTAAAAATAAAGTGTTAACGAGACAGACTTTCGAAAAAAGAACTGGTGTTTGTAAAGACTCGCAACTGAATTCGATTTATTATATTTTATTTGCTAATTAAAGCCAAAGTAGGAAATTCTTGCATTTCATTATAATCAAGAAGACCTGCGGCCTTAACACTGACGTTGGCGATGGTCATGCATTCTGCGCCAAAGCTTGGTGCCAACAATATCTAACTAAAGTATAGATGCCCTCAAAAGCTCTGGAGTAAGTCCCTGCGGACCCAAGACGTGTACAAAGGAGTTCTTTTGTCTCCTAAAACCTAGTTATCGGTTATTCTTTTGTTAGACTCAGTGGGCTCGTTAAAGTTCTTAATGGTTTTGTTTGGGCTTAATTTTTTAAGGTACCTTTAAAAATTCATCGTTTTAAAAACCTACTCAGGGGCTTTAAATTCCACCCGTGCCGGGATTCAAACCCGCGACCTCTGGCTATCCGTGCCAGCGCTCTTTCCAACTGAGCTAATGGGCGAATCACCGACATCAGTGAAATTTTGAACCTCTACAATATTCTGTGTATTAGCCTCTAAATAGGTTTTTAAAAGTGTCCTTAGCACGGGTAAGTGCATTAAAAAGAATAAGTTTATCGTTGTTTGTAATAAAAAATATACTTGTGAACATCGATACACAATGCTTTTGTAGCAAACATTGCCTTTACCTTCCGATACAAGTATTTCACCAAATGGATTCAATTTTGAAAGCGGTGCATTTTGAAACCGCAAGTCAAAACCAGATATTGCCGTGAAATATACTGTAGACTGAAGATAAAGTCCCGCTTTTGCTTTGATACTTGACACGACGTTTGGGTGAAATTTTAATATCTACAATGAAAGTACACACATTATATGCACACAAACACATACAATTCAACCAGACAGGTAGGCAGAGCTATTTACGTACCGTGCGCGGGAATATTCCTAACGTTCGGGTACATCACCAATATAACCACGAGCCACAGCAGCTGAGCGAACGCGTCTCGCGTACCTTTTGAATTGATAAATGAAAAGAACCTATTTAGAGGCTAAAAATTCCACCCATGCCGGTATACGCAAAAGTAGATACTCGGGGCTGCAAGTGATGCAAATGTTGTTGCAACAGCCAGATGTTGTTGCCTGTACATAATACAGAGAGTATTATACTATTTTTATTTTTAATGCACTAACCCGTGCTAAGGACAAATTGAACAAAACAGAGAGTATTGTAAAGAGGTTCGAAATTCCACTGACTCCGGTAGTCACCCATTGGGTCAGTTGGGAGAGCGCTGGCACATTTAGCCGAGTCCCGACTCGAACCCGCGACCTCTGACTAACTGTGCATTGCGTGCATGGCTGCAATTTTTAGCCTCTAGATAGGTTTTTTAAATTGTCCTTAGCACTTCAAGGGTTAGTGCATTTAAAAAAAGAATATTATGATGAATGGTATTTTAAACGGTCCTTTACGATACTATAATGCTGCAATGTCAGTCTCGGATTACCAGCGCCCAGCACACTTTCTAACCGAGCCTTTTATAAGCCAGATCGATGTTGTATACCTGGAGTTTTATTAATCATTTGAAAGTGTATGATATATCATTCTGCTTAACCTGAAAACGAGAGGACTTGGAAATTTCAAAGTAGTTTTAAGCTATATTCTACATACGAAACTGTTACTTTGATGCCCACTGACAGACATATGATTCTCTCATTTCCAAGCTAAGAGCACAGTCTTGTGCCGTCTGCATATAGCGACTCCCCGCCACCGTAACCATGTCGTCAGACCATCTGCTGGAGGGCCTAACCACGTCTGCGGTCGCCATGTTAGAACTTTTCCGCCTCAACGGCCAATACGGGCCTCACTTGTCTCCACATAATTATCATCTGGCAAGACAAGGTTCTTATTTTGGACATTTTCTGTTCATAATTTTAATTAACGACGTTCTAGATGTGTTCCATAACTCCCAAGTCCTCATGCACGCTAATAAGATTTTAATACATCGATCCGTGATCAATATATTAAAACGGCGGTGAATAACTGCAAAATACCACACACCCGCTGGCCGTGAAGATTCACGGCCAGCTGGCGGACATCCAGAAAAACGGGGGCCTGATCCGGTTTTACTGGATCAAGGCCCACGTCGGGATCCCCGGCAACGAACGCGCGGATGAGTTGGCCAAGAGGGCGGCGTTGTCCCGCAAAGACGCGGCAGCCTATGACCTGTATCCCGTCTCACACGCAAAACTGCAGGTGAGACGGGAGACAGTGGCAAAGTGGCAGACCCGCTACAGCGAGTCTGCCACAGGCCGCGTCACCTCGCTGTTCTTCCAGGACGTCGCATCGGCCCACAAAGTCCTTGGCAAATTCACGATGTGCAATGCCAAGGCGCAGCTCCTCACGGGGCACGGCGGCTTTCGAGCGTACGAGTACCTCCACAGGTTCAAGCTCGCGGGGAGTCCGTCCTGCATCTGTGATGACGAGACTCCCGAAACGCTGGAGCACCTGCTGGAGGAGTGCCCCCGTTTTGGAGCTGCTAGGGCTGATTGCGAGATACGCCTGGGAAGAGCGGTGAGGTGCGAGGCGTTCGCCGCCTTTATGGCCGACTCCAAGAGTCGAGAGGCCTTCCTTGCTTCGCCCTGGGGGTGACGCGCGCGGCCGCGAGGGCGAATGGGGGCCGGTCTTAGCCCGGGCGAGACAAATGCTCCTAATCAGGACATTAATAAATATTTTAGCTTGTGTAATTATATTTTAAGAATCATCATAATAATTTAAATTTTAATAACTTCTATTGTACCCCGGCGCCTTGCTTGTGACTACTCGACGGAGTAAACAGAGATTAGGCGTCGGGGTTAACACGACATTGTACATTTTATTTTAAACCTTAATTTAATCTACTTTATTTTAGGCTTTTACTTTATTTTATTTTCATAAATGTCGCCTCAAGTGTAAATGGGTTTAAATTTAAAAGAGAAATTAAAAAAAGAAAAAAAAAATCGAATACAGAAAAAAAAAACATAGGACAGAAAAAAAAGAATAAACCCATTAGACTAAGACATATTAGATAATATTAATTCAAAGTTTTTTTTTTAACATTGACACCCGCATTGCAAAATATATTATATTGTAAAAACCTATTTAAGTTTTAACCTATCACTATTTTAATTTTACCAATTTCATATAATGTTCATTTTAAACTTTTTATCACAATTTATTGACCTAACATTTTAATCATAATCTATTGACTTAATTTATTTTACATTTTATTCAAATTTATTGACTTAATTTGTTTTCCATTTTATCCAAATTAGACTTAAAGGTTGCCACGTAGTGAATGGTGGCAGTTACCTAGACCAAAATAAAAAAAAAAAAACTGCAAAATACAATCGCTGTTTATCAATGGTGCATTCGTAAGAATTTTCCAGTTAATCCGGGAAACGAATACGGGAATTTTGCCATTTGATATCAAGTTAAAAATAACGGCAAAAATAAAAGTAAACGACCTTGGGCTTAAAAAACGATATCCCATTAATGTCATGTTTATTCGGCCATTCACGATTCAAAGGCACATCTGAGTTGCCTCCCCTGGGGCGCTACAATTCCTAAATTTTGTAAGAATATAAAGAAATAAAATTTACGTTACTTCTTTAATAACGCTTCTTTCGTTTACGTCGAGGGTAAAGATAACCTCGGGAGGAGTTAAGGTGTTATTTACCGCCGGAACTTTGCATTCCCTATTCACGCGAGTGGTTTCAAATTCATATTTTAATTCCTATTACGTTTTTGGTGGTATTTTTTTATTATTTTACGGCTCGTCGACTAAGATAAGTTTAATAACGATAAATAGATAGATAGAGAACAATTTATTGCAAATAAACAAGAGAAGTACATAGATATTTCTCAACCTAAGAGTGCAGACGCTGGCCTCATCAGTAAAAATGATCTCTTCCAGACCTTTGGATGGACTAGATCTATACATTGGGGAAGTTGTTGAACATCAACAAAGCAATTATTTCAGATATATACGAAACCCAACTCCACCAATCCGGACTTGGCCCCCATGGTGGAGTATGGCCTAGCTATACCTTCCTTAGGGAAGAGACCTGTGCCCCTCGGTAGGGACACAATGGATTGATGATGATGATGATACGAAACCCGGACTTGGCCCCCGTGATGGAGTATGGCCTAACCTTCCTGCGATACAGTTCGAGACCCGTGCCCCAGCAGTGGGGACATACAAAGAGTTGATATCGATATACGAAACTATATTAGACTTTTTCATTAAAACGTTTACTTTATGCAGGGAGCATTTAAATTTAACGCCGTTTTTAAAAAGTGTGCTCACAGCTCGGAGATATTTCACATTCAGAGGCGCGTAGTGCAAAAATATCTTACGCTGTAAAATAATCCGTGTCTGCATTTGCCATTCATTGCGCTTTACATACTACCGAGAGACATTTTTATTTTCAAATGTAAAATTGCCGTTTCGACGCAGCCGTTTCAGCTCGGCTAAGGCGGGAAAATCGACTTTGAATCACCTGTAATAGAGCCCGATTTAGCATAAATGTGCGGGTTGACTTTAAAAGATATAGCGAGACAATTCACAGTTCTAAAAAGGAAGCTGAGGCAAAGAGAACTTGGAGTAAGTGTAGGGGGGCGATTCAGGATAATATAGTCCTGGTGAAAGCGCACGATTCTTTGGGACGTTCCTTTGAATTTTGAATAAAGATATTGTTCTTGGTTGAACGGAGTTACGGAATAAGACCCTGAAGGAAAGAGCAAGGGAAAGATACCGATATGAAGCAATGATGAAGAGGAAGTGGAACTAAACCGAACGCTGACTTTTAAAATACTGGTACTTGTTTGTTTGAACTTTTGAACGAAAACATTTCTCTTGTTTGCTTTGTCGGCGAAGGCGTAGGAAAATATGGTTTTTGTGTGATAATTTCTGTTTTTCCAACGTCTTTTTGAAGCAGAAGAAGAAAAATCATTTAAACATCATTTAAATTATTCAAAAATCTGTACGTAATACAGAGAATAGTGTAAATAGATTCGAAATTTCACTGATGCTGGTAAGTCGCCTATTTGCTCAGTTGGATAGAGCGCTGGCACGGATAGCCAGAGGTCGCGGGTTCGAATCCCGGCATGGGTGGAATTTTTAGCCTCTAAATAGGTTTTTAAAAATCATTTGTTATAGAAACATTATACACGCCACAGTAACAAAACAAACTTATGAAAGATAGATATCAGTTTTTTGTGTCCGACAATTAACAAAATACAAGAATAGAAATGAAATAAATAAGGTTTTATTCAAAGTAGCGCAGATTTAAAAAGTCATGCATTTTAAATGCTTGAATTCCAGACATCATTGTCATCTAAATAATCCTTAATATTATAGTAGCTCTTTTGGCACAAAGTGTACTTTACACATTTTTTGGACCGCGTTTCAGTCAAACTCAATATATCTTCAGGGATTTGATTGTAGAAACGTATAAAAATACAGGATGTTTAACATTTAAAAGACAGTTTGGCAAACAAAGAGATGCAAGCTCAGCATGTGCGGTGCATAATGCTTGGTGGTATTATGACGGCGTTGATTTGCAGTCTGCTCCCATTTATCTTAATAGTGAATACTACATGCTATAAAAATAATTAATACAAATAATAAATAAAATTTATATAAAACTAAATATAGGTACAGAGATAAAAAATACTTTACACATACGCACAGCCTCACTTATAATAACATTTTATTAAATAAAATATAGCATTAAAAATTGGAGGAAGTAGTTAGTTAGACCTCATATTTCCGCACTGAGTCTCGTAGTTGGGCCACGACCTCCGAGAAGGCGGTAGCGCATTTGCCTACCTAACGAGAGGTCCCGGGTTCGATCCCCGGCTGAGGACGAAAAAAAAACCCCAGGTCTTGGATGTTTACATGTTTGTGATGTCGCTGTTTCTGGTTACCACGGTACAGGGTATCCTAGTGTGGGGCCAGAAACAATGTATGTGCCAGTATGTAAATGTTGAAAAAAATTGTACGTAGCAAGCGCCGAGATACGTTAACACTTCAGACACTAGGGTTTCCTTACGATGGTTTCCTTCAGCGAGTGGTGTGGTATTGCTACTATAATATCCCATATGTTCGTAACTTAGCAAAGAAAGTCATTGGTACATGCCGGGGTTTGAACCCACGACCCCCCGATTGAGAGGCCGGCGTTCTACACCGCTCCGCTACCACCGCTCTAAAAAAGGGAGGTAAACGAAAGTTCACTGCGTGCCACTGCTGCTATAAATGGCGACTGACTCACTGATATGCCTCCAGCGCTGATTTTCAGTCAGTGCCAGGTATTTAACCTCAAGTTTCTTAACTTGAGTTTTAATATCTGGTGCTTACATTTCTGCGGTAAAACAGAACAAAAGACTTTGCTCTATAAAATGACAGATAATTCTTAAGTAGGATTTAATATTTAACGCAACTATAAATTAGGTAATATTAAAAATCAAAAATTTTTTAACCAACTTAGAAAAATAGAGCTTCTTAAAACATGATTACGCGAACGTGCAACTTTTTACAAGCTTAGTTTTCGATACGAATATAAAATATTTTTTCTGTATCAAAAACTTACATTTTACATTGGACATTGACATTCAGCAAACAGAAAGTAAATTCTTTACATTGAACTAAAACTGATTTTATTTCATTAATTTCATTTTAACGACCTTATTTACAAAACAAAATTCCTTAAAACACTCCTCAGAGTCATATTATACAGTCTTGGCTGTGGTCACGGTAAGGGGAAAGACGATCAGATTATCTGAACTGCCACTACGTGCCTCTCAAACGAAAGGTGATATTTATAAAAGCACGATACGACTAAAATACTCCAACTTTGGTGTTTTTATGAATTCAGCCGTCCTTTTTACTACTTTTATCTGTTAAATCGATTTCAACCCTGTATGTCCCCACTGCTGAGGCACGGGTCTCTTCCTGCATTGCAGGAAGGTAAGGCCATTAACTCCACCACGGGGGCCAAGTCCGGGTTGGTGGAGGTTTGTAAGACAGTGGCGGGCCTTACTGTCAAAAGTTATCAAGCCGCCCATAAGGCCTGTGACATGGCTTAGCGACTGCCATTGGGCGGGCGGGCAGGCAGGCAGGCAGGCAGGCAGGCAGGCAGGCAGGCAGGCAGGCAGGCAGGCAGGCAGGCAGGCAGGCAGGCAGGCAGGCAGGCAGGCAGGCAGGCAGGCAGGCAGGCAGGCAGGCAGGCAGGCAGGCAGGCAGGCAGGCAGGCAGGCAGGCAGGCAGGCAGGCAGGCAGGCAGGCAGGCAGGCAGGCAGGCAGGCAGGCAGGCAGGCAGGCAGGCAGGCAGGCAGGCAGGCAGGCAGGCAGGCAGGCAGGCAGGCAGGCAGGCAGGCAGGCAGGCAGGCAGGCAGGCAGGCAGGCAGGCAGGCAGGCAGGCAGGCAGGCAGGCAGGCAGGCAGGCAGGCAGGCAGGCAGGCAGGCAGGCAGGCAGGCAGGCAGGCAGGCAGGCAGGCAGGCAGGCAGGCAGGCAGGCAGGCAGGCAGGCAGGCAGGCAGGCAGGCAGGCAGGCAGGCAGGCAGGCAGGCAGGCAGGCAGGCAGGCAGGCAGGCAGGCAGGCAGGCAGGCAGGCAGGCAGGCAGGCAGGCAGGCAGGCAGGCAGGCAGGCAGGCAGGCAGGCAGGCAGGCAGGCAGGCAGGCAGGCAGGCAGGCAGGCAGGCAGGCAGGCAGGCAGGCAGGCAGGCAATATATAATAGTACAGACGGCGATTTTATCACTAAAAGTAATCTCTTCCAGACAACCTTTGGAAGGACTGGACTAATATATTGGAGAAGGAATTAGATGTACAAATATACAAGATTATTATAAAGGTATAAATCAATACAATTGGTCAATGATCTATGATATTTGTCTATCTGTGCACTAAGTTTCATGTAAATACGTTCAGCTTTTATTGCTTGACTTAGTAACAAACATCCAGACATGTTCACAAACTTTCCCAAATTTATAATATTTTAGTAGGAGATTGGCTACTAATTTCCATAAAGTGGCTAAAACGAGCTAAATAAACGGGCCAGCGACCGCGCCGGAATAAATACGAGATATTACCGCACTATTTACCCTCGTGAAAGCGAACATCTGTTTTCATTTCCAAATTATTATTGCGCCAGGATGTGGCTTGCTGAATATTCCTTGCTGAGCAAAGTGCGTAAGTCACGTTTCTGTAGTGTCTTCTCTTGGATACCGTAAAGTCACTTGTTTACTCTATTTGTTTATCCCTTAATCAAACCGTGGGAGTATAGCTCCCACATTCATTTTTATTTTTTTAACAAACGTGGCTACATAATTACCACAATATATCATAGAAAATAAATGTCGATACATTTCCGAACGATAAAAAAAAAACAAAGTGACACAAGGTATTGTTCAGGTGACAGTTGACAGTCGTTTAGCTTCGCCGGTTTTTTTCGCTTTTTTCCCCCGTTTGTGCGAAAGAATTTGTTTTTTTTGTGAGAAAAACAAAAGGGAAGTCGTGAATTTTTTTATTTGTTATAGTTTTTGAGTATGTTTTTGTATTCGTATATAAATTTTAACGAATAAACGTAAATTGAAGTGATGCTGGGTCTTTGAACTATGTGGAAGATATGCTCCCATGGTCCGATTAGGTGGCCGTATTTTGCTACCAGCCATATGGTGGAATTGTGATTTATGTACTATTATTATCATTTTCAGATTGTAAAATGTCTCGAAGAGTGGTATTGCACGACGATGAAATTCCGAGGCAGTTGGAAGCACTGGAGTCTTCAGAAGATGAGGATATTGAACAGTTTCGTTTCAGCGATACTGACTTAGAAATGGATATTGATTCTGATGAAATCCGCCTGTCAATGCCTAGTGAACACTATGGTAAGAAAGGAACATATAGAAGATGCCTTTTTTGCAGCACTAGAGCGAAAGAAGTAAGGACCAACTATGAGTGTAAAATTTGTGAGGTGCCGTTGTGCTTTGTACCTTGTTGGGAGTCATTACATACAGCAAATATATCATAAAATAACTAAACAGTATTTTATTTATTTCAGCTAAATGATAATTTGAATTTATAGAAAGATAATGCATGTAAACGACATTATAATGTCTAGATTTATTTGATTTAGAAATGCTCTAATTGGGCAATGGTAGAATAGCTCCCACATAAAATTCCAAAAAAAACAAAAAAGTAAAAAAAAAAATATTTGGATATTAAGTCCTAAAAGCATTTTAATCACTACATAATATTAAGTCCTTAAAGCATTTTAATCACTACATAATATTAAGTCCTAAAAGCATTTTAATCACTGCATAATATTAAGTCCTAAAAGCATTTTAATCACTACATAATGTTCATGTAACAAATATTTTAATTAAATTGACGGTGCCTTATTAAGGGTTATTTTGCAACGAAGCATAGTTAGACCTGAGATTTCCGCACTTAGCCTCATAATTGGGCCATTGTACGTAGTGAAGCTGTCAGTTTACTCCAGCCAGCCTATCTCTTTCCAGAAAGCCAGCAGTGCTCCGATGTCCGATTGGTACCCACGATACGGGGTCTCCTAGTGTGGGTGCCGCTGGAAATGTACCTAAATATAAGTATTTTTGCTTTTACTTTTTTTATATGTCACTGTGGGCTTCCTGAAGGGACCCCGGCTTCCCAATAATGGCGGTCCGTTGCTTTTCCACGCCTTCACAGTGAACGGTTGCAACGAAGCATAATATAGACTAGCGTTCAATGTCGCAAAGTGCAAAGTAATCATTTTTAGCTGGTCCCGTAAGCCAATTGCAGCATCGTACTCTTTGAGCGGTATGGTGTTACAGAGTGCTTAGTGCGAGTTTTTTAACTACTCGATCGCGTTAACGTAAACTCATATTTATATGGCATCGAGGAAGCGCCACCTAGCGACAACTGTGGAAATTAATATTGCTGAGTGCGAGTTGTAATGGTTTACGTTGAGAAGTGAACACGTTTACCAGCCAAAACACGAATAAACAAGTGCGAGTTGTACTGTGACAGCGTTTTGCCAGTTCGAACGGTTAACTCACTCATACTCACTACTCAATGCTCGATTAACGCGGTAGTAAAGTTATTCGATTGGATCTGTCAAACTTGCACTAAGCACTCTGAGAGTGACTAATATAAAATACCTTGGTTTAGAGAGAGAGAGAGAGAGAGAGAGAGAGAGAGAGAGCACTTTATTGTAGTACATAAAAATGGAAATTGCACAGATATTTCTTAACCTAAGAGTACAGACGGCGGCCTCATCACTAAAAGTGATCTCTTTCAGACAACCTTCGGATGAACTGGACTAATACATTAAAGAAGGAAGAAGATGGGCAAAAACAAACATGAAAACGATAATTTCAGAGGTTCCAACAGTTTGAATAAATAAAATTATCAACAGATACATACAAATAATTTACATTAATAAAAATATATTTTTTTTATTTTTATTGTTTATTGTTTATTCTTAAATTGTTGTTGTTGGACTCCAAGCTCAGTTTCCGTGACCATGTCACAAATGTATGTAAAAGCGCTAATAAAGTATTGGGCTTCATCATGAGAACAGCGCAGTTCCGGAATATAAGAGTGGCCATCATGCTATACAACGCGTTTGTTCGTAGCAAACTAGAATATAGTGCAGTTACATGGGATCCTCACGAAACTAAATACACTCTGATGATAGAGCGGGTCCAAAGGAAATTTGCCAGGTGTATTTACAAGCGGATGTATGGAAGTTATCCATTTCTTAACCCGTCTCTATTTGTGTATGGTATGGTAGGCTTCGATACATTGGAATTGAGGCGGAAACTACAACTAGGCATTCATTACTGTTTGCTTGCGCGGAATGGCATCTATAATCCTGGTATACTGGGCAGCATCAGACTATTCATCCCGGATAATTACTTGCGCTGCGCTGCCGTGGTATGACAAAACACTGTATCTATAGATACAGTGTTTTGAAGTAACATGAATAATTCGATTCTTTTTTTTTTTTTAAATCATTTATTTTTGCTTAAAGACACACACACATAAAGCACCACATAAAAAATAATTACATAAAATAGTTTAAGTACAAATACGCTTTATCTTAAATACTAACTCACATGCATCGATTTCTACGGCTTTATCTTAAATACTAACTCACATGCATCGATTTCTACGGCATTTTAGGCCGTATGTGGGTGTGCCACATAAGCTCAAAAAGGCCGTATCTCAGTATAATGGTACCTACTTTAAATAAGTAGATATTCTACTGATTTTCAGCTACGGCCAAAGTGTGAGAACGGCAATGATATTTGAATAAAACAACTACAATATTTAAAATAAAAATAGGTACAAAACGACCTTTAACCATAAACAATAAATTATACAGAATAAACCGCTCTGCTCTTTAATAAAACAAATAATTCCTTAATTATTACTTGATTATGACTATTTTACTAGCAAGAGTTGCACTGTGTATAATTAGTAGTGTGTTGTTAGTGCATATATTATTCAGACAATGATTCAATAATACATATAATAATGATTCAATTTCTCCATTCAATATAATATAACATAAATATGATTTAATAATAACAATTATTCATTCTACAAATATTCATTTTTATTAATTTATTAACACGCATTAATATTTAAATGTCAACCCATAGACACCCATTTAAAATAAGAAATAAAAAAATTGTTCAACCGCTAAATCTCTCACTATCATAAATCCTCCTGCTAGAAACTCCCAGTTTTTTGTAACTCTAGCAAGTAAGCTTTAAAATGATTTTTGAAAGTAATTTTCACCTATATTTGCCTTATGGGTGGAGGAATATTGTTCCAGCATTTGGTTGCGTGATAGCGGAAACTGCCAGTGAAAGCTGCTGTGCGGTGTCTGTGGATCTCAAGAGGCTGCCGCGCTGACCTGGGATGTGCAGATGCAAATTGAGAGAATATCAGCTTTTGATAAAGATATTCTGGGCATTTATAATGGATAATATCAAACATGAGCGAGGCTAGATGCACAAGCCTACGCGAGCCCATGTTAAGCGTGGATGTTTCGTTGAAATATGGAGTCACGTGACCACGAGGAGGAATGTCAAAGCAATATCTGCAGCATGCGTTCTGTACCCGCTGTATTAGACGTTGTGATTTATAAAGCAGTCGTGGCCCATAAACCAAGTCAGCGTAGTTAAGCCGAGACAGAATCAGAGACTCACATACAGTTATACGTGCTTTTTCACTTAGTAGGTTACGAATCTTGTACAAAATTTTTAATCTATAAAAGCAGTTCTTTACTAGGCTCGCAATATCAGTTTCAAATCGCAGTTCACCGTCCATGACCAAATTCCTCGCTTCCTCAACACGATCAATAACTTTACCTAGTATCTGTATTTTAGGTGAAGCGTTAATAAAATTTTTTATTTGTGTCTTTGTACCCAGTACCATGTATTTAGTTTTAGCCGGATTTAATTTGAGCGCGTTCCTCTCAGACCAATTGGCTATCCTGTCCAAGTCCGCATTCATTTCTTTCAATGCCTGTGGCATTCTATCAGGGACTTCACCTATGTAAACTTGCAGGTCATCGGCATACTGATGGTACATGCTATTCTCTATTACCCTGACGAGATCCGCACAGTATACGGTATAGAAGAGGGGGCCAAGTATAGAACTTTGCGGAACACCGCGGCTAACAAGTTTGGGAGTGGAAATAAGATCAACACCGTCACGCCTTCGAAGCTTTACGGATTGGTAGCGGTCATTCAGGTAACTACCGAACCACTTTACAGCGTTTTGATCCAGCCCGTAGTATGCTAGTTTTGATAGCAATAGAGGAACACTAATACTGTCAAAAGCTCGTGAAAAATCCAACAAAGTCAGGACCGTACCTCGACCAGCGTCCTGCTCTGCCAGTATGTTGTCGGTGACATCAAGCAATGCCGTTACAGTACCGCGAACTCTTCGGAAACCCGACTGCCGTGATGGCAATATATTATGACTCTCCATGTAGTTTAATAATTGATAGTATACCGCCTTTTCTAGTATTTTTGACAAAAACGGCAGGATACTGATTGGTCTCAAATCTTTAGGTTCACTTGGTTGGTCGACCTTTGGCAAAGGGGTAACCAACGCGTTCTTCCATTGAATTGGAACTATTCCAGATAAAATAGATTTATTAACAATAGCCGTAATTACCTCCAATGTTCTTGGAAGTGTCAGCATTATCATTTCCCTCCCGATTCCGTCACTACCTGTAGCATCCGACGTAATAGACGTAATGTATTTCAAAACATCTGATTCACTAACCGATTGTAATGTCAATGTCGCGGAATCGTATCTCCTACAATTAAATACGTCGATCTCCGAAAGAGGGACTGCGTCATTTGCAGGGATATCTAAAAAGTACTCATTAATTTTATTAGGATCCCCAAGACAGTCCGGAAGGTAATCTGCTTTACTTGGATTCGTTAATATTTTCGTTTTCATATTTTTCCAGAAAGTTTTGCTGTCACTAACATTGGAGTTCACACAGTGGTTAAAATATGCTCGCTTTTCTCTATATAAGCTCTGCCTGACCAGTGACTTAAGTTCTATATAATATTTCTTGTGAGAATCTGACTTAGTTCGCTGATATTTCAAGCAAGCTTTGTCTCGTAGTCCGATCATGAACTTCAACATATCTGTTACCCATGGTATCGACCGTCTATTTCTAGTTCGTATCGTTATTACTGGTGCATGTTTATCAAAGATACATTTAAGTTCCGTACTAAATTTTGTGGTCATAGCACCAACAGAGTCCAATCCACATATACTCCCCCAGTCAAAATCACGGACATCCTTGTTAAAACTATCCAAATCCAAATCAGTCAGAGGCCTATACGTAATAATTTTAGGTGGCACTTTGAGTTTCTTTAAGGCCATAGTGACATTAATCATAGAGTGCCCGAACGATCCCGTAATATTTGTCACTAATACCTCACGAACTTGACAGTTGGTACATACTTCAATCAATGACTCCGATTCAGTTGTGGATTGTGTGTATTCACTAACTACTTGATTAAGATCCATTGAATGCAAAAATTGTTTAGATTTAATTGTTTTACAGTCTGACGACTCCAGAATATTTACGTTAAAATCTCCTAATAACACTATATAATCAAAATACGAAAACCTTGTGACCGAGTCAGTTAATACATCAATGAAAGTATCAATATTCATCCATTGTGGTCTATAAGCAGTACCTATCACCAGCCCATACCCATTAATTTTTGTAGAGATCCACATTTGTTCGATTGAAGCGTCCACGTTTTTCATGTATCGGACTCGTATATTGTCACTTATATAGAACCCTACTCCGCCACCCCGACCGCCATGCATATGTAGCGGACGAGGAATGCACCGTAGTCGATAGCCTGGCGGGGCGGGCGCACAAGCTTCCTGCCCCTCCCTCACCCACGTCTCATTGATAGCAACTACGTCGGCCGAAAATTTGTCCATTGCAATAAGGAAGTCATCGTGACCTGTATTCAGCGAACCAGCATTGTATAGCCCCAATTTAATAAACTTAGTTTTAGATTCCATGAGAAATTACTTTAGATAAAAGCGTAGCTACAAATAAGATTACATTTATAGCATTACATTCTAAGATTACATTCTTCGCCCTTAAGTACATGGCATGGTATCAAAAAAATGTGGAAAAAGTTTTAATAATACGTAAATTAGTCATAGTAAATAAGACTGTATAGCCAATATTATAGAGACCTGTTTTGACAAAATACTGTTTCTATAGATAGGTACCGTGTTTTGCCAAAACATGCTCGTGGTTTTTATGCCAAATAACTGTAGATGCAGTGTTTTGTCATAACAACTTTAAAACCTTTTCCTATTTGTCAAGAAAAAAAGCGGGTATTCAGTGCGAAGATTCTAGATTTTCGATAAGAGTCTATGTTATATGTTATGTATAGTCTGTAGGTATCAATGAAAATTATTATTTTCGGTAGCTATCGTGGGTAGATTATTACAAACTGTGAACTCATTAAATAAACATGTAAATTCCTAGTTTCTTTATTATTTCGTACAAGAACACTATATTGGCGACGAGTAATCAAGAAAATGGCTTTCTCAAGTATTGCGAGTGTTATGCCCGGAAAATTCGACCCCAGCAAAGATAAATGGGAGAATTACAGGGAGCAACTTTTCTTCGCATTGGAAGCTGCGGGAACATTAGATAGTGTGCAAAAACGTGCTTTGTTCTTGTCTCAGTGTGGAAAGGAGGCATTTGCGTTAATTGTCTCACTGTTGTCGCCCAAAAAGTCGAGTGAAGTGTCATTTGAGGAAATTGTAGACATCCTAAACAAGTTCTTTGTTCCAACGCCACATCCAATCTTGGAGACAGAAAAGTTCTACAGGCGAAAACAAAAGCCTAACGAATCTGTAACCAATTTCGTGGCTGCTTTGCGGGATATAAGTTCGCGTTGTCAGTTCAACCAAGATTTGGAACGAAGAATTGTGGAACAACTCATTCTCGGAGCAAGAGAAGAGAACTTGAGAAAGGAATTACTGAAGATTAAAATCTCGAATTTGACATATGACGTTGTGGTACAACAGGCGCTCAATTACGAATCCATTCAGCAAAATCAGACGGATGGAAGTAATTTATTAATGAGGACCCATTGTGAAGTCGCCCAAAGCGCGGGCGAGCCGATGGAGGTGAACGCAGTCTGTATGAAATCAGGCACGAACGAATCCAAACAAAGTGTCAAATGTGTACATTGTGCTAAAAGTCATGCTAGCAAATGTAGATTTCGGAACGCAACCTGTTACAAATGTCACAAGAAGGGCCATACGAAAGCAGCGTGCGATATTAATGTAAACAAACAAAAATCGCAAGATAAAGTTTGTTGCCACTGTGAGTCGTCGGAAGAAGAAAGTGAAAAAGCTGCTGAAGACAATTTCGGTGTCCACGAGGTGTCTGGCGCGGGACATGTCAAACCGTTTATGGTGCAAGTGACCGTCAACGGGATGCCGCTCGTGATGGAAGTGGACTCCGGTTCGGCACGCTCTATCCTGCCGCACAGCATCTACAGACAACATCAAAGTGTGTTTTCTGTCCCATTGTCACCGTTCAACAAGTAGTTGATTACGTGGACGAATGACGAATTGAAAATCAAAGGCGAAACCGTTGTCGACGTGACATATAAGGAAAAGAGTAGCAAGCTGCCCTTAATTGTCAGCTGCGGGAAAGGGCCAGCGTTGCTAGGACGTGCTTGGTTTGATGCATTAGGCATTACGGTGCAAGGCATTAATTCAGTTGTCGAAAGTGCTATGGATTATTGTGAGCGTTTTCCACAATTGTTCAATAACGAGTTGGACAAATACAGTGGGCCGTTGGTAAAGATTGATTGTAAAGAAGGTACTACACCAGTTTTTCAACGTTCTCGGCCTGTACCATTCCCGCTGCGTGAAAAAGTCAATGAAGAGCTGAGGAGGATGATGGCTGAGGATATAATTACTCCTGTTAAGCATTCACAATGGGCTACACCTCTCAGAATCGTTCCCAAACCAGACGGATCACTAAGGTTATGCGGTGATTACAGGAGCACAGTGAATGCAGCATGTTTGGCAGATAGTTATCTCTTACCTAGAGCAAATGAAGGCTTCTTCTCACTAGCTGGGGGTAAATTATTCACAAAGCTGGATTTAAAGCATGCATATAATCAATTGAAGGTCACCAACGACACAGCAGAGCTCCTGACACTCAATACACCACTGGGATTAATGAAGATGAACCGTCTTGCTTATGGTGTAAATGCGACCACCGGAATATTTCAACGTCTGATGTGCTCAATACTAGCTGGCATTGATGGAGTAGCCTGTTTGCTTGATGATGTTGTTATCAGCGGGTCCACAAGACAACAACACGATCAGCGAGTGGAGTCTGTGCTTCAACGACTAAATGACATAGGGTTGAAGTTAAACAAATCCAAATGTGTATTTGCGGCCAAAAGAGTTACCTTTCTAGGGTACGAAATTGATGAAGCAGGGATCCACCCTTCAAAAGAAAAAGTTAAAGAAATTTCAGAGAAAGCAGCACCCAAGAATAAAAGGGAACTAAAAGCTTTTCTTGGGCTGTACAACTTCTATGAGCGTTTCTTGAAAGATAAGACTATCGTGTTGGAACCGCTATACAAGCTGTTAAAAGATAATGTCAACTGGCAGTGGAACAGACTTGAACAGCAAGCCTTTGATAATGCTAAGGCTTTACTCACTTGTGATTTAACACTTGTGCACTACAGCTTAGAAAAAGAATTGATCATGTTGTGCGATGCAAGTGAGGTCGGTGTTGGAGCTGTATTAGTGCATAAGATGGAGGATGGCACGGAAAGGCCAGTCATTATGAGCTCAAAAACACTGCAGGCCCATGAACGGCGGTATGCCCAAATTGATAAAGAAGCCCTGGCAATAATGTTTGGCTTAAAAAAGTTCAGGCAGTATCTACTTGGTCGAAGCTTTATGATACTTACCGACCATAAGCCATTGCTTGGTATATTTGGACGAGACAAACCAATTCCTGAGCTGGTGTCATCCAGAATGTTAAGATGGGCTCTAACTTTAAATACTTTTGATTACAAGTTACAGTATCGGCCTGGAAAACAGATGGGAGATGCAGATAGCTTGAGTAGATGGCCTACTCAGTGCACTGAAGATGAGTTTGAAGAGTAAACAGATGTCTTTCTTTTAGAACAGACAGATTTGTTAGGAGTAACCTCAAGGAAGATTGCTAAAGAAACTGATAAGGATCAGGTTTTAACGAAGGTTAAAATGTATTTATTACATGGATGGCCAAGTACAGTGGAACCTGAATTAATTGCATATCAAAGAAGAAAGGATTGTCTTTCCCTAAGCAAGGATTGTGTGTTATGGTCCAACAGAGTGGTTATTCCTCATAGCTTACAGAGACACATACTGAAAAGATTACATGAAGGACACAATGGAATAGTGCAAACAAAAATGATTGCTAGAGCATACCTGTGGTACCCTTCTCTGGACACAGACATTGAAGCAATGGTAGCAGAATGTGAGTTGTGTCAATTGAATAGAAACAACCCACCAACGACCGAACATAGTTGGCCAGTAGCTACAAAACCATGGTCAAGAGTACATGTAGACTTTATGGGACCGTTCATGGGCAAGACATTTTTAGTGTTAGTAGATGCTTACAGCAAATGGCCAGTGGTAAAAATCATGGCATCTATGTCAAGCAAGGCTGTAATTGATGTTCTGAGAGAGATTTTCGCCGACAATGGTTTACCAGAAATAGTTGTTTCAGATAACGGCCTGGCCTTCACCTCCACTGAGTTTCAAGAATTTATGAAAAATAATTACATAAAACACATTACTGGAGCACCGTATCATCCATCCACTAATGGTCAAGCAGAAAGAACAATACAGACAATCAAATCCAAACTAAAGAAACAATCTGATTTGCCTTGGTTAGAGCGAGTAGCGAAAATGCTATTTCATATGCGAACTACACCAAGCACAGTCACTGGGAAGTCACCAGCCGAAATGTTAAACAATCGAAAGTTCAGAACAGGGCTGACAGTACTGCATCCTGAGTTGGATGCCGTGAATACCGACACGGACTTAGAGAACAGACGTGATAGAACAGCTGAGAGGGAAGGAGATAAGGTGAATAAGAAAAGGTTTATTGTGGGAGATCACGTTTTATTCAGGCTCTACAACATGAATGCTAAGTGGCAGCGCGGATCGATAACAGCTGAACTCGCCCCAGCCTTGTACGAGGTAACCACTGAAGGTGGCGTGAAGCATCGCCGACACGTTGATCAGATCCTTAAAACCAGACCTCCTGCCACTGCTGCACAGAGACAACAAGATGATGACACTTATGATCAAGATGAGATTATCATACCGCCACCAGAAGAATGGTCAGAGATTATATTTTTTTTTTTTTTTTTTATTTATTTATTGATAGGAAAATCAACAGCGAAACTAAACAAAATATTACATACAAAAATACTTATAGTAAGGCCAATTACAGATTTCCACGGAATTACTAGAGAATAGGAAATAAAGAGCCAAACACCATGTTTCTTATTAGCACAAGGAACAAGTACAAAATCCTAAAAACTAGCTAATGTACTTTGTCAGACATCGAGAAGTAAAATTTCTCGATGCCTAACAAGGCACAGTTTTTAATTGGTTACTTCATATAACTTCATATAACGTGAAGTTAGAAACTTACATTATTTAGATACACATTTACAATAAAAATGTACGATAGATAACAAAAGGTTTGGTAAAAAACCAAGTAATCAAAGAAAAGGACCGGACCACCGACCTCTCGCTCACACAACACAGAAGTTTATATTGTATAAGCGAGAGGCAAATAGTTTCCCAGCCCCTCAGCCAACTGTGCCATACAACTTAAAATTTTTCCGCATCATATCAGCTGTAAGGTAAGTAGTGAGACATGTAAGAAGTGTGTGTAGTGTGTGTGTGTGTGCGCGCGCGCGTGTGCGTGTGTATGTATATGTATGTGGGTGATATTGTATGTTCTGGTCAGCCCTACGACCGTGGTCTTGGGATCGGGTGGGTAGCCAACGGCAACCTGCCACTGACCAGAAGCATACAGAAGGTCTGTGTGTGTGTATGATTTATTTTTTAGATGGTCCTGGCTAGTCCTCCAACTTTTCTGATATTTGTTTCCTAAATAATTGCCGTGAGCTATGAAATATATCTACGTTTTTAAGCACTTTGTTATACATCCTAGTAATACGATTTATCGTTGAGTTTTGACCGTATGTAGTGCGACAAGACGGAATATGAAACACATTTGAATGTCTAGTGCGTCGTCTTGGTACCCAGAATCTAATTTTGCTAACTAAGTGAGGACAGTCTAAGTTACCTCTTAGTAATTTATACAATAACATCATGTCCGTTATAGAACGTCTTTTTTTGAGCGTTGCTAGTTTATGATGTTTACATGCACTTTCGTAGGTATTGAAATATTTGTGGCTTCTATAATTTAAGTGGTTGATGAACTTGTTTTGTATGCGTTCAATTTGTTGGCTGTGTGTTATGTAGTGGGGATTCCAGATGTTGGTAGCGTATTCTAAGGTGCTTCTGACATAAGCGTTGTACACTAATTTAATACATGATATATCATGGAAGGGCTTACACACTCGCACAACAAACCCCAGATTCTTATAAGCCTTATCCGTGATAATATCTATGTGGTGTTTCATGCTGAGTTTATTGTCCAAGTGTACGCCGAGATCACGAACAGAACTGACTCTTCCAATGGCTGTATCTTGAAGGACGTATGTAAATTCCACTCGATTTGTTTTCCGACTAAACGTTATAAATTCACACTTTTCTGTATTAACTTTAATTCTATTCACAGTGTAGTATTGGGAGAGACAATCCAGGTCGTGCTGAAGTTTCTCACAGTCATTTAGGCTGCCAACTTCCTTGTAAATTTTAGTATCATCGGCAAACATTAAGAATTGGGAGTATTTGAAACAAGAGTAGATGTCGTAAAGGTAAGCGTTGTAGAATAAGGGACCTAAGTGTGAGCCTTGAGGGATTCCAGAAGGGATGTCTACAAAGTCAGAGCAGTATCCACCAACTACCACCGCTTGAGATCTTCTAGAAAGATATGACGTCACCCACCTCAACAGATCTCCGTGTATACCTAAATGCTCTAATTTACGTAGCAGGATGATGTGATCAACACGATCGAAAGCTTTTTCAAAATCAGTGTAGATCACATCAACCTGCTTTAATTTATCCATCGCATCGTATACATAGTCAGTCAACGTGACAAGATTGGTAACTGTTGAACGTCTTTGAAGAAAACCATGTTGTTGCATCGGTATCCCATTAATGACTGTTGCATAAACAGTTTTGTAAACTATTTTCTCCATTACCTTACTAAATATATTTAATATGGAAATGGGTCTATAGTTTTCCACTTTGATCTTGGACCCTTTTTTGTGCACAGGAACAATATGTGCCTGTTTCCATAACTGGGGGAATATTCCTTCTTTTAAGGACATATTATAAATAATACTAAGAGGTAGAGCGATTGCACTGGCACAACTGACTATGAAAAACGGTGGAAATTTATCACTACCAGCACCTTTATTAGGATCAAGTACTTTAAGCACATTTAAGACTTCCTCCACTGTAATAAAAGTTGTATTGCTAGGACAAACGTTACCAGAAGCAGGCGGAGCGAGTTCCACCGAAGGATACTCTTTGGCCGGATCTACAAAAACACTATGAAAAAAGCTATTGAAAGCGTTTGTGATTTGATTTCCTTCAGAAAATTTTTGACCGCTGTATGTGACGTGTTTAGGATAATTGGATGAGCCACGCCGTGACTTAACAAATGACCAAAAATGCTTAGGATGCTTTTTAATGTTTTCAGATATTTGGTTAGTGTAGAGGGCAAAACATTCAGCTTGTACTCTGGCCGCTCTCGCTCTTAATAGTGAGAATTCGTTATAGTCCAAACGATTATTGAATCGCTTCCAGCGAGTGTGAGCTTTGGATTTTTCTTTTAATATTTTGATTAAAGCTTTACTATACCATGTAGGGTAGGTGCCCGGGCGATTTAGCACCTTAGGAATAAACCTCTCTCTGGCTGTATATAAGTGTTCATAGAATATTACAACTGCTTCGTCAACGGTACCTTTAGTTAATAGTTCTGACCAGGCTATAGTGTTAAGATATTCCTGTACACTTTTGTAATTACCTTTCCTGTACTTAAATCTAAAACCTGGGGATTCCTTGAGAGGCGCAATCGTAATATCAGTGGCATCTACTGTAAAAGAAGGATGAAAAACGTCTTCCTTTAGTAGCGGGTACTGGGAACGCAATAACTCCAATGTAAAATTACTAAATACTAAATCCAACGTATTGCCACTACTGTTTTTGAGATAGTTGTGTTGTACAAATCCGAGTGAGCTGAGTGTTGATACCAAATGATTAGCTGCTATTTGTAAGTCCACGGCCCCTTTATTTACGAAGATAGGTCCAGTTTCCTCCCAGGATATGCAGGGCAAGTTAAAATCTCCCACGAGTAGAAAATTATGGGTACTATATGTGTATGTTGCTTTATGTACTGCTGATAAGAAAGATTCTATATTATTCGGAAGGTGCATAATATCACCCGGTATATAAGCACAACATAAGTGAAGATCCTTGTCCGAATTAAGTGTACGTGCGGGCACTGTTACCCACACCATTTCAGTAGGAGGACTGGTCCAGTCATCGCAAACATAAGCCTCTAAATCTCGTTTTACGCAAATTAACACTCCACCCCCAGTCTTTTTACCTGTTAAGTCCAAGCGCCGATCGAAGCGAAACGCATCATACCGTTTATCGCAGAACTCCGTATCAAGAATGCTATCACAGAACCATGTCTCCGTTAAAAATAATAAGTCGTAGTTATGTTGTAGAATAGCATTGTGTAGTTCATGACATTTAGTTCTGCCTCCGCGAATATTTTGATAATAGATTTGTAATAATTTATTGTTCACCGTAGCCATGGCGTATGTTTACACTGTAATAGTTTAGGTAAAAATATATTGGATAATTTGTACCTTATCGCAAGTCCACTCATTCTACAATACCATTGAGAGCGCTGCACAAAAATATGCTTAAATTCAATAGGAATAAGAAGCATATTGCCTATACGGAAACAACGTCCGACGAATATAAACGAGTTGCACGCAGTCCAGCATCCACCAGGAAGCCCATTGCGGCAGTTGGTTGACTCGAGCTCTAGATGAAATAATAAGTTATGTAACAATTGCCATTTCTTGTTTCTTGTTACAATAGTATTTAGAGTTACATATTGTCCGCCAGGGGGATATTTATAAGTTACGACGTGATTATTTAGGCAACAGTTTTTATAAAAACTCATAACAAGGAGCAACGGGCCCCAAAGTACGAGAGTTTTAACGTATTTAATTAAAATTAAGATTGCTACAGATTTAGCTGACATAAACCCGAAGCTATACCAATATAGCTTTTGTTGTAGTTTATAAGTACCTAATAGTTGAGTAAAAGTTATCATAGTGGGTTGGAGACTATGCCAGAAATTACTGTGGTTTAAAGATCGTGACGAGTATGTATTAATGATGTAATTTTGTGTGTGTGAGGAGCAAAAGGTAATGTTGCCGAGTAGGTTGTTGTGTGTATGGCCCAGCTGGCAAAGCGATACATTTGCGAGTTTAAGATTGTAAAGAAAGAATTTAACAATTCGTGTTTTAACTGACTTTAAGAAATAATACTTATATTTACTTAGTAAGTTCACTTTAAAAATACAAGAGCAGGTTGATTGCATTGCCTGTAAATGTAAATAATAGATGCTACTGATGTGCACTGCTACTGGTGACATCAAAACGTATTTTAATGTATTTTTCTTAGGTCGTCCTCCGAGTCGATGGTCATTAGAGGTGCTTTGTCCGTTTTTCTCATATAAATACGACAGTTTTTTACCCAGACGTATTGATATTCTTTGCATCCAGCGACCTCCTTGCTTTTCCTTAATAGGGCCTTATTATAAGGCGTCAGGTGCTCATTTACGAAAACTCGCACCGGGTCGCCAGCAATGCTCAAGTCTTTAGTTGATATACCGCGGGATGTACGAACGCCAGCGATAATGTTATCCTTGAGGATCCTCTGTTTGAATTTGACCACGACCACCCTCGGACGGCCGGAAACAGATTGACGTGGCTGAACTCGGTTTACGTGGTCTATATCCTGGGATGTCAGGTTGACGTTAGCATGTTGAGCTATGCGAATGACGATTTCTACTAAGTTTTCAGACTTAGACTCAGGAAGTCCTACAATTTCTAGATTTGTCATCCTCTCTCGTTGCTGGTGTTTATTTAGCTCCAGATTGATCTCTAAAAGAGATTTTTTTAGGAATAACAGTTCGCTCTGTGCGTTATCACTTACTTGACTTTTTTTCTCGCATTCTTGTATGCGGGTACTCATTTTATCAACACGATCCGACGTAAATTCGATGGAGTCCCGGAGAGAATCCATCATCAATGATGTTTCTTGTTGTTTAGCGACCAAACTAGTTATAGAAGTTTTCATATCTGTGTATTCGGACCTTAACGTGTTGAGCTCTGATTTAATTTCGTTGGTGGAGGTGGTTAACTTGCTCAGTTCCGGCAGGATATTCTCTTGAATGTTTTTTTTAATATCCGCAGTAGAAGCATCCATGCTTATTTTAAGTTCCTTGAAGGAATTTTGCATGGAATCCATCAACAAACTTAACGGGGTTCCGGAGTCGTCGGGTTGTTTACGCTTTCGAGCATTCGAAGTAGCCTCAATCTTGTATCGAGACAAATCCGGATTGGAGGAGGTTTTTTCAAGACTACTTGGCACTGGGAACATGTTTGTTTTAGGCATTTACACTGCACTATTAGTTAGCCGATACAACACTTACGAATTTTCGTTCACGAACTCAGAAAAAATAGATTAAACTGACACTGTACATACGAAACTCAGACTACTATTCGTAGTAATAAGGTATGTTTTTACTTGTTGAAGCAGAAAATTCTAATTCAAGATTAAGAAACAGACCGCAGAGGTAAACACGTCCGGCTCGCACGAAGCGCGGGTAGAACCAGCGGAGTGTAA
Source organism: Yponomeuta sedellus (assembly GCA_934045075.1). Lineage (NCBI taxonomy): Eukaryota > Metazoa > Arthropoda > Insecta > Lepidoptera > Yponomeutidae > Yponomeuta > Yponomeuta sedellus. The sequence goes on along the minus strand of OW203726.1, from coordinate 914,458 downwards.
ATATTTAATTATGACAGCATTTAAATATGATTCAAAGAAATAACTGTTAATTTGTTAAATTCATTGATTAAAAGTTGATTAAAATTGTCATTTGAGATTGATAAGAACCAATAATAACTTAGGGGAAAGGTGTTATGTATAGTCTGTAGGTATCGATGAAAATTATTATTTTCGGTAGCTATCGTGGGTAGATTATTACAAACTGTGAACTCATTAAATAAACATGTAAATTCCTAGTTTCTTTATTATTTCGTACAAGAACACTATAGTATACAAAAAATATAAATTAACTCATTACGGCATAATTATGTGCACTATTATTTAACACATGTAAATTTTTTAAAGTAATCTGTTGATTTGACGTATCTATGCGGAATTCTCTTAACGAAATGTTTTTGGCGTTTTCTGGAAAATGCCTGTTTTTAAATTACAGTGTCTTGTCACGACACGGCAGTGCGGTCGGCACGCGCCGCGCCACCTACGCGCTCACGGCTAGGGCCCTGCTCATAAGTTTTTAAGTGATGTCCAACATGTCGATATTATTGTTGATTCTCTGTCACTTACGTAGTTAAGAGCGTTTTGGTATAGCTGTAAGTTTTAATTGTATATTTAAAAAAAAGTAGGTATAAATAAATAAATAAATCCTGTCCAACGCCATTTTAAAAGTTATTTAGGAATAGATACCAAAACCAAAGACTTTGTTTTCTAAATGCTGTATTTGTGAAATTATAGTAGCAATACCACTCGCTAACGTGAAGGAAAACATGGTGACGAAGTGAGTACACATACTCTCTCTGAGAGAAGGCCTGTGCCCTGCAGTAGGACAGTAGGCTGCACAAGATAAGTCACTTAAACATACATACATACATACATACATACATACATACATACATACATACATACATACATACATACATACATACATACATACATACATACATACATACATACATACATACATACATACATACATACATACATACATACATACATACATACATACATACATACATACATACGTCTGTATCCCAGAGGGGTAGGCAGAGACCAGGGACTGCCGCTTGCCACGATCCTGACAGATCAACTTTGCTTCATCAACGTTCATACTTCGTTTCATGAACGCACGCCGGTTCGGGTTACTTTTTATCTTCCCCTTTGCTAATACATCCCCTATTTGCTCGATGTATGTCACTTAAATAGCGTAAATAATCATGTCCTTTTCCACAAAATTCTTCTTTAACAACGATGCTCAACTCAGTTTGGCTATAGCCTCAGTCGCACTCGCATACCACACCCATTTAAAGACTTTGCGGTCGCCCCTGCAAAATGACAACTTTCGAAGCAGAAAAAGAAAGGCCTTAATTTAAGGCGACGAGACGCGCCCCCGAAATCCTACGCGTAAATCATGCCGCCCTCTCATCAACCATTCACGAGATGAGAAAAATTGTATCACCATCCATCAGGTGGGAGACATTCGTAAAGCGTTTCATTTGAGGCGCCATTTTTCTTAGAAAAAAAAGTAAAGAAAAATAGTCAGGTGCGCTCGAAATCCTGCGCAATCAAGATACGAGGTAGAAGGAACGAGAACGCTCACTTCTATATAAAACACTCCTTTGATAGATCTTTTTCACGAGTCATGCGTGCAGTCACATGGTCCTAAAAATTACTATTGACACTAAGAGCGCTTTTCAGAGGGACTTAAAAAAATAAAGTTGTACCACTTTTAATCAATAGATGGCGCTAGCGGTTGCCCTATCTGAATGAAAGAGGCTAACTGACCAGAAACTGAAGAAACGTTTCTGCATAGCTGATAGTATGCAGCAAGGTATCATTGGTTACTGGTCTTCTTTCTACTCTATGATTCTGTCACTCCTATGTACTCTGTGTCAATAACCTCCGTTCTCAGACAAAGTTAGGCACGGCGCCATCTAGTAGCTTTTGGAGAACTCAACTGACAGCTGTCAAAAACGCCGAGCTGAAAAGCCTTCATTGAGAGATTGTACTGAAACTTTTGGCAAAAATAATCGAAGTAGTATAAAGATAATAATTATAATTATACTATTTTTATTTTTAATACTAACCCGTGCTAAGGACAATTATACAAACCTATTTAGAGGCAAAAAATTCCACCCATGCACGGATAGCCAGAGGTCGCGGGTTCGAATACCGGCACTGGAGGAATTTTTAGCCTCTAAATAGGTAGGTTTTTTTATAATAATTATAAGTATATTCTATATTTTACATAGCATGACATAAAACTTGGAAATATACAGAGTACAATTGGCGGTTTTATAGCCACAAGAGTGTTATAAATAATTGTTCGTATATTTGTATACATGGAGCCACAGAACATAAAAAAAGAGTAGAAGTCGTAAGTGGGCGGTGCCCGCGTTCCTCACATTAGCAATGTATTGCCTATGCGTAGTCGGTGACAGTTTTGTTTACTTCAGTTGCCGTGCGCTTCTAGTAAAGAAAAAAATGGTGAAAACTTGATTAAAATGCCTTGTTGTGCTGTGTTAGAGAGCAAAAATAAAGCTGGGGACCAAAATATAGCGATCATGCCGTAATATTTCATCGGTAAGACGTATTTCATTGTATTTTTAATTAAATGTTTAATGACATGAACACGGAAACCAATCCGAAAATGATAAAGTGAAACCACCTTTATTTACTGGCTAGTAAAGTTAAATTTTCATCGAAGAAAGACTACCTTCTCTAGAAATTTCTGTCATAATTTGAATTCTACTCAATTACGGATGGGGGCACACATGATAAAAATCTATCGATAATTGTCTATGATAGTAACATTCTTGATGGTACTTAGGTATTGTAAATTCCAATTCGTCTAAGTAGGTAAAATAATTGTTGTTAAAAACCTATTTAGAGGCTAAAAATTTCACCTAAAATTTCTCTAAATAGGTTTTTAAATTTGTTCCTTAGCACGGGTTAGTGCATTAAAAATAAAAATAGTGTAATCATGTGGGTACAGTGATATCGTTCCGATGTTAAACCTAACTGCAAAGTAGGTAGTCGGGGCTGTAAGTAATGCAATTTGCTTAAGTCAGATGTCGCTGCCTGTACGTAATACAGAGAATATTGTAAAGAGGTTCGAAATTTCACTGATGCCGTGAGTCGCCCATTGGCTCAATTGGTAGAGCGCTGGTACGGATAGCCAGAGGTTGCGGGTTCGAATCCCGGCATGGGTGAAATTTTTAGCCTCTAAATAGGTTTTTAAATTTGTTCCTTAGCACGGGTTAGTGCATTAAAAATAAAAATAGTGTAATCATGTGGGTACAGTGATATCGTTCCGATGTTAAACCTAACTGCAAAGTAGGTAGTCGGGGCTGTAAGTAATGCAATTTGCTTAAGTCAGATGTCGCTGCCTGTACGTAATACAGAGAATATTGTAAAGAGGTTCGAAATTTCACTGATGCCGTGAGTCGCCCATTGGCTCAATTGGTAGAGCGCTGGTACGGATAGCCAGAGGTTGCGGGTTCGAATCCCGGCATGGGTGAAATTTTTAGCCTCTAAATAGGTTTTTAAATTTGTTCCTTAGCACGGGTTAGTGCATTAAAAATAAAAATAGTGTAATAATTGTTGTTATTTTATACCTACTTCATAAGTGCCTTTTCACATGCAACCGGTCGCCGTCCGGTCGCCGGGCCGGGTAAAGTAGTAATGTATGAGCTCCGGTCGCCGGCTGGTCGTTGTGCATGTGAAATTGTTGCATGTGAAATCATTGGAGCTCATACATTACTACTTTTCATACAAGATATGACATGAGCACATAGATCGTGATATAGATTTTCTTCACCAGTTTATCAGTGACTGAAATATCTAAGAAACTATCGAAGTAATTTTCATCTTACCCCTTTGACAACAGAAAATCGAGGCAATGTTACAACTACCCTCTCGGAATCAAAACAATTTGGAAGTGAGTTTTCGTTTAGTTTTCTAAGGAACCGGATACGAAATAAAAATGGATGGCAGCGATAGAAAGGCAAAATTGGTTCAAAACGACGATGAACACAATATATTCAAAGCATTTTCATGAACACTTCATAAACACTAAAAATGGCGGAAGGTGGCACTTATGTGATGCAGCAATACCAGAAAAAATGTGCTTCACTTCCAAGATAGACTCTTGCGTATAAATTAAATATATTAGTACCATCGTCAATAAAATTAGTATAACGTATGAAACATGGCGTACAGATCAAAGTACAGACAAAGATCTGAATTGAGTCGTAGAATACATTATATTTCCCATGTTATAATTTCTAACGGCCGCGAAGCAGCGGGTTAAAGGTAGTTTAAAATAAGAGATAACATTTTAAAATATGAAATCTACCACATTGGTTTATTTTTGCGTCTATGTACCCTATTAGTGTTAATTCTTTTTTAATACAGTTGCTCAAAAAGTGACGTATTACACGGACGTATAGCATGCGGGATGTGGGCTAGTACACACTCGTGCTTTTTTAACCTTTCCTGCACTCATGCGTTTTCTTTCCCAACTGTCAAAATAATGTCTATTAAAAAGAAAAACCAACCATGAAGATTTTACTAAAAAAAATCATAGAAGTTTTTATGAGCTACTAATTTGTTTCAATATCAGATTTAATGATTTGATTGAATGAGTTAAGTTATGTTTCATTTCATCTCATTAAATTTCATTTTCATTTCATACCAATAAAAAAATTCTTCTGAAGACTTGGCTGTATGGGCATAGTTCCCTTTGCCTTCTAGAATGGGTGAAGAAAAAAAATCTCTGCTCTTATTTTTTTACGGTTGGCGCCATTTTCTAAATATTTTTTCTTTATTAAATTGCTTATTTTTTTCGCAACTGTATTGAAAATAGTCGTTCAGTATACGTGCGGAACCGTCATTGCAACTTGTCGGAACTCTTTGCAATGACAGTCTTTCCGCACTTGTAATGAAATATACTATATTGCACAAAAGATAATGTAGAAAAGATGCATTTTCTACCAGTCAACCCGCAGGCAAAATGAAATAGCTAAAAATACTTCTAAGTACCAGTATTCATATTCGGCCGTTAATGTGTAAACTGTTTTAAATACGAGTATGATTTATCGATAGGTTCTCCCTATCGACAAACTAGAACTCGCATTGTCCCATCCCAAAATGAAAATGTACTTGTTTTTCAATTTTGAACTTTCTGTCTTAGTGGGTAAAAGTTCTTTTCGGTCCGACGCGGCGGTAGTTCCATCTAATGTAGAGTAGCGTTACTACAAAATGTCAACCTTAATTTCAACATTGTCATTTGACTTTGATCATTGTTAACATTACAAAAAGGTGCATATTTTAATTGAAACTTTTATGATGTACACCTTTTCGGCATTGACTTTATTTACCAATGGCAGGTTGGCATTTGTAGTGTGCGTTTGGTTTGTAAGTATCAGTTTGGTTACACTGGTTTTCGTACTAATGTGTCATGTCGCCATGGAACCCTTTAAGAAATGAATTCGTCTGTAGCTTCTGTTCCAGTTTAGTTGCAAAGTCACCCGTATCGTAAGTAATTAGAGTCCACGCACGCGAAGTCCGATGTGCTGTTTCACCCTAGACAAGTTTCTACTAGCTTAGTGAATTTTGTGTCCATAGTATCGGGAAATAAATACACAGGTAGAGCGGTGGTAGCGGAGCGGTGTAGAACGCCGGCTTCTCAATCGTGAGGTCGTGGGTTCAAACCCCGGCATGTACCAATGACTTTGTTTTCTAAGTTATGTACATTTGTGAAATTATAATAGCAATACTACTTGCTGACGGTGAAGGAAAGCATCGTAAGGAAACCCTAGTGTCTGAGGTGTTAGCGTACCACAGCGCTTGCCACGTACAATGACCCAACTATGAGGCTTAGTGCGGAAATCTTAGGTTTAACTAACTAACTGGTAAGATGACATTGTGTGGCGATTTATCGTTGCAAACGTTGCTAAAAGCCTGTTTCGTAGAACTAGTTCGATGTTCATTGCGAAGTCGACTAACTCATAGATTAACAAGTGGACTCTGCTACGCAATGTACATAGTCGTAGTCGAATTGTCACGCACTACGAATTGAAGTTTAATAAAACTCGGCCCTGGTTATGCAGATTGGATTTGAGTGGTTGAAATGTCTTCGGATTTAACGTATCTGCCATTTCGCCTCATCAAGATTGCGAAAGTGATTCTGTAGTTGAACTGTCGATTTTCAAATTGAATTTGATTTTTTTTTATTCAAATACCATGACACATATAAAATCTTAAGAATAACATGGGAAAGTCAGAAAACACGCCTAACAACAACGAAATAAATAATAAAAAAATCTATTTGAACCAAAACTTTCGTAGCAACAACATAATGTAGACATTTAGTCCGGATATACTTACGGATGTTGTTATATCGGAAGAGTCCGACCAGGTTTCGCTCCGATTCGCAGAGCTTATAATCATGGTGAGCAGAGACGGAGCTCGCATCGTCAGTGTGAGACGAGCAACCGACGACGCGAGCTCCGTCTCTGCTCACCATGATTAAGGTCTGCGAATCGGAGCGAAACCTGGTCGGACTCTTCCGATATAACAACACCCGTAAGTAGATCCGGACTAAAATGCTACAATAAAAAAATCACATACAGAGAGGGTGGAGCCGCCATGTGTCACGTTACCACAAAATTTATGTCTAAATTTCCCTGCAGACTACGGTAAACAACTTTAAAAACTTATTTAGAGGCTAAAAATAACCACCCATACCCGGATTCGAGCCCGCGACCTCTGGCTATCCGTGCTAGCGCTCTTTTCAACTGAGCTAATGGGAGACTCACCGGTATCAGTAAAATTTTGAACCTCTTTACAATACTCTCTTTATTACGTACAGGCAGCGACATCTGACAGAAGTAATTTGCATTACTTGCAGCCCCGAGTACCTACTTTGCAGTTAGGTTTTATATCGGAATGATATCGCTGTACCCACATGATTATTTTCTTTTTAATGCACTAACCCGCTTGATTAGTAATAAGCTAGCAACATCGGGCGCCGTCAGGCGCAGGATGGGTGACCGTCCGTTGACTACCGCTACCGCTAGTGGCATTTTTCCGAGCACTTCCTTGCTTCGCAAGGCACATTAAGCCGTGGGTGTCGGCTGTTATGCAATGGCAGTCGTTAAGCCGTGTCGGAGGCTCTATGGGCGGCTTGATAACTTCTGACAGTAAGGCCCGCCACTGTCTTACAATCCTCCGCCAACCCGGACTTGGCCCCCGTGGTGGAGTATGGCCTAACCTTAATGCGATACAGGAAGAGACCCGTGCCGCAGCAGTGGGGACATACATATCGAAATAAGCTATATAGCTCATCCATTTTGAAAATCAATCTACTTATACTAGCTCTTCAGTATCGATGTCTTTTCAAATGTCTCAAATAATAACGAGCATTCTCCACCACCTAAGAATTAACTTACTCCACAATCACAGTTAAAAAACCAACAGTTTGACTGTGCCTGTCAAGAAGACGAGAGGAACGAAGTGGAAAACGTCGGGTGTAGCGTCTCGCGTGGAACTTCTCGAACGACTTAGCGGATTGCTTCGCAGGAATTTATTCAAATTTCAATAATTCATTGCCGCGCCGCGAACGCGCGGGAAGCAATCCTGATTGGAATCGATCTGCGGTTTATTCGTGGATCCAAACGTGCATTTATATTTTTGTCTTTAAATTTATTGAAATTAAATAAAAAGGTTTTATTTAAAGTAGCGCAGAAACTGCGGTTTAATGAACGCTACAGGTTAAACTAGGTGTTTGTTCGAAATCTAGATGATTTTGGAGAAAATCTGTACAAAAACTCCTAATCATTCCAAACAGTGGACGTAGCGCAGCGTTAGAACGCAGGCATCATATTCGGGAGGCCGAGGGGTCGGATTCCGGCAATGAACGTATGTACCTTCATTTTGTGAAGGTACATACATACATACATACATACATACATACATACATACATACATACATACATACATACATACATACATACATACATACATACATACATACATACATACATACATACATACATACATACATACATACATACATACATACATACATACATACATACATACATACATACATACATACATAACCTCACGCCTGTATCCCAGAGGGGTAGGCAGATACCAGGGACTGCCACTTGCCACGATCCTGACAGATCACCTTCGCTTCATTAACGTTCATAAGTCGTTGCATGCATGCACGCCAGTTCCGGGTACTTTTTATATTTCCTTTTGCTAATACATCCCCTATTTGGTCGATGTATGTCCGCAGGAAGAGACCCGTGCCCCAGCAGTGGGGACATACAAGGGTTGATAACGATAATGTCCGCCTGGGACGTCCCTTACCAGCCCTTCCACTCACATTCACAATATATAATTATTAGTTTCGTCAATCTTTCTTTCTTCATCCTCTCCACATGTCCAAATCAACGCAACATTCCTTTCTCAATTCTAGTCACTTCATCATCTTTCAGTCCACAACGTTCTCTAATCAGACTATTGCGTATCCTGTCATTCAAAGTAACACTACACATGCTTCTCAAGGACCTCACTTCTACTGCATTATTGTTATTTTCTAGCTTCTTTTGCCACACCCAAGTCTCGCTACTATACATAAGTGTTGGGACCAGCACACCATTATGTACCTATAGCCAATCTGTGAAATTTGTAGTAGGAATACCACTCGGTAACTGTAAAAGAAAACATCTTTCACATGTACCTCTGCCTTTGAAATTGCCAATCCGCGGTGGGCACGCCAATGCTTCTTTGAGAAGAGGCCGATGCCCTGCAGTGGGACATTACATAGGTTACATAAAAAAGGTTACTCCAATCAAGATCTAAATTAATATGGATAAAAAATTACCCAAAAACCAGTCTTCCAATCTGGGTCTTAATTACACAAATCGATTAAATAGCATCCAATCCGTCATCCATCCATCCAAATAGCAATCCAGCATCTAGCTGCTCAGCTAGGCTCAGTTAGTTGATCAGAGTTTCTATAACATGAAATTATATAACACTTAATGCGGTAACAGTCATCTAGAATAATTAAGAACTACATTTTTCATTCTTGTCTTCAAGATCTTTACTAAAAATTTTAAGCATACAAAATTTTCTTTCTTATTTGGAAAGTGGAATAAATATAACTCTTTTTGTATTCATTTCGTACCTCACTGAATAATGTCACAATTTGTAAAGTGTCTCTTCTAAAATTACTTCTTAAGCCCACGATCTAACGCCTTCTTTGCAAATACGCGTGTCACTCGGCTTACATTGGTAAATAGCTTAATATTTGGGTACCGTCGGGGCTTATGCAAATTGTACTGTCATCTTCAAGAATAGGCATTAACCCGTATCGTCTTTGCATGGTTTGTTGCGTCTTTGAACGTCTGGGATGGGACCAAATCCATTTCGGCCCAGTACTTTCCTCTGGTGCACCCAAGTATTGCATTATAATGGCTTTTTCGAGCTTATTCGTTCGATTTTAAAGTTACTTTTTTCCTCCAAATATTTGATAACGTGAATTTGTAAATTGTCTAAGTTACATCAATCTTTTAACTTGATTTTTGCCAGTAAATGCCGTTATTGGAAATATATCAGCAAAGGGCAACATTAAAAGTACTTGACACCGGAGTGCGCCATAATATGCAGCGACTAAAAAACTTATGAAGCGTTAAATATATGTGAGGATCTTGGCACCTGGCAAATCTTGGCTCCGCCTAAACTACTGAGATACTGGAGTGGGTTTACGAATGCATACTTATCTAAACCTGTTTAATTAATATTTTTATAGAAGTGACTTTATTTTATAATGGTGACTATTTCTGTTTTCATAATACCGATTTAAAGCATTAACTTATATGCATCTCCAGCAGAACCTACAATGACATAAAATACACTTCAAGGAGGCGTGCGTGCGTGCGACGATTAATCAGTGTTGCTGAAGGGAAAGAGGATTACATTGCCAAAATCGTGGCAGATGACCTAGCCCTCAAATATACAGGAGCACTAGCTTATGTATCTAAAAATAACAAATATTTTTTGGTACAATTGGGACCGCGGTCCGAGAAAATTTGTTCCGAAATACCAGCAAGCCTTTTGCGTCAACAGAGCACTGTTCCATTCTACTGGATCGCTACTTACCGACCAATACAACTTGATACCTGCCAACCTTCCGTTATTTATCGCTCTCCCTTTCTCTCTCATGAAAAACAAATGACACAGAAGTGAAACCGAACCAGGGACTACTATCCAGTCGTTTGTCTAATTGTGTTGGTCGTCAGACACTCGTATAAACTGGTTACTGAAATACCCTTTTCACTATGGGCGGTGTGTGTTAACGCGTTATGATGTATGACAGTGAACCGACAATTTTTCAAAATATTTTTATTTGGTTAGCCTTTTTATTAGAGCGGACTCAAACAGAGCGTTTGACGCTTGGCTGAGCAATATTCGCATAGCTTTTTCTAACACATGAAGGTAGAGTTTAAAATGAATATATAAGGACAGCTTACACGAGTAGCTCATTGCATTGTTAGCATTTGTCGCTGCCTGTACGTAATACAGAGAATATTGTAAAGAGGTTCAAAATTTCACTGATGCCGGTGAGTCGCCCATTAGCTCAGTTGGAAAGAGCTCTGGCACGGATAGCCAGAGGTCGCGGGTTCGAAGCCTGGCATGTGTGGAATTTATAGCCTCTAAATAGGTTTTTAAAATTGTCATAATTTCCAGTGTTCACATTATAATGGCTACCAATATTCTTTAAGTCTTTGATATTTTTTGTAGCCTACATAATATTTTCATGAATGTACCAACTTGTTAAGATATTATTTAGTTTCTTTTAAGAACTCTTTTAGCGAATCTCTACTGCTTCTAAATCGGATGGCTTTCTTCTACAAGATGAAGTTAGTCTTAGCATTATCTTTTTTGTCCCGGCTGGGGACAAAAAAAAACCTAGGTCTTGGATGTTTACATGTTTGTGATGTCGTTATTTCTAGTTTCTACGATACACGGTATCCTAGTATGGGGCCAGAACAAATGTATGTAAATGTTTCAACAATTTGAATGAAGAAACCAATTTTTAGTTAAATTAACGCATAGAAAGTTTCATACGAGCAAAGATTTGAATCTGCAAAGAACTTAAATCGGCGCATTTCAATTGTACAACAATTCCGTTAAACTAATAATATTAAAAAAAATATGGCTTAAATAGCAAAAAATTTTTTTCTAAATATCGATTTTGTCAATCTAAGTTTTGGAAACGATGAATGATATTGAAAATTTGAGACTAAATTATCTGGAAAATTCTTATTCAGCTACAATATGAGCTCTAAGCAAAGACAATCGGGTTAAGGGTTTGCCTTGAAGCCTAACCCTTTTGAAAAAAGTCAGAACAATATTTTTCACATGACATTTATGACTTCATTTGTCGTTATTTGTTGTCAACTATCGGGGTTATGACGGTATCCTGAATTATTCATACAATCCACTCCATCTAAAGGTTGTCTGGAAGAGATTTCTCTTAGCGATAAGACCGCCAATTGTATAACATTACTTAGATTAAAAAAATCATGTTTCTGCAATACAGTGTTCTGTATCTATCTATCTATCTATCTATCTATCTATCTATCTATCTATCTAAAAAAAGAATAGATATCATTAAACGTGGTAGGTTTATTTTAAAACCTTTTCCTTATCCCGACTTTTCCACCGATCAGCCACAATACATTTTCGAATTCCGTTTGTGTATTTCCAATGAGCTCAATAATGATAAAATCGTGCGAGGCATGGCCTGTTATTTTTTTCAAATCTGTTATTTTTTTGCATGTTTTCTTTTGAATAAGTAAAGAAACGAAAAATATTTTTTCTAATGTTATAAAAAAAACACCTTTTATAGTTATATAGTTATTAAACGGGTCAAATCGCGATTATTTATTAGGTGAAACGTAATTACCTTATTTCCCGACGTTTCGGCAGCGTTACATTTGCCGTGGTCTCGGGTAGACTGAAGTGGCGAGTACAGTCAATTAACGCTTAATTACGTAACGCTGCCGAATTACGTGTTACTATATAAATAGTCGCGATTAGACCCGTTTCAAATATAACTACGAGTATGTATGAGTATCGTGAATCATTAAGATATACTAATACAATTTCATTCGTATACTGCTCTGCACCATTGCTGGTTTGTCTCGACTAGCGTCTTCGGATGTTTGTCCAGATATGACGCTAGTGATACTGCATGTAGCCCCTGAAATTGTGAGGGCACCACACACTTCAAGGTAGCGGTAATTTCGCGCGAACCCCAAAGCTCGGCTCTCCGCGGCTTCCATATGCCGAGTTCGTGTATAATTTGTGGCCTCGGCTAATTAGACGGGTTCGCGTAACGTGAGAGGGGAGTGGCCACGAAACAAGCGACTTGACCTGTCCTGGATTAGCTTTGTGTAGTAAGTACTAATGATCTATACGGTATACATATATACTAACTTTTATATGTAGTTTGGATTATATACGTGATTGACGTAGCAACTTTTTTTTTTTAGCCCTCTAAAGGGCACCCTCCGGAAGACACGGGGGAGGGAGGTGGTGAATGCTCGTGCATAACAGCACGGACCCGGCCGTGCTGCCAGTGTGGGACCCCCAAGAAGTTTGCCTACCCACTAAACACCACCTTGGGGCTAGTTTTGGTCCTAAGGACCCCTTAACCCACATCGGGAGCAACCCCCATCGAGGCCGAGGAGGGCGCATACGTAGCAACTGCTAAGCTTGTTTATTTAAGTAAGTTTCCATCATACTACTGGTGGGGGCAGGTAGCAGACATTGGAACTATCTGCGTATTGCTAAGGAAGGCGATCAGATTCATTTATAAGCTAATAGGCTGTAGGGATATTAGAAGAGATTTTTTTAAAGAAACTAAAATTCCGATAGTTGCTGGTCAGTATGACAATGAGCATATTATGTACGTTAGGGTAAACAATTCAGTACTATAACAAGGATGTTGATAAAGATAAACTTTTGTTTTCAACTGCTGGGGCACGGGTCTCTTCCTGCGTTGAGGGAAGTTTATCTAAAGTCCGGGTAGGTGGAGGATGGTAAAGACAATGGCGGGCGTTACTGTCAGAAGTTATCAAGTCGCCCATAAGGCCTGTGAAATGGCTTAACAACTGATATTACATGACAGCCAGCACAAACGCCATAACATGGCTTGCAAAGCACGGAATCGCTCGGAAAAATGCCACTAGCGGTATGTCACAGGGCGCTCACCCATCCTGCGCCTGACCGCGCCTGTTGTTGTGATTGATTCGAATCACTTGGTTCGACTATGCCACGAGCGCTTCGAACGGTTAATACATATTTGAAGGATCCACGAAGACATAATAAGTTTGCAAGAAGTGCTGTTCAAAATTTTCCAGTTCAATGCATTAGTACTCTAAGGTTTTAGAATAATACGTAAACTGTGTAAATTAAGTATGAAAAGCCTCTGAAAGACTAACATTCGAGTTTTTTTTAGAATTATCTAGATTTTTAAATGTAACGCTTGAAGTTTTACTTGGAACGTTGAATAAGTCAGTTTTTGTGTTTTGTTTTATGTTCATTTCGATTAAACACATTTTTTATAGAATTTTTATGTTGACCAGTTAGTTGGTCTTAATTTGCAACGAAGCAATAGTTCTAAGTGATTCATTCGAACCCGCGACTTCTGGCTATCCATGCCAGCGCTCTTACAACTGAGCTAATGGGTGACTCACCGGCATCAATGAAATTTCGAACCTCTTTACAATACTCTCTGTATTACGTACAGGCAGCTACATCTAACTGAAGTAATTTGCATCACTTGCAGCCCCGAGTACCTACTTTGCAGTTAGGTTTTACATCGCAATGATATTGCTGAACATGGTTATATTCTTTTTAATGCACTAACCCGTACTAGGGACCACTTTTAAAAACCTTTTTATGATTCCTTGGGTCAAAATGTTTCAGAGAGTGTCTTCTTTTCCTCCGAGCAAACATTTTTTAGGCGCAGCTAAAAAAAAACGCAAAACATTTTATGTAGCCTACATACGTCCGACTGCAGGGCGCAGGGCTTCTCTGAGAAAAAGAGAGTTTGGGCATAATCGAACAAATGAAAAACAAATAACTCTCTCTCTCTCACACACACACACACACTCACACCACACGCACTCACGCCACACAATGAGACTGTCTTCTTTTTTTAATCTTAATTTTTGATCACTTTGGTCAATAACTTAAACACAATGTCATTTTTCTGTTTAAAGTCATTTTTCTGTAACGTTTCCTTTGTTTGTGGTAACGATGTAAAACACTTTAAAAATTATAATACTCTGCCCCAAGATAAGAAAAAATCATAAGTAATTCCGTGGAAGTCTGTAATTGTCCATGTTATTTATCGTAAATGTTAAGTTTTTTCGTTACTGATTTCGCTGTAGATTTCCCTGTCATTAAATAAATAAAATAAGAACGTATAACATCCGTGTCGTATTGGCCTTTTTGCATCTACTTAATAAGATGATTTATACAGCGTCCAGTGGCATCTTCACTCACACTAGATGGGTGAAGGGACCACTCCGACGCTGCAGTGCCTGGGACATGGTTTTATAGATGATGTAGGCTTGCCCAGCACCTATACCATCCTGACAGCTTAGTCGGCCTAGCCCACAGGAAAGACTAGTCAATACGTGCGGAGCCCACCAAGCCGCGGGTTTCCTCACGATGTTTTCCTTCACCATTAGCGTTCATACTAAATATAGGTACGTAAAAATATCATAAAAATCGGTGAAGTTGTTTCGAAGGAGTTCGATAATGAACACTGACACGCGAGTTCTAGAGCTCTGTGACATTTTTTAAGATTATTCTAGAACTTTTTTTTTTGAGACCCTATTCATATCATTACTTTTTTTTTGAGACCCTATTAACATCCGTGTAACGTTGACTTAAAACCATCTCATGTAGAAGATCGCTCCTCGAGGTAGATTCGTGGCCTGCGGTATAATTTGTATGGCTTTACGCGCACAACAAAAATTAATACCCAAAAAGCTAATTTGTGAATACGTGTCTTGTTGAGGAATAATTTTTACAAGTTATTATGTTTTACTATAACCTCACCGCTCGCCAACTGTGAAGGAAAATATCGTGAGGAAACCTGAGTGCCTGAGGTATTCAAATCCCGCAGCGCGGTGGGGAAGCCTGGTAACTAAGCCTATACTCTCTCTCTCTGTCTCTTAGAGAAGGCTGGCGCACTTCAGTGGCACTTATGTACCTAAACATACTCATTGGTTTATAATATAAAAACAAAATTGATAGTGTAAGCGAGCCAGCAAGAAAGACGTAACGGCCTTAACGGGGAAACTTAACTAATCAAACGTAGTTTGTCTCCGTGACGTCATGACAATAGTTTTAATTATTAACATTAGGCAGCGTGTCAAACTGCGTAACATTTGATAGTGTCATCTATTCAGACGCAATGGCGCCGGCAATTCATAGTTACAACCTGGCCGCTAAATTGATGAACTTGTAATAAACTTAGGCGATTCTTCAACTCTTACTTATGCTACAGCATTAATTTTGATTACCTATGGAATACTTTTTTATTTTGTTTGTCTTTTATCCTATGAAAGATAAGATAAGGATATTCTTCATTGTACACCAGAGCACATATTATAAGACATGTAAAGATACTAAGTACAATTGGCGGCCTTATTGCTAAAAGGAATTTCTTCCAGACAACCTTACGACGGAAAGTTGCTGAAGGAAATAAGAGACGGATATTCGGTGCAAATATGAATATAAATAAATAGTTACAGTTATATATAGTTATGATAAACTCACATAAATACGTTATAATAACAATCTACGCGATGAGGAAATAAATACAATATTGTGTCACCTATATGGAGACATACGGAAAAGACAAAATGAAAAGGAGAATGCACGAATACTAATCTTGCAGGGACAGATAAAACTACTTAACATAAAAAAAAAATAAAAAAAAACGTTTATTATAAGAAAAGGATTTTGACAAGACATTGGATCATAGCGCCTCCCACACTAGGCGCAGCCTGTGTCGCGGGTCGCGGGTAGATTACACATTGTACCGATCGAGCAAGCGAGTCACCGCACAGTCGTAGGCATGCGGACAAAAGTGTTATTATGGACCAACTTTTGCATTGATTTTAAAACAGCTGAGGAAGGGGAGCGCCGTATTAATACCGGAAAGCTATATTGCTCAAATAATATCGGATCAAACATAAGTTTGACGCAAGTTCCCTAATGTTGCCTTTGTCACTTTAGTGTTTTTGAACGCAAGTAGCGTTTGAAAACCTATTTTAGAGGCTACAAATTTCACCCATGCCGGGATTCGAACCCGCAACCTCTGGTTATCCGTGCCAGCGCTCTACCAATTGAGCGTTTGCGTTTGATTAGTCCAGTTCATCCGAAGGTTGGCTGGAAGAGATTACATTTAGTGATAAGGCCGCCGTCTGTACTCTTAGGTTAAGAAATATCTGTGTAATTTCCGTTTTTATGTACAAAAAAGTGTTCTCTATCTATTTATCTATCTATCTATTTTTACACTTACCTTCCGTCTGTTATTAGGTAATTAAAAAAAAAACAAATTAAAATAAATTAAATTAAATGTGTGTATGTATCGCTTAGTTATTTAGCTTGTCCTGTGGTTTTGCACAACTGAACCCAAGCTATTGCGTAGGGCGGGGCAGGTGAGTGTGAACAATGCTTGTGTGATACGAGGATTAGTTTTAAAAAAAAATATTGGGTCAGAGTAAGTAAAAATGAACATCGGGCTATTGTGGACTATGCATCTTTCCTGATTGATGTAGAAATCTTTTGGTTTGTTGCTATTGTTGTAGAAGTTGTTTTACCCGCAATTTCAAACGATTTAAATAAAACTTGGATAGTATCTGCGGCCAAATTGCGCTCACCGGATCCTATTAGAACCATGGCATTTGTGATAACAATTTATATGAAATTTGACAAATACACGATTGGGATCGCTCCGCATTTGGTGCGCGTAATGTAGGAGCAGATTACTGTTAGTGAAAAAAGGAAAGAAAGTGTAGTTTTAATTGATGTATTTACTTAAATTTAAATTTGTGTTAACGATAACCGCAGGGGGCTTTAGAAACCACGACACAGGATCTACCTAGTTTGGTTTCTAATTATACTATTTTTATTTTCAATGCACTAACCCGTGCCAAGGACAATTTTAAAAACCTATTTAGAGGCTAAAAATTCCACCCATGCCGGGATTCGAACCCGCGACCTTTGGCACGGATAGCCAGAGGTCGCGGGTTCGAAGCCCGGCATGTGTGGAATTTTTAGCCTCTAAATAGGTTTTTAAAATTGTCCTTGGCACGGGTTACGTATACTTAAAATTACGTATACTTAATATCAAAGTCAACCTGTAAACTATCATTACATAACTTTACACGTATACCGATGTCCGTTGCTCAATAAATATCCTTATCTTATCTACTTTACAATATTTGGAAGAATAACTTGTAAATGTGGAAGCTCCTACATTGTCCAAACGAAGCGGTCTATCGCGGTAAGGGTCAAAGAGCACATTGCTGCAGTCAAGAATAGACAGGTAAAAAAATCAGCGATAGCTGAGTATTTATAAGAGACCGAACCAATGGATCGAGCTACTTTTGTCAATGTAGCTCGATCCAGTGGTTGGTTACATTAATAATAGTAGTTTATGATACTGTTGCATAATAAGGGTTCTTATAACACGACTATGTGTTAAAAAAACCAGCCGTGGGCGACGAGTTTGGAGGTTTTTTGTCCATTTTTTCTCCAAAATGATGTAGATTTTGGAATGGACACCTATAGTTTGAATTGTAACGTTCATTAAGCCGCAGTTGCTAGTTAGTTGTTGTCTGTGCTACTTTGAATAAAACCTTTTCATTTCATAAAATAATATTAAACAGAACCAAACTTTGTTCAAATATTGAAATGTTTTTTTAAATGACGGCGCCAAGGCGCAAACATTGATGCGTGTTACGTCGCCGCGGACTCGTTCATTGAAACCTTTCTTTTAAAAGTAGAGGTTCAACTTTCTTGGTCCAGCTGGAGGTTGTATAGGTGTATCGTTATGATTAAAAAGTTATATTATGATACAGGTGTCGATACGAGACCTGTATCGTAATAAAACTTTTATTTTTTATTTTTGGCCTATGCCAATGTTGCCCATGTCCACGCATTACGCAGTGCGGGTACAATGAACAGGCTACACGGTAGAACGGGGACCGATTAAGGAGTCCTCGGGGCCGAGGGTGTGCGGGGCGGCCGGTTATCGCGCACTAATGTATTTGCATCTCATAAGCGCCCCCCATGAATAGGTAACGAGATGCCGAGAGGTGGTGGGCTCCAGAATAGTTGGTATTCGTTATAGTGTCGTTTAGTTGATTTATTCGTTTTGCTGGGCTGGACAGCGTTTGGAAAACTACGCCGATTCTTCTCGTCATCCATACCGCAATGTTTGAAAACGAAAGTTTCTAATCAGTGCGTAATACCTGTCATGACCTATAAAGCCGAGACATGAACACTCACGAAAGGGTTGGTCCACCAGTTCAAAGTCGCTCAGCGAGCTATGGAGAGAGCTATGCTTCGTTATTTTTAATTAGTTAGGATTCGTAACGAATGCAGTCGACAGAGAACCAAAGTTATCGACATAGCTCAGAGAATCAGCAAGCTAAAGTGGCAGTGGGCTGGCCATATCTCTCGAAGAACCGACGACCGTTGGAGTTAACGTGTCCTTGAGTGGAGACCGCGACTCGGCAAACGTAGTGTAGGACGCCGTCCGACTAAGTGGGATGACGATCTGCGAAAAACTGCAGGCAGCTGCTGGATGCGGCAAGCTGAAGACAGGGCGCTATGGCGCTCATTAGGGGAGGGCTATGTTCAGCAGTGGACTAGTATAGCCTGACGAAGACTTTTGTGCTGTAGGAACTAATGAGGTTGTGCTAGCGGTCTCCATCTTCGCCGGTGTGATGTTAGTTTACTTATGTATGAGAAAAATGCTTCACCTAAGATACTGGCCGAAACTAATAGGTACCATTGAAAAAATCAAGAGATCTAAAGACGTTAAATTTAGTACCCGGAACCTGCGAGCGTGCATGCACCAACTAATAAATGTTTATGAGATGAAGTTGATTTTGTCAGGATCGTGGCAAGTGGCAAGTGGTCTACCCATTTAATGTGAGGGAAGATGATCATCTCATCACGAAGATGCAGAAGCCAATACTTGGCACAAACTAAGTCCCTGATAGATGTTTCAAAGTCTAGGGAACTTGTGATTTATTTAGAGCTTTTAAGTTTGTTACAAACAACAGAATAAAAATGGTCACCACCATCATGATCATCATCAACCCATTATATCCCCACCGAGGGGCAAGGGTCTCTTCCCTTAGGAAGGTATAGGCCATACTCCACCACGGGAGCCAAGTCCGGGTTGGTGGAGGATTTTAAGAACGTGGCAAGCCTTACTGTTAGAAGTTATCAAGCCGCCCATAAGGCCTCTGACATGGCTTAGCGATTGCCATTTCATGACAGCCGGCACCAACGGCTTAACATACCTTGCAAAGCACGAAAGCGCTCGGAAGTATGCCACTAGCGTCACGGGAAGGTCACCCATCCTTTCACCTGACCGGGCCTGTTGTTGCTTAGCTCAAGTGATTGATTCCAATCACTCGGTTCGACTAGGCCACGAGCGTTTTGTTTTCAATTCGTATTGTATTTTTGGAAGCGCTCGTGGCCTAGGCGAACCGACTGATTGAAATCAATCACTTGGTTAAGCAACAACAGGCGCGGTCAGGTACGGGATGGGTGAGAGTCCCGTGACTACCGCTAGTGGCATTTTTCCGAGCGCTTCCGTGCTTCGCAAGGCACGTAAAGCCGTTGGTGCCGGCTGTCATATAATGGCAGTCGTTAAGCCATGTCAGAGGCCTCATGGGCGGCTTGATAACTTCTGACAGTAAGGCCCGCCACTGTCTTACAATCCTCCACCAACCCGGACTTGGCCCCCGTGGTGGAGTATGGCATAACCTTCCTGCG
The DNA here is from genome assembly GCA_934045075.1 of Yponomeuta sedellus. Lineage (NCBI taxonomy): Eukaryota > Metazoa > Arthropoda > Insecta > Lepidoptera > Yponomeutidae > Yponomeuta > Yponomeuta sedellus. Next base: position 894,337 of record OW203726.1, on the reverse strand, counting down.
ATGCAGGAAGAGACCCGTGCCCCAGCAGTGGGGACATACAAGGGTTGATAACGATTGTATTTTTGGAAATAAATGATTAACTTACTTACGGGTAAGACTTTTTTCTGGATAATATCGTCTTAGCCATATTAAAGCCCAACTTTTAGACTATAAATAAATAAATATTCATGGACATATTACACAGATCTCGTTAGCCCTATACTAAGTACAACTAAATGACTTGTGTTATAGGTGCTAACTAGACTATAGATTTAATACAATAATACATAGATAACATCCAAGACCCGAGGCAAACTAGAAAAGTTCGTTTGCTAGTTTGACCCGGCTGGGGATCGAACCCGAGACCTTCGGTTTTAAAGTCAGCGAAACCTAACCTAAAGATAATAGCATCCTCCTATCTTAGTCGGTTTAAATACACGAGAAAAGCTACAAACTAGGTCGCCGGCTTCCTTAGGATGATTTCCTTCACAGCTAGCCAGTGGTATTGCAACCTATTACTCAAGTATTAACTGCATTAAGCTTTTAACGTATATCTAATTCAGGTGGTACCGCGCAAATTTCGCTGCTAACATTGTTTCCGATGCCAATCTGAAATAGACTCTTTCGTCAAGGAGTGAAGGTTGAGAATGGCACGTGGCACTCTTTAAGTCAGGGTCGTAGAGAAGTTTTTAAGCGTGAAAGCTAGTGTCGGTGGAGGCGCGAAGTTGGCCCCTCTCGTTTATTATTGAGCAGATTACCTCATGAACTTTTGCAGCACCGACGTCTGAGGGGGAGGAGGAGGGAAGCAAGTACTTTGTATGAATGTGCCCAAAATCTAGCAAACAGAGTGCGTTAGGCCGAGTTCTGAGCAGGCATGCACTTCAAACTCGTTCGACACATTTTTGACCCCCCTCTATAATCCCCCGTGACTGAAAGTTTGCAGAGAGATTAAGAAACAGTTCTCTTTATTGCATTTATCAAGCTAGTATGGTTTACATTAGGTACAAGTGGGTCGAAAAACATACTACTTGGCAATAGTATTTCTTATCCTTTCTCCAGGTTGTCTGGAAGAGACCACTTTAAGTGATAAGACCGCCGTGATCTTAATATGACTCGCGATGCACATACATAGTTACTAAACGGGTCTAATCGCGATAATTGAATACGATAAGAAAAGACGTTTATTAGCATTAGCATTTATTAAGTAATAGTACATTACACAACTAGGGTGGTAATACAAAGAAAGGCCGAGATCTCAGAAGTTTGCGGCCCAAGCTGCAAGCGAGGGACGTAAATATGCGATCGAGAGCTTTCTTTATTACCTCCCGTGTTGTGTACATCTTTTTATGTCAACACTTGGCCAAAAAGCCACTTTATTGCCAGGTGTGGCATAATAGTACATTACACAACTATAGGGTGGTAGTACAAAGAAAGGCCGAGATCGCAGAAGTTTGCGGCCCGAGCTGCAAGCGAGGGACGTAAATATGCAATCGAGAGCTTTCTTTATTACCTCCCGTGTTGTGTACATCTTTTTATGTCTACACTTGGCCATAAAGCGGCTTTTTCCGTTCGCGCAGCGTGCGGAAAAAGCCACTTTATTGCCAGGTGTGGCATAAAATGTATTTACCGGAATGATATGATATAGTATATTTCATTACAAGTGCGGAAAGGCTGTCATTGCAAAGAGTTCCGACAAATGTCTAACCGAGCCGAGGCGCAGCCGAAGGCGAGGGTTGACAGACGGAACAAGTTGCAATGACGGTTCCGCACATGTACTGAACGACTATTTTTAATACAGTTGCGAAAAAAATAAGCAATTTAATAAAGAAAAATTATTTGGAAAATGGCGCCAACCGTAAAAAAGTATAAGCAGAGATTTTTTTCTTCACCCATTCTAGTAGGCAAAGGGAACTATGCCTATACAGCTAAGTCTTCGGTAGAATTATTTTATTGATATGAAATTAAAATGAAATTTAATGAGATGAAATGAAATGAAACCTAACTTAACTCATTCAATCAAATCATTAAATCTGATATTGAAACAAATTAGTAGCTCATAAAAACTTCTATGATTTTTTTTAGTAAAAACTTCATGGTTGGTTTTTCTTTTTAATAGACATTATTTTGACAGTTGGGAAAGAAAACGCACAAGTGCGGGAAAGGTAAAAAAAAGCACGCGTGTGTAATAGCCCACATCCCGCACGCTATACGTCCCTGTAATACGCCACTTTTTGAGCAACTAAAAATATTAAAAATATTTATCCGATTTACGTTTTAACTTATTTATTTTTTATTAATAAATAATCGCATTGGACCCGTTTCATATATAAATATAAAATACTTGGCCCATGTCTCATACTATGTTCCAGGCACTGCAGCGTTCTAGTGGTCTATCCATCTAGTGTGAGGGATGCCACTGGAAGTTGTGTACATCATCTCATTACGAGGATGCAGGGGTCAATAATTGGCAAACACTAACTCTTTCATAGATGTTTCAAGGTCTAGGGAACTTGTGATTCAGTTAGTGATTTAAGTTTGTTACAAACATCAGAAAAAAAATATCATTATCAACTCATTATGTCGATACCGTGGGGCACGGGTCTCTTACCTTAGGAAGGTATCGGCCATACCTTACCACGGGAGCCAAGTCCGGATTGGTGCAGGATTGCAAGACTAGTGGCTGGTCTTACTGTCACAGGTTTTCAAGCCACCCTATGCCCTCTGACTTGTCTTAGCGACTGCCATCTATCGACGGCAGCCGGCACCAACTGCTTAACGTGCCTTGCGAAGCACAGAACCGCTCGGAAAAATGCGTTAGTGATAGACAGTCACCCATCTATGCACTGAACGCGCCCTTTATTGCTTAACCTTCGTGATCGTTTAAGACCGCTCAGGCAGCCGGGGCTAGGAGCGATTTTAATAAAAATTATAAAGGGTCGACATTTGAGACAGCGTACCTTCAGTAATTAAAAACTTTTAGAAGAACAGCCGCCGTCGGCCAATTCTATTGTTTTTCCTATTGTTCTAAACAATCCATTGCCAAAATTACATTTACTGTAGACTTTTAGTCCGGATTTACTTACGGGTGTTGTTATATCGGAAAAGTCCGACCAGGTTTCGCTCCGATTCGCAGAGCTTAATCTAAAAGTCTACAATGTGTTGTGCTTACGAAAGTTTTAGTTCAAAAATTACATTTACTGATTAGGAAAATAGATAAGATAAGATAAGAATATTCTTTATTGTACACTGGAAAAACAACAAATACAAAACAATTGCAAATATACATAGTACAATTGGCGGCCTTATTGCTAAAAGCAATTTCTTCCAGACAACCTTACGATGGAAATTTGCTGAAGGAAATTAGAAAGACGGGTAGCCAGTGCAAATTTGAATATTGATACATACTTAAATAGAGGTAGAAAAAGGAAACTTGGCCAGCACAGCTCACAGCTTATGGCTGAATTCATAAGTTTTTTTTATGAAGCCTATAAACGTTACACTGCAGGGCACTGGGCTTCTCTCAGAGAGAAAGGGCTAGATTACTACACGTGCCCATCGTAGATTGACAATTTGAAGCGCCGAGGTATTAAAACACCTCACAAACTCAGGTTTCCTCAAGACGTTTTCCTTTACAGCTAGTGAGTGGTATTGCTACGATAACTTCTCAAATATAACTTAGAAAACAAAGTGAAAAGTGAAAAAAGAGAAAAATATTCTGAAAATATTCAGGTGAATGTACATAATTATAAATTTGTGAAGCTTATAAAAAAAATGTCTATTCAATAAAAGGTACATGCAACTTTTACAAACAATCGTTTCCGCCAAACTAAATGATTGTTGGCAGACTTACCCTGCGTTCCGAGATGCGATGAAATCAATTACAGCGCGAATCCGACCAAATTTAGTAGTGCCGGAGGATCTCGCACGAAATAATGTTTTTGCGCCTACTGCACTTATATGGATTGGCATTGTAATCGATTTCATCGCATCTCGGAACGCAGCCTTACTCTCACGTTAAAACTAAGTTTTAAACTAAGTTATAGAATTTAGAATTAAATCAAATGTAGAATGGCATAAAATATAACTTGGAGAAGTAAAGTGCATGGCATATTCGAACCCACGACCTCCTGATTGAGATGCCGTTGGTTTAAAAAGAGTAAACTTTTGATAAATCCCACTCTATTAGCCGGAAGACGGGCTACTAACATGCTCGCAGCGGGAATCGAACCTGGGCCTCTCGCTTCCGAATCCATTGTTCTACCCACTGGGACGCCACCGCTCTTAGTTAACAAATGAGACTTAAAATTTAAGTTCTTTCCGCTCTTTATACACTCGTAAGGCTCAAGTCATTACGACCGAAGTCTTAAGACGTCACTTATTCCGTAATTTCCCTTGTTCTAATTGTGTATTCCAGTCGCTCGCTCTTATACGCGTATATCTGTTTAACTGCTCTAATTATGACGCTCCTGACGATATTTTAACACCCTCTAACTGAGACTGTGCTGAGAATAATATGAATGAATTAATGAATGAACATTCTTTATTGCACTAAAAATGAATTTGTATAAAGCGAGCTTAATACTAGCAACTTTCCGTCGTAAGGTTGTCTGGAAGAAATTGCTTTTAGCAATAAGGCCGCTAATTGTACTTTGTATCTTTACATTTTTCATAGGCAGTGTATAGAGTGCCGCAAGCGGCATTCTATCGCACTCGGTTAGAGTGCCGCAAGCGGCATTTTATCACACTCGATAACGCGACCGTTTAAAGAGCCGTAAAGTTTGTATTGCATAGCGCTGTCATTTGTTATTCTAATTTTGCTCAAGTGTTGACTTGTTGAGGTTAGGTACCGGCTTGATTGGCGTTGTTTTGAATGTGTGATATAATACAAAAACACTATAATGACTGAATTTACGTCGATAAAGGATTTAAATTCATATATTGAAGAGTATGAAAAGAATCATGTAACATTGAAACAATGAAAAAGGTATGTCCGCATAAATTGATCAATTGTAATCCAGAACTACAGTATAACGTTTACGTGTTCAAGAGGTGATCGAAAATTTAAGACAAAGAGTTCAGGATTAAGAAACAGTTTTACTACTAAAAATGATTGCCCGATGAATATTAAGATTAAGCTTACATTAGACGGGCAGAAATTACAGATTGCATCTCTTGAAGAAAATAGTAGAAGAATTAATAATACGAGACATTGATACAGAGACAGTAGGTAAAAATATAAAAATAGACAAGACGAGACAAACAGGCAATGACAACATGAGAATAGTAGAAGAAATACAAACAGAATACATAGTGGGAATGGTTGATATCGAAAATTATGTGATAACAGAGCAAATAGTCGGAAATGGAGAGGGTGAAACAGCAAAAGAATTTATAATAAAGGACATCGATATAGAGACAGTTGGTGAAAATATAACCATAACAGGCAGGACAAGACAAATTGATAATGAGAATAATAGAAAAAATACAAACAGAAAACGTAGTGAGAATGCTTGATATTAAAAATTATATCACGACAGAACAAACAGATGAAAATGGGGAAAGATTAATGGTAGATGAATTGTGACACAAGACATAGATACAGAGACAGTTGGTGAAACAACAGCATCAATAGACCAGACAAAGCAAAGATATAATGAGAAAGACATAAATTTAAAAATAATAGGACAATCTGGAAACGGAGAAGCGAATTTGATGGGTTCTATAAAACTGGCAAGTGTACGAAAAAGAAGAGGAAGGCCAAAAGGTCATATTGTGTTAACGGCAATAGGAATGAAAAAGTCAAAAAACCGTTAAGAAATAAAAAATCTTACAAGTTTATATTTGTTTTTAATAGTCCTCAATTATTTTATCATTGTTTTAGGGTTCCGTACCCAAAGGGTAAGGGACCCTATTGCTAAAACTCCGCTGTCAGTCTGTCTGTTTGTATGTCTGTCACCAGGCTATATCTTATGAACCGTGATAGCTAGACAGTCAACGGTCTTTGCATATGATGTAGTTCTGTTGTCGTTATAACAACAAATACTAAAAACACAACAAACGTGACTTTACAAGTATCAGTACAATCTCTCGATCATGTCAATAGTGATTTTTAGGATCCATGGCCATGAACCTAGGATCACGAACCTGGGACTAGATAACATTTATGCCAAAAACGACCGTTTTTGGCGTTAATGGTATCTAGTCCTAGGTTTTTTGCCTTAGGTTCATGGCCATGGGTCCTAAAAATCCCTATTGATATGATTGAGAGATTGTACTCAAACTTTTTGCAAATTTGATTTGAAAAAGTAATGATATCCCATCATAAACATAAACGTGAAATGAGAGCCAAGTTCATTGATGTAAGTATGCTTTAAAAGAAGTGAGATCTAAATGGGTGCCAAGTTCAATGGTCGGTCCTGAAATGTATTTATAGCGGCATAAAATATTTTATAACAAATAAAATATAATAATTTATTATTATAAATTATTTTATTATGAAAACTAGCCAAGTCAGACCTTAGGCTTCAATATAGTATCCTAAGTTATACGAATAAAATATTATATTTTAAGTTGTTATAAAATATTTAATGTTGTTATAAATACATTTTCGGACCAACCATTGAACTTGGCACCCATTTAGATCTCACTTCTGTTGTCGATAAAATCTAGAACCAAAGCATACTTATATCATAATGTTGAACTTGGCTCTCATTTCACATTTATGTTTTTGATATTGATAACGGCAACAGGCAGACGTTTGAAATATTAAAATGTTGTTTAAATTATGGTACGGAACCCTTCGTGTGCGAGTCTGACTCGCACTTGGCCGGTTTTTTTTATTAGCCTTTGTCTAACTAAACCACAATCTTTGGTCAAAGACAATTTGATCTTTGAAAGAGATAGGTACCTTCTTACATTTATTATTTAGTTGATAGATTCTTATCTATCACCGACCCGTCAGGCTTGTAGCATCCATTGGTGTCGGATCTGACGCAAAAAATAGTATTTATTTATTTACAGTGGTGTTGTTTTCCGTGCGGCTATATAAATTGTCGGGCTAAGAAGCCGCAAACTTGCAGCACCCTAACTGATTACACTATGTTGCCACTTACGGCTATTTAAAATTATGTACTAGTGTGCCGTAAAGCTTACGGCATCGTAACCGAGTGCGATATAATGCCGCTTGCGGCACTCTAACCGAGTGCGATATAATGCCGCTTGCGGCACTCTAACCGAGTGCGATAGAATGCCGCTTGCGGCACTCTAACCGAATGCGATATAATGCCGCTTGCGGCACTCTAACCGAGTGCGATAGAATGCCGCTCGCGGCACTCTAACCGAGTGCGATAGAATGCCGCTCGCGGCACTCTAACCGAGTGCGATAGAATGCCGCTTGCGGCACTCTAACCGAGTGCGATATAATGCCACTTGCGGCACTCTAACCGAGTGCGATATAATGCCGCTTGCGGCACTCTAACTGAGTGCGATATAATGCCGCTTGCGGCACTCTAACCGAGTGCGATATAATGCCGCTTGCGGCACTCTAACCGAGTGCGATAGAATGCCGCTTGCGGCACTCTAACCGAGTGCGATAGAATGCCGCTTGCGGTACTCTAACCGAGTGCGATATAATGCCGCTTGCGGCACTCTAACCGAGTGCGATATAATGCCGCTTGCGGCACTCTAACCGAGTGCGATATAATGCCGCTTGCGGCACTCTAACCGAGTGCGATATAATGCCGCTTGCGGCACTCTAACCGAGTGCGATAGAATGCCGCTTGCAGCACTCTAACCGAGTGCGATATAATGCCGCTTGCGGCACTCTAACCGAGTGCGATAGAATGCCGCTTGCGGCACTCTATACACTGCCTTTTTTATAATATGTGCTCTGGTGTACAATAAAGAATATTCTTATCTTATCTTACTAGATAGTATTTTCTTCCAGCTAACCCACGATGGTGCGGACAGTGGAAGGGGTAGAGCCAGTAAACAATATAATATAGGTGTGATTTATTACATAACCTAGGTTAACTAAATAATACAAATATAATTTAAATACACATACGTATATAAAATAGCACGAAAAACATAAATTGATACTCAAATCCTTATTTAGTGCAATCTACATACATCGTCGTCGTCAGGCTATACTAGTCCACTGCTGGACATAGCCCTCCCCTAAAGAGCGCCACGTTGTGCTATAATAAAGGGTAATGCCCATAATCCCCACACTGGGCATGCGGGTTGGGGATCGCAGTTCGGTGGAATTGTATTGCAGGGGGCGCTGCTGCCCACCCCCGGTTTGTGTCCCTTAGTCGCCTTTTACGACACCCGCGTGAAGAATTGGGTTGGTGCTATTCTCTAGGCCGACACCACACAGCAATACTTACATACATACTAATAATCAATATTACTCACATACAATACTATAATAATATAATACTACATAGATACTGGATAACTCTATTAAAGCCCAAAGTAATGTCAGGTCATGAACCTTATCCATAAACACGTCTACAGAAGGAGACGATGTCAGGTCATGAACCTTATCCATAAACACGTCTACAGAAGGAGACGCCTATATATCGCCTGACTCTATACTGTGTTGGGATTAACTTTGCCAATACTACTGCGAAGAAAACCGCCGTGAGGAAACCTGAATTTTGAAGGTGTTTAAGCACTAGATATTGCCAATTTGCGTTGGGCACGCGTGGTGCCTGTACTCTCTTTCTGAGAGAAATTCTGTGCCCTCCAGTCAGACATATACGGTATATATTAAAATACTTTGGTGTTTGCATCTGCGTAATTAGATGGTTTTATCCAGCGTCCAGTGGCAACTTCCCTCATAATACATAGATGGGTTAAGGGACTAGTCGGACGTAGCAATGCCTGGTTTATTGTTTATTAGATAGAGCACCTATACCATCCTGACAGACTAGAAGCATTTTTGAACTAAAACTTTCGTAAGCACAACACATTGTAGACTTTTAGTCCGGATAGAAGCATTTTGCCTTGTGTGGGGACTTGTGTGCCTTGTGCCATTCCACTTTTGTCTTTAATCTAAGTTATATAAGCCTCACAAATTTATAATTATGTACTTTCACATCAAACGCTCGTGGCCTAGTCGAACTGAATGATTGGAATTAATAACTTGGTTACGCAACAACAGGCACGGTCAGTAGCAGGATGGGTGACCGTCCCGTGACTACCGCTAGTGGCATTTTTCCGAGCTTTTCCGTGCTTCGCAAGGCACGCTAAGCCGTTGGTGCCGGCTGTCATGTAATGGCAGTCGTTAAGCCGTGTCAAGGCCTTATGGGCGGCTTAATAGCTTCTGACAGTGAGGCCCTCCACTGTCTTAAAATCCTCCGCCAACCCGGTATTGGCCCAGGAAGAGACCCGTGCCCCAGTAGTCGGGACATACAAGGGTTGATAACAACTTTCACATGAATAAATATTGTTTACTTTTTCTCCACTACAATACGGTCCGAAGGCAGCGACTTAAATTTAACATTGTACATTGACATTCAGCAAACACAATGTAAATTATTTACGTTGAAATAATTTAAATTGAAGGTCTAGCGGACAGGAAATACGAGATAGAGACACAGGTTTGATTCCCAGGGCAGATATGTACGTATGACTTTGTTTTTGTCCAAAACTACGTTCATATGCGAATTTTTAGTAGGAATACCATGTGCGAACTGCGCACTCCGCACAGTATCAAAGAGTAGATTGATTATACTCTTTGTTTTAATGCACTAACTCGTGCTAAGGACAATTTAAAAACCTATTTAGAGGCTAAAAATTCCACCCATGCCGGGATTCGAACCCGTGACCTCTGGCTATTTCACTGATGCCGGTGAGTCGCCATTAGCTCAGTTGGAAAGACCGCTTTATATAGGTTTTTTGAGTAGATTGATGTTTGTAGGTATTTATGCGTAGTGTTCAACATATTTATGTGTTGAACACTAGGAGACGGAAGAGACCCGTGCCCTAGCAGTGGGAACATTTAAATTGTTGCTGTCGCTATCAGTCAAAAGAGAATTTTAATTCGGCCGAGTTACTATCAATTATGCTTTCATTTATTCTATTTCCACTGTATCCTGCCCACGCTTTCTTCTTGTTTTTTTCCGCAGCCACCTTTAAGGTAAACCTACTTGTTATCATTATCAGTGAAAAGGGAAATTGAATTCAACTATGTGTTACTATCAATTAAGCTTTTACTTATTTCATTTCCACTGCACTGCCCACGTTTTTTTCCTGTTTTTTTTCCGCAGCCACCTTTAAGGTAAACCTACTTGTTAGTGAATTTGACACTCGCAAAACGCCCCCGCGCCTGTCAGTGGTTTGACAAACTCCGGCTCAGGTGCGCCGCTACTGCTCCAATCACGAAATGGAAATTACACGCTTTCCCCGTTCATTGCGTAGCACGCACCGAAGGTGCGCTTCGTTGTCTTCAAAATAATCAGTGGTTTGCTACTTTGGCCTATGCGTCTGCGGGACTTGACCCCCGTGGTGGAGTATGGCCTCACCTTCCTGCGATGCAGGAAGAGACCCGTAGACCAGCAGTGGGGACATACATACAAAGGTTGGTTTAAATAACGTAATTTATGCAGCGTCATTGGACGCACCTTCAATTACATTAGATAGATGAAGGGATCACTCGAACTTTATACTATCTGGGACATTGTTTTAGATGGAGTAGACTTGCTCAACGTCTAAACCATCCAGAGTGCTTAGTGCGAGTTTTTTAACTACTCGATCGCGTTAACGTAAACTCATATTTCTATGGCATCGAGGAAGCGCCACCTAGCGACAAGTATGGAAATTGAAATTGCTGAGTGCGAGTTGTAATGGTTTACGTTGAGAAGTGAACACGTTTACCAGCCAAAACACGAATAAACGCGAGTGCGAGTTGTACTGTGATAGCGTTTTGCCAGGTCGAACGGTTAACTTACTCATACTCACTACTCAATGCTCGATTAACGCGGTAGTAAAGTTATTCGATAGGATCTGTCAAACTCGCACTAAGCACTCTGGCAGCTTAGTCGACTTCGTCGTCGTCATCGTCAGGCTGTACTAGTCCACTGCTGGACATAGGCCTCCTCTAATGAGCGCCATAGCGTCCTGTCTTTAGCTTGCCGCGTCCAGCATTTGCCTGCAGTTTTTCGAAGATCGTCATCCCACCTAGTCGGAGGGCGTCCTGTTGTCTTTGTTGGCGCGGTTTAGTGGATTTCTAAACTTATCCTCTTAACTCTGGTCTAGTGGAATTGACTTTCTAGAAATGAATTAAATTTATTACTACGAGTATTATAAATATAACAAACGCTATTATAATTTAATCTATCAATTAATGAGTCTGTATGGGGCCCTGTACTATTTACGCCAACATTAAAAAAGGAACATAGGGCTTTAAAAACAAATTTCTATATGCTAACTATAAAGGAAAACTTCGTGAGAACACCCGCAGATTCGTTATATCCACTAGTATTGACTTGTCTTTCCTGTGGGCTAGACTGACTAAACGTCAGGAAGGGTGCTGGGCAAGCCTAATCTATCTAAAATAAGTCGGAGGAACTATAACGTTCGAGTGGTCCATTCTACAATGAACAAACTTTCTGCGCGTTCCTTTTTCGTGGCCCGTTCGCTGACAACCGCCAGTTGTGCTGGTATTGTGACGATTTCATTACGAAACTGCCCATAGCCAGTAAATATCGGGAAGCGTTGTTTTGTAAACTTCACTCGGGAAGTTCCACTCGGCGGAGGTTTCCCAGGCTGTTTGGGCGCGAGAGAGGCATGCTTAAGTAAACTTCGGCCATTTCATTTCGGCTGGCAAGTTGTTCAACAAATCCGGGGATGACGAAACAAATTTAACAATTCCTATTTTCGCTTTCCAATTGTTTGTTTTCTGGCCGGGCCGACCTTGTTTTTGCGTCGGCTGATTGACGGCGGCGAAAACTTTGGATTGCCCCGTCGTTTTTCTCGTTAGTGGCAATTTCGGAAAGATTTATTTCGATCAAAACTTCCCTTCAGGCCGTAATGGATTGAAAATCGCTGGAACAACAGAATGTTCAACAAATTCACGTTTCGAAAGGGGTGATGAGTTTGAAGTGGTTGAGAATTTAATACAGGATTGGTTAAAATTGTTTCCTAGTGTCTGTAGTTCTGCATTGCGCTTGCCTTGTTGATCTATCTGTAACACGACGCCCGTTGGAGGACGTCGCATTTTATTTGTAGAAATGGCCTCGGTCAGCGAGCATTTCCACGTTTGCGATGGCATTGCTTGGTTACTACAGCACAGAATAGTCTTTGGAATCAGTAGTGCCTTGATTATGTAACTATTCACATGTATAAAAACCTATTTAGAGGCTAAAAATTTCACCCATGCCGGGATTCGAACCCGCAACCTCTGGCTATCCGTGCCAGCGCACTACCGATTGAGCCAATGGGCGACTCACCGGCATCAGTGAAATTTCGAACCTCTTTACACTATTCTCTGTATTACGTACAGGCAGCGACATCTGGATTAAGCAAATTACATCACTTACAGCCCCGACTACCTACTTTGCAGTTAAGTTTTACATCGGAACGATATCACTGTACCCACATGATTATACTATTTTAATTTATAATGCACTAACCGAGGACAAATTTAAAAACCTATTTAGAGGCTAAAAATTTCACCCATGCCGGGATTCGAACCCGCAACCTCTGGCTATCCGCGCCAGCGCTCTACCAATTGAGCCAGAAGTAGAGCGCTGGCACGGATAGCCAGAGGTTGCGGGTTCGAATCCCGGCATGGGTGAAATTTTTAGCCTCTAAATAGGTTCTTAAATTTGTTTAAAAATAAAAATAGTATATTCACATGTACCTCAGAATCAGTGTGAAATTAAATCAATTTTATTTCAACGTAAAGATATTCACGGAAATGTTGAATCCACTATGTGGTGTGAATCCACTTTCCATCGTAAGGTTGTCTGGTAGAAATTGCTTTTAGCAATAAGGCTTATATTTGCAATTGTTTTGTGTATGTTGTTTTTCCAGTGTACAATAAAGAATATTCTTATGTTATCTTGTGTGTGATACATATTACGCCTTATATTTATACGGCAGACATAAGTAAACATTCCACTTTCGCACCTACGCCTATACATCTGTATGTGTACGTGAAAAGACACAAATAATCACGGCGCAGGATAAATGATTGCCTTATTATTACTGTTCGATATCAACCTTTGTATGTCCCCACTACTCGGGCACGGGTCTCTTCCTGCATCGCAGTAAGGTTGTAATGGTGCAAACCTCTTCACACCATTTTTATTTCTTTTTCTATCTATCATTTTCAAATATTTAAATAATTACGTCACACATTATTCGATTTCCCTCATTTTTCATCACTACTACTATACCCTTCGACCAGATCTGACTATTTTACCTGCTTATCCGTTTTTATCCAGTTTTTCTGTTTTATTTTACCTACTACTAATCTACAAATAAAACAAGACCTGAAGTCGTTCCAGTGTTTATTATTATCATAAAAGATACCCAACGTTCCAAGGTTAGGCCATACTCCAACACAGGGGCCAGGTTGGTGCAAGATTATAAGCCAGTGCCGGGCCTTACCGTCAGAAGTTATCACGCCTCTAAGGCCTCTGACATGGCTTAATGACTGCTATTACATGACACCGGGCACCAAAGGTTTAACGCGCCTTGCAAAACACGGAAGTGCTTTGGAAAAATGCCACTAGCGGTAGTTACGGGACGGCCACCCATCCTGCACCACGCCTCTTGTTGCTTAACTCAAGTGATTTATTCCAATCACTCGGTTTGACTAAGCCACGAGCGCTTATTACTGTTCAATGATTACTAATCGGCTATATACGCAGTGTACATACAACTGTCATAATAAAATATAAATTGTAGTTTTATTGTAGCACAGTTTCCACTATGTGGTTTTCCTCACAGGGTTGTAAGCGTAAAGCGCAGTCTTGCAGAGGCTCTGCGCGCCGTGCTCGGGACAGTGACAGCCATTGTAGAGTTTCAGTTCCTTTTCCTGTGCTGTTTTAAGGAATTCCTTAAAAGCCTTGTTTATTTCTTATTTCGAGCTGGGGTAGTACGATTGGTAGACATATTAGCTTACATTACACAGGTCGTGGGTTCAAACCGTTAAAAAGTAGTATTGAGTTCCATGAGTATAAATTAGATAAGATAAGATAAGATAAGATAAGATAAGATAAGATAAGATAAGATAAGATAAGATAAGATAAGATAAGATAAGATAAGATAAGATAAGATAAGATAAGATAAGATAAGATAAGATAAGATAAGATAAGATAAGATAAGATAAGATAAGATAAGATAAGATAAGATAAGATAAGATAAGATAAGATAAGATAAGATAAGATAAGATAAGATAAGATAAGATAAGATAAGATAAGATAAGATAAGATAAGATAAGATAAGATAAGATAAGATAAGATAAGATAAGATAAGATAAGATAAGATAAGATAAGATAAGATAAGATAAGATAAGATAAGATAAGATAAGATAAGATAAGATAAGATAAGATAAGATAAGATAAGATAAGATAAGATAAGATAAGATAAGATAAGATAAGATAAGATAAGATAAGATAAGATAAGATAAGATAAGATAAGATAAGATAAGATAAGATAAGATAAGATAAGATAAGATAAGATAAGATAAGATAAGATAAGATAAGATAAGATAAGATAAGATAAGATAAGATAAGATAAGATAAGATAAGATAAGATAAGATAAGATAAGATAAGATAAGATAAGATAAGATAAGATAAGATAAGATAAGATAAGATAAGATAAGATAAGATAAGATAAGATAAGATAAGATAAGATAAGATAAGATAAGATAAGATAAGATAAGATAAGATAAGATAAGATAAGATAAGATAAGATAAGATAAGATAAGATAAGATAAGATAAGATAAGATAAGATAAGATAAGATAAGATAAGATAAGATAAGATAAGATAAGATAAGATAAGATAAGATAAGATAAGATAAGATAAGATAAGATAAGATAAGATAAGATAAGATAAGATAAGATAAGATAAGATAAGATAAGATAAGATAAGATAAGATAAGATAAGATAAGATAAGATAAGATAAGATAAGATAAGATAAGATAAGATAAGATAAGATAAGATAAGATAAGATAAGATAAGATAAGATAAGATAAGATAAGATAAGATAAGATAAGATAAGATAAGATAAGATAAGATAAGATAAGATAAGATAAGATAAGATAAGATAAGATAAGATAAGATAGATAAGATAAGATAAAGATAAGATAAGATAAGATAAGATAAGATAAGATAAGATAAGATAAGATAAGATAAGATAAGATAAGATAAGATAAGATAAGATAAGATAAGATAGGATAGGATAGGATAGGATAGGATAGGATAGGATAGGATAGGATAGGATCGGATAGGATAGGATAGGATAGGATAGGATAGGATAGGATAGGATAGGATAGGATAGGATAGGATAGGCTAGGATAGGATAGATGATAGGATAGGATAGGATAGGATAGGATAGGATAGGATAGGATAGGATAGGATAGGATAGGATAGGATAGGATAGGATAGGATAGGATAGGATAGGATAGGATAGGATAGGATAGGATAGGATAGGATAGGATAGGATAGGATAGGATAGGATAGGATAGGATAGGATAGGATAGGATAGGATAGGATAGGATAGGATAGGATAGGATAGGATAGGATAGGATAGGATAGGATAGGATAGGATAGGATAGGATAGGATAGGATAGGATAAGATAAGATAGATAAGATAAGATAGATAAGATAAGATAAGATAAGATAAGATAAGATAAGATAAGATAAGATAAGATAGATAAGATAAGATAAGATAAGATAAGATAAGATAAGATAAGATAAGATAAGATAATACGATACGATAAGATAGAGATAAGATAAGATAAGATAAGATAAGATAAGATAAGATAAGATAACGATAAGATAAGATAAGATAAAGATAAGATAAGATAAGATAAGATAAGAAAAAAAAAAAAAGATAAGAAAAAAGATAAGATAAGATAAGATAAGATAAGATAAGATAAGATAAGATAAGATAAGATAAGATAAGATAGATAAGATAAGATAAGATAAGATAAGATAAGATAAGAATAAGATAAGATAAGATAAGATAAGAATAAGATAAGCTAAGATAAGATAAGATAAGATAAGATAAGATAAGATAAGATAGATAGATAAGATAAGATAAGATAAGATAAGATAAGATAGTAAGATAAGATAAGATAAGATAAGATAAGGATAAGATAAGATAAAGATAAGATATTCTTTATGTACACTGGAAAAACAAAATATACAAAAAACAATTGCAAAAATATACATAGTACAATTGGCGGCCTTATTGCTAAAAGCAATTTCTTCCAGACAACCTTACGATGAAAAGTTGCTGAAGGAAATTAGAAAGACGGGTAGCCAGTGCAAATTTGAATATTGATACATACTTATACTTAATAATAATACACTTACATACCGTTACTTATATAAACTTATAATTTATTATAAACATATATATATATATATCTTATTATAAAGTTCTACATAAGACAAGGAAAGTACTAACCTAAACACAAGAGGACAAAATTTTAACGACTATACTGATGAATAAAGATTACGAACTCTGCTTTTGAAGACAGCTGGGGAAGGAGAGCGCCTTATTGAGACCGGCAGATTATTCCACAGTTGGGCGGCCCTTACCGCAAATGAGTTGCCCAAGAACCTCGTAGAGTGATTTGGCGTCTTCAGCATCAGAGTCAGGTCAGACCGCAGTGCCCGGCTATGAGAATCGCTGAGGTAAACAAAGCGCTCTTTGAGATAAGTCGGAGAGGCTGGATTGAAATTAGTTTTGCTTTTACAATTTCACGAATAAGTTTTTACATGAAACACTGGAAACAGGTAAAAAGTAGTAAAAACTAACGGGATATTATTAATTGCGCATTAGATAAATAATCATATATCAATTTATTTCTATCATTTTAATACTTTTTTACATCAAATAAATTATTTCACTACAAATAAAATAAATAGCATTAAAAAGTTAAAATTACATTGCTGAATTCCGCCAAAAATCCCACAAGCACCATGCGGCTAGCTAATGCACCGCCCTCCCTCCCACTTTTTCAAGCAGAAGCAAGACACGAACACACCACCACAAACACCAATACTTGTGTGAGAAAACACGCGACGCGTTTCGCCTCTAACACGAGGCATCCTCAGGCTCCCAAATGCAAGTGTTCACTTGCATTTGGGAGCCTGAGGATGCCTCGTGTAATTTTTTAATGCTATTATGGATTTCCGCAAAGTAACGCCTGATTCTATACAATAAAATAAATGTTGAACAAAGCTAGTACCGCAGGTAATTCGAAAATATACATCAGCACGACATTACTTTTATTCTCTAATGCGAAACAAATAAATTCCTTAAGGTACAAAATACGACGATCTCATCATTAATACTGGCTGCACAGCAAATTGCCCAGAGCGTGCTTTGGTAATACTCACTCTCTTAGCGAAATCCGAGAAGTACCTGTAATTATATCCTAATAAGGACATATACTGCTCGGATAGTTATTTCTCGGATATAACTTGCTCATTATATTTGACTTATTTTTTAAGAGAACAATCTGCGACAGCAAAAATATAGGTGCGACGAAGCGCGTAGCGTAGCGGAGCGCGAAGGAGCGTGTTATTTTGAACATGGAAGACCGAAAACCATTGTAATTATTAGCTGTGCGTTAATATAAAAGCTTTACTTTAAGATAAATAGCGGTACACCACGAATATAAATTTTAGTTTGGTTAGTAATATTTTGAGTTAAGTATTTTGCTGTGCAATCAGTAAGATTGATAAGAATTTGGATTATTTTTGGATACAAAAATTGTTTTTTTTATTTGCTTTTAAATACTACCCAAAACTAACTAAGCCCATATTCTCGTTCTTTGAAAGAAACGTACAGCAGACGAACGTATATAGACCATGTAAAAATGAGTTCATTATTCCTGTGTTATTATTCTAAACAATTAAACTACAACCATCAGCCGATTTATTGCTCGGTCCAAATAAACAAAGTTTTCAGCCAGTATACTAGTTTTTCTTGAGAACACTGCAGGTAATTTTTTGAACAGAAACTTTGTCGTACTTATATAAAACTGGCACATAACGATGGACCAATCTTATTTTATTTCAAGTAGGTGAATATGGACCAAGATTTAATTTTATTATCAACAAAATAAAAATAAATAAAACAGATATTGCTTCTGAGATAGGAAAACATATGAAAATTATTCACGTTTCAAATGCTTAGCTTAATTAAATTGAATGACATTTTTATCCTTAGCTAAATAGCTCTTTTTACTCTTAAAATTTAGAGATATTTTTATCGTATTTATATTGAAAACAAACTAAAATTATTAAATTAAAATTAAAAACTTTAACACAATAGGTACTCTCTGTACGTAATACAGAGAGTATTGTAAAGAAGTTCGAAATTTCACTGATGCCGGTAGTCACCTATTAGCTCAGTTGGGAGAGCGCTGGCACGGTTAGTCAGAGTTCGCGGGTTAGAGACCCGGCATGGGTGGATTTTTTAGCCTCTAAGTAACAATTTTCGAAGGAAAATTTGGTCGGTGTTCTCCGACAGTATCAGAAGTCAGTGAATCTGGACTTCAGCTAACTACCTAAAAACACCAGATTCGATCAGCCGGTCAGTCAGTAACTCAGTCCCGGTAGTGTTTTATAAGTAGAAAAACAAAATAGACTTGAAAGAAAACATTGGCGAAATTACCTTAAGAGTTCCAGAGCAATCTCTCAGCTGTGTTCAGGCTGGAGGAACAACGATACGCCCTTTTGTTGGCGACATCTTTTGTCCTTACCGACGATACTTATCAGCCATTTACTCGGTTGCCGGCGACTCAGTCTTTTTCTAAGAACCGCGGAGTTTATATTGTTTTTGGTACACGCTTACGTGGACTTCTCTTTGGCTAGACTAAACTGGATCATACCAGTTTGTTCTAGAGTGGGGTCTGCCTTGGAGGATACCTGTGGCCGGATGTGGATATCTGTGGCGGTGTGGCTAGCGGTGGCGTGTGTGTGTGTTATTATTATTATTTGTTTAGTTTATTAGGTATATAAAACAGCTAACAATCTCAGTACAATTTTAAAAACCTTTTAGAGGCTGAAAATTCCACCCATGCTGGGACTCGAACCCGCGACCTCTGGCTACCGTGCCAGTGCTCTCCACCTGACCTAATAGGCGACTCACCGGCATCAGTGAAATTTCGCATCTCTTTACAATACTCTCTGTATTACGTACAGGCAGTGACATGTGGCTGAAGTAATTTGCATCACTTGCAGCATGGGTGGAGTTTTTAGCCTCTAAATAGGTTTTTAAAATTGTCTTTGGCACGGGTTAGTGCATTAAAAATAATATAATCATGTGTGTACAGCAATATCATTCCGATGTAAAACCTAACTGCAAAGTAGGTAATCGGGGCTGCAGCTCAGTTGGAAGAGCTCTGGCGCGGTTAGCCAGAGGTCGCGGGTTCGAGTCCCAGCATGGGTGGATTTTTTTGCCTCTAAATAGGTTTTTAAAATTGTCCTTAGCACGGGTTAGTGCATTAAAAAGAATATAATCGCAGTACAATAATATTATAATTGTAGTATATACTTTTATAGGCTACATAAAACAGAGTAAGAGTTTAGTTAACGTTCTTCACAGAAAATAAAATTTAAATTACGACTAACGTGTCTTTTAAGAAGTGGTGCAAGTTTACTACATACATTCAAATACTTGATAAACCGAGTTAAAGTTGCTTTGTGAGAGGGATTCCTGTGATAAACCGGCTTTAACTCTATCTTAATCCGTCCTAACTCTTTTAGTGGGATCGTCTTTCTATAATCAAGACGAAAGTTTTACCGTTTCTTGGAAAAAAAATCACTGTTATTTACACATCGGTATTGTTACAGTCAATAATAGGCTTTTATCACTAAACATTCCTGTTTCCCTGTTGTTGTTACATGTATAATTATGAAACTTAGTACTTATTGCATGAATAAGTTATGGCAGTCGTAGTTATGTATTAAATAGGTCTAATCGTTAAAACGTTAGTTCCTTAATTGCAGTTGCCGTGATCACGGGTTGACTGAAGTGGCGAGTAGTCAATTATGAGTCAGTTTAATATATTACTTATGTATGACCATCGCGAATCATTAAGTATTACAATGGCACTTGGTTATTTTTATAGGGAAAAGCGGGTGATCGTGCTCTTCCACTATAAAGGGAAATTTCCCGCCAGGCAGATCGTATGCCTCGGGACGGCCGGTCCAACTATTGTTAGTCGGACGTTGTATTTATGGTATGTCATTGAAACACTTTGATTGCGCGATGCAGGAATGTTGGAGTTTGTAGTGCGCGCGCAGAGTTGACATGTGCTCGCCACATTTTAAAAAGTATCCAATACCTGCGTGCGTGCATGCAACGGCTGATGATTCTAAGGTGATCTGTCAGGATCGTGGCAAGTGACAGTCCTTAGTTTCTGCTTACCTACCCCTCTGAGATACAGATTTTGATATCTTAAAATATCCATCCTCTTTGGTCTGCTGAAAACTACAACCTCTTTGGTTTTTTTAAAACCTCTTTGGTATCTTGAAATAATGAAATGAAATGAAATGAAATGAAATGAAATGAAATGAAATGAAATGAAATGAAATGAAATGAAATGAAATGAAATGAAATGAAATGAAATGAAATGAAATGAAATGAAATGAAATGAAATGAAATGAAATGAAATGAAATGAAATGAAATGAAATGAAATGAAATGAAATGAAATGAAATGAAATGAAATGAAATGAAATGAAATGAAATGAAATGAAATGAAATGAAATGAAATGAAATGAAATGAAATGAAATGAAATGAAATGAAATGAAATGAAATGAAATGAAATGAAATGAAATGAAATGAAATGAAATGAAATGAAATGAAATGAAATGAAATGAAATGAAATGAAATGAAATGAAATGAAATGAAATGAAATGAAATGAAATGAAATGAAATGAAATGAAATGAAATGAAATGAAATGAAATGAAATGAAATGAAATGAAATGAAATGAAATGAAATGAAATGAAATGAAATGAAATGAAATGAAATGAAATGAAATGAAATGAAATGAAATGAAATGAAATGAAATGAAATGAAATGAAATGAAATGAAATGAAATGAAATGAAATGAAATGAAATGAAATGAAATGAAATGAAATGAAATGAAATGAAATGAAATGAAATGAAATGAAATGAAATGAAATGAAATGAAATGAAATGAAATGAAATGAAATGAAATGAAATGAAATGAAATGAAATGAAATGAAATGAAATGAAATGAAATGAAATGAAATGAAATGAAATGAAATGAAATGAAATGAAATGAAATGAAATGAAATGAAATGAAATGAAATGAAATGAAATGAAATGAAATGAAATGAAATGAAATGAAATGAAATGAAAAGGTTTTATTCAAAGTAGCGCAGATACTGCGGCTTAATGAACGTTACAAGTCAAACTAGGTGTCCATTTCAAAATCTGGATCATTTTGGAGAAAAAATGGACAAAAAAACTCCAAACTTAGTCTTTTCAAATTCCTTAATTAACAGAATTTACACAGATTCTACAAAACTCGTGAATTTTACATGCTTGAATTCCAGACATCATTGTCATCTAAATAATCCTTAATATTATAGTAGCTCTTTTGGCTCAAAGTGTACTTTACACATTTTTTGAACCGTGCTTCAGTCAAACTTAATATATCTTCAGGGATTTTATTGTAGAAGCGTATATATCAAGCCCTTTTGGTCTTTGGCAACCTTTTTAGTCTCTTTAAAGCCTCTGTGGTCCTTGAAACATTAACGTTGAAAAGTTTTCATCTTTTTTTTACTCCGAACCTGGTTTTGTTTGTGTGTTGACATCCTGAAACAAATATCGTGAAAAGTCTTTATTTCCAATCTTTGATTTACAAATTATTGTACGTATTTATTAAACTATCATGCCACAATGTTCTATTGTTTTCTGTGCATCGAGTTTCCCTGAATATTCCAAAATCTTCTCCTCTTTGAATACTTCTGCGTTGGCGTATTGTGTCAGTTATTGTAATATTAGCATACTAAAACTTTGTTAATACTTTATTTAACTTTGTTATAAAAAACCCTAATTATTATTATTTAAATTCAGGAATGATGTATCTAATTTTCTTTATATCGTAACTGGCAAATCCGACAAAAGGGCAACCACGCTTTTCTAATAATAATATAATAATAAAATCTTTATTGATAGCCACATACAATCAATCAGCTTAAATATACACAAAGTAGGAGTGAACAGTTGGCTGACAAGGAACTAAGTTGGTGAGTCTTCTGTCTCCCAAGCTAGAATGATCTGTATTATGGGAGCCAGAGATCCTCTGTACAACAGTGGACGGCCTTTTATCACTAATAAGAAATGCAGTGACATATCTAAAAAAAAAAAAACAGGAAAAAGTGGATGTGCTTGTTTATGTAGGTGAATGATTGTGTGTGTGTGTAGGTGTGTGTGTTTGTGTGTGCGTTATGTGTTAGTGTGTATATGCGTGATTGTGAGTTTATCTCATCAATAGCATCTCAGTTTCATCGTAATCAAGTTTTAATAGGCACTCTTTAACTTTTTCTTTTAGTTCAAACTTTGTAAGTGATGGAGTGTTTGAAACAAATTTCGGAAGTAATATTGTATAAGTGAGCGCTTATATGCTCATAGTGTCTGGTAGCAAAAGTTGTGCGGACATAACTACGTCTACAGAGAGGATTCTTCTTTCGTCGTGAGGTGAGTGTAACCGGTGCAGATCGTGTGGAAACATGGTACCTTAAGATTGCGTGAAGTACGAAGAGCTGTCTTACAGTTAACACTTTAGATTCGTCGTATAACTTTTTGGTAGAGTGTCGAAAATGTTTGTAAAGCATAACTTTCAGAACGGCTCTTTGCGCCCTTTCAAGTTTAATTAGCGCAGTTTTGTCGGCTCCTCCCCACATCGGAAAGCAGTATGTGATAATAGATTTGCAAAGAGAGTCGTAAACCATAAACAACGTGTCATGATCTGCTGAAGAGCGAAGTTTCCTCATGACAAAGATAAGTTTTCGGACCCTAGCACAGACATTGTCAAATATGAGCATGCCAGTTCAGTGCGTCGTCGATGATAACTCCTAAGTACTTTATTGTATTAGACCTCGTTATGTTAAGACAAGTGCAGTTATTACTATTGTTTCTATGTAAGCTAATAACATAAATATGTAGTGACTATTCGTATTTTTTTATATATCACATTCCTTTAAATTCCCACCATTTTACAATAATAATATTATCTGATGTAACAGCAAGTTTCTGTAAAGCCTTTTTTCGCGGAAATCGAGAAATCTGGAGCACTGTCGTAAAGTTACCCTCCATCTTTTATAAGATGTATAGCAAAGAATCTGCAAACGGTTACATGAACTTATACTATCAACTTTCTTCCACCTGACCATCGCATGATTGGCTCATATGAGCATATAAAATATATATGTACAAAATATGTATATATATGTATATATGTATATATATATATATATATATATATATATATATATATATATATATATATATATATATATATATATATATATATATATATATATATATATATATATATACAAAAGTATGTGTATGTATATATATACACTTTTGTTGTGAAAATTCCGCTAATTCGCACCAAGCGATGTGCGAATTCTTTTATAATACGAACGGCAAAGTAGTGGAACACGTTGCCGTCCTCTGTCTTTCCGTGGCTTAACGACTGGCATTACATGACAGCCTGCTCCAACGGCTTAACGTGCCTTGCGAAGCACGCATACTAAAATGTATTTATTTAAAAACCTATTTAGAGGCTAAAAATTTCACCCATGCCGGGATTCGAACCCGCAACCTCTGGCTATCCGTACCAGCGCTCTACCAATTGAGCCAATGGGCGACTCACTTAACTCACAATTTGCTTAAGTCAGATGTCGCTGCCTGTACGTAATACAGAGAATATTGAAAGAGGTTCGAAATTTCACTGATGCCGTGAGTCGCCCATTGGCTCAATTGGTAGAGCGCTGGTACGGATAGCCAGAGGTTGCGGGTTCGAATCCCGGCATGGGTGAAATTTTTAGCCTAAAAAACCGGCCAAGTGCGAGTCAGACTCGCGCACCGAGGGTTCCGTACAAACCTGTATTATAGACCTGAGTATTTGGTATGAATTTCAATTTAATACCTCTACGCTTTTATGAGGAAATGGGTAGTAAGTTTAAAATTATTAAAAAAATATATATTATGTGATGTAACTAAAAATTTATGGTTTTCGTAATTTTTCCTTTATCTATGCTATAAGACGTTGCTTCGTACCAAATTTCAAGATTCTGAGTTCACGGGAAGCACCCTGTAGGTTTTGATTCCCTTGCAAGTGTCGAAAATTTGCGGCATAAACGGCTGTATCTTTTGATTGCGTTGGCTTAGAAGTTTGATTTTTTCACAGCTTCAAGGGACAGTAGACCTGAGTAATTGATATAAATTTCAGCTTCATACCTCCACGCGTTCCTGAGAAAAAGGGTCTTGACAGACGGACGGACGGACGGACAGACGGACAACAAAGTGATCCTATAAAGGTTCCGTTTTTTCCTTTTGAGGTACGGAACCCTAAAAATAGTGTAAAATGTATTTATGTTTATGCTTATTATCTGTAAAAATAAACGCAAGGGCTGCAATAAAAGCCTCGGCCACAGTAAAGCTTTTCGATCACGCCCATAACACCACCGTAAATTATATGTTGCAGCTGTTTATGTGGGATTTTATTTTATTTTTTCCGCACACAATGCCGCAAGGCCCTCTAACTTAGGTTTATTACCGCGAGAATGTGACGTAAAAACGCTTAAAGAACCTCTTTACGCCCTATTTAATAACGGTTAAGTGCGTTAATAAAAGTACAGGGGCAATAATGACATTCAAATGCAGTGTTAAGTGGTCGTAAAGTCTTTTTTTAACCCTACCGTAGAAATTTTATTGGTAATGAATACCTGTCAGTCGTACTAGTGAACCGAGTGATTGGAATCAATCAATTGAGTTAGTCAAGAACAGGCGAGGTCAGGTACAGGAACCGTCCCGTGACTACCGCTAGTGGCATTTTTCCGAGCGCTTTCATGTTTCGCAAGGCACGCTAAGCCGTTGGTGCCGGCTGCCATATAATGTCAGCCGTTAAGCCATGTCAGAGGCCTTTATGGGCGGCTTGATAACTTCTGACAGTAAGGCCCGCCACTGTCTTACAATCCTCCGCCAACCCGGACTTGGCCCCCGTGGTGGAGTATGGCCTAACCTTCCTGCGATGCAGGAAGAGACCCGTGCCCCTACAGTGGGGACATACAAGGGTTGAACGATAACGTGTCAGTTTAAGTGGCTTCGGCGTAGGTCGCACGGTGATGCGGATCGCGCCTTCTTGCCCGTGTGATGGCACGGGCAACTTCAGTAGTACTACGATGCTAGTATTTTAAATTTAATGTCGAAATTCATGTTTTCCCAGCACATTAATTGTCAAATTCTCACGTTTTAGCTCTACAAATTGTGTGAGTAGTAGTTCCCATGCTGCATGCTGGGCAAGCTGAAGACAGGGCGCTATGGCGTTCATTAGCGGAGGGCTATGTCCAGCACTGGACTACATAATATAGCCTGAAGAAGAAGATGCGTGTATAACGACGCGCGTGAGTCGCGCGTTTTAAATGTCAAAATTCACTACTTACCAGTGCAGTAGTTGTAAAAATCTGACGTTTCAGCGCCCCAAATAGCGTGACTCGCGTCATCGTGCTAGCCAGCTGGACAGTAGGTATTTGTGCTATTAATAAGAAAAAAGTCATTATTTTACAAAAAAGTTTTTAAGTGATGTTAAGAGACCCCATAATAATCACAAGTGACAGACCCCATACTAATTACGGGCAGCAGCGCCCCTTGCATTACAATTCCACCGAACTGCGATCCCCAACCCGCATGCCCAGCGTGGGGATTATAGGCATTACCCCCTATGATAGCACAACGTGGCGCTCTTTAGGGAAGGGCTATGTCCAGCAGTAGACTAGTATAGCCTGACGACGACGACGACGACGACATCAGTAAATAAAAATGCGTGTCGGGCCACGCGCAGTGTAGGATTCCGTATAAAAGGCGGTTTTAACAGTTTCACAGAACTAAAAAACATATTAACGTAAGTTTCAATGAATTTTTAGCAAGTTTTCCATTTATTAGTTGCTCACCTATTACTCGTTAATTGTGAAACTTACTTAGCTGTGATAATTTTCTTTTTATGTTTTTATTGCATTTTTTACTTTCTTAAAAAAGTTTACGTTACTATCTTTTACCCGTGTTAAACACTACTTTTCATTTCGATTATGAGTAAAATAAAATTCATTTTAAATATTCAAACCTTAGCATAAAAGATTATTACCATTTTTTTTTTAATTCCGTCACAGATACATTATAACATATTAGTATCCAGCCAATTCATGTCGACTTAATAAATGTTAAATATGGAACTCACCGCGTAATTGTTGCGGCTTAATCCGCTAAAAGAAGTTTGCGCTAAGTTGACACTGGCTGTTTAGAAACTCACATGCCCCAAGCATTTTTTTAATTAGTTTTTTTAAAAGCCTATTTACAGTGCGTTCACATTAACTTGACGCGTGAGAGAATTGGTAGCACTGAGATGTTTACTGTTACCATGTTAAATAAGAAATCATTCCCATTACTTGGGGAAAATAAAAGGATTGAGGGCTTGTTTTACCATCTTCCGATTAGGTCCAAAAGCTAATTCACATGTTATGTCCTTGTTACCAATTCTCTCACGCGTCAAGTTAATGTGAACGCACTATATTACATAAAACTATTCACAGCTGACAGTAGTTCTATTTTTAAAATTCATTCCGGCCCTTAGGTGCGAAGTAATTTGAATGAGTTTTTACCTTGCTAGGGAGGGAAGCAGTCTTTTCCACCCAATAGTTAGATCAAAACAACACTACTTTTCGAGTATAAGAAATGAAAAAGAACATACGAGTTTTTCCATTAGTGTCGCTACAGACATTTTTTTAATAGTTCAATATAACTTACCTTTGAGTCTAAAAACCTATTTAGAGGCTAAAAATTTCACCCATGCCGGGATTCGAACCCGCAACCTCTGGCTATCCGTACCAGCGCTCTACCAATAGAGCTCAATTGGTAGAGCGCTGGTACGGATAGCCAGAGGTTGCGGGTTCGAATCCCGGCATGGGTGAAATTTTTAGCCTCTAAATAGGTTTTTAAATTTGTTCCTTAGCACGGGTTAGTGCATTAAAAATTAAAATAGTGTAATTACCTTTGAGTCGTTCATGTACTGCGGTAAAGAATCAAATAGTGCACGAACTAGCAAACTGTTTTTTGGTGTAATAAAATTCTTCCTAACCATTTTCACCGATGTCTATGTGGGGCAAAAAAAAAACACAAATCCTCTGGGCCGCGTTCCATTTTTCACGAAATAAATCGCCCATGCAAAACGTTAGGGTCACAAATGTCCTAGTGAATGTCAGCGTGTGGATTTAACGTGAAAACGGTGCTTTAATAATGCTCCTTAACTCCAAGCGATGCTAACAGAGCTGAAGAACACCGACTTCTCAATGGCTCCCCATTCGTGGGTCGTGGGTTCTTCTTCGTCTTCAGGCTATATTATGTAGTCCACTGCTGGATATAGTCCTCCCCTAATGAGCGCCATAGTGCCCTGTCTTTAGCTTGCCACATCCAGCATCTGCCGGCAGTTTTTCACAGATCTTCATCCCACCTGGTCGGAGGGCGTCCTACGCTACGTTTGCCGAGTCGCGGTATCCACTCAAGAACACGTTTACTCCAACGATTGTCGGTTTTTTGCGAGATGTGGCCAGCCCACTGCCACTTCCGGTCGCTAATTCGTGGGTTCGAATCCCAGCATTTGCCAATGACTTTGATTTCTAAGTTATGTAGGTATATTTTTGACGAACTACAAAAAATATAAGCGAACAATGTTTGTGCGCATCTGGGCGTTGCATGATAGCAATCCTCGCTGATGGTACATAAATCACATAAGCTCACGGCTTTATCCCGAAGGCACTGGCAGATCTGATTGGTAGATCTGTTTGCAATATTCCGTAATACGAAGGAAGAACAGCAGGTCAAAAAAATCCCACCTAAAATTACAGGCTAGTATTGCCTGTGAGATGAATTTAGCTCACAAATCTACCGGCAGCGTATTCAATAAAAATGAAAGGCTAGCAAAAAGGTAAGGCCCAACTAGCCATGATCTCATTTCCCTACAGTTTATACCTAAGGGCCATTTCACACTACACTGGTGTCTATCAAACTTAATGAAGAATGGTAACTAATTTTGATTATTAGCACTCCATATTCTCTGTCAAAAATTAAAAACACTTGTGAAAGAATTACTTCGATACGTCAATTAGTTTCCGATTTAGAAGTAAAACAAGTTGTAACCGTAAGACGCGGGCTGCCGGTTACGCTGCGACGTCATCGCACAACACGCTCAGCCTGGCTCACACAGTCCGCTCGTAGTCGCGCGCCCGTCTCGTCGAAATTATACCTAAATACTTTTAAAAATGTCCAATCCAAATACTAGGAAATCATGTGTTAAATTTTAAATTAAATTAAAAATACAACTACTAATTTGCCGGAAAAGTTGTTTTTTATAGTTTCAGAAGACGTTAAAATGCGAAACAAATGGATATTTATAGAGTTTTAATAAAACTATATTACATTAGGACAATGTTATTTTATTATTTTTGTCAAAAATATTTTTCTTCCAAGACTTTACACATTTTTAAAAAAGATCATCACAATATTTTTTAATATAAACTACTTCATGCACATTAACATTCCTTGAGGTTTCAAAGTCAACGTGTGCAATACAAAATAAGGCTTTTCTTTTTCCGGTCATTTGTGTTTGTATCTAAGCATAATATTTTTTGGCTAGTTTTCCTTTACTAATCTAAAAGATAAAAATGAGGCGCGTTGTGACATGACGTCCCAACGCGCCGCGCGACTGTTAGCGGGACTCGATATTTTTCGTAATTTTTGAATGCCTATAAAATCAAAACTTCAAGGTATTTTTGGCTACAACAAAAACTAGTGTATTTGTATACATACAGGCTTTACTGAGACTGAGCATTTTAAGCGATTTGGCAAACCTAGGAACATTCTTCATTAGTGTTTTTGCGAGTCAGTTAATCATCTTTTTAAATAAACTTATTCAATTAATCGATCAGCCCATACTCGTCCACTATCGAGTATATGCCTCTCCCAAGGCACCTCATTTCCTTCTGGCCTCCACCATCTTCATCCCGTCACTGCCAGCAATCTACCGTAGACTGTTGGTTCAGCGAGGTGGTGGGCGTTCAACGATGCGATCGCCAGTTCCTGGTCTCCACTCGAGAACTGCTTCTTCAGCTTGCTATCTTATAGGTAGGATATGTCCCTCATCTAGGGAACCCTTCCCTTATGGGTACCTTGTTTGGGTGGTTGTTTACAATAGAAGTTTGATTTTGGAACGCGTTTCGGAACGCAGCCATGACGTGACAGCTGTCAGATGAGTTAACAAATTGCCCTCTTGTTTTTTGGTTGCGAAATGTGTGTTTGACTGCCGTTCTTATATCTTCGTGTGAAGTGCGAAATAGGTTCAGGGACGAATCCCAATGTTGACAATGTTTGGTTGTCGAGAGACGGATCGCCCAAAATAGTGAATATATTTTGGTGAAGAACTGGTGCCGTGAAAGTGCACTGAAGGTAGGTAGCCTTCTGAGGAAAGAGCTCTTGGGGATAGACGGGGAAGTTTATCCCCAGGGGATCCCCAAACCTCTCAGTGCACCAATCCCGAACGGCGCCGGCTGCCGCGGACAGACTTTGTGTCTAGTTTTCTCGTTAGTTTTTAGTATTAGTTTTTAAGTGGGTTTTTTACCCAACAGTGGTTACGTCCGTGAAATGCCAACTCTTTTTTCCTCTAGCAGGACATGCTCACGGTTGGTTACGTGATCACTCCTCCTCAGACATCTCACTCCCAAAACCGCGCCCGATTGATTTTATTTAATTTTAATTTAATAGGTTAGTCAACGGCCCTTCTATAAAACACTTTTTAAAATTAGGATTTAACAGTTTTAACCTTATAAGGTTGCTAATTGAAGGCTCACACATCATTCATAATTAATTTTAGTAAGTACTAATAGCAGTTAAACGTATGAACGTATAAACGTAACGAAAAAAGCCTTATAAAACTTAAAAAGAATTAAACTTAATAAACAAAAATATAATTATAAAAAACAGAAGACATTTAGGAACTTAAATGCTTGAGGAATAGTCATGGAGTAATTTGCACACTTTATGCTTAAAACTATAAACGCTATCACAGTGGATGTCCATATCATCCTCCGTGCAGGTATATGTGTTAAATAGTTTCATTATCCACACTATCGGCGAAAATTTAATCATATGATGCCTCCATGAGCTCTTGCAGGCTGCACTGTGGAGGCTCAAGGCAGACACAAAGATGCGATGTTGTCTTTGCAGATTTATGTCATAAAATACACTCACGTCTGTCTCGCAGAGGGGTAGTTAAAGACCAAGGTCTGCCACTTGCCACGATCCTGGCAGATCTCTTTTGTTTCATCAACAATGACATCTATTAGTCGTTGATGAAACGAAACGTGCGCCACCATTTGACGGCCTCGGTGGCGCAGCGGTTTGGCACGCTGCTGTAAAACCGAAGATCTCGGGTTCGATTCCCGGCCGGGTCAATCTAGGAAACGAACATTTCTAGTTTGTCTCGGGTCTTGGATGTTATCTATATATTTATTGTATTAAATCTATCGTCGAGTTAGCACCTATAACACAAGTCATTTACTGTACTTAGTATAAGGCTAACGAGATCAGTGTAATAATGTCCATGAATATTTATTTATTATTTTATTTATCGTTGAATGCTGGAATCGGTTTCACAACTTTTTATGTCTTGTTCTACGAGCGTATCTAGTGTAGTGTAAATGGTCTTAAGTAAGGTTTTGTCTACACGCCGGTTCCCGCCTTCAGAAGAATGATTACGTTATCATATAAATAAGGATTTAAGCCGGTTCTAGAATAAATTCCCCGGAGCGAGGCCCACAGTATTATTTCACGTGAAATTTGTTGTTTTTATTGCCTCTCCGGGCCGTGCACATCGCTCGGGCTTACCGGGGATAATTTACCGAAGAAATTTTAAGACTCGCTTGTATTTCGCGAAATTGGAAAGTGTTTTAGATTGTGAGAAGGAAAATAAGGTAATAATTTTCGTGTTGCGGAGGCAGTGGGAAATCCGAAGCCCTCATCTCCCAGAGGGGCTGAGCTTTGTTGGAGACATAATTTTAGCTTCTTCTTCTTAAAGTGTATCTCCATTACTGGAGGTTGGTAGTCAGGTCTTTACAGCGGACTCTGTTCAATGCAGTTCTGTACAGCTATTTCCGATTCAACATTTATTAGTCGTTGCACGCACGCACGAATTACTATGAATAATATTAATTCCAAATAGTAAAAATCGTAGCCCCGGCAACCTGAGTGATCTTAAGCGATCACGACAGTTATTTAACACAGGGCTAACGCTAACGCTAGTGGCATTTTTCTGAGCGGTTCTGTGCTTCGCAAGGCACGTTAAGCAGTTGGTGCCGGCTGCCATTGATAGATGGCAGTCGTTAAGCCAAGTCAGAAGCCTTAGGGCGGCTTAAAAACTTCTGACAGTAAGACCAGCCACTAGTTTTGCAAGCCTTCACCAATCCGGACTTGGCCGCCCTGGTGGAGTATGGCCTATACCTTCCTCAGGGAAGAGACCCGTGCCCTTCGGTAGGGACATAATGGGTTGATTGAACCATTCTTGAATGTTTAAAATATCAATTATTATTTACTACGGAAAAATATGTGCATCATAACTGCTAAATAAAGGTAAAAGTACACCATCTTAAAAGCTGTCAGATACCGCAGCGCCACCCGTTCTTTTGGCCTTGGTCAAAGTTCCAGTAATTAAATAGTGATTAGGCCGGCGCAGACTGGGCCAAAGCAGTTGGTGTGCGAATAACTTTATTTAGTGGTCGCTGGGAATTTGCGAAACGTTAGTCAGTGGCTTGAAAAACTGTTGGATTTAGTTACAAAATGTTGGGAGATTAGGACTTTATTTTGTTATGGTTCCTACACTACAATTACATGCTGTATCTCAATAGACTGGATTTATACAATATATTTGTTGTTTGCTTGAAATTTCCAATCCGCGGTAGGCATGCGTGGTAATTAAGCCCATATTATCTCTTTATTATTTTTTATTATTATCTCTTCCCGCCTTCCCGTTAAGGCGTTTTTGCCGGCTGTCACGTAATGGCAGTCGTTAAGCCATGTCAGAGGCCTTATGGGCAGCTTGATAACTTCTGACAGTAAGACCTGCCACTGTATTACAATCCTCCACCAACCTGGGCTGACTCCCATTGTAGAGTATAGCTTAACTTTCCTGCAATGCAGAAAGAGAGGGCCCCGGCAATGGGGACATACAAGGGTATCAACCCTTGTATCGGTTATTAATAATTTATCAGAAAAACATAACTTACTTAATTCCCACAATTAAGTACGTAACACACCCAGACTAGTACAGCCTTTGTACTGGAACAGGGGCGCGTGGCGATTTCCAAAAGAGTCCTAGAATGTACTGCGCAAAGATCCACGGCTTTATCAAAAAGTTGGACACATTAACAGCAGCTGCGTCGCGTAATCGTCCGGGGAGGCTGTTCCGTTGATATAATAATGAAACGGATCGCTGGCCCTTTCCCTATACGACTTTATTATAGATGCGATATTTTTACCCGGGCCGCTCGCGTCGGATTGGGTTTTTATTTCATAGCCGCGAGGGCTTGCGCAAACGTCTTTCTCTCGAATTATTTGCGCAGTACTTCGCCACTTGTGAGGAGAAAAGTGGCGGTTCAACTTTCGAACACAATGCCACGTTGATCTTGCAAGTTTGAAATATGTTTTTCTTAAACAAGCTTGGAAATTTGAGTCATATTTTGAACGTATGTGTGCCTAGGATGCCTCCTTTGCTGGTCACTGGAGTAATGGTCTATTTCATCAACACATGTACTTCGTTCTCTCCTGTCCAAGAGAGAGATTATTTTGAGAGATATTTTGTTCCCTCGATAATGATAGGCATACTCTACTCTTACATAGTTTATATAAGTAACGGTATGCGAGTGTATTATTATTAAATATAAGTATGAATCAATATTTAAATCTGCACTGGCTACCCGTCTTTCTAATTTCCTTCAGCAACTTTCCATCGTAAGGTTGTCTGGAAGAAATTGCTTTGAGCAATAAGGCGGCCAATTGTACTATGTATATTTGTAATTATTTTGTACGTGTTGTTTTTCCAGTGTACAATAATAGTACATTATGACACTAGTGAGCTAAGTTGGTCATTACAGACGAGGTGGGTTTACTGCTCGAGCCGAAGGCGAGAGCAGTTATGGAACCGAGTCTGTAATGACCAATGCTCACGAGTGTCATACGACGTTTTTCAACACACTTGTGAGGAAAATAAAAAACAAGCACAGGTAAATAAAAATAAAAAGTACGCTAAAAATACTGACTCAGAAAAAGAGTTCGCGTTCTTTTCCGTTTTCCATGTTAGGAAATTTTCATACGCTGCGACATATTTTTCCCTAGATTTCTCGGGTATCAAACTTTCATTGGCATTTTGCGCCTCATTAAGTATGTCTTGCGGAGTTAAAACCATATCCTCTTCAGTATCAGTACTCGAACTCGACATTTTCACAATAAACAATGAAAAGTTTTATTTCTTGAGAACTGAGATTGAAAATGGCGCGCGCTTACTTTTTTAATTTGCGCGCTGTCAAATGTAGGCAAATGTAACAACTTCCATACAGCCTATAAATCGATATTTCTGAATTACAAGTTGGCTTTTAGATATGTCTATCTTTTTCTTATTTTGATTGCAATTTGATGAAAATAAATGTTTATTTATCGTATTTTGATACTAACGTGCATAAAATATAAATTAAATTATTATTTTTAGATATGAAAACTCTTTGCTGTCATTATTTGTCTGTAGTTGATAAAATTAAAACTATATTCATTACAGCACTTGTGCTGTAATATTATTACGCACGCGTGTATAATGGACAGCATTATGGTTCTTAAACCGGTGTTATAAGAGTCACTTTACGAGCAAGTGTGTTGAAAAGAATATTCTTATCTTATCTACTCTTATGCATTATTAACGCAGGCTGCACATTCGCGACGTCGTGGTTTCGAATCCCGACAGTTGTTTTAAAGTTGACACTCTAATTTACGTTTATCAGAATTTGTGTATTTTAAAAATAACACAGTTCAACCCAAAGTACGATTAAGTCCCTTGAAGCTGATAACTTTCAGCTTCACCTCGACAAGCAGTGTATCGATATCTGATAAGACTGTCAAGCACATCTCAACAAGATTGCTCAAAACTGCGATGAATCACATGTTTTGCTCTTGGCAGAGGGATAACCATCTTATCATCAACGACTAAAGAGTGAAGTTCTTCGGAGCGACTTGTATTTTTGGATAAATACTGTCCCATTAGATTTCAGCATCAGTGTTGTTCTAGTGTCTTAAAGTAAGGTTTCTGCATTTGCCAATTTTCAAAATGGCTCTGAAGTTATTTGTACTGTGCGTTTGCCTACTGTTTGCACTGACGGTGGTGGTCAAATCTGATGACCTGATGGTAGGAACCACGGTGAATGGTAGACTGGCCTACATAGAACATGTGGATTTATCAGCAATTCCTTTCACAACCAGAACAAAGAACGTGTTCTTCAACAGTAACTCTTCGATTATCAAGGTAATTATTTTTTCACTCCGTCTGCTCGAAATAAAGTATTTTGATCCCTAAACTTAGGGCCCAAAACAAGCTATTGCTATCCAATCAAACATGTATGGTAAGTATATAAATTCAAAATCCAATTTTGAATTTATATACCTACGTTATCACGTTTTATTGAGATATCGAACCTCTCATTCACTCTTGAGGACTTGACCTATATCTCTTACGGTCTAAACAAACAAGAAGTTTTAAAAACCTGTTTATAGGCAAATTTCACCCATACCGGGATTCGAAACCACGACCTCTGGCTATCCGTGCCAGGGCTCTTCTTACTGAGTTAAGACTTGTTGGGCGACTCACCGGCATCAGTGAAATTTCGAACCTCTTTACAATACACTGTATATTATGTACAGGCAACGACATCTGGCTGAAGTAATTTGCATCACTTGCAGCCCCGACTACCTACTTTGCAGTTAAGTTTTACATCGGAATGATTTCGCTGTACCCACATGATTATATTCTTTTTAATGCACTAACCCGTGCTAAGGACAATTTTAAAAACCTATTTAGAGGCAACAATTTCCACCCATGCCGGGATTTGAACCCTAATTTTGTATCTTAAACAATGACAATGAGGGAGAAGTGCGAAGCTAAAGGGGAGGCTTTTGCCCAACAGTGGGAGACTAAATCGGTCGAATAAAAACAATTCTTCTTTGCGAACTAACTTTTCGAAGAACTTCACCAAAAAACCTTCTTTCTTGAACCTTCATGTCTTCGATCACCAGGGCATTTCCTGCGTAGACCAGGACAAGTCTGCGGCATCGGCCATCATCACTGCCGGTGGCGTTGGCAACACCTTCGTCAACATCCGTCTGAGGAGCGGGAGGGGAGACGGACTGGACTACCAAGTGCTGGTCTATGTTTAGACCGAAATCCAACGTATTTTATCATGATACATTCATAATACAAAGCATTTAGAATTCCTAAGTTGTGAACTGTGTACTGTTATCAACCCTTGTATATCCCCACTGCTGGGGCACGGGTCTCTTCCTGCATCGCAGGAAGGTTAGGCCATACTCCACTACGGGGGCCAAGTCCGGGTTGGTGGAGGATTGTAAGACAGTGGCGGGCCTAACTGTCAGAAGTTATCAAGCCGCCCATAAGGCCTCTGACATGGCTTAACGACTGCCATTATATGACAGCCGGCACCAACGGCTTAACGTGCCTTGCGAAGCACGGAAGCGCTTGGAAAAATGTCACTAGCGGCAGTCACGAGACGGTCACCCATCCCGTACCTGACCGCGCCTGTTGTTGCTTAACCAAGTGATTGATTCCAATCACTCGGTTCGCCTAGGCCACGAGCGCTTCGTGAACTGTGTGTCATCATTTATTTATTATTTGTTTATTTACATTTGTAACTTACAGCTAATGCCAAATCGCTACAAAATTATTATTTTTATTATTATTATTATTATTATTAATACTTTATTGCACCATAAAATTGTACAATGCGGCGAACTTAATGCCATAAGCATTTTCTACCAGTCAACCGCAGGAGGTATAACGAGAGGTCAGTTTATGTACATATTCTTCCTGTATACAACATGTACACATACCTACCTACTCTCTTCATCTTTCAGTTCTATCCATCCCAAGGTTGTCTGGAAGAGATCGCTTTTAGCGATAAGACCGCCAATTGTATACGGCAATAGCTTAGATGTGTAAGCCTTTTTATGTATTTTGTTTTCTGGTGTGTACAATAAAGAGTTCTAATCTAATCTAATAATAATAAACGGTAAAAGACTTAAATCATTTAATTCGATAGGTCAACAAGCTCGATTGGTTAGTAGTCAGTCGTAATAGAGCATTTTGAAAACACTAGCAAGTGCGATGGACATCAAAAGCGATCGTTACTACCTAGAAAGCATTGGTTTTGGGAAAGAAATAACGATCAAAGAAACTACTTTTTGCTCATTCAATATCTTTTGCGTCAACGTTGGAACGTTCTAAACGACAACAGCACGATGGCCTTGACAGCGGAGCATGTTGACATCAGGTTTACAAAACACTACTTCGACTTGCTTTTTAATGTTGATAGTACATACTACGGTCACGGTCTCAAAATGTTTATCAGTTTTCAAATTAAATTCTTTAGAGAGCAGTAAAGTCTAAAATGCTATATCTAGGTACGTATTACTTTTTAATAGTTGTAGCATCGATTCTAACAAAAAGAGTATTCATGAAGTTTTGATGATGAAACTCTTTTCTTTATTTAAAAGTTGACATAATTGATTTTTTTACAATGGCATCCAAAGGACTAGGAATGAAATAATAGAAATTGAATGTAAAACGATGGCAACCTCGCTTGGGTGAATCTCTATTGCTTCTTCTATGCTCTATGCCTAATCTATGCTCTATGGCTAATCAAATCACAAAATATCATCGACCATGTGGCACAGATTTATGCGTGCAATTACCAACCTTAAGGCGGTAAACATTTCCAGACCGCGAGTGTACCTACTATACAGTTTAGGTTTTCTTTGCGATTGCGTTGTATTGTTCTTGGATCTCAGTGTCTTGAAATAAACATTCTATTCTAAAAACAATTTTTTTATTTCGTGTCCTTAATTGACATAGTTTTACAAACGGGAAATTGTTTTAATTACATAGTGACTGTTAATATGATTGTGACAGCAACGATCAAGTAAATTAAATTTACAGTAGAATTTCAGTACATGACATATTAAGGAGAAGAAAAAGAAGAAAAAACATTTATTATAGCCACAGTACACACGCCACAATAACA
This sequence comes from Yponomeuta sedellus, assembly GCA_934045075.1. NCBI lineage: Eukaryota > Metazoa > Arthropoda > Insecta > Lepidoptera > Yponomeutidae > Yponomeuta > Yponomeuta sedellus. The sequence continues at coordinate 856,492 of OW203726.1, read as the reverse complement.
AAACAAACTTAAAACACATTACTAAATAACATAAAAAAAAGAAAGGAACACTAAGGCCAGTATTACAGAAGCGTACTCTAGCGCCAATCTCTACTTAAGACTAGTTTTGAGTATGCATTTAATTTTAAAACTATACTTGAGTCGAGATTCATCAAGCGCGACTCAACTGAGTAATAGCTAATTCGAGAACGATACTTGGGTAGCAATCTCTACTTAAGTATCAAATCTGTATTTAATCAAGTGTGGTCGGAACCACGCTTATTCGATCGGCCAGTTATTATAATTGTCAATTTGGAATGTTTATTGCAAAATTCATATTTTCGAAAACCTTGATTACTATGACGAAATAGTTAATGAAAGCAGCAGCCCCTTAGGCATTTAAGGGACGCTCAAGACCCCTACTGCATGGATTCTAATTAGTGTTTATGTGCAAAAACAGTTACATTAATACTGGGGTGGTTTCATTGAATAAGTTTCACGCAAGACCCATAGCATGTACCTACTATGATAACCAGGCAAGGACATCACAAACATGAAAGTACACCGAGACTGTGGCCACTTGTACAAATATATAGGCCCTCAGTAGGAATCGAACCCACAAGCTCGGTCTTGGTAACCAAGCGCCTTAGCAGCTAGGATAACATAACAGTCATAAAAGGAATAAATAAAATAATCAGTAAAACAATCTCAGCTTTTTTATTGCTCATAAAATTGGAAATAATTGAAACATAATTATTATTATCATATAAATCCGCTGTGTTAAAGTTGACTTTTTATCTTCCTCGAGGAGGATCCACTGTGGTGAAGTTGAAGTTTTATGTTCAACGAGCAGGTTCCTCTCCACTGCAGTGAAGTTGAAGTTTTATGTTTAACGAGCAGGTTCCTCTCCACTGCGGTGAAGTTAAAGTTTTATGTTCAACGAGCAGGTTCCTCTCCACTGCGGTGAAGTTAAGTTTTATGTTCAACGAGCAGGTTCCTCTTCACTGTGGTGAAGTTGAAAATTTATGTTTACCGAGCAGGTTCCTCTCCACTGCGGTGAGGTTGAAGTTTTATGTTCAACAAGCAGGTTCCTCTCCACTGCGGTGAAGTTGAAGTTTTATGTTAAACGAGCAGGTTCCTCTTCACTGCAGTGAAGTTGAAGTTTTATGTTCAATGAGCAGGTTCCTCTCTACTGCAGTGAAGTTGAAGTTTTATGTTCAACAAGCAGGTTCCTCTTCACTGCAGTGAAGTTGAAGTTTTGTGTTCAATGAGCAGGTTCCTCTCTACTGCAGTGAAGTTGAAGTTTTATGTTCAACAAGCAGGTTCCTCTCCGCTGCGGTGAAGTTGAAGTTTTATGTCCAACAAGCAGGTTCCTCTCCACTGCGGTGAAGTTGAAGTTTTATGTTAAACGAGCAGGTTCCTCTTCACTGCGGTGAAGTTGAAGTTTTATGTTCAACGAGCAGGTTCCTCTTCACTGCAGTGAAGTTGAAGTTTTATGTTCAATGAGCAGGTTCCTCTCTACTGCAGTGAAGTTGAAGTTTTATGTTCAACAAGCAGGTTCCTCTCCACTGCGGTGAAGTTGAAGTTTTATGTTAAACGAGCAGGTTCCTCTTCACTGCGGTGAAGTTGAAGTTTTATGTTCAACGAGCAGGTTCCTCTTCACTGCAGTGAAGTTGAAGTTTTATGTTCAATGAGCAGGTTCCTCTCTACTGCAGTGAAGTTGAAGTTTTATGTTCAACAAGCAGGTTCCTCTCCGCTGCGGTGAAGTTGAAGTTTTATGTCCAACGAGCAGGTTCCTCTGCACTGCGGTGAAGTTGAAGTTTTATGTCCAACGAGCAGGTTCCTCTGCACTACGGTGAAGTTGAAGTTTTATGTCCCATGAGCAGGTTCCTCTCCACCGCGATGAAGTTGAGTTTTTGTCTTCTATGAGGAGGACCCTTTCCACTGCAGTGAAGTTGACTTTTTATGTTCCACAAGGAGGATTCTTTCCACTATGGTGAAGTTCCTTGTTCTCACACTCGTTTCAAAACAGCGATTAATGTTCAAATTAAACCACACCGACTATGTATTTAGTAAACATAAATAAATGGACAGACGTCAAGAGAATTATTTTATCGACATTTGTTATGTTCCGTTCTGTACTCAAAGCGAATAAATAAACAAGAAGCGTGAACGTTTTGCTTCCTTTAAATATACGGTTCATTACAAACTAATAACTAAATAAAGAAACTTTGAATATTTTATTTACGAATACATAAACATTATTTTAGTTTCCTCTGTATATTTGACATAATTTACTAAGTTTCATCGTCACGTTTTTGTAACATGCGTAAAACGGAATAAAAATCTACACTTGTATTTTTCTTGTCATAGAAAACAAACTTTGATCATAGACAATCTGATTGCAGTTCTGAATCTCTACTTAAGCAGTGATTGGCTGATCTGTAGAGATCAAGAACTGTTTGAAAATAAAGGGAGTGCTTGAGCATCGATTCAGCGCTCAAGTAATGATTGGGCGATCTGAGATCAATAGCATCGTTCTTTAATACCGACCTAAAGGTCACGGTGTGTCACTGCCGCTATAAACGGCAACTGACTCAGCATAATATGGGCAAGCCTTCAGCGCTGATTTTCAGCCAGTGCCAGGTGCTCCGTGAGCGTTACAGACTGCGGTGTGGTCATGGGAAATACCATACTGAATAGAATACTTGTATATAATATAGAGAAATAGTTGTATAGAAAAGAATACGTTATAAATTTATAATTATAGTTAAATACACATATAAGATCTATAAATTCACCATGTTTCCAGAATAAACCAGTTACTCTGATTTTAAAAACCTATTTAGAGGCTAAAATTTCCACCCATGCCGGGATTCGAACCCGCGACCTCTGACTTTCCGTGCCAGCGCCCTTCCAACTAAAGTAATGGGCTACTCACCGTTATCGTTATCAACCCTTATGTGCCCCCACTGCTGGGGCACGGGTCTCTTCCTGCATCGCAGGAAGGTTAGGCCATACTCCACCACGGGGGCCAAGTCCGGGTTGGAGGAGGATTGTGAGACAGTGCCGGGCCTAACTGTCAGAAGTTATCAAGCCGCTCATAAGGCCTCTGACATGGCTTAACGACTGCCATTATATGACAGCCTGCACCAACGGCTTAACGTGCCTTGCGAAGCACGGAAGCGCTCGGAAAAATGCCATTAGCGGTAGTCACGGGACGCTCACCCATCCCGTACCTGACCGCGCCTGTTGTTGCTTAACCAAGTGATTGATTCCAATCACTCGGTTCGCCTAGGCCACGAGCGCTTCACCGGCATCAGTAAAATTTCGAACCTCTTTACAATACTCTCTGTAATACGTACAGGCTCTTACTCTGATCTAAAATTTTAGATCAGAGTAAGTAGCAGGTATTCTGAAATAGTTCTTGAAATAAGTTCTTTTCAGAACTACTTTGGTTTTATTTAGCCTATTTACATCCCACTATAGAGCAAAGGCCTTTCTGAAAGAGAGTATTTCAGCGCTGAGGTATTTAAACACCTCAGACACTCAGGTCTCCTCACGATTACCTTCATAGTTGACGAGTGGTATTGCTACCTATAACTTTAGAAATATACTTAACATAGAAAACAAGTCATTGGTACATGTCGGGATTAGAATCCACGACCTTCCGATTGAGAAGTCGATGTTCTACCTCTCCGCTACCGCGCTTCAAAACGACTATTATATGTAGTAGTTTTTCAATGTAGCCTATAATAGTCCCACTGCAGGGCTTGGATCTTCTTCCAGAGTATTTTATTTACTGTGTGAAAAAACGTCACCTGCAGGAATAATACGGCACTTGGATGCTTATAAAATGCTGTTTACTTGCGCTGGCGAAGTGAAAATGTTTAATTTAAACTCGGGGCTAGGTGCGCGCGTTATAAAACTAACGGCAATAAAAGCCTTAACGGGAAAACTCGAAAATTAATACCATTATCGGCTTCGAACAAACACAACGCACCTGGGACTTGTTTCACAGAACTGCGATTCTAAGTAAGTAAAGCAAAATCGTTTATTTGCCAGAACATGGGTTCTAAAGTTCTTAAAAAGATTGTCAAGATCCATCATGATCCACCGACCGGTGTGCAAATTTGTAACATAAATAATAATTAGACTTAATTATAGAATTAATTTATTGATAATAATATTCATGGACATATTACACAGATCTTGCTAGCCCTATTAATACTAAGTACAACTAAATGACTTGTGTTATAGGTGCTAACTCGACGATAGATTTAATACAATAAATACATAGATAACATCAAAGACCCAAGACAAAATAGAAAAGTTCGTTTCCTAGTTTGGCCCGGCCGGGGATCGAACCCGAGGCCTTCGGTGGCACAGTCAGGCCGGCAGGCACAGAAGGCCGTCAAACTCACATTATAACATCAACAGGTCTTTAGCTATAACAATAATTGAAATAATATAATAAAAATTAAATGTCGGAATAAAAATCAGATTTTAATATAATAATAAGTTTATTTCTATAAAAAAGCATTATAACATAAAAACAGTTTCGATATTACACACTTATAAAATAAAATTGAACCCTGGCCCCTGAACTAGGTTTTAGGCCTGTGTCTCAGGGGTCAGTGTTTTACAATAATCCAAGTGCTAAATAGTGTGCTATTGTGCTGTTTACAAGGGAAATCTTACAATAACATAGTACCTAATCCTTTAAAATCTTTCATTAATATAGTCGTCAACATTACGATACATTTTTCTCATTTTTCTAAGACCGTCGGACTAGAGCCCATTAGCATATAACACATATTTTTACATGTCATGCTTAGAAATTGCTAGTTTGTGCAGGATATAGGCTGCACAAAATCGAGTTGTGTGCACAAGTGCACTAACGTATCAACTCAATGTATCTATATTTAGGCAAAGAAAATCAGCCATACAGCCAAACACAATAAAAAGTTCATAGATAGAATTTGTATTTAATAATATTTACTTTAATTTATTTGCCTCGTGTGTTTTTAAGATACGTGAGATAGACGTGAAATAAATTAAAATTAAAACTTAAAATAAATTTAAAAAAAAAGACGTAAACTACATTTAAAAAAACAGACCCGTGCCCACTGCTGGGGCACGGGTCTCTTCCTGCATCGCAGAAAAGTTGGGCTATACTTCACCACGGGGGCCAAGTCCGGGTTGGTGGAGTATTGTATGACAGTGGCGGGCCTGCCCGTCAGATGTTGTCAAGCCGCCCATAAAATTTATGCCGTATAACAATTTTATCATCAGATCATGACTTGATGACTATGGTACACCTCGGATTCTAGAGTCGGTGCACTAAAGCACATAAGTCCAAAACATAAATTTCTGAGGTTGTGAAAAAGGATATTATAAAGATACTCGGAGGTATACCCTTCTAGTTAAAAAAAATATTTTCTAAATCAGTGCTGGCAAATTCGAGTAATCGGGGATCATACAAAATCAAATATTTTGTATTGTCCAGAAAGAAAGAGAGGGAGAGAGAGGTAGAAAAAGTATCATTCTCTCCTTCACACATTTGAGTAGAGCTGCTATTTATTTATTTGCAGACAATATGATCCATTGTTCTATCCGAATCAATAAATATGAAACTGAGCATAGGTACAGTTAGTATTAAGTCTCCATCAGTGACGTGGTACATTTAAACAGGATCCATATCCGTGGACTATGCGCATCGTAAGCTCGAAAGGACCAGTTAACGCTAGATTTCGCGGAACCACGGCGATCAGGAGGCAATAATCAAAGGTGTATAAACTATGCAAATGGGATGAAGTTTCCATGTGTCCCGCTGTATAAACTGTTGCCGCCGTGCCCGGTGACGCGTGCCAGTAGACCGGGAGCCGGAAACTTGAACCAAGACTGAACGAAACTTTGCGCCGTACTTTGAATTAAAATTTTTACTAAGTAAATAGCTAAGCCCTCCCGCTCTACTACTGGCATTTTTTCTAAGGCCATGGTGCGTTAAGCCGTTGATTCCGGCTGTTATATAGTGGCAGTCGTTAAGCTTTGTCAAAAGTCTTATGAGCGCTTGATAACGGCCCGCCACTGTCCTACAATCCTCTACTAACCCGGACCGTTGTGGAGTATGGCCTAATCTTCCTGCGATGCAGGAAGAGACCCATGCCCCAGCTGTGGGAACATACAGGGGTTGAAATCAAAATAGCTAAGTACGTAAGTAGATGACAGTTATACTTGATGAAATCCGATCATCGTTCCCGAAACCGATGTGCCAGCATGCACTAACTAGTGGATGTTCATAAAGCGAAAAAGATCTGTCCAGATCGTGACTAGTGGCAGGTCCTAGTCTCTGATTCCCCTTCCGGATGCGGGCACGAGCTTATGTTATTTAACATAACATAACATTTACATACAGGCACACACATTGCTTCTAGCCCCACACTAGGTTACCCTGTGTCATGGAAACTATAAAAAACGACATCACAAACAAGTGAACATCCGAGACCAGAGTGCTTATTGCGAGTTTGACAGATCCAATCGAATAACTTTACTACCGCGTTAATCGAGCATTGAGTAGTGTGTATGAGTAAGTTAACCGTTCAAACTGGCAAAACGCTGTCACAGTATAACTCGCACTCGCGTTTATTCGTGTTTTGGCTGGTAAACGTGTTCACTTCTCAACGGAAACCATTACAACTCGCACTCAGCAATTTTAATTTCCATACTTGTCGCTAGTTGGCGCTTCCTCGATGCCATAGAAATATGACATAGAGGAAGTTTGAGGAAGAAGTAGTTAAAAAACTCGCACTAAGCACTCTGGTGTTTTTTGTCCCTCGGCGGGATTCGAACCCCGGACCTAATGTAATGTTAATTAAACCCAACAACTAGGAAACCGCTGATTGACCTGTAATAGGTCATATTAAGCCTTTTCAGAGGGCTATAAAAAAGGAAAGTTACAAAATAAGGGACGAAACGTGTGAATTAAAAAAAAAACTTGCTCAACTTCACGCTCTGACACGGCGCTAGTCAGAGATATTTGACAATAAAATATCACCTCACTGTTTGAGACTACGAACCTTCTCCATGTCACCTGTTGGTTGGCTAGAATAAAATACTACTTAGTATTAAGCCCGCCAATTGTTCAATCTTTACAAGTACAACAAATAATTTAATAATAATAATAATTTAATAATAGTCAAAACAATAAATACTAATCGCTGGGTATCGGTATATATATGTCACCGGAAGATAAAAAGATCCACAAGTTTATAAATTACCTAGGAAATTTATAAACTTTCATAGGATTGTAAACGAGAGATAAATTGTATTATTTTAGGCCCACATTTTCGCAAATTTATTAATTTACGATTATCCATTTGTAAGATTCTAAACAGTTCGACCAATCACAGAAGAGCTTTTAATTTCACTTTTTTATAAAATACGGTAAATAACACACTGCTTTCTGATTGGTTGATGTCGACAGTGGTAATGCTTGTGTCCATAGACTTAGGTACGATCAAACTTGCCAAACTAGTAAAAATTTATCAGTTTCGATTACCTACCTAACAGTATTTTTGAACTAAAACTTTCGTTAGCACAACACATTGTAGACTTTGTCTCTGCTCACCATGATTAAGCTCTGCGAATCGGAGCGAAACCTGGTCGGACTTTTCCGATATAACAACACCCGTAAGTAAATCCGGACTAAAAGTCTACATACCAAACAGTATTTTTACTTTAAAACGGGGTAGGTAGAATTTTCTTATCTTAGGTACCTATAATACAGGGCTACTTTATTACATAATGTGCTACAAGGGCTGCTACTTATGTATGCGGAATAGAAAAAATAAACAAATGTATATGGCTAAATATGCTTTGATTGTTTTTCAAAGTATTCTCCACTATGATCGATGCACTTTTGCATTCGATGAAACCAATTTGTAAAACACTTTTTCCACTCTGATTGAGCTATTTCCAAAACGTGCTGTTTGAACGCATCTACGGCATCTTCACGGGTCAAAAATCGTTGACCAGGTAATTTATTCTTTACATTTGGGAATAAATAGAAATCATTGGGAGCCAAATCAGAGCTGTACGGTGGATGATCCATCAATTCTTTTTTTTTGACCGTCCAAAAATGTAGTTGTTTCCTGAGATGTATGACAGCTGGGATTGTCATGGCGAAGTATGATTCTGCGTCGCTGGTTGTTTTGGCGTATTTCTTCAAATACTTCCGGCAAACAAATGGTGGTGTACCACTCCGAATTAACCGTTCTGCGATTCTCCAGTGGTATTGTAGCCACATGGCCATTAATACCAAAAAAGCAGGCCACCATTTGCTTTACAGTGCTTTTTGCACGAGCCACTTTCGTAGGGTTCGGCTCATTTTGAAACACCCAAACTGTTGATTGTTGTTTAGTTTCGGGATCGTACGCGTAGATCCAGGATTCGTCACCTGTGTAGATATTATAAACAGATTTTGAGTCGCCTCCGTTGAATTTTTTTAAGGTTTTCTTGCACCATTCGACGCGAGCATCTTTTTGATCCTGAGTTAAGTTGTGCGGGAACCAACGCGAACAAATTTTTTTTACAGACAAATGTTCATGTAATATCCTATGAATGCTCGTCATACATATGCCTAGAATAACCTCTATCTCGCGATACGTAACATGGCGGTCTTGCATTATTAGCTTTCGCACAGCTTCAATATTTTGTGGCACAACCACCGATTTCGGGCGACCTTCTTTGACTTCGTCCGTGAGCTTAGTGCGCCCGCGATTAAACTCACTAAACCAGTGATACACAGTCGTTTTTGATGGAGCTTCACCACCATAAGTCGAAGTTAATTGATCTACGCACTGTCGTTGCGTTAAACCTCGTCGAAAATCGTAATAAATCATAGCACGAATATTTTCACGAGTGAGTTCCATTTTTTCAGCGATAACACATTTTAAACCCAACAAAAACAAAATACTAACGTATATAAGAGAAAAATATTAGTGGCCAGTATTTAAAAAAAGAACGAATTTGACCATGGAGGTCAGACATTGCGTTTAAAATTATTGGGATCCCAGATTCCGCACACATAAGTAGCAGCCTATGTAATGACCCTTACTTCACTCTACCAGAATAAAAGAACAAAAATTGTGTTCTACGATATTAAAGAATGTAATTAAAAAAGAAAAAATGTGTCCATTCCGACTTCTTACTAGTTTGGTCATGACCACTATAAAACCTTCGTAGCTCTGTGGTAAATTTGACTTCATCAAGAATATTTCTAGATGGAGCAGGAACACGTGACTTATTAAACCAATCAGAGCGCAGGTGGCGTTTTGTTAATGCTTACTTATTATTTTACGCTTGAGTTTCGTAAGTTTATCAATTTGTGAAAATGTGGGCGTAAGATAATACAGTATATCTCTCGTTTACAATCCTACGAAAGTTTATAATTTTCCTAGGAAATTTATAAACTAGCGGATCTTATTATTTTCCGGTGACACATACATATAATGTATAATAAAAGATGTACCTGAAACTAACCGAAACGTTTCAGAAAGTGTAATTTAAATAACTCTGCGTGACGTACAAAACATGGTAATTGAAACGATACTCTTTTTCTCTCACTGAACAAAGCCTGTACCCTGCAGTGAGACGTACGTAGCTATCAGTATAGGCTACACAAAAATAAGATGGTTTGTGGTATGTGGCATGATACAGCAAACAGTTTTCAGTTTGCTCCCGGTCTAGCACTGTTGACAGTAGCTCGGCCATTGAATATGCAGCGCGTTGGGCTCGCCCTAAACTCCTGTAGCCTTTGTTTGCCGTCGCCGATATTGGGCCCGCTCGACTCACGCTTGGCTGCCCCACCGCCCATCCCGCCATCATCGCCCGTCATGGTACCATAGGACCGATACAATTGTGTCCATTTTCTCATTGGGACGCCACAAAGGTATAGTTTTCTCGTTTTTTCCTATACGAGTGATACTTTTCACAGCAAAATCAGCGATAAAGTTATTCGATATCAACCCTGGTGTGCTGGGGCACGGGTCTCCTCCTGCGTTGCAGGAAGGTTAGGCCAGGCTCTACCACGGAGGCCAAGTCAGGGTTACTGGAGGATTTTAAGACAGTGGCGGGACTTACTGTCAGAAGTTATTAAGGCTCTGACATGACTTAACGACTGCCATTACATGACAGCTGGCACCAATGGCTTAACGTGCCTTAAAAGCACGGAAACGCTAAATGTAGTCACGGGACCAGCACTTGACCGCGCCTGTTGTTGGTTAACTCAATTGATTGATTCCAATCACTCGGTTCGACTAGGCCACGAGCGCTTCAGCGAAAAAGTTATTGTTTAAGCTAAATTCTTCTTCTACTTCTTGTGGTCAATACGCTCTTGGCAGACCAGTCGTGGTCTTATGAAGAAGTTTTATGGTAGGCTGATCTTGCATGCCTCACGCTGGCATTCCTCTCGGTTAGAAGCCGCTCTGGTGCATACGGATGTCTGCCCACTGTGAAAATATCAAGTTAAATTAGACATGTGGAATATAGGCTGAAGTGGCAGTGGGTTGGCCATATCTCGCGAAAAACCGACAACCGTTGGAGTAAACGTGTTCTTGAGTGGAAACCGCGACTTGGCAAACGTAGTGTAGACGCCCTCCGACCAGATGGGATGACAATCTGTGTAAAACTACCGGCAGGTGCTGAAGACAGGGCGCTATGGCGCTTATTAGGGGAGGGCTATGTCCAGCAGTGGACTAATATAGACTGAAGAAGAAGAAGTGGAAAAAAACGCGCCCTATAAATCCCAAACAGGCACAAACTACGACTTCACTGTGTGCTCGTAAAGTCGTATAATGTAAGGAACGGTAACGAATATTTAAGTTATATCGTAAAATAATGTTTTTATGAGTTGACAATCCTTTGTTAAAAATATTTAGAATTCAATACTAATCCAATAAGTCGATTTTGAAAAAACTGTTTTTAGGTATCAATAAATATGTCTATAATCGTCCCACTGCAAACACAGGCCTTATCTCAGAGAGAGAGAAAGATATAGTAATTTTCGATTTGTCATCTGTCGCGAATTGTCAATTTTAAACACACATACATTTTATAACTTTATTATTACTTAGTTGTATTGGAATGTTCTGGAAATAAATTATTATTATTAAAGCGAGTTAATTGCGAGATAGAAATAAATAAGTAGAGAATACTTAATTTACACCACCCGTTCTTGCGTCATTTGGCGTCACGCTTGATTTCCGTGCTTTGTGACATGTTGTCAACTGTACCATATCGAGGGACGTACTGATATCTGGCGATAAAGAGATAAAGTACTAAGAACTTATCTTTAAAGATACTATAAACTCGAAAGTCCGGTTTTATTAAATTTGTAGTTGGATATTTAGTAATATCAATTATATTGTTAATTATGCCATAATCACCCAACTCTTTAGATTTATCAAAATTATCAAATAATATCATATTTATCAAATAATAATACGTCGGTGTCCAAATTAAGAAGAATACTGAAGAAAGAAAGGGAACAGGACACCTTCGCTTCTGGTAGATTTTCCGAACAATAACGACAGAAAGGTAATTATACTATTTTTAATGCACTAACCCGTGCTAAGGACAAATTTAAAAACCTATTTAGAGGCTAAAAATTTCACCCATGCCGGAATTGGCTCAATTGGTAGAGCGCTGGCACGGATAGCCAGAGGTTGCGGGTTCGAATCCCGGCATGGGTGAAATTTTTAGCCTCTAAATAGGTTTTTTTTAGACAGAAAGGTATTTAAAAATATACTTGCCTGTACACATACTCTGTAACAAATAAGCGAGGACTTGTAATAAGTAAAAAAATGTAGGTACCCCTTGACTAGAAAGCCTCGGTTTCCGGTTTTCGTCGGTCAAAAGTTTTAGTCTTACAAGCGGCGGTAGCTCAGTATGTAGACCAATGGACTCCGAAGCGGGGGACCCAGGTTCGTTTCCCAGTCCAAGAATGTACCAATGCCCTTGTTTTCTAAGTTATGTACATTTGTAAATATTATAGTAGCAATACCACTCGCTAACGGTGAAGAAAAACATCGTGAGGTCAAGGTGTTAAAATACCTCAGACAATCCGCGGTGGGCACAAGTGGTAATAAAGCCCATACATTATCTCTCTCTCTCTCTCTCTCTCTGAGAGAAGGCCTGTGCTCTGCAGGGGGACGTTTTAAGGAAAGTTTATTTTCTTGTCTCACTCCTTAAACTAAAACCGTAAAGGAAGCGTTCTTTATAAAACACACTGCACATCCGAGGTGAACTCCGTAAAGAACTGCAATGAGCGGCGTAAAGGGGCGTGCAGACAGATAATTAGCTCGCGATGAGCGCCCCATTACCGCTCGGTCTGTAGGTTACCTTAAGGTGCGCTTAGACCGGCGAATAGTATTGATCCAAAACTTTCGTAAGCACAACACATTGTAGACTTTTAGTCCGGGTGTGAGACGAGCAACCGACGACGCGAGCTCCGTCTCTGCTCACCATGATTTAAGCTCTGTGAATCGGAGCGAAACCTGGTCGGACTCTTCCGATATAACAACACCCATAAGTAGATTTGGACTAAAAGTCTACAAAGTATTGATCCAAGCTGGCTGTTTATGATTGACAGTTTTTGGGCAATTCTTGTCCGTTTGCAATTTGCATCAAGCTATAAACTGTGAGGCTAACATGCAGCAATTTTTAAGGAACTCCGTACATTTGTACAAGTGGCGTCTGGGTGTATTTTCATGTCTGTGATGTCTTTGCCTGGTTACCATAGGGTTTCCAACAGGGTATCCTGGTTTGGGTCCAGGTCAAGTGATTGTGTTGTGTGAATGTTCGTTTGAGTTAGGTTTTCTCTGACATAATTTTCCGGTACGAGCGATAGTTTCCAGAAAAAAATATAGTTTAATCAGTCATTCAGAAAATCAGTGTAGGTACAGGATTGCTGTCTTATATATATTTTACTATATATAGCTCCTCTCTTGTCTTGAACAGATGGCAGTGTTCAGATCTCAAAATATCGCCGGTGTAAACAACTCTTTCGTGCGCCCATTAAACAGCTTCTTTAAGACGTGTTTCAGGGACGTGCACTTTTGAGAAAGTGTGGTAATAACAATCTAATGAAGAGTGCAATAAGTCAAAAGCGAAGCGTTGGCTTTCGCCTTATCACCAAAACAACATTATATATATATATATATATATATATATTTTTTAATGCACTAACCCGTGCTAATGACAATTTTAAAAACCTATTTAGAGGCTAAAAATTCCACCCATGCCGGGATCGAACCCGCGACCTCTGGCTATCCGTGCCAGCGCTCTTTCCAACTTAGCTAATGGGCGACAGAGGTCGCGGGTTCGAATCCCGGCATGGGTAGAATTTTTAGCCTCTAAATAGGTTTTTAAAATGGTCCTTAGCACGGGTTCAAAACAACATGTTACAAAAATACAAATATGACACTTGTTTATTTTTTTTTAGTCTCCACGCTACTTCAAGTGAAAGTGAAAGTAAAAAACATGATTTTTTTTTATGTAACACAAATAAACGTACCAAAAAATAAAACAAGATTACGGAGAACAAAACAAAACACAAAAATATTGGAAATACAATAGTGCAAACTTCAAGTGGTACAGAAGTTAGTTTTATTGTGTACCCATCCACTATTACTGTGGATACAGCGCGTCAAATGTTTAACTATTTGTGTGAACGTAAACTAGCTGTTAGCATACAATTTTAAATAAAGTGTGTTTGAGGCAAAAGTGCCGCAAATGCGAAAGCGCTACACTTTCAAGATACATTTAAAGTACTGAAGCGAAAAGACAAATAAAGTGCGCAAGCTTGTATCTGTGATATAGAGAGTCACTTCACTGTCGTTGAGTGTATATGACACAAGTAAACCCGTATTTTATCGCATTACGAAAAAGTAGCAGCACTGTCTCAGCGTTTTTATGAACTGTAAAATTGCTTTTATCATAATGAAAGTACTTACTGCAATACACCTCTTAATTAAAAAAACATAAAAAAAAATAATGTTAAAAATCACCTCCAGAAAATTAGAAAATTCTTTATTTAGACAAATAAATATATTCTATTCTGTTCCGTTCCGTTCCATTCCGTTCCGTTCCGTTCCGTTCCGTTCCGTTCCGTTCCGTTCCGTTCCGTTCCGTTCCGTTCCGTTCCGTTCCGTTCCGTTCCGTTCCGTTCCGTTACGTTCCGTTCCGTTCTGTTCTGTTCTATTCTATTCTATTGCACAATAAGCATATTTGTACAAAGGCGAGCTTAATAATAATTAGTATTTTCTTCCAGCTAACCTTGGGTTATGTGGATAGTAGTGCGGGTAGTGCCCGTTGAGAGTTATTGTAAATAATTAACATAATATAATAAAATTGCATCGTATATGTTAAAAAAAACGTATCAATATACCGAGTGGATAACATAAATACTTAGAATACACATTATAAGAATTTTAAGGCAATAACATAATAAAATAATAAATTAAAACAAAAAAAAAAACTCCGTGCAAAAAAATCGCTCCGAGCCACATCCGAACCAAATCCCCATAATACTGGCCGCGTTACCGCGCTGCACAGCAAGGGAAATCCTTTGGCTCAGATATGCCCCAGAGCGAACGTCCATGCCAAGGTCCCTCAATCGGCGTCCCAGCTCCCTAATTAAAGCGCTGCCCTGCGCTCCCCATACACCAGAAGTTTCTATAGCCAGCGGCACAAATATGTAGAAATTCATAAGCTGGCCATACTTCTGCGTCTCATGCCTCTCAGCCAGTTCACATTATAATGATATATATATATATATATATATATATATATATATATATATATATATATATATATATATATATATATATATATATATATATATATATATATATATATATATATATATATATATTTATATATATATATATTGGTATCACAACATATATCATATATATATATATATATATCATTATAATGTGAACTGGCTGCCTCTACAATGGGGACATACAAAGGGTTGTGATACCAATCTACCTCCATCGTAGTTCTTGCTAAACGAAGGTCGAAAATCTAATAAAAATAGAGTACTGTACCAGTTTATAATTTAAAAACTGGTTTTACTTCGTCCGCATCCATTCATAAAGATTCATTCAGCGTCGAACGAGACTTAAAAAGAGTAAAACTCAAAAAGAGCAAATGTTTCATACAAATGTTTCGACTTGGAAGCTGAAAGAAGCGCACTACGTATTTGCGCTCTCCACTCAATTGTCCTTACATTTCGTATTTCTGCATCATATTCCCGTCGCAATGAAAAGTAAAAACAATGCGGAACTGCCGGCCCACGCAAAAGTCAACCTTAACATGCCAAACGTAAGTGCCAAGTCGAT
Organism: Yponomeuta sedellus; assembly: GCA_934045075.1. NCBI lineage: Eukaryota > Metazoa > Arthropoda > Insecta > Lepidoptera > Yponomeutidae > Yponomeuta > Yponomeuta sedellus. The sequence goes on along the minus strand of OW203726.1, from coordinate 841,106 downwards.
TTGTGGAGTTTTTCTTCAGTAAATTCCAATGCGGGGAAAGGCGAGTGCCCGGTGCCCAACTCTGAAGCCGTCGGAAATTTACTTATGTAGTCGTGTCTGTACGACGTGCGTGTTTTGCCAATAGTCGTGATAGTAATATAGTGTAAATTGGACCTTTGAGAGTTGAAATTTAGATTCTAAGGCAACACTGCAGGTCAATTTTATTAGTATCCTTATTGATCTTTTATTGTACAAGAGCAGATGAAGCGGGGCGTTCTTGATTGGCCACTTTTGCTTAAGTTTGAATGATATGATTCCATTGTGGTCGCCTCTAATCACATTCGTAAAAAGTTTATCCTATCAGTATCTAGAGCAAGCGTATTATACACTGTCTGTATCGTAGGAACCAGAAACAGTAACATCACAAAAATCCACGACCAGGAGTTTTTTTTTGTCCCCAGCCGGGGTTCGAACCCGGGTCCTCTCGCATGGTGGGCAGATGCGCTATCTGCGCCACATAGGTCGCCTTCATTATGAATACAAAATATTTACTTAATGAACGTTGAAGTTTTATTGAAGTTATATTCACTTAATGAATGATGGCACTACCTTGCGCTTTGACGCTCATTAGGGGAGGGCTATGTAAAACAGTGGACTAATATAGCCTGAAGAAGAAGAAGAAGAACGTTGAAGTTATTAAAGTCACAATTAATAGACTATCTGGTGAAGAAGCTAACAAGAAACTCCACGTTCATATTTTCCACCCTACATATTCACAAGAAGCTCATTTTTTACGAATGCCGCTAAGTTGATTCCGGAAACTTCGGAGTAGAGTCACGGAGTGGAGGCGTAACCCAAAGTGCGGAATAAAAGTGACGAGGCGGACTCGGGGTAAAATGAACACTCCACGTGACGAATTGGCGGCGACTTTTTACGGGAGGCACTTGCACCCGAGTCTGCTAAGTGCGCGCTTGCCCAGTAGAAGTGATAGTACCTACCCCGGCAGTACGATAGATGACTCGAAATGAGATTAATAATAATAATAATAAAGTTTATTTGCACACATTACAAGTTACAGTTGTATCTAAACATACAGTTATAAGGTACTTACAATATTTTGTTGATACATTGTGAACACTAGCGTCTAAACTAGGCCGGGCCTGTGTCTTAGACGCCACTTTGAGGTAGGTAGGTTGATTCTTAACCAGCACTTTTTCTAATTGTACCTACATAAGAAAGTGTTACCTATACAGAATCTAGGTTAGACCACAGTAAGTGTGGACTTGTGAAAATGATTACATTTTTTTTTTAGATTGGAATGCATTGTTACCAAAAAGTAAATAATATAAGCCTTTATTATTTTTTCAAAATAATAGTTAATTACATGCAACAATTAGAAATTGAAATTGACATATTGATCATTGTATTACTCGAGTTAATACTTAAATAATTTTTTATAAATTATATTTTTTGCATTTTTATTAGGGTGTCCCTCTCCGGGACATGCTTGGCCTCCCACAAGCCTTGTGGTTTGTGGGGTGTGGTCTAATCACCCTCGCTGACCAGGCTTCGCTGGGTGATTTATTACCAAAAAGTAGTCCTACGAAAATTCAGGTATCACATTTGATTTTCATGCCGGAGGGCGAGAGTTCGATTCCTTATAGAGGCTGCGGTACATTTGTACAAATGTCTTCAGTTGAGTTAATACCTTCTTGGTATCCTAGTTTGGGACCAGGTTAAGTGATTACGTTGTTAGAAGTAATTTTTATTATTATCATCACTCATCATAATCAGGGTATATTAGTCCACTGCTAGCACATAGCGTACTTAGCACGATGTCTCCAGCTTGCCGCATCCAGCATCTACCTTTCTTTTCGGAGGGGAAATTTCTGACAGATACCCGGAGTCTCTTGGAAAACGGTGGGTTATGTGGGTCTCGCACCCACTAAAACCCCTCCGGTGTTCCGCCTGTCGCCATTGGCACTGAGCAACGTGATTCGCAAAGATACCTCCGCAACTCGGCTGGCGACCCCGTCCCCACTTTTTGCGTTTTCGCATAGGGTAGCGGTGGAGGAGCCAAAGGCGCTCCGCTACCCCCATCCTCTTCATCATGGCATCCATCATATCTTGATCCAGCATCTACCTGCATTATCACTCAATTAAACAATTTAGCAGACTCGAGGCTCTGGTGTGGTTACATTTGCCCTTTGCGGCGCTGGGTAGGGGATTTTTAGAGGCTCTTATTAGATACAAGAAACAATTTGCGGCTTAGATTGGGACCTGAGAGTGTGGTTTCCCGCTCTTGACTTGAGAACAAAAAAAATAATAAAAATTACCGTTCTTTAAAACAGCAGTAATTAAAGTAGCAGACTGCTTATTTTTCATAACAAAAAATATGTCCAAATCATCGTTTCATGCCAGTAATTTTACAAGTTTTTTTCACTGCCTCAATAATTTGTGCACTTATGTGCTTTTGTCCGCTGACCCTTATATTTATCTGTTGATACTCATACTGTTGACTGTATCTCCCTCGAAGACAACGATCGCCTGCAGGATGTGCATGGATCAAGTATAATACATATATTGTTATGCCTATAAATGTATGCATTTATATAAAATATGTATTTTTATATCAATTTCTATTTGTGTAAATATATCATTATTTGTATGTATCTATTTAGGGTTAGTATAATTATTTTCTTAATTAAGCATGTTTTATTCAATGTATCTGAAATATTTTGATTTATTTGTACATCTACTTCCTTTTTCAATATATTGCTCCAGTCCATCCAAAGGTTTTCTGGAAGAGATAACTTTTAGTGATAAGGCCGCCGTCTGTACTCTTAGGTTAAGAAATACCTGTGTAATTTCCTTTTTTATGTACAATAATGTGTTCTCCATGTATCTATCTATCTATAATGTGGCCTCTCCTAACCTAAATAGTTGTAACTTATGCAATGGCACCTTAGATAATTAACAGTTACAGAAAGATGCTTTTTTAACGATGGTGAACTTCGTCTGGGAAGAGACCCGTGCTCGGTGGGGGCATAATGGACGATGACGGTTGTGAACTTTAAGTTTCCTAAGAAAATCTGTTTTAATTCATTGTTTTAAAAGATTATTATTATTTATCTGTAGGTGCATGGTTGTACAAAACGGTTATTATAATAGAATCAGGTGCTTAGTTTTAAAAAATAATTCCAAAGGCACTTTTTTACCACCACCTTCTTAAAAAAATAAAACCTGTTTTCCATCACATGATCATATTTTTCCGAAGGTAACAAAATTCAACTCGAAGATTCGGTACAGCCTCAAAACCATACCGGCTTTCACTGTGTTTTAGTGCCGCCGCTTTTTACATTTGCATACCAAAGTAGATCAAATCGCAAAAAAAATCAAGTCAAAAGAAGGCAATTGTCACACTCTCATCTGACTCTTGTAGCGCTGAGTGGGACAAGCATGAGCGAAAAAGCGACTAATGCCCGTTTCCACTAATCAAACACACACACACACAGTAGACAAAGTAATAAATATTATACACAAACATAAGCGTAATATAAATGAGTACATAGGCGAGCTTATGCGTTTTTTGTTTTTACATAACCTCTTTGTTTGTGTCCAACTGATGGGCAAAGACTGAATTAGGGGATGCCCCAGTCCAGAGTTTTCTATTCTAGGCCACCTCAGACCGCTCCAGCAGATGTAGGTCGAGATTATCTCTCCATCCCGGCCTTCTGTGTTAACTAACAAAAAAATTAAGTTCGACCTGCTTTCACTGTACCCCAGAAAACCACACAGAAAGAATAGTACTGCGGCCATACAAGTGTATCCATGTTTGTAATGGCCTCGCCATAGCATAATATACTCCAGTCTGGGCCCAGGACAAGTGACTTTGTGCGAATTGGATTTTCTAAATATTGGCTTTCTTGAGGATCCATATTTCAGCACGCATTAGTAGTACGCATTGTTTCAAGGCCTCTAGTCTTAGACTTTGTGGAATTGCGGCTCTAAAAACATCGTCCAGCTTCTTGACGGCAGCCCATCCCAGCTGAATTTATCTGGTAATCTCCCTCTCCTGAGAGTTACGTCCAAATATTTTGGAAAACATCTATTTTGGACATACTCTGTGTCCGAAATATTTTTATTTAACTTTTTTTATCTACATTTTGTCCTTGTTTGCCCTATGCCCGCCCCACCGTGGGTACCCCGCCCGGCCTGGGCGGTCACGTATCGCTTTTACAACCGCCTCAGCTGCGCGGGCGGCCAATTGGAAAAAAAAACCACCCGCAGCTTTAATATTTCATGTCACCCCGACTGGAAAACGTACCCGGGGTTACGTTGGGAGACTGGGAATTATTGGATGCCTGGCTTCTTGGATAAGTTATTAGTAGTAATCACTACAAGTAGTCATTGAAAACGTAGTAGGTATTATTTTTTCTGAGCCTTTAAACGTCCCAATGCACAGAACTTCTCTCTGAGAGAGAGTATGGGCTTAATTAACACGCGTGCTCAGCGCGGATCGGCAATATCTAACGCTCAGGTTTCCTCACGATGTTTTCCTTCACGTTAGCAAGTGGTATTGCTACTTTAAATTTCAGCAGCGGCGGTAGTTCAGTGGGTAGAACATTATATTCTTTTTTTAATGCTTAGTGCATTGGACAATTGTCCCGTGCTAAGGACAATTTCAAAAACCCATTTAGAGGCTAAAATTTCCACCCATGACGGAAGTCGAACCCTGGCTAACCGTGCAAGCGCTCTCCCAACTGAGCTAATGGGTTGACGAAAACATTTAAAGAATTTAACTAAATTATTATTGTTATTATTAATACGTTTATTGCACATAAGTAAAAAAAATACAATGGCAATGTGGCGGACTTAATGCTATAAGCATTTTCTACCAGTCAACCACAGATGGTGCAAGAAATTAAATGGTAGGCATTAAATAATATGTAAGAAGAATTTGTAGCTATAACGTACCTACCTAAAATTTTTTGTAGTTAATCCTCTGTACTAATAATGAAATGAAAAGGTTTTACTCAAAGTAGCACAGAAACTGCGGTTTCAATGAACGGTACAATTCAAACTAGGTGTCCATTTCAAAATCTAGATCATTTCGGAGAAAATATGGACAAAAAAACTCCAAACTTAGTCTTTTCAAAGTCCTTAATTAACATATATCATCTAGTGTTCTCTTTCTTAGGCCAGGTTTTCTCGGACCGAGTGCCCCATCTGAGTAAACTAATGCTTCTGATTGGACGGTTTTTCGTGACAAAACCAAAATAGCCAATCAAAAGCATTAGTTTACTCGGATGGCGCACTCGGACCGAGTCCACTAAGACCGTGAAAACGCGGCTTTATTATTCTGGGCAATGACTTTAAAATATCTATTCGCGGTACAAAACTAACCGCCAATGATCAAGATGTTAATTAATTCGAAAGAGTGTTTTATGAAGCTAATAGCTGAGATTACCTAATTGTTTACTATAGGTCCCATTTTGTCATTTCGTCTTTTGTCCGCGGTCTACTATCTGAGAATATGATTACAGAGTCAAACAGGACACCAACCTCCGGTTTCTCGTACACTAATAACCTGTTAATCTATTGTTAACGAGGTGGTAAAGTGTATAAAAGCAATGTGGATGTGACCCTATGTACAAGCGATTTATTGCAGCATGTCCATGATTGGAATGTAGAGAGAGATATTACTATCTCCGACCATAATACTCTATCCTACAAACTACAAATAAATAAATTTAAGACTGATGCTATTAAGAAAACTACAAGAATATACAACACAAAGAAAGCGAATTGGAAGATATTTCAAGAAGAATTAAATAAAGAATTAAATGAGAATCTAATAAATATTGAAAAAATAAGTGAAATAGAAACGACATTAAAGTTAGAGGAAAGCATAAATAAATATATTAAGGCTATTGAAAATTCACGCGAGAAGTCTATGCCACAATTAAAAGGAAGTAAGGGGAAAAAGCCAGAATGGTGGTTAAAAGACCTAGAAGTACTCAAAAGAGAAATGATAACAAAGAAAAGGAGAATAAGATGTGCCGCACCCATTAGACGAAAATATGTTATAGAAGAGTATTTAGAAGCTAGACAAATATACGAAAATAAAGCTAAATCTGCCCAAACAAATAGCTGGAAAGAATTCTGCACGAAACAAGATAAAGAAAGTTTATGGGACGGGATATATAGGATCCTCTGAAAAAACACAGTCAGAAAGGAAGACCAGCTACTGATAAGAGATGGAAAAGTTTTGACCCCTCAAGAATCGGCGAACCTGCTGTCGGAAACTTTCTTTCCTGCGGATGAAATGGCAACCGACCAGGAAGAACATAAGAGAAGACGAAAATTAGCTGAAGAAAGCTGGGAAGTAAATGAAATAGACAAAAGGGACCCACCGTTTACCTCAAAAGAAGTGAGGAAGGTAATGGAGAGTTTTCACCCGAAGAAAGCCTCTGGTACTGACGGATTAACGGCCGACATATTCGTGCAGGCCATAAATTGCAACGTTAATATTTTCAAGGCCCTAGCTAATAAATGCCTTGAGCTCACATGGTTTCCGGCAGCATGGAAGGTGGCAGTGGTCACTATTCTCAGAGAACCTGGAAAGAGTGACTACAGTCAACCAAAATCGTACCGGCCCATCGGACTCCTTCCAGTTCTGGGAAAGATTCTAGAGAAAATGCTTTTAGCCCGTATTAAGTGGTATACACTACCAAAAATAAACCCAAGGCAATATGGTTTGGTGCCTCAACGTTGCACGGAGGACTCTCTGTACGATTTGGTCATGCACATACGGAGGATAATCAAACAGAAGCAGATCGCAGTGTTGATTTCCCTGGACATCGAGGGAGCTTTTGAAAGCGCGTGGTGGCCGGCAATCCAAACAGAGCTAAAACACTTAGATACTCCAAGCAACCTACGCCTAATTGTTGAAAGCTACTTTGAGAACAGGAAAATCTGTCTCAGGTATGCTGGAGCGGAGAGCGAACGAATTACGACAAAGTGGTGTATTCAGGGCTCCATTGCCGGCCCCACGTTCTGGACAGTTCTCATTGACCCGCTGCTGAACGAGCTGGATAATTTACAAATATACAATCAGGCCTTCGCAGATGATGTGGTTCTTGTTTTCTCGGGCCATGATATGATACAAATAGAAAATGAAGCAAATAAAGCACTTCAGCTAGTACTTCAATGGGGGGAAACCAATAAATTAAAATTTGCGCCGCAAAAAACGGCTGCAGTGATACTTACAAATAAGCTAAAATAGAATAAACCGAATCTAAATATGTGAGGTAAATTGATTGAAATGGTCGATGAAATTAAAATTTTAGGTTTAATAGTTGACTTAAAATTAACATTTAACGCTCACGTTGCACACATTTGTAGAAAGGCATTAGATATTTATAAAGTGTTGGCAAAAATTGCTAAAATAATTTGGGGGTTCAACCCAGAGGTAATCCGACATATTTACACAGTGGTGATCGAGCCAATCATTTTATATTCGGCTAGTGTATGGGCCCCCGCGACAAATAAAATAAGTATCCAAAAGAAACTTAATATGGTACAGAGGGGGTTTGCTCAGAAAATATCCAGATCCTATAGAACCGTGTCTCTGAATGCAGCATTGGTGCTGAGCGGACTGCTTCCGCTCGACATGAGGATCCGAGAAGCGGCAGCCATATATGAAGCTAAAAGAGGCAGACCACTCGACGATTTGCCTGACAACAGAGAACTGGAGGGTAGAGTAAGTTTTTTGAGGTATCCGCATCTAGCTGATGTTGCGGAAATCGATTTTGTCTGCCTTGAAGATTTAGAGCAACAAACTGTGGACACACATAATATTACGGGATTAAACATTTTTACAGACGGCAGCAAGATTGAGGGCAAGGTGGGTGCCGCAAGATCTTGGTGGAGGGATGGCAGGGAGTTTAAATACAATAAAATGAAATTGGAGGCTTACTGTACAGTCTTTCAGGCGGAGATGCTTGCGCTCCACACCGCAGTGCAGCACATTCTCAAAAGAAAAGAAACGCGCTTTAATATATTTAGCGATTCACGGTCGTCACTTGAACTTCTACGTAGCACAAAAATTACGCATCCATTGGCGTTTGAAATTCGGAAAAAATTAAAAGAAGCTGCTTAGCAAACTAAAATAGTAAAATTGTTTTAGATAAAAGCTCATGTGGGGGTTCAAGGTAACGAACGTGCCGACGAACTGGCGAAAGAGGCCGCGTTATTTAAAAAAACGGCACCGGATTATGATAGATTCCCTGTATCCTTTGCCAAGAGGTGGATTAGACAAGACACTTTACGCAAATGGCAGGCAAGGTATGCAGAGGGAGACACGGCTGAAACGACAAAAAATTTCTTGCCCGACGTAAATCAAGCCTATAAGATTATACGCACAGTGAACATCACTCCAAAGGTCGTGCAAGCACTTACCGGACACGGCGGCTTTGCACACTATTTAAATAGGTTTAAGTGTAAAGACAATCCAGCCTGCATTTGTGACCCTGAAATAGACGAAACAATTTTACATCTACTACTAGATTGTCCAACACATGGACTAGATAGATATAATTTAGAAACAGAAACTAGAACTAAGTTAAAAAGGGATACATTGTTACAATACTTAGCAAATAAGGAACATGTACAATAATTTCTAACATATTGCGAAAAAATTGTAACAATAGCAAACAGTAGAAATAAAACTTGAGAAGTACACTGGAGAAAATATAATACAAATATACGTATAGACGAAAAAAAAAGAAAAAAAAAAAACTAGGTAATTAATTATTTAAACAGAGTATATTATTCTAATATACATCACATGTATAGAATACATTATTTAGTATTTAAGCTTCATAAAAATGTAATAGCATTAGAACAAAAGCAAAAACAAATGATAGTTTTTTTTATACACAAATTACGTACCATAATGTAATGTATAAAAAATTACAGCATATAATATAATTAAAATTTTAAAGTTATAATATATATTATAATATACCTTTGATGTAAGATAGAAATAACGCACCAGGTATGTTAAATCAGAAGTGCATTGCTCATGTACCGAAGATATAATATACAACCATAAAACCTGTAAATGAAGTGAAAAAAAAAAAAAAAAGAAGTAAAAATAAAATAACTACCGTACTTCGATATTCTATCGAAAGCATATCAGATACTTAAGATAACATATGAAAAAAAAAGGAAAAAAAAAAAAGAAAAAACAAACATAAGTGTGAAAATAGACAGTAAGAAATACAAAGTAAGAAACTATTGCATTAGTAACCTAAAAAAAAAAACAGTAACACACTGCAGGCGTGGTTTACCGATGTGAACGTACGCTAATATTACGCAGAGCAAATATGAGAAAAAAAATCTATCCACAATGCTAATCTAACAAAGTCTCTGACCCATGTCCGAGGATTTGCGGCGAAAATTACAAAAAAAAAATCTATTGTTAACAGCTGTCGGTTGGGCAAAGTGCATACAAAAAAACAACTGGCAACTGTTAACAGTTGATAAACAGGCTGTTCGTGTACGAGAAACCGGGGTTTAGTCAATTGATTGATTGAAGACGTTTATTCAAATAAAAATACAAAAAAATAGAGAAGTTGTTTTTTGCCAAAAAGCACAACAGAAGCGCTCGTGGCCTAGGCGAACCGAGTGATTGGAATCAATCACTTGAGTTAAGCAAGAACAGGCACGGTTAGGTACAGGATGGGTGAGCTTCCCGTGACTAACGCTAGTGGCATTTTTCCGTGCGGTTACGTGCTTCGCAAGGCACGCTAAGCCGTTGGTGCCGGCTGTCATATAATGTCAGTTGCTAAGCCATGTCAGAGGCCTTATGGGCGGCTTCATAACTTCTGACAGTAAGGCCCGCCACTGTCTTACAATCCTCCGCCAATAAAGACTTGGCCCCCGTGGTGGAGTATGACCTAACCTTCCTGCGATGCAGGAAGAGACCCGTGCCCTAACAGTGGGGACATACAAGGGTTGATAAGGCACAACAGTTTGTAGGCAGAAACTGATAATTGTATTAGAAATAGTCTTCAGAATTGTTTAGGCTGCTTTGCTAGTGTAAGATCTACCCCACGGGTTGACCCTCACGTACGACAATCCAACGTTCACTCCGTTACAAGGCAATCCCCTTATAGCTAGCGGTGGTAGCAGAGCGGTTGAACGCAGGCTTCTCAGTCGCAAGATCGTGGGTTCGAACTCCGGCATGCAGCAACGACTTTTTTTTCTAAGTTATGCATGTTTGTTATACCACTAGCTGACGGCGAAGAAAAACATCGTTAGGAATCCTTAGTGTGAAGTATGAACGTACTTCAGCGCTTTCCTTGTATCAAAATGCGAAAACATCTTGAGTCAAGTAAAACTTATTTGGTTCAAGAACTTTTTTTTTGTGTGTACGTACAATGGTCCAACCATGATGCTAAGTGCGGAAATATCAGGTCTAACCTAACCCTTATACCAATAAGGCAGCTTGAGTGTCCTTACGCTATAACTTAAAAAAACTAAAGCAGCGAGTTCGTTTTCTACCGCAAGACCAACGAAGCAACGATGCAGTAAATTATATGGCAAAGGAGTTCATATATTTCTTTGAAAACTCAATATAAATAAAATAGCGAAAGGGTTGCCGTCAGTTCAGTTCAAGTAAAGTCAGTTTCATAAGCTTCTTAGGTATTCGCTCGCAAAGGAATCGATCAATTTTAAAATTGTAATTTTGCGCGATCCTCCGCGCTTTTTATTGAGTCGATCAGTTCTGAATGTAAACCATTTACGGGGCGCTGACCCTTGATTGCTGAACTTCATAAGTCAGAGATAAGGCTCGGTTTGAATGGTTAAAAAGCAACGTTGCAACAAAAAGGTTAGTGTACGTAATACAGAGAGTACTGTAAAGAGGTTCGAAATTTCACTGATGCCGGTAGTTGCACATTAGCTCAGTTGGGAGAGTACTGACACGGTTAGCCAGAGGTCACGGGTTCGAGTCCCGGCATGTGTGGAACTTTAAGCCTCTAAATAGCTTTTTAAATATTGCTTTAGAGTTAGTTGAACTAAATCCGGGAGTATATTAACTTTCGAGTAGTTAACTTTCGAAAAGTTATTGCCATAGTCTTCTTCGTACTACCTCTAAGAAATTAACTAATTCGTCGGTTCACACTACAGCTAGTTATGCGACTATGAGTTGAATGAGTGCGAAAGCGATCCTCGTTTTTTCTAATTAAAAACAACATGGACTAACAAAATTCCCATGAAAATATTACATAAATAATTATATTATTTTTAATGCACTAACTCGTGCTAAGGACAGTTTAAAAAAAACCTATTTAGAGGCTGAAAATTCCACCCATGCCGGGATTTGAACCCGCGACCTCTGGCTATCCGTGCCAGCGCTCTTGCCAAGTGAGCTAATGGGCGACTCACCGGCATCAGTGAAATTTCGAACCTCTTTAGAATATTCTCTGAATTACGCACAGGCAGCGACATCTGGCTGAAGTAATTTACATCACTTGCAGCCCCGAGTACCTACTTTGCAGTTAGGTTTTACATTATTCCCATATCATTCCGATGTAAAACCTAACTGCAAAGTAGGTACGAAGTTATGTAGGTTATGAAGCACGGATCTGCTCGGAAAAATGCCACTAGCGTTGCATCAATGCACTAAACGCGCCCTATGTTGCTTATCGTACAGGCAACCACTCGTAGCCCCGGCTGCCTGTACGATTAAAGTAAAATAGTGAATTACTTCTTTGCAGAAGCACGCAATTAGCTTTATACGACCCTTAGAATAAAGGCGAAGTAACGCGCCGAACCCAATCCAATCAAGGCAGGTATAGGCGAGCGAGCGCAGACAGATGGGATACTAATCCTCTGTGCTGGAGCAGATAACTCAGCTTAGCACTATGCATCGGATCGAGTCACATAACATTGAGCAGTGGCTCCCAACTGGAGGGTATAAGCAGCCTATACAAGGTGTAATTAAATCTCCGAGATACTTATGCGGTTTTATTGTGATTATTTAGCCAAAACGTAACGCCAAACCTTAAATCCTTAAATCCCTTCGTCAGCAATGCATTTACCGTGGTCACGGGTAGACTGAAGTGACGAGTACGTCCAATTACATCAATTTACTTAATAAATAATCGCGATTAGACCCGTTTGATATATAACTATGTAATGGAGAATTTTAACAAACTATTTAGAGGCTAAATATCCCACCCATGTCGGGACTCGAACCCGTGACCTCTGGCTAACCGTGCCAGCGCTTTCCCAACTGAGCTAATGGGCGACCACCGACATCAGTGATATTTCGAACCTCTTTACAATACTCTCTGTATTACGTACATAGAAATATGTTTTAAAAATTGTCCTTAGCACGGGTTAGTGCATTTAAAAAAAAAAGAATATAATTAAGTGTAGAGATAATTTCCAGAATGCTGTTTCTACGAGACAATACGGATTAATTTGACCAAACAATTTAGGTGATGATTTTGACTTATCCGGATCTTATTGCCGGGGAACACGGGTCGTAACTTAGAATTCATTGAACTTTGGTTAAGACAACTCAACAAATAATACAAAAAACTTACTATCGCAAAGTCATTCTGCCTGCGCAGATTTTCAGGTAAATTATCTGTTGGGACGGGAACTCTGTTGAAACGTCACTGTTCCATACTAAATTTGTTACCTACGGCATTTAATTTTTCGCGATTTCGAAGGTTTCCCCTAGTAAAAGCTGTTTAAAGTGATCAGCTACTTTCTAATAAACTGATTACTATACAATGTATTTGTCCCACTGCGTAGAAATCTCCCTCTGAAAGGTAGAAAATATGCTTTATAATCGCTCGTTTCCACCGCGGACCGGCGATTTTAAACGCTGAAGTATTTGGACTATCTCTGTTCAATGTACTGACTATCGCCAACAGTAAACTAGCGTGGCGAATGTTGCACATACCGAAGCACAATTCTCAAATTAAGGATTAAGGTCTCGGGTTCAAGTCCCGGCTGGGTCAAACTAGGAAACGAACTTTTCTAGTTTGTCTCGGGTCTTGGATGTTATCTATGTATATATTGTATTAAATTTATCGTCAAGTTAGCACCTGTAACACAAATCATTTAGTTGTAATTAGTATAAGGCGAACGAGATTTGTGTAACATGTCCATGAATATTTATTTATTGAATGAATGATGTACTTAAGATGCGTAAACAATTTGATAAACAATATGTTTTCTCGAATTTCGGAGATTTTATCTATTAATGGCTTTTTACACATGTACAAAAGCTGAATAACATGAAATACAATAAATTATAATAACATAATACAGTTAGAGAAATACCACTCGCTAAACTGAAGGAAAAGATCGTGAGAAGACCTGATTTCCTATATCTAAGACCAGTGCCCTGCAGTGGGATGTTTATAAGCTATATAAAAATATATATAAGATAAAATAAGAATATTCTTTATTGTACACACCAGAAAATTATAACAGTTACAAAAGAAGAGGTACAATTGGCAGCCATATTGCTGATAGCAATTTCTTCTAGCCAACCTTAAATCCGAAAGATTGCAGAAGGAGAAATTGAGACGGGTAGTTGGTGCTCATCGAATATTAATGTACATAGGCATACGTAATAATATACACTTACATAGATAAATACTGTAATAAAGATACATAAACACTAAGCCATAAAGAAGGCAGCTGGGGGATCCATTCAGCACGCATCCCATTGCGCATATGACCGAGACAAATGGACAACTATTGTATATGGTCACGATCCTCAGAATTGAGGGACCGATTAAAAAGAAGAAGAAGAAACACTAATTATATATAAATAAATTAATTAGACTTTATCGCACTCGAAACATTAAAAAGGCCATTATATAAGAAATAACATGTACAAAGACGAGCTTACACATTAACATTAAGTTATAATAGCAAGCATGATAGGAAACAAACAAAAAAGAAAACAAAAAAATACTTATTATGCATACCTAATAAAAACTATGGCATATAATGAGTTTGTAAGTTACAGCGCTTGCCCCATGACTGTTTTGTAGCTTGATGATAATAATATAGGTATGGTTTTGCTAGCGGACTGAATAAACCTAATAATTATACAATTTTTATTTTTAATGCACTAACCCGTGCTAAGGACAATTTGAAAAAAACTATTTAGAGGCTAAAAATTCCACCCATGCCGGGATTCGAACCCGCGACCTCTGGCTATCCGTGCCAGCGCTCTATCCAACTGAGCTAATGGGCGACTCACCGGCATCAGTGAAATTTCGAACCTCTTTACACTATTCTCTGTATTACGTACAGGCAGCGACATCTGGCTGAAGTAGATTGCATCACTTACAGCCCCGACTACCTACTTTGCAGTTAGGTTTTTACATCGGAATGATATCGCTGTACCGCTGGTTAGTGCATTAAAAATAAAAATAGTATAATCATGTGGGTATACTATTTGGATATATCAGTTGGATAGAGCGCTGGCACGGATAGCCAGAGGTCGCGGGTTCGAATCCCGGCATGGGTGGAATTTTTAGCCTCTAAATAGGTTTTTTTAAAACCTAATAAACCAATCATTTAATTGTGAATTGGCACCAATAAAATGAAACCACTTTGTTTTTTTGCGATAGCCAAGGACATACTTTCGGTACAGATTTTAGGTGAGTAGCCCAGCGTATCTTTCACGTTTCGGCGCGACCTATGAGATGAGCAGTAAATGCGAGTAAAGTTTGAGCAGCACAAAGCCAGCTACTTACCATGCAGTACAGCGAATGAGCGTTTATCGAGTGCAAGCGGCGTGCGCTGCATCGCTGCATTGTTCCTAACACCTACGTTTCACAAAGTTGTTGTAGGATAAAGTCATTATAATCATCATCGTTATTGGTAAAAGCTTTTTCCCCGAACGTCATCTCTTGTAGATCATGGGACGGTAAGGGACCCTACGTATGACTATATGTCATGATCGTGGCAAGTGGCATACATACATACATACATATATACATACATACATACATACATACATACATACATACATACATACATACATACATACATACATACATACATACATACATACATACATACATACATACATACATACATACATACATACATACATACATACATACACACATAACCTCACGCCTGTTTCCTAGAGGGGTAGGCAGAGACCAAAGACTGCCACTTCCCACGATCCTGACAGTTTACCTTCGCCTCATCAACGTTCATAAAAGACTTAAAAGACTACGTTTGGAGTTTTTTTGTCCATTTATTCTCCAAAACGATCCAGATTTTGAAATGGACACCTAGTTTGACTTGTAACGTTCATTAAGCCGCAGTATCTGTGCTACTTTGAATAAAACCTTTTCATTTCATTTCATTTTATCTTCCCCTTTGCTAATACATCCCCTATTGGGTCGATGTATGTCCGCCTCGGACGTCTATTACCAGCCCTTCCACTCACATTGGCAGTATATATTTATACAATTTTATTTTTAATGCACTAACCCGTGCTAAGGACAATTTTGAAAACCTATTTAGAGGCTAAAAATTCCACCCATGCCGGGATTCGAACCCGCGACCTCTGGCTATCCGTGCCAGCGCTCTTCCAATTGAGCTAATGGGTGACTCACCGGCATCAGTGAAATTTCGAACCTCTTTACACTATTCTCTGTATTACGTACAGACAGCGACATCTAGCTTAAGTAAATTGCATCACTTACAATTATAGTAATTAGTATATATTTGTTTCGTAAATTTTTCATCTTCATATTAATCAAGGTCTTTACCCCGAACGCCATCCCTCATAGATCATGGGACGGTAAGGGACCCTACGTATTTGAGAATATACTGTTAAGTAAATATTTTACCAGTAATAGCTTCTACGCAACACAATCACTTCATAGCCTACTCGTAGGTAGTACGATGACGCTGGTCGTGCGTTTTATATGTCAAAAGTCGCAACTTTCCAGTATCTATCTATCTATAATCAGCCCACATCAACCACATCATCTTTTCAGTATATTAATTGTCAAATAATGACATTTATTGCCTCAAAACACGTGACTCGTGTCATTTATTTTTTTAATAATTTACATGAATATTGTAACATAATAATAAAATTACACCAAAACGTTACAATATTATATCAGAGCACTGTCTTTCATACATCTTCTAGCATTCTCTTACATACCTTCACAGCACTTTCAATCCCATCCGCAAACACATCACACTCTGGTGCTTCAGCGAGCAGGGCACAGAGTAGCCACAGCGCGCGCGCGATCGGCGAGCGCTGGTACAGTGCTACACAAGAAATAAGTTCCGCGGATGTACCTGCGCAGATGACCAAATTTTTAATTTGCGGCAAGTTGATCGACCAATCAGATAGTTTAATTTTATGGCAGGCCGCGCGCCTTTGTTGCTATTGGTTGATTCAACGTCATCAATGCAGGTGACTATTAGTTTGGCAATATTAGCGTGAGCGAAATAGGTAGCGCCACTGCGTCAATCAATTCTGCACCTTAACCGTATCGGTTAAAGATCATGTTGAATGTACTTATAGCTTCGGGTACTATCGTTACACTTGTTCCTAGTCTGCGCGAACGTAGATTCCCGAAGGGACTTTTATGATGTGTAGTACTGTACTGGTTGGTGCGGGCATCCATCTCGGCGAATAGTTTATGCCTCCGCACCCGGCGCCCTGCGATACCCATTAGGTGCAAATAAGCGAACGACTTTTTCGACTAGGTTGATGGTCGATTTTACCCCTTATTATTTTAAGACAAAGTCATTGTACAAGGCAGGTCCCGACCTAATCAGCTAAATGACCTTGAAATCACAATAATAATAACAATAGTATATTTATCAGACAAAGGCATATCAGATCAGACATGGCCGCGTAAAGTTATATGTCCAAATAATGTAACCGAGTAAAAGATTTTTTTTTTATGTTTACATCGAAAAAAAACTTGTACGATTTGTACAAGAAAGGGGTTTGGTAGAAAAATGGTCAACATTCAAATGTTTCTTAGTTTGGTACCAGTATAAAACAATGACGTCGTTTTCTATGCCCACAGTAGGGCAAGTTTCAGAGATATGTACGGTATATACCCCTGCACTTTTAATTTCCAAGCCCATACTTTCTCCTTGAGGAAGGCATTTGCCCAACAATGGGACTTACTCATATAAACGTGCATAATGTACCCGCGGCTTCATAAATCTAATATATAATAATCTAGTATTATCAAATTCCTCCAGATTCGGTGATTTTTCTATAATATAGCAAAACAACATTTTTAATACAGTTTCTCAAAAAGTAGCGTATTACAGGGACGTAAAGCGTGCGGGATGTGGGCTATTACACACTCGTGCTTTTTTTTACCTTTCCCGCACTCGTGCGTTTTCTTTCCCAATTGTCAAAATAATGTCTATTAAAAGAAAAACCAACCATGAAGTTTTTACTAAGAAAAAATCATAGAAGTTTTTTGAGCTACTAATTTGTTTCAATATCAGATTTAATGATTTGATTGAATGAGTTAAGTTAGGTTTCATTTCATTAAATTTAATTTTCATTTCATATCAATAAAAAAAATCTACTGAAGACTTGGCTGTATGGGCATAGTTCCCTTTGCCTACTAGAATGCGTGAAGAAAAAAAATCTCAGCTTATATTTTTTACGGTTGCCGCCATTTTCCAAATAATCTTTCTTTATTAAATTGTTTATTTTTTTCGCAACTGTATTAAAAAATAGTCGTTCAGTACACGTGCGGAACCGTCATTGCAACTTGTTCCGACTGTCAACCCTCGCCTTCGGCTGCCCCTCGGCTTGGGTAGACATTTGTCGGAACTCTTTGCAATGACAGCCTTTCCGCACTTGTAATGAAATATACTATTACGGGTCAGGTAATACATAATTAGGAGAAATAAATCAAGTTATATCGGTAATAAAGTTTATTTCCCAGCGGCCTACCTTTTTACAACGACATCACATCGATAACCTCTATGTACGTAATACAGAGAATATTCTATATATTATTATTATTCTAAATATTCTAGAGATGCCGGTGAGTCGCCCATTAGTTCAGTTGGAAAGAGCGCTGGCACGGACAGCCAGAGGTCGCGGGTTCGAATCCCGGCATGGGTAATAGTGGCTGGCAACCCAGGCGACCAGTTGTCATTTTGAACAGCTGATATAATTTTAATTAAATAAACTAGTAAAACTTAGTAAAAACCTAATTATTAACTGTGTAAAGTGTTATTAAAGTAACAAACAATACCCATACGTGTTATTCAAGTGTTTACTTAAGTATTTCACCGATTTTCGCGACATCTAAGCGGCGACAGAGAACCGTTACGGTTGTATACATTGGACTCTAACGACATCATAAGGGGAGTATATTGTTCCTACCGGACATTTATTACATGTTTTTACTGTGTTATTACATGCCTTCTCTTAATATAAGTGCCTTGTAACGCAACAATTAATAAGCGACAATAGTTGAAAAATTGCTAATCTTATTCGACCCTCTCTTTGAAAAATAAAAATTTGCAAAGTGACAGATTTAGATTAAATTATAACTGTAACTAAAATAAATTCACAACACAAATACTGCACAACTGTGGCAACTGTATTTGCTGTGTTTTCCTGTGGAAATACTGACGTTTTCCCCCCTGGTTGCATTTCAGTAATCCTACTACCTACAACACAATGATGACGCGCAAGAATACCGCACGAGATAACGAGCAGCGCTTGAAGACAGCGCTACTGGAACTTCAAGCAACCAAACAGCAATGCCAACAGCTATTAGAGGAGCGGGAGGAGAGTGAGTTCGAGGTTCAAAGAATTGTGGAAAAGAACACCAAACTTAAAAATGATCTTGCTGAACTGGACATCATCTGCGAGGACCTCCGTGGACAGCGAGATGAACTCCAAAAAATTGTTCATAAATATGATCAGTGCCGTGATACCCACGAAGTAGCACTTCAGCGCATAAAGCTACTGGAATATCAGCTTTCTGAAGCGCATAAAGAACTCAGTGTGCTACATCAACAAAACCTTGACAGAGAAAGTGAAAATATATCTTGTCTGTACAATGACTTAATAATCAACAATAGCACTAGTTGTCTTTCCTCACAAACTGAATCCTCCCAACCCAAAATGTCACTTCAAGGTTCCAACAAAATAAAACGGTACATTCGTACAAAAAGACATATTAAACGCATCAATAAAGCCTTGAAAAGCAATAACCAGATTATGAAGTACATGGGTATTAAAAAACTTAATATTAGTCTGCAGAAGGACCTACTGGGCAACACAATGGAACATCAAGTAATAACAAGTGAATATGAGGAAAAAATTCAGGATCTTCACTCCCACATTCATAGTTTAGAAAAATCACTCAGTGACTTAGGCAAGCAGTACACTGAGGCACAAGAGGAAATGGAGGCATATGCAGCAGAACTAACAGCCTTAGGTACATATAACATGGATCGATTTCAGTCGCTAAGCAACAAAATATCAGCGGGTTCTTCATGTGCATCTTGTAAAATTCTACAAGATCAGCCACCAGCATCAACATCATGCCTCACCACACGACTGCATGGCCCCACTGAGGATACAAGTCCAGCTGCGTTGCGTCTACCTCCAAGCACTACTGAGATAACTCACAGCCAGCCTGAATCAAGCACCATTAGCATGACTGGCCCGGCAGTAAAACAAGAAAGGAGGACTGTAATCTTCTCTGATAAGATAGGTGCAGGGTTAGGTCCTTTGTTGAATGACAGGCTGACACAAAATGTGCTGAATAAATGCTATCCCCATTCAAGTTTTACTGACATTGTTAAAGAGCTGTTCAAAAGCCCAATACAGAACGACACAACCTACATTTTATTAGTAGGAAATAGCCAAGGTGTTAAAAAGACTGATATAAACAATATATTTGAATTATATGGTCAAGCTAAAGATGTCCAACCGTGGATGGGAAAATTAGTGTTTTGCGCTTTCCCATATTCTCAGTCCCTGTCAGCAAAAGAAAATAATGACATCCATAGCTTGAACATACACATTCACCATTTGACATGTCGTCATAGTGACATATCATTTTTTGATCTTAACAAATTTGTTAAGAATTACTTTTTGACGCGAGATACTGTGTACCTCACGAAAAATAGTCGACGTAAGTTAGCTACTTTGTTAGCTTACAATATTTTTGACTCTGTGGTTATAGGAATTATAACACAACCTGATAGGAATGACAACCGTGTTACTAGTATTAGTAATAATTCAACAGCGGGCTCAAACACACAGTCAATGGCTTTAAACTGCCATCGCAGACAAAGGAAAACCCTAAGTTAGGTATCAATTTAGTTGCACAAAATATACAGGGTTTTTTCCGGCAAAGACAATTTAATTGAACTATTTTTAGCAGATTTCAATGTAGATATTTTGTGTTTAACAGAACATTGGCTGAAACATTCTGAAATGTCATTTACTTTAAAAGACTATTTAGCAGCAAGCACTTTTAACCGACAACACTCAATAAGAGGAGGTTCAATGATCTTTGTCAAAAGTAGTTTGAAAATGAAAGAAAGAAAAGATATTGTCAGTCTATCTGTTGAACGTTTAATTGAGATATCGTGTGTGGAATTGGATAGGTATATAGTTATGTGTGTTTATAGGCCGCCACAATCAAATTATAATGAATTTGAATTACTTATGGAGGATGCCTTAAAACGCCTATTCAGTACTACGAAGAGCATAGTGGTGTGTGGGGACTTCAATATAGATTTCTTAGTTCAAGGTCCACTTAAAACTAAACTCGCAAGCCTTTTCAGGTCATATAATTTAGATAATTTATTTACAGAACCCACTAGGACAACTGCTACTAGCGCTACCTGCATAGATAATGTCTTTTGCAATTGTGAATATTTAGAAAAAGAAGTCATACATAAATTACAGTCGGACCATAGCGGGCTATGGGTAGTCCTACCGTCAGTACTGGAAGCAAAAAAATGCAATGAATTTAATTGTAGGCCAATAACAGAGAAAAAAATTGAATTATTTAAAAAAAATATAAACATAAAGTTAAATTCGTTGAATTTCGATAGCAATGATCCGAATACGTTATATCAAGTATTGTTTTCAACCATATCAAAAGAATTTGAACATGTTTTTAACGTAAAAAAAATTACAGAGTTAAAAAGCGGGTTTTCAGAATGGGCAACGCCAGGTATATATAGAAGTAGGAAAAGGCTTTATGAATTGTATGAAGAAAAACAATTCAATCACGATCCGACGTTCAAAGAGTACGTAAAAAAATATTCAAAAACTTTTAGACAAACTTGTTTAACAGCCAAATCGATAAGTATAAGTAAAAAAATTATGGCGTCTACTAATAAAATAAAAACAGTCTGGCAAGTAATTAACAAAGAAACAGGTAAAACGAGACCTAAGGACCAGGGATTTGCGTTGAAGATCGAAGGTAAGTTAGTTAATTCGAAGAAGGACATAGCAGAAATATTTCAAACTTTTTTTAAAAACATGCCACTGCATATAACGGCTAGCTTAAATTCTTCCTCCCAATTAGCCGATACCTTACTTTTGGAAAGTACAAATCCATGTAAAGTTGACTTCCAATTCTCCCATATAACTACCTTAACTATTGTCAAAACATTTAAAGAGTTAAACTTAAAAAAGACTGAAGATTTGTGGGGGTTATCGGTTAAATTAATATCAACTATAATCAATATTCTAGCACCTTACCTTGCTTTGATTTTTAATAAATGTGTTGACCAGGGAACCTTTCCTAATCTATTAAAGTTAAGTAAAATCGTACCCTTGTTTAAAACTGGTGATAGTGAAGATCCAAATAATTTCAGACCTATAGCAATACTGCCGGTGCTAAGTAAAGTTTTTGAGAAAGTAATATTACATCAATTGCAAACTCATTTTAGTATAAATAAGCTCTTCCATAAGAAACAGTTCGGGTTTACAAAAGGCCGCTCAACGACGGAAGCAGGCATAGCGTTAGTAAAGCATATCTTTGAGGCGTGGGAAGAGTCGCAGGATGCCATTGGGGTTTTCTGTGACCTTTCTAAGGCGTTTGACTGCGTTGACCACGAAACACTTCTCATAAAATTGCACCGATATGGTTTAAGTAATAAATCACTAAGTCTTCTTCGATCTTACTTAACAGACAGAACTGTAAAGGTTGATATTAATAGAGTTAAATCCTCGGGTTCTGATGTAAAAGTAGGAGTCCCTCAAGGTTCTATACTGGGTCCGTTCCTTTTTTTGGTATATATAAATGATTTGCCCTACCTAGTAGAAAAGCTTTCGCAGATAGTGTTGTTTGCAGATGATACTTCCTTAATTTTTAAAGTAAAGAGAGGTATAAGTAATGTAGACGATGTAAACAATGCTTTATCTACTATTCTAAACTGGTTCACTATAAACAATCTGATGCTAAATGCAAAAAAGACAAAATGCATCAAATTCTCACTACCCAATGTTAAAAATGTTGACACGAGTTTAAAAATATCTGGTGAGAGGCTAGAGCTGGTAGAGTCCACGCTTTTTTTAGGTATAACGATAGACTCAAAACTGCAATGGGGTCAGCATATTGGAAAACTGTCGGGTCGGTTGAGTTCAGCAGCGTTTGCAGTCAGAAAAATTAGACAACTTACAGACGTGTCGACGGCGAGGCTGGTCTATTTTAGTTATTTTCACAGTGTCATGTCGTATGGTTTGTTATTATGGGGACGGGCAGCAGATATAGAAACCATATTTGTCTTGCAAAAAAGAGCAATAAGAGCTATTTACAACTTAAACAGTAGAGAATCGCTAAGGGAGCGTTTTAAAGAAATAGGCATTCTTACACTGGCTTGCCAATATATATTCGATAATATAATGTATGTCCGAAAAAATATAACAATGTTTAAATTAAATAGGGACGTTCATAACGTAAACACAAGGAATAGAAACAAGGTTGCTTGTACTAAATCCCGATTAGCCAAGGTAGGCACATCATTTGTAGGTTACTGCGTTCGTTTTTACAACAAAATTCCAGAACGTGTTCTATGCTTGTCTGAAAATAAATTTAAAACTTTCATTAAAAATTCGCTATGTAAAAAGGCATATTATAGAATAGACGACTATATAAACGATCCTAATCCGTGGTAGTAAACCAATTCCACCGCGATTTTATTGTTAAGTATAACTAAGTATAACATATATTTTATAATACAAGTGTGTACAGACGACGTGATTGCATATTAATAACTATATGATACCTTATATAACTGACAAAAACTTAACTGCAAGTTTGCTAAAGGTCATTCGAATGGTAGCGTGGTGTTCGGGTCATCTATCTCCCTCCAAAATGGTTGAGACTGATGATGGCTGAGCACTGCGTTATGCTCGTGAACGAGTGCTGTTCGTGTGTCTGGCCGCAGCACTTATGTTTTCCCCTATTATTGTGAGACATTTGACTAATGCTTTGGCATTTGGGGTTGTTAATGGCAGTCATGAAATCTTATTAGGTTTACATATGGCAACTGATGTATTTGGTTTTAAGATGATTTGAGAAAAGATGGTCAGAGTGGAGTTTTTTTTTCCGCTGCCTTTTTCTCCACTACAATACGGCCCGAAGGCGGCGGCTTACACTTTACATTGTACATTGACATTCAGCAAATAGAATGTAAATTCTTTACGTTGAAATAAAATTATTTGAATTTGAATTTGAATTTGGTGGAATTTTTAGCCTCTAAATAGGTTTTTAAAATCGATAACCACAATTCTGTATTTCAACTCTGAACTCCAGGTAATGACAATCGTATTAAATTTCTACGTCGTGACCTGCGCTAAACGCTCGACTCTCAGTAGAATTCATGACCTCATGCCTTTGGTACACACTCATTTACATTCCTCCGTGCAGCTCGGCTGTTGACGAGCGGTCAGCCGGGAGTTGGGTATCTAGATGCCTGTTACTGTGTAAACTTGGCTCGGTGGTAACAGGCAATACGGTGATGAATACATTGGGATATAGTCCCTAAACAAAAAAGTTCTAGCTTACTTCAATTAGCTTGCTAAATCGGCTTGCCCCAACGCTATCTGACAACACTATTTTCCTGTACGTATAATACAGAGAGTATTGTAAACAGGTTCAAAATTTCACTGATGCCGGTAGTCGCCCATTAGCTCAGTTGGAAGAGCGTTGGCAAGAATAGCTAGAGGTCGCGGGTTTGAATCCCGGCATGGGTGGATTTTTTTTTCTAATTTTTTAATTTTTATTTTTTGGAATTTTTAAAGTTGTAGAAGCAATACCACTCGTTAAGTGTGAAGAAAAACATCGTAAGGAAAACATAATTTCTGTAGTGTATACAAAACCTCAGCGCTTACTATTCATTTATTTTATTTTTATGTCTTACAAAATCTTACAGCATTACAGTCTAAACTAATGCGCTATAAGATTTAACTATGACACTGACCCCCGTTTTCTGGTACACTAAGAAGCCGTTTATCTACAGTTGGGCATAGTGTATACAAAGAAAACATTTGATTGCTGCTAACAATAGATTAACAAGTTGTTAGTGTACGAGAAACTGCGGGGGTAAGTGGTGAAATCTCAAGTCTAACTGTCTAGTAACTAACACTATCTAGTAAATAAGATCCAAAATCGTCTTACACTAAAAAAAAGCTCACCCTTATATTTTTTCTTTTCCTGGCGTGTCGATGGCAAGCCATCGTGGTGAAAGGATTTGCCAATCAGCTTAAGGGACTCGCTGATTGTTGCCCAGGGTTCGCCAGACGTACATTCCACATATTCGTACTCATATAAGTGTGTAACACGCTCTCTTTGCGGCTAAGCACTTGTTAGATTTAATTTAAAACAATATCAAAAGTTCACTTCAATCTGTTAATAAGACCCATAGTAAGAGAACTAATTTTACTAATTTAAAAGCAGAAGCATTTGAAAGGTTATAATAGGCAAAAGCAAATAATGAATAGGAATGAACACTATCTAAAAACAATGTTCCAGGCACAGCAGCGTCCTAGTGGTCCCTTCACCCATCTTGTGTGAGGGAACGTGGCACTGGCCGCTGTATAAATCATCTCATTACGTAGATGCAAAAGTCTATGTGAAATGTTAATTAATAGGATCCTGGAATACCTACTATTGTAAATTTATCTTTTACCTACATATTATTTTCTGAAAATATGTTATCTACTCTGTGGGACAGTAAAATAAACCAAATATAATCCAGCAACAGGGGTGTATTGATTTCAAAATATTTTTAACACAAATCACACATAAATTACACAGACACAGAGAATAAAATAAAACATGATTAAAAATAGCAGTTGGAACACAATATTTAGCAACAGTTATTAGAACGTAAAACATAACTTACATGGTAGTTTCTGGCTCCCAAGACGAATACGAAAAATATGCCATGCTAGTGCATTACATCAGGTTATATACCCTTGCTAACACCCCCTACTTAGCTCAAAACAATATGGCACCTCAACCAATCGCAGATAGTTTACAAATCAAACAGTAGTCTTTTTAAAAGAACAACAAATTAGCTTGACCATCTATCTCAGCAGTTTAATTTACATGTGATCTTATTATTAACTCACAGTTAAAGTAATGTTTAATTGAACTAGTCACAATGCAAGTCTAAATAGAGAAAAAGAATAGTACATTTGGTTTCGTAACGGAAACAGACGTCTGAATCAGTTAATATCTTTTAGAAGTAAAGATTTCAATATAGCATAAATGTATTATCTGTAATGTTAAGAAAACAAACATGATTTAAATCATACATTTGAAATTAAAATATACTTTGAAGACTTACCAAACTTCGGAACATATTAATTAATGACAATTTGATAAATATCCTGTCACGGCCATACTGACTTGTACTTCGTCCCGAAGTACACAAATGAATAACAACATTTTATTACAACAAGAACAATAAAAAGTAAAGCCTTAGGCTACCTATGAATAATGGAACTACATTACATGATAGTTCTGTTCTAATCTGATGGAGCACTTATTTCAGCTCATTTCTTTTAATCCTTTATCACATAACATTAATTAATTTCTGTATTGCTAAACTTTCTTATTTCACATTAAGTGACTTCAGCATAACCATACTGGGTCATTTTACATCAATTTTACAGGTAATATTCACATCAATCAATAAATTAGTTTACATCAGAGAGGAAAACAATAATTAAGTACATTAAACTCAAGAGGACATGGAAGCTATATTTTCATCTTCCCAATCACCTAGCCATTGACGTATTTTCTCTTTAGCTACGGTTACGTTCCCTAAATTGCCTATTCCTCGAAGAGCATATCTGTCATTAGGAAGTAGGGCTACGATTTCATAAGGTCCTTTAAACCTGGGACTTAATTTATCATGACGCCTATGATCCTGATTTACATAAACTATATTACCAATTCCAAAAACTTTATTATCCCGCCTAGAAACGTTAAATCGATTTTTGAATTTATCTGCCTCCAAACGCAAACGCTGGTAAGCTAGTTCCCGATCCGCTTTTACATCAATATTATGTTCAGGAATGTTAACATCATTTAGACGGGCTTGAATGCACGGGATATTTGCATTACAGCCAATGAGCAAATGAAGTGGAGTAAAACCTGTAGATTTTTGGACAGTCGTATTTATCGATTGTTGAACTTTCCACAAACCGCTTGGCCAGTCTGACGAACCTTTACACGTGGTATTCAACATATCTATAACAGTCATTACGTATCGTTCCACCTGCCCGTTTCCTCTGGGTGTGCCTGTGGCAACCAAATGATGCTCGATCTCCAATTGTCTAAATAAATCTCTAATTTGATGGGAGTTAAAATTAGTCCCTCTATCAGTAATTACTTTTGAAGGAGTCCCAAATACTGTAACAGTGTCTCGAATTAAGGGTAGAAGTTCTTGGGCACTCAGACTTTTTAGAGGTTTTAATAAACAAAATTTTGTAAAGCCGTCTACCAAGAGTAAAATATATTTATATCCATCATTTGTTGGTTTGAATGGGCCGGTGCAGTCTAAGTGAATAGTATGAAAGGGAATAGGAGTCTTATCTATCGGATGTAGAAGACCCTGCTTTGGACCTGTATGACTTTTTCGTTCAATACATACTAAACAATGTTTTAAATATTTTTTGACAAATGCCCCCATGCGAGGAAACCAAAAATGTTCACAAATTTTCTTTAAAGTTTTATTGAATCCTACGTGGCAATTTTCATCATGAAAAAGACGTAACAAACTGAGTCTAGAACACTTAGGTACATAAAGTTTGGGTTCATCTGGTTGGATTTTGTAAAACAACAAATTATTTTGTAACACATATCTATTTTCATCGAGTTCTCCTGCTAAAATCTGACTCATTAAGTGTTGACTTTCTGAATCATTTTGTTGTGCAATTTCTAACCAAGATTGGGCCTCGTTTAGTAAATGAACAGCAGCTGATACATGTGAAATTAGTTTGGTATCAATTATTGGTGATGGAGGATTACATACTGAAGTAGAAGAATTATCAGAGGCCGGAGTTTGGACAGGATTGCGACTAAGGAAATCGACATGACCTATATATTTCCCCTTCTTATAAACAATTTCAAATTGAAAATCTTGCATATATGTCCACCAGCGGGCAACCCGCGGTGACAAATCTCTTTTGTTCATCGTAGATTTAATAGAATTGCAATCTGTGAAAATTTTGAATTTGAGACCTAAAAGATATACTCTGAAATGTTTCAACGCATTATAGATTGCCAACGTTTCTAAATCATATGAACAGTATTTAGCTTCTACTGGGGAGGTTCTTTTACTGAAGTAAGCTACTACTTTTTTTGTATTATCTACTCTTTGTATCAGTATAGCTCCATAGCCTAGGGAACTGGCGTCAGTATAAAGTTCTGTGGGTAACTCGGGGTCAAATATAGTTAATAATGGTTTAGTCGACAAATGTTTAATAACATAGTCCCTAGCCGTATCTTGCTCGAGACCCCATTCCCATTTTTGATGGTTTTTAGTCAGTTTGGTTATACAAGCTGTTTTGACTGCGAAATTAGGAATGAATTTTCGAAAATAACTAGCAAGGCCCATGAATTGTCGGACTTGTTTGACGGTTCTAGGGATGGGAGAACTAACTAAAGCCGCTACCTTTGTATCACTAGGCCTCACACCATCATGTGATATACGTCTTCCCAAGTACTCAATTTCAGTTACAAAAAATTTACATTTTTTGAGATTTATAGTGAAACCTGCACTATTTAATGCCTGAACTGTTTCCTCCAAGTAAGATAGGCCTTCTTCTATCGTTGAGCAAGGAATAAGAATGTCATCTATATACACCAAAAGGAATTTCTGATCTTGCACAGCCTTCGTGATGGCTCTTTGAAATACGGATGGGCCATTACAAATACCAAAAGGCATTTTTAAAAATTCATAATGGCCATTTGGAGTCACAAATGCTGTGTATTTTATCGATTCTGTTGCTATTGGAATTTGATAAAATCCATTTTTCATGTCAAGAGAAATAAAGTACTTTGCTTTACCAAGCCTATCGATTTGGTCTTCAATGAGAGGGAGAGGATATCTGTCTTTTTCCAAAAGTTTATTCAATGCTCGAAAGTCGATACACAATCTATCACTGCCGTCTTTTTTTTTGACCAAAATAACTGGGCTTGAAAAGGGCGAGTTACTTTCACGAATAATTTTTTTGTCCAAAAGTTCGTGAATAATTTCATCTACCTTCTCTCTCTCAATGGGGGCCAGTCGATAAGGCCGATAGTTAACAACTTCGTCCTGTTTTAAACGCAAGTTTAGTTCACCTGTTTTTACAGAACCGATCTCATTCAAAATAGACGGGTATTTTTGAAAAATAACTCTTATTTTTTCTTGTAATTCACGTTCCAGATGCTCAATTTTTGAGTTTAAGTCACACGATTCTGATAATGGTGACACTAAGTGAACTTCTGCTTTAGTCTCGACCTGTTTAATAATTAAACGGGAACCAGACGAATCTGTGATAATTTCTACATCAGGGAATTGAACAGCGTTCCTACCTATTAAAAGACTGTATCTAAAGTCGCAATCCCTAACAACATGTATATCAAGTTCTAAGCCTAGCCCCTCAAATTGTACCACTACAGTAATTAAAGCAAAGGCATGTATTCTATTTTGACCTATTCCATTTAAGTACAAAGATGTCGGCAACAGAGGACACTAGTTTTCTTGCAATAGACTCCCTTATTAAACTACAATTAGCTCCAGTATCTATAAGGGAATCTATTGACAAACCATTAATAATAACGTGGGTAAGATTTAATTCGGCTTGTCTAAAAAATTTACTTCTTTTATTGGCACGACAGTGATTGTGGAGTTATTTAGTTCAGTTCGTTGCTTATGATAGCATACAGATTCAGTATGACCAACTTTTTTGCAAAAGGCACAGATTTTTGTACGATAATCAGGTCTAGGAAGTTGTGGCGCATGACGAGATATTTGCGGGGAATGAAATTGTTTTTTTTTTAGGCATTGAGATTGCACATGGCCGGTCTGGTTACAAGTGAAGCATTTTCTTTCACTATTGAGTCTTAGCCGCTTAGCTACATTTTGATCTGCAGTATTTTCTTTGCTGCTATGATCAAAAACTCTTTTTTTTGATTTTGCATACATTGTAAGCAGAGATATGAGGGCTGAAGTTGTACTGGCGCCGTTATTTAAGGAGGCCATCCTAACATCTACATCACTAATGCCACCACAAACTAATTCGATCAATTGTTGATCTGTGAATGCAATTTTGGTATTACGAAGCAACCGTAGTTTCTCCCTAGCATATTCACTGTAAGATTCCGTAGAATCAGAGGAGAACATAACTGCTTTGCTTAGTTTTTCTGACAAATTTCTTTTTTCAGGGTAGGAATCAATAATGTCGGTACGAAAATTCTCCCAGGATCTACCTTCAGAAGGTTCCCAAGACTCAAACCATATTAATGCACAGCCCTTGAGGGCCTTACCGGCTTTAGCTGCGGTTTTGATACTACTCCATTTCAATTCTTTGGAGAGGGCCTCGATGCTATCGCACCAGCTCGTAGCTCCGCAGTCGTTCCGATCAGGATCGAACAACGGCAAAGCGACGTCGTCATCCTTTGGTGATGCAGTTGAGACGGCGTCACGAATCGCATTGAGTAGGTCACCAAAGGCAGCTGCATCCATCCTAAACACAGAATATGTAATAAATTATATTGTACGTAATTTGAGGCGTGATGCTATCCCACTTCTGATGTTAGATTTAATTTAAAACAATATCAAAAGTTCACTTCAATCTGTTAATAAGACCCATAGTAAGAGAACTAATTTTACTAATTTAAAAGCAGAAGCATTTGAAAGGTTATAATAGGCAAAAGCAAATAATGAATAGGAATGAACACTATCTAAAAACAATGTTCCAGGCACAGCAGCGTCCTAGTGGTCCCTTCACCCATCTTGTGTGAGGGAACGTGGCACTGGCCGCTGTATAAATCATCTCATTACGTAGATGCAAAAGTCTATGTGAAATGTTAATTAATAGGATCCTGGAATACCTACTATTGTAAATTTATCTTTTACCTACATATTATTTTCTGAAAATATGTTATCTACTCTGTGGGACAGTAAAATAAACCAAATATAATCCAGCAACAGGGGTGTATTGATTTCAAAATATTTTTAACACAAATCACACATAAATTACACAGACACAGAGAATAAAATAAAACATGATTAAAAATAGCAGTTGGAACACAATATTTAGCAACAGTTATTAGAACGTAAAACATAACTTACATGGTAGTTTCTGGCTCCCAAGACGAATACGAAAAATATGCCATGCTAGTGCATTACATCAGGTTATATACCCTTGCTAACACCCCCTACTTAGCTCAAAACAATATGGCACCTCAACCAATCGCAGATAGTTTACAAATCAAACAGTAGTCTTTTTAAAAGAACAACAAATTAGCTTGACCATCTATCTCAGCAGTTTAATTTACATGTGATCTTATTATTAACTCACAGTTAAAGTAATGTTTAATTGAACTAGTCACAATGCAAGTCTAAATAGAGAAAAAGAATAGTACATTTGGTTTCGTAACGGAAACAGACGTCTGAATCAGTTAATATCTTTTAGAAGTAAAGATTTCAATATAGCATAAATGTATTATCTGTAATGTTAAGAAAACAAACATGATTTAAATCATACATTTGAAATTAAAATATACTTTGAAGACTTACCAAACTTCGGAACATATTAATTAATGACAATTTGATAAATATCCTGTCACACTCGTACAACACATAACGCCTTTCAAAAACATCTCATGGTGACTACTAATTTGTGGTGCGTAAATTTTAGTACGTTTTTTCCGTCAACCGCGCTGCGCTAGCTACTTCCGCTAGAAAGTAGCTTTCTTTCTTTCCAGCTTTCTTAGCTAGAAATCCTGACCTTAGAAACAACAACTCAGCGACGACTTCTGTGGCGCAGCAATAGCGCATCTACTGCGAGAGGTCCCGGGTTCGAACCCCGGCTGGGGACAAAAAACCCCAAGTCTTGTATGTTCTCATGTTTGTCATGTCGTTGTTTCTGGTTCCAACGACACAGGGTATACTAGTGTGGGGCCAGATGATTATTTGTTTTTTTTTTATTGTACTAATAGCAAAAACACAAATACAATCAAATGAGACAGTGACTAAGGTAACTATGCAACGTATGTAAATGTTTTGTAATGTTATGTTGTTGAAACTGTTTTTATACGGATTTTACTCGTTTATTACATTTTTACAATTTTCCGACGTTTCGGCACTTTTTCGGGTGCCGTGGCCTCGGACAGTTTTAATTATGTCTAGTGCTCCTGTTAACCTTAGAAAATACTATGTTATGTTAGCTAATATTTTTGACCACTGGAGGTTAGGAATCTTTTAGAATTTACTACCTGTAATTTATGGGCTGAGTCACCGGTTAGCTGTAACAGACCTACAATGCTGATGCTCGAAAGAGCATGTAGAGGTAGCAATATACCATCGATACATAAAATAAAGTTTGTATGGAAAATAACATTCTCTAACATCATCATCATCAACCCATTATGTTCCCACCGAGGGGCAAGGGCCTCTTCCCTAAGGAAAGTATAGACCATACTCCACCACAGGGGCCAAGTCCGGATTGGTCGAGGCTTGCACGAATAGTGGCTAGTCTTATTGTCAGAAGTTTTCAAACCACCCTAATGCCTCTGATTTGGCTTAACATGTTGATAGAAATATACTATTTTTATTTTTACTACACACTAACCCGTGCTAAGAACAATTTTAAAAACCTATTTAGAGGCTAAAAATTCCACCCATGTACGTAATACAGAGAATAGTGTTAAGAGGTTCAAAATTTCACTGATGCCGGTGAGTGGCCCATTAGCTCAGTTCGATAGAGCGCTGGCACGGATAGCCAAAGGTCGCGGGTTCGAATCCCGGCATGGGTGGAATTTTTAGCCTCTAAATAGGGGTTTAAAAATATTGATAGGAGTTTAAAACTCACGCTGCAGATAATCTCCATAAACGAGCGCAAAAACAAGTGAGGCTTTGGACCTCAATATATCATAAGCCGTCTATTCTCCAGGCACGTTTCCTGTAGAAAAAATGTTTCAGATACGAGTACTCTATTAAGACCCGATATGCAGGACACAGTATGTTTTCACTCCCCAGTGAAAACTTCGCCCGAAGCGCCTCATTCCGTATTCTCGCACGCACTAGACGTGTTAGTGCGGAATTTAAAACTGGATTACAGACACTACCTGCTGGCTGCAGACAAAAGTGGCTCCATTAAAAGAATTCTACATTCTGAACGGCTCGAGTTTTGTTCTCTATTTTTCTGTCCATTGATACCTACTTGTATTTTTTTGAACAAAACTTTCTTAGGCCTATATTGTTGAACCGTGACTGATACTGAAGACTAGATTAATTAAATACGAATGATCGGTGGCATGTGACCTAGTCAAACCGAGTGATTGGAATCAATCACCTGATCTAAGCAACAACAGGCGTGGCCAGGCGCAGGATAGGTAATTCATCCTGTGACTACCGCTAGTGACGTTTTTCCGAGCGCTTCCGTGCTTCGCAAGGCACGTTAATATCATGTAATGACAGTCGTTAAGCCATGTCAGAGGCCTTATGGGCGGCTTGATAACTTCTTACAGAAGGCCCGCCACTGTCTTACAATCCTCAACCAATCCGGACTTGGCCCCCGTGGTGGAATACGGCCTAACCTTTATGCAATGCAGGAAGAGACCCGTGCCCTAGCAGTGGGGACATACAAGGGTTGATATTGATCGATTGGTAGCAGCGCAACGGTAGAACACCGGTTTTTCAAGAGGGAGATCGTGGTTTCAAACCCCGTATGTATATGAGTTTATTTTCTAAGTAGATTTGTGAGGTTACAGTAGCAATACCACTAACTCTGATGGTAAATAACGTGAGGAAACCTGAGTGTCTGAGGTGTTCAAATCCTCAAATCTCAGCGCTTGAAATTGCAAATCAGCGGTGGGCACACGTGGTAACGCATACTCCCTCGTTCTGAGAGTAACGCTACATAAATAAACATTAATACTCTTATTAAGCGCTCGTGGCCTAGGCGAACAGAGTGATTGGAATCAATCCCTTGGTTAAGTAACAACAGGCGCGGTCAGGTACAGGATGGGTGAGCGAGGCATTTTTCCGAGCGCTTCCGTGCTTCGCAAGGCACGCAAAGCCGTTGGTGCCGGCTGTCATATAATGGCAGTCGTTAAGCCATGTCAGAGGCCTTATGGGCGGCTTGATAACTTCTGACAGTAAGGCCCGCCACTGTCTTACAATCCTCCGCCAACCCGGACTTGGCCCCCGTGGTGAAGTATGGCCTAACCTTTCTGCGATGCAGGAAGAGACCCGTGCCCCAGCAGTGGGGACATACAAGGGTTGATAATGATAACGACTCTTTATTGCACACCATACAGTATCTACATGAAAAATGTTAAATATCCTAGTATTTATACAAATATATACAAATACAAATATATTTATTTTCTCCAGTACCTACACAATGCACTTAAAATTTGTAAGTCATTATTATTACAATGTTACATTATGTAGTGGGAGACAGGAGTCCAAAATAGGTTTATCCCGTGCTATGGATCTCCTGGCTTCCACTTCTCCAAAACCGAGGACACTGTCTCTAATGTATTAAACTGTATACATTAGAGACAGTATCCTCGGTTTTGGAGAAGTGTGCAATGGATAACATTAACTCAAGTTTAAGTACAAGTATATTATAACCCAAATCTTTTTTTAAGAGATTTCTCAAATTACATTAACTTGCCTGCTCTTTATAAAGTTTATAAGTAATAGGTACCTGGTCACTAAAACCTCTGACCTCTACTATTTGAATCACAACTTTCTCCTTCTGCAATATTTCCGATAAGTTAAGATAAGAATATTCTTTATTATACACCAGAGCACATATTATAAAACATGTAATGACACAAAGTACAATTGGCGGCCTTATTGCTAGAGCAATTTCTTCCAGACAACCTTACGACGGAAAGTTGCTGGAGGAAATAAGGTTCCGATTTAAGGTTGTCTGGAAGAAACTTCTATTAGCAATAAAACCGCCATTGCTAATAGCAGTTTCTTTTACTTTCTTCCATTTGTACCTCTTATTTTGTAACTGTTTTTTCTGGTGCGTACAATAAATAATGTCCTTATCTTATCTTAACTTTGTTCCCAGATGCTATCCTCAGCTTTGTAACATCTTGGTTGTAAATAAACGAACGCTCGGATCGGAGACTCTGAATCGGATAATACTCGGCTGCAGTCGGTCAATAATGTTCCAGTCAGTCAGTTTTCCATCACGTCATCGACCGACATCAGAGTTACAAATTCATGAATATAGGTAACTAGAAAACAAAGTCTTCGGTGCATGCCGGTGTTCAAACTTAAGACCTCTACAATACGATGCAAGCGTTTTCACCGACTCACAAATCTATTGTCTACAATTCATCAAGTTCCATCGTGTTTTAGGCTTTAGAGCCGTTTTTAGCGGAAATCGATTAAAGTCCTAGGATGTTGATACTAAATTCGAGACTGTTTGTTCTAAAATTAGTTATTATAGATATTAAGATTTAAAAACCTATTTAGAGGCTAAAAATTTCACCCATGTCGGAATTAGAACCAGCAACCTCTGGCTATCCGTGCCAGCGCTCTACCAATTGAGCCAATGGGCGACTCACCGGAATCAGTGACATTTCGTACCTCTTTACACTATTCTCTGTATTACGTACAGGCAGCGACATCTGGCTTAAGCAAATTGCATCACTTACAGCCCCGACTACCTACTTTGCAGTTAGGTTTTACATCGGAACGATAATAAAAATAGTATAATCATGTGGGTACAGTGATATTGCGGGTTCGAATCCCGGCATGGGTGAAATTTTTAGCCTCTAAATAGGTTTTTAAATTTGGCCTTAGCACGGGTTAGTGCATTAAAAATAAAAATAGTATAGATATTAAGATTTTTGAAGTTAATTTTTTGAGAAAAACTTACAATAAAACAAGTTATTATTTTTATTTCATTGGTGGCGTTATTTCAATTAAACATTTTATACAATTTCTTGCGCAAATCTTAGTTAATTAATAATTGTATAGCTCCTTCGCTTTGGTCCTCAATTTATAGTATTGATCTCAGTCTGGCTGACTGAATTTAGCCTGAATCCAGACAGGCACTTCAATATTTCACAGGAATAACTAACTAGAGCTTCGAAACAACTTGATATTCAAAGAGCGCTTAGCAATAGAGCGAGCCGTTTAACTAAACTACTCGTCTCGTCTACACCAAACACGATAAATACTTCTTAAATTCGACAGTTCCATGTAACGTTCCATAGATCCACAGTTAACCATTTTACGAATACTTATTATGAAGGAGAAGAAAAACATTTATTATAGGAACAGTGCACACGCCACAATAACAAACTTAAAACATATTACTAAATAACATAAGATAAGAATATTCTTTATTGTACACCAGGAAAAAACAAACAAAAAATAATTACTACAGTACAATTGGCGGCTTTATTGCTTAGAGCAATTTCTTCCAGATAACCTACGATGGAGGGTAGCTGAAGGAAAAGTGAGACGGGTAGTTGGTGCAAATATGAATAGTAAATATGACATTCACAAAAATCCGTGGCAAGTGGCAGCCTCTGCCTACCCCTCTGGGATACAGGCGTGAGGTTACGTATGTATGCATGTACATTCACAAAAACAAAAAAAAACTAAAGGCCACGGCGTGTACTGCTGCTATAAATGGCAACTGACTCAGCGATGTGCTGATGGACAAGCCTTCAGCGCTTATTTTCAGTTATTTAGGTACGTATGTTTACCATTTTATCTTTTTCTTCTTCTTCAGGCTATATTGGTCCACTGCTGGACATAGCCCTCTCCAAACGAGGGCCATAGCGCAAGGTTGTGCCACCATTGGGGGGCAATGCCCATAACACGCTGGGCATGCGGGTTGGGGATCGCAGTTTGGTGGAATTGTATTGTAGGGGGCGCTGCTGCCCACCCCGGTTTGTGTCCCTTAGTCGCCTTTTACGACACCCGCGGGAAGAATTTGGGTTGGTGCTATTCTCTAAGCCGATACCACACACAGTTTACAATTTAATGAAATCAATTTGAGTGTTACTCAAAAAGCATAACAATAACAATAACATAACATTTATTATGTGACTATACTATTTTTATTTTTAATGCACTAACCCGTGCTAAGGACTGTAGGTGATGCAATTTGCTTCAGCCAGATGTCGCTGCCTGTACGTAATACAGAGAATAGTGCAAAGAGGTTCGAAATTTCACTGATGCCGGAGAGTCGCCCATTAGCTCAGTTGGAAAGAGTGCTGGCACGGATAGCCAGTGGTCGCGGGTTCGAATACCGGCATGGGTGGAATTTTAGCCTTTAAATAGGTTTTTAAAATTTATTATTTAATTAAGCCTCACCGGTGGTAGCACACTGGAATCGGAAGCGAGAGAACCAGGTACAATTCCCAGTGCGGCCTATGACGTATCTATGACGTAGTTTATAGTTTCACCTGTAACACAGGCCTCGGCTTAGTACAGGGAACCGGTGAAATGTTGCAATTTGATATCGCTTAATGAATAAATGAATATTATTTTGTAGACTTTTAGTCCGGATTTACTTACGGGTGTTGTTATATCGGAAAAGTCCGACCAGGTTTCGCTCCGATTCGCAGAGCTTAATCATGGTGAGCAGAGACGGAGCTCGCGTCGTCAGTTGCTCGTGTCATACTTTTCCGATATAACAACACCCGTAAGTGAATTACGAAAGTTTTAGTTCAAGAATATTATTTTATATTACGTATATTGCGCATTTGTGTAGCACGCAAACTATGAAGAAAAACATTGTGAGGGAACCCGTTGATTTGGTTGGTTGATTCCGCACGTAATTATTTTTCTTTCCTAGGGCTTGGTCGACTAAGCTGTCTAGATGGTATAGGTGCTTGGCTATCCTAAATGACTATCCATCAAAAAACATGTCTCTGGTTGGTAATGCAGCCTCCGAGTGAATCCTTTACCCGTGCAGTGTGAATGAAGGTGCCACTGGACGCTGTATAAATAATTTCATTACGTAGATGCAAAATCCAAAGTTGTTAAGCCTAACGTCCACTGCATGGCAAAGGCCTTCTCTCAAAGGGCGGAGTATGGGCTTATTCAACACGCGGGCCCACAGCGGATTGGTGATTTCATGCGCTACGGTGTGTGAACAGTAACACCTCAGAGTTGCGGATTTTATCACGGTTCTACACAGTAGTTATACAGGGTTGCCAGGCTCAAAGCTTGAGGACTGTGTTTTGTGTAGTCCGCCAAAAAAAATTAACCACTATTTGACGACCTCTTTGGCGTAGCAGTAGCGCATCTACCTACCATGCAAGAGGTCCCGGATTCGAATCCCGACTGGAAACAAAAAAAAACCCCAGGTCTTGGACGTATGTACGTGTTTGTGATGTCGTTGTTTCTGGTTCCCGCGACACAGGTTATCCTAGTATGGGGCCAGAAGCAATGTATGTGCCTGTATGTAAATGTTATGTTTTGTTATTTTGAGTCAGATTCAATAAATATTGAATAAATAGAAAGTTTGGTTTCCACCCCCACCTGGATAATTTTCTTTACAAGATTTATGTTTTACTTAGTTAATTTAACAAAACATCAGGGTTTTTAGGGATTTAGCCATTAGTTCAGATTCAGATTCGCCATAAATTCGCCAAGTTTTCGTTCTACCTCCTGCGGTTGACTGGTAGAAAATGCTTATGGCATTAAGTTCGCCGCATTGTACAATTTTATGGTGCAATAAAGTATTAATAATAATAATAATAAAAGTTATTGATGGCAACCATGGAATCTTATCGTATGTATAGGTATCAACTGATGTATTAAGCTTAAGGTAATTTTAGAAAAGTTGGACAGAGCTATGTTTTTTTCCTCTGGCTTTTTCTCCATTGCGCTACGGCCCGAAGGCAGCGGTGTACATTTTACATTGTACATTGACATTCAGCTACTACAATGTAAATTCTTTATACGTTTAAAAAAAAAGACAAAACACCTTCTTGCGATGCAGGCAGAGACCTGTGCCCCAGCAGTGAAAATACAAGGGTTGAAAACAATATCGAAAAAAAATTATTTAATTTAATTTTCTTTGATCAGTCAGTTTTTTTTAACTTATTTGTAAAGTTACAAACATTTCTATTATTTACCCAATTGAATCAAAAGGAGAATAATATGCATTTACGGGAATGAGATTAAGGAGATCTCGTCGCGCCTAGTCGACGCTTCAGGAGACCCGAGGGCTGGTGCTTACTTTGGCCAAAGAATAAGCCTAGCCATACAGCGAGGCAATGCCGCCAGCCTTCTTGGTACTCTGCCGCCCGACAGCGATCTGGCTCAAATATTTTATTTAAATTAGAATGTCTTAGGTTTAGTTCCATTTTTATCATTAATTATTATTATTATAAATATTTAAGCAATCATAATGTTTATATAATACATAATAAATGTGAGTACAGAGATAAGATATTTACGGGAATTGTCGAGTTTGTTTTTTAGGGTTGTTAATGGCAATCATGAAATCTTATTAGGTTTACATAATTGCAACTGATGTATTTGCTTTTAAGAAGATTTGAGAAAAGATGGTCAGAGTGGAGTTTTTTTTCCGCTGCCTTTTTCTCCACTACAATACGGCCCGAAGGCGGCAGCTTACATTTTACATTGTACATTGACATTCAGCAAACAGAATGTAAATTCTTTACGTTGAAATAAAATGATTTGAATTGAATTTGAATTTAAATTGATTTGTTTTTTTTAAGGTCATAATTTTTTATTCAATCAAAACTAATTATTAATTCGTGGTAGACACGTGTGTTGATTAAAGACCATACTTCCTCTGTCTTTGAGAAAACGCCTGTGCCTTACTGTGGGATATACGTAAAAAGAATTCACACCCCTAAAGTACCGTCATGTTGCCATGCGGTTGCCAACTGTGGGTGTACAATTTATTGCTCGAACTCCGTTTACAGCGATCACGTGAATACTCCATATTTCCTTCAAATAGTGATATATCGCAAAAAGTTACGCGGGGCCAAGGTGGATTATTGTGGTAACGAGGAATTTCCAACTGACATCGCGGCGGATGCACGTAGAACGATCTCGATGCACTTAGTACTCCCACGACTCTCCTCACAACCAGAAGGAACTATCTACTAGACCACAGCCAGAGCAAAATCAACCTCACTCCGGTTTTAATAACACTTGTTTTCGGGTAAGAGCGAGTTTAGTGAGCTACGCTTAGTCACGAGCGTAGAAGGGCGTAAGAATTTGCGCAGACCGACGGAAATACTGCTCTGAGGTTAAAAGGATAAGGGGAGTTTTTGAGTGGTGACAAGATGGATTTTTATTTCCAAGAAAGGTGTCTAGAGAATATCGTTTGTAGACTAAACTGCGGGCTGGCAGGCGAGACAGACCGGGATGTAAGTAAAGGAATTCTTTTCATTTCGCAATTAAGTCCATTGAAATCGGAAACTTTGCTCAGGTACTCCAGTTGCAGGTGCAGCCGTGTTAGGGATTCTCTCTTAATGGGTGTCTGTGTTTAATATTTATTTAGAGATCTCCATAGTAGCGTCCGACTTGCGGAAGAAAGTCGCCTTATCAAGGTAAATTCTTTATTAGCTGCAGAAATGGAGTCCAGTAGTATACTTACGTAATGACGTCAAGATAGAAGAGGTAAATTTAGAGCGCTAGTTACATCAGAGAGAGCTCTCTGTCACTTTGATCCGTATTCAAGTGAAGTGTCATGGTTGACAATTAATTTGACATGTTTAACACATCGCACCTTCGGTGGTACAATTGCACAACTGCACATTTTTGAATTTTACAGAAGAGCGATGTTTATAATCTTTCTTTAATGCATTAACCCTTGCTAAGGTCAATCATTATATAATCATATGGGTACAGACAGCGATATCATTCAGATGTAAAACCTAACTGCAAAGTAGGTACTCGGGGCTGCAAGTGATGCAAATTACTTCAGCAAGATGTTGCTGCCTATACGTAATAAGGAGAATATATTAAAGAGGTTCGAAATTTCACTGATGCCAGGTGGTTGCCCAATAGCTCAGTTGGGAGAGCGCTGGCACGGTTAGCCAGAGGTCGCGGGTTCAAGTCCCGGCAAGGGTGGAATTTTTAGCCTCTGAATAGGTTTTTAAAGTAAATGAACAATTCAAGATTGTATAGCATTTTCTCCCGCCTAGCCGCCGAAGTTCACCCTATATTTAAAACATAAAACGTATTTTTCTTCTAGGGCAAACATATTTATACATTATAAATATTGCACGTAAGTACAAAGTATGTCTGGAAGAGATCGCTCTTAACGCTAATTGTATAAGATTGTATAAGACCAATTATATAACATTACTTAGATTTAAGAAATCATGGTTGTATTCTTATTTCTGGTTGTGCAATAAAGGGTTCTCTATCTCTCTATCTGTCTACGTCTATACTGCAAGACGACGAAGCATTGAAATTAAATGTTATTTCTCATTAAATTTATGTATCGATAAGTACATCCAGAGTTTTCAATAAGTACGAAAACAATTTACAAAGTTACTCCCAAAATGCCCCAACTCTTCTTCGATATACGACTAACAATTTTCAGGCTACGGTCGCTTCATTTTATTTCCAGTATAATAATTTCGGCCGGGCGAACGAATCCCACACCTCAAACGACACATCCAATCTAATCCTCTAGACCGCCGAAATTTTCATCATAACCGGACGAGCAGACCTCTCACTCAACCGGTACGTCGACTGGTTGAATCCGCAGGCCGTAAGCCCGCACGGATATCCGGTCGCCCTTTGAGACCGCGCGGACGTGACGAAATTACAGCTGGTTTAAAAATTAAACTACCCTACACCCAGTACGTCCGGGGCGAGTGTTTTTGCGGTTTAGTTTGTTGCGTCACATGCCGCTTACATGTTGAGCAGGAAATAGTTGAGTGAAATTTTAAAGATATTTTTCGTCCCATCTATTCGAAAAGGACGACTTGGTTTGCCTTTAGTGCACCCGAAGGTGGTGTTTTCTATAAGAAACTTTTAGCGGATAATAATGAGGTTTTAATCCTATTTATAAGTGCGCCTTAATTATCTTTGCCGCGCACTTTTTGAATGTGGAACATCGTCGTGTTCAGCGAGCGTCTTAGATATGGAACGCAATTTTTTTATTCTTTAAATAAAGACAGGCTGGTACGACCTCCCATAGCGACGCCACGGTTAGCTGAATAGAAAAAAATAAAGCAAATTAAAAACGCGTGAACTAGGTATAACCCGCATGTACGTAAATTTTCATGAATTGTTTTAAATTCATGGTTTTGTTTTAAAATAAAATATGACGCACCTTGTATTTTTTCATGGTGGGTGATGAAAAGGAGTGTGTATCAGTAGGGTGCAAAATATATATTTATTTTAATAGTAAGAATAAATTATCTTCAACAATCCTATCCTACAATACCTATTGTCACCATCAACATTGTAGATAAAGTTGTTAATGGAGAAGATTATTATTGTTCTTTTTAATACTTTTCGGTGCATTCAATGTCAAATTTTGTCGTTTTAGCGCTAGAAAACGCAAGATTCACGCCGTGGTTTCATTCTGTGGTTTATTCATCTTAAGAGGAGTTCATGCGATAAAATATTAAAATGTATTTCGTCGTCGGCGTCAGGCTGTACTAGTCCACTGCTTTACTAGTATACGATTAACAAAACACTGCGTTTATTTTAACAACTTTGCTATAGATAACGTATGATGATAAATGAATACTGAATAAAACAGATAATTTCCATGTAGGTGAAAATCGTCAAAGGTAGTTTTTCTTCTAAATATGAAGTAGCAAGTGGAAATCCAATAGTAATCTAGAACTAGAATAAGTCACGAGTTTTAAAATTTTGATTTAAATACTGTAGGACAAAATGAAAGAAATGTAAAAAAAAATGTGTAAAGGGGTTTACACTATGTACGAGGAACGTCGGATTAAAAAAAATACAAAACAAAACTTTTTTTAAGAAAAATGTTCAGAGAAAATGGAACACCCGTGTGTCAGCCCCAAACTCCACGGAGGAGTAAAGAAGCTAAAGAAGACTAAAAAATAGTGTTCCTAACGGTCTACCCGAGACCACGGCAACTGTAACGCTGCCGAAACGTCGGGAAATAATTCGGATAAAACTTAATTACCTAATAAATAATCGCTATTTGACCCGTTTAATATATAACTAAGACAACAAAATGTAGTATACATACTTAACAATGTAAAACATTGGCTCAATTGGTAGAGCGCTGGTACGGATAGCCAGAGGTTGCGGGTTCGAATCCCGGCATGGGTGAAATTTTTAGCCTCTAAATAGGTTTTTAAATTTGTTCCTTAGCACGGGTTAGTGCATTAAAAATAAAAATAGTGTAATCATGTGGGTACAGTGATATCGTTCCGATGTTAAACCTAACTGCAAAGTAGGTGGTCGGGGCTGTAAGTAATGCAATTTGCTTAAGTCAGATGTCGCTGCCTGTACGTAATACAGAGAATATTGTAAAGAGGTTCGAAATTTCACTGATGCCGTGAGTCGCCCATTGGCTCAATTGGTAGAGCGCTGGTACGGATAGCCAGAGGTTGCGGGTTCGAATCCCGGCATGGGTGAAATTTTTAACCTCTAAATAGGTTTTTAAAAATGTAGAACATGTAAACATAGTTAACAGTGTAAAAAATATTTGATGGTAGGTACATATTTTGCAAAGGTGCACAATAAACGGCAACAGCTTATCACCAACAACTACCCTCCGCGCTAGTTAACAAACTGTGTTGCGGCAGAGTAGGAGTTGTCGCCAAACGCGACCACTCATGTTGACCCGTACAGTACTTTCGTTCTAAGGAAAACAGAGATCAAGCGAGTTGGACACTTAAACTTAAAAATCGTAAGTGTTCGACATACGAAATACATGGTAAGTGTTCGACTTGCAAGGCCATCGTTCACACGCGTCTCCTGCGTGCAAGCGCAGTGCGTCCGACTAATCTGCCCCTTTCCCCGGAGAGCCATCGGCGCGGCCGCTGCCATCGTTAATTCCGCCACCCTCCATTGGCCACGACAAACGGCTTGGCATGTGCATACTTGCACTGTATACTACACTAGCGCTTGCCCGTGACTTGGGACTGAAGACGAGATGTTTTTCTAGGCCTTAAACTTACCAACAAAACAAAAAATGCATACATGAGTTTGTAAAAGCGAGGAACTCAGTGATTGGAATCGATCACTAGGGTTAAGCAACAACAGGCGCGGTCAGGTGCTGGATGGGTGACCGTTCTGTGACTACCGTTAGTGGCATTTTTTCCGAGCGCATCCGTGATTTGCACGATACGTTAAGCCGTTGATGCCAGCTGTAATGTAATGGCAGTGTTTAAGTCACGTCAGAGGCCTTATGGGTGGCTTGATAATGTCTGACACTAAGGCCCGCCACTGACTTACAATCCTCCACCAACCCGGATCCCGTGGTGGAGTATGACCTTACTTTCCTGCATCACAGAGAGACCTGTACTTCAGTAGTGGGGAAAAAAAGGGTTGATACCATCATCATAAGTTTGTACTGAATCTTAATCTGCTATTGACTTTCTAGGAATCGCATTATTGTTAATTTACTAAATAAATTCAATTAAATACAAATTTGCGACAGTAGGTACCTTTTTCTTCTTCTTCTTTGGTCCTTCAACTCCTAGGGGAGCCTCAACCACAGATTTCCATTTCTGACGGTGGTTCGCGGCAGCCTCCAATTGAGGCCAGCCAGTGCCGACAGTACCTACTATCTATAATTATCCTTATCCAGGAATAAGTAATAGAATGATTTATATAGTCCAGTGAAGTCAAGAAAAAAGTTTTTTCATTTGCAGAGTTTAGCATCGACTAATTGTATGACTTGTGACATGCAAGAGGCCCCGGGTTGGAATCCCGGCTGGGGACAAAAAAAATCCCAGGTCTTGGATGTTCACATGTTTGTGATGTCGTTGTTTCTAGTTCCCACGACACAGGGTATCCTAGTGTGGGACCAGAAGCACTGTGCCTGTATGTAAATGTTATGTGAAGCTAAACTGTGAAGGA
The DNA here is from genome assembly GCA_934045075.1 of Yponomeuta sedellus. Classification (NCBI taxonomy): domain Eukaryota; kingdom Metazoa; phylum Arthropoda; class Insecta; order Lepidoptera; family Yponomeutidae; genus Yponomeuta; species Yponomeuta sedellus. The sequence goes on along the minus strand of OW203726.1, from coordinate 796,289 downwards.
AAACATGGCGAGGAAACCTGAGTGTCTCAGATTTTCAAATATCTCGGCGCTCAAAATTGTCAATCCACGGTGGGCACGCGTGGTAATTAAGCCCATATTCTCTCTCTCTCTCTAAGAGAAGGCCTGTGCCCTGCAGTGGGCCGTCCATAGGCTTCATAAAAAAAATTACGACAACCCTGTCAACCACATTTTTAATCGTTTATCCCCAAGTTGCCCTTAGAAATGTGCAAGTAAACAAACAAAGCCTTTTTTTATACTTTCTACGCGTAGGGCGCATTTAGACAAACCACTTATAGCTAGTGTAGGGGATTCTAGAGTTTTTATTGCTTTGGGGTCGATAAATGTTGTAGTGTTGCATGAATAGAGAACATCCATGGCAGGCTGCAGAGCTGTTGAGTAGATAAGACGGAATTGTTCACAGTATTTTAAGATAAATTGTTTAAATGATGGTTTTGGACTTGGGTTTTGTTCTGTTGGATTGATACTTCAGTAAAACTTTGTTAGATAGAATATTTTTTACTAGGAATCACATAAGAGACTTGGACGATAACATAACATAACACAGTTGGCAGTAGTTGACTACTTTTTTGTAATCAGATTACTAACTGCGATTATAAGTAGTTAACTATGGTTACATGTAGTTCAACCGACGCCATGAAAGTTCTAACCTATCTAATCGTACGTCCATACAATATTAAATCTGATTGATGTTGCGTGTTAGCTATGCCTGACAGTTTAAAGTCTTATTGTTTATTCTAGTGGGTTACTTATTAGCTTATGGAAGGCACGTTGTTTGTTACAGGTGTAGAATCAAATCAGTAAGCTAAGCGTGGAACGTTGTATATATTTATAATAGTAAATAAACTCTGGAACGACTTCAGGTGTGGTTTTATTTGCAGATTTAGTATAATATTTTAATAAAACAGAAAAAAACTGGATAAAAACGGATAAGCAGGTAAAAAGTCAGATCTGGTCAAAGCGTAAAGTAGTAGTGGTGAAAAATGAGGGAAATCGAAGAATGTGTGACGTACATAATTTAAATAATTGAAAATGATAGATAAAAAAGAAATAAAAATGGTGTGAAGAGGTTTGCACCGTTACAAGCGGAGGTAAATATATGGCATTAATTTGATATAAGGTAATAAATTTTAAATGATTATACTATTTTTATTTTTAATGCACTAACCCGTGCTAAGGACAATTTTGAAAACCTATTTAGAGGCTAAAAATTCCACCCATGCCTCTGGCTAACCGTGCCTGCGCTCTCTAACTGACCTAATGGGCGACTTACCGGCATCATTGAAATTTCGAACCTCTTTACACTATTCTCTGTATTACGTACAGACAGCGACATCTGGCTGAAGTCGATTGCATCACTTACAGCCCCGACTACCTTCTTTGCAGTTAGGTTTTTACATCGGAATGATATCGCTGTACCCTCATGATTATATTATTTTTATTTTTAATGCACTAACCCGTGCTAAGGACAATTTAAAAACCTATTTAGAGGCTAAAAATTCCACCCATGCCTCTGGCTAACCGTGCCAGCGCTCTCCCAACTGAGCTCATGGGCGACTTACCGGCATCAGTGAAATTTCGAACCTCTTTACACTATTCTCTGTATTACGTACAGGCAGCGACATCTGGCTGAAGTAATTTACATCACTTGCATATAACAAAAATCATCATCAGTCATTTGACGCCCACACGACGTAGGCCTCCCTCATGGTTTTCCAAGCATCCCGGTCTTGTACCGTCCGCATCCAGCAACTCCAAGCCACCGTAACCAGGTTGTCAAACCATCTGATGGAGGGTCTGCCCAAGCTCGTCCGTCGGTTAGCGTAAGATAAGGGATTATTTGTGAAGTTATAGTAACATTACCAATCGCTAACCGTGAAGGAAAACATTGTAGTGAAATCTTAGTGTGAGGTTTTCAATTGCAATCAAAATTGCAATCCCGCAGTTAGCACGCGTGGTAATAAGCCCATATTCACTCTGTATAATTATGCTCTGCAGTAGGACGCATACTAGCAACATAATTACGACTAAATAGGAAAAAGGCTATCAGCTTATTAAGGTACGGTTAGCCAGAGGTCGCGGGTTCTGGTCCCGGCATAGGTGGAATTTTAGCCTCTAAATAGGTTTTTAAAGCTTATGAATGTATACCAGTATTGTGGCAAATGGAAATTACTAGAAGCTCTTCCTATCCTTCCGGTATACATGCGTGGTAGTAAGCGTAAGATTACAAGATCCAATAGAGATGGCCATTAAAAAATCACAAACGGCACTTGGAGGAGTCGCGAGCAATTCCCGACTGAAACTCCTCCTTATAACTGTGCAACATAAATCGCCCTTAAGTGAGCAAACTACGAAATACTGTGCCGAAGAAGGGCGATAAATTCGTAATGCGAAAAGGAACAATTTCGTCCGTACAGCGACCCGGTCTGGTGCAATAACGTGCATACGTGACCCGCGACCCGCGCACTGCCACGGAGCTGCGATCAAGCGTCAGGCGGAGCGGGCTAGGGTAGATACTTAAGTGACGTAAGCAGATCTAGCGGAGCGAACGAGGATAATTTCGGGTAGTTTTGGCTTAGCAAGCATTGCGAAAAAATCGCCGTGGTTTTCTCTTGAAAGGATTTGCCAATCAGCGTAAGGGACTTGCTAATAATTGTTTCCCAAGGTGCGCCAGACGTACGGGCTCAGTGAGTACGTCATTCGGGCAGGCTCTTTTCATACATTACACATCTAATGGATTATGAATCTATGCACGGATAGCCAGAGGTGGCGGGTTTGAGTCCCGGCATGGGTGAAATTTTTAGCCTCTAAATAGGTTTTTAAATTTGTTCCTTAGCAAGGGTTAGTGCATTGATAATAAAAATAGTGTGATTATGAATCTGTTTTTATTTGAATGAGGAATTGTTTTCGCGTGATTTATTTTTCTCGCAAGTGCGTGCACTTTCATACATTTTCTGTGTGTAACACAGATTTTTTTAAAATGAATAATGTTCCCAAAATAAGAACCTCTATAACGTTTTTTTTGTAGCCTACAAATGTACCACTGCAGGCCACAGGCTTTCTCTCAGAGAGAGAGAGAGCGTGGGCTTAATAACTACGCGTGTCTACCGCGGATTGGATTATTTAAGCTCTTACTATTTGAACACCTTGGATACTCAGGTATCTACACGATGGTTTCTTTCATAGTTCTTCTACAGGCTATATTAGTCCACTGCTGGACATAGCACTCCCCTAATGAGCGCCATAGCGCAAGGTTGTGCCATCATTGCCCATAGTGCCCATGCTGGGCATGCGGGTTGGGGATCGCAGTTTGGTGGAATTGCCGCTGCTGCCAACCCCCCCGGTTTGTGTCCCTTAGTCGCCTTTTACGACACCCGCGGGAAGATTTTGGGTTGGTGCTATTCTCTAGGCCAACACCACACAGCAGTCACACAGCTTTCATAGTTAGAGAGTGGTATCGCTACTATAATTTCACAAATGTACTAAACAACGTTATTGGTAGGTATAACGGCCTCGGTGGCGCAGCGGTTTGGCACGCTGACTGTTAAACCTAAGGTCTCGGGTTCGATCCCCGGCCGGGTCAAACTAGGAAACGAACTTTTCTAGTTTGTCTCGGGTATTGTTTAAATCTATCGTTTAAGTTTATCTATTTATTTATTGTATTAAATCTATCGTCGTGTTAGTACCTATAACACAAGTTATTTAGTTGTACTTCGTATAGGGCTAACGAGATCTGTGTAATATGTCCATGAATATTTATTCATTTATTATTTATTTATATTTATGCACGTATTGGGAATCGAACCTGGGTCTGTCACTTCCAAGTCCATTGTTCTACGCACGGGGCTACCACCACCCTAAAGATGTATATAATACAAAAATTAAGTATTTTCAAATCGCTATAACCGTTGGTAGGTATAGTTCGTGGCTTCCAGTTTACTGAACCGGTCCCCGAGTCATGCTAGCAGGTACAAAACCCTAAATATCGGCGGCCGCGACGTGATTCCGTAGCATTTCTATAAATGTTAGTCTAGAACTCTAGATCCACGCGCCAACCCTCGAATACAGCGGTTCTTAAACTTTTGAGGCCATGGAACACTCAGAAACCTCTATTATTTACAGAACCTTTTCAACATAATAATGCAGCCGATATGCGATCCTCTGTAAGGAACAAACTTTCTCTCAGAGAAAGATAGTTTGGGTTTAATCACAACGCATATCCACCACGGACTGGCAATTTCAAGAGCTGGTGTATTTAAGCAATTCAGACATTTAGGTAATAATTTTTGGGTTCTCTGTTAATTATGTTAAACTTTGTTTGAAAACAATAATAATAATAACTTCTACATAACATGATCAATTGACCTGGTCCCAAACTAGGTACCCGTTTTTTCTTTCGCTGTTAATTAAGTTAAACTTTTTTAAAAACCTATTTAGAGGCCGTACTCACATGACTATATTCTTTTTAATGCGTACGGCGATATCATTCCGATGTAAAACGTAACTGCAAAGTAGGTACTTGGGGCTGCAAGTGATGCAAATTGCTTCAGCCAGATGTTGCTACCTGTACGTAACCCAGAGAGTATTGTAAAGAGGTTCGAAATTTCACTGATGTCAGAGGTCGCCCACTAGCTCCGTTGGGAGAGCGCTGGCACGGTTAGCCAGAGGTCGCGGGTTCGAGTCCCGGCATGGGTGGAATTTTTAGCCTCTAAATAGGTTTTTAAAATTGTCCTTAGCACGAGTAAGTGCATAAAAAAATATAAGTAAAACTTTGTTTCAAAACAATTGACCTGGTCCCAAACTAGGATGCCCTTTTTTGGTTCTCTGTTACTTAAGTCAAACTGTGTTTGAAAACAATAATAATAACTACCAAATAGCATAATCGACTAACCTGGTCCCAAACTAGGATACCCAGTACAATGGTAACCAGATTAGGACGTCACAAACATGAAAATACACCTAAGTTGAGGTCACTGGTACAAACGTACGGCGGCCTCCAATGGGAATCGAACCCACGACCTCGGTCTTGGTACCCAAGCGCCTCAACGGCGAGAGCAACGAGGTAGTCAATATGTATTCTATCTTGATTCTTATTCATGTAAAACAGGTAACAATCTTACTATAATATAATTGTTAGTTTGAGTTTGTATATTCAATGAAGATTTATATTGGCAGCTTTCTTTTTTTATGGTTTTTATATTAGACATCTATCAAATTCTAGAATACTTAGATATGCCTTGTCAGTTTGCTATGTTCTTGTGAATTTGTTGTAAATAAATAATAAATATAATTTTACAGTTTTCCTTTATAAATATATTAACATGACAATTGCATTGCATGACAAAAGATTACTTCAATGAAAAAAAAATGATAAATCACTTTAAAATGAAGGACATGGGAAAAGTTAAAAATTATACAGGGATTGATGTTGAATATGATTATGCAAAAGCAAACATTTTGACCCTAAATCAGAAAAAATATATTGGTTCGTTGGCAAAAAAATATAAAATTGAAAATTCAAAACTTTACAAAACACCGATGGAAATTAATGCAAAACTCAAGAAAAGTGAACTTAATAAGGACGTCAAATATAGAAATCTGATAGGAGCATTGTTGTACATAAGTTCTGGTAGCCGACCAGACATAGCTTATTGCGACAATTACTTAAGTAGGTTTCAGAATTGTTACAATGAATGACATTTTAAATATGCTTTACGTGTTTTGAAATATTTATATTTGACAAAGAGCCTTAAGCTCACATATCGACAAAATTTAGAAGCTAACGTGATGGACTGTTATGTTGATGCCGACTGAGCCGGAGATATTGTAGATAGAAAGTCTACAACTGGTTATATAATTAGATTATTCGTCAATGTCATATACTGGAAGTCAAAGAAACAAAGTAGCGTAACAAAGTCTTCGACATTTGCTGAATACGTTGCATTATCAGATGCAGTAACTGAAATATGTTTATTGCGTAGTATACTTAATGATATGTTTACAGCGTTTAATGATTCTGTTAAGGTTTATGAGGATAATTCAGGAGCAGTTGTTCTCGCCAAATACTACAATTTTACAAAGGACTCAAAATATATAGAAGTACATTACCACTACGTTCATGAATGTCTTAAGAAAGGAGTTATGGATGTTATTAAAGTAAATTCAGAGGTCATCGTCGCTGACATCCTCACTAAGTTCTTAGGAAATATAAAGTTTTTAAAGATGAGACAACTGTTGAACATATTATAGTAACTTTATTTTTATATTACGTATCCATTACTGCAATATAAATCTTAGGAGGCGTGTTAGTTTGAATTTGTATATTTAATGAAGATTTGTATTGGCAGCTTTCTTTTTTTATGGTTTTTATATTAGACATCTATCAAATTGTAAAATACTTTGATATACCTTGTCAGTTTGCTATGTTCTTGTGAATTTGTTGTAAATAAATAATGAATATAATTTTACAGTCTTCCTTTATAAATATATTAACAATAATTACAGTATATACTACATTTAAGCTAGATTGATACCCAAAGTACGTTAAAAATGTGGAGATCTTTTGTTAGCTTCATCTCCACATAGTATTAATTGTGAAAGAAACAACTTTGACGTTCGTTAAGTAAACATTTTATTTGTACAATGAATTAATTATTGTTTTGATTTAACTACTTTTAATTCTCCAGCAATTCAGAAACCAGATTAGAGTTCCACGAATGTTCCGGGAAGCCCACTTTGAGAATCGCTGGTCTAGTATGAGGGTAACAGTGCCAAGGGAACACTGTATTTATTTTGATGAGTTATGCGATGTAACGAGAAGTTTACATAATTCATTGAGCTTGTCTGCTTGAAAACTGGAATATGGCTTAGTCATGGAATACGAACTAATATCCACACGCAATGTCTTAAAATGGTGTGACTAAGTTGGGGCGGAAGCGTTCATTTTGTAGTTTAACATGTATAGTTACTTAGATAGACCTTTCCTGTATTACGCGCACCAAGTTCTGAGATGACTATTTTTAAAAACCTATTCATAGGCTAAAAATTCCACCCATGCCGGGATTCGAACCCGCGACCTCTAGCTAACCGTGGCAGCGCTTTCCCAACTGAGCTAATGGGCGACTGCGGACATCAGTGAAAATTCGAACCTGTTTACAATACTCTCTGTATTACATACAGGCAGCAACGATGATGTGGGTACAGCGATATCATTTCGATGTAAAACCTAACTGCAAAGTTAGGGCACTAGGGGCTGCAAGTGATGCTGTTGCTGCCTGCATGTAATACAGAAACTATTGTAAAGAGAGCGCTGGCACGGTTAGTCAGAGGCCGCGGGTTCAAGTCCCGGCATGGGTGTGATTTTTAGCTTCTAAATAGGTTTTTGAAATTGTCCTTAGCACGGGTTAGTGCATTAAAAAGAATATAAAACACTTATAAAACATGTTCACTCATACAAAACGCCACTTCATATTATTGTAGGGATCTAATAAAATATCCATGAATATTTATTAATGGGCATTACCCCCAATGATTGCGCTTTGGCGCTCATTAGGCGCTCAGCATGAAGAAGAAGAAGATTATTTATTTATTTTTATTTCTTAAAGATTCACGACGCTCCTACAAAAAATATTATTATACGGGTAAAATCGTGATTATTTCATCATAAACCCATTTGTCCCCACCAAGGGGCACGGGTCTCTTCCATGAGGAAGGCATAGGCCATACTCCACCACGGGGGCCAGGTCCGAATTGACGGAGATTATTTATTTTGATAATATTTTTACCTAATAAATAAAGCGCCTGAGGCCTAGACAAACCGAGTGATTGGAATCAAACGCTTGAGTTACGCAACAACAGGAGCAGTTAAGTGCTGAATGGGTGACCGTCCAGTGACTACCACTAGTGGCATTTTTTCCAAGCGCTTCCGTGCTTCGCAAGGCACGTTAAGCCGTTGGCGCCGGCTGTCATGTAATGGCAGTCGCTAAGCCATGTCAGAGGCTTTAAGGGCGGCTTGAAAACTTCTGACAGTACGGCCTGCCACTGTTTTACAATCCTCCACTAACCCGGACTGGTCCCCCGTGGTGGAGTATGACCTAACCTTCCTGCGATCCAGGAAGAGACCCGTGCCCCGGCAGTGGGGACATACAAAGGTTGACATCGAATCGAATTAAAAATAATCGCGACTAGACCCGTTTAATATATAACTATGTGTGAGCATCGCGTGTCGTTTATAAATACTAATGTAGATATACCAAGAAACAAACGTTTTGCTTATTTTAAACAGAACTTTCAACTCTGCGAATGCGTTAACCATTTATTCCGGAAGTCAAACAAAATTTTGATTCGCGTCTGTGATCACGTTAGCTTGTTTAGAGCAAAGTGTGTGTAAAGCAGTAATAATGAATTTGCGAGCGTTGCAGGGCGACCAACACCGCTTTTCTAACTTGTAGCGCTACAAGTCGTTCCGATGTACGCTAAGATAAGCGGAAGCTACTTAACCTCAATTCCAGCATTCAAACTTGACTCTGTCAGGAATCTAATTTCAAACGTTGCACGCCGGTTTTCTGTAGTATGGAGCTGGATTTACAGATCATTAGTGACAAATCCAGGTCTGATGAAATAAATAAATATTCATGGACATATTACACAGATCTCGTTAGCCCTATACTAAGTACCTACAACTAAATGACTTGTGTTATAGGTTTCGACGATAGATTTAATACCATAAATACATAGATAACATCCAAGACCCGAGACAAACTAGAAAAGTTCGTTTCCTTGTTTGACCCGGCCGGGGTCGAACCCGAGACATTCGGTTTGACAGTCAGCGTGCCAAACCGCTGCGCCACCGAGGAAGTCCAGAAATAGAGAAATGGCGGTATGTAAAGGCCTCGGCCATATCAGATACTCGTTGATACCCGCGACTTCGTTTGGAAACAAATTGAGATATTTCTTTTTCCTGAATAAAAAGTAATATTTGTGCTACTCCAGACCTATCTGATCCCCAGATCTATCTGTGTGCCGAATTTCATCTCAGTCCAATAATATTAACCAGGACGATTATGTCTAGTGTAATGTATTTTTAAGAAACCAAATGACAAATAAATGAAAAGGTTTATTCAAAGTAGCGCAAAAGATGCGGCTTAATGAACGTTACAAGTCAAACTAGGTTGAAAACTCTGTTAAGTAACTTAATACCTGTTTTGAAAAAATGTGAAGTTTCTTTGTCAGTTTCTCATCCACATAATTTATTAATTGTGAAACTAGCAGCTTTGGCGTTTATTAAAAATAATTTTGTCTTCAGCGATTGTTTTTTACTTTTGATTCAATAAACCATTACGGATAAAGTACCAAACATCCATATGTAGATAACAGCTTGCACATTTATAGAATTTGTAAGAGAAAGGTTATTATCGCATACTGCAAAGTACATATAGTTCCGATTTTTTCATATTTTCCCAACTAACAATTTTGGCCTATAACAAATCCTTATACCTCAAAAAAGCTGAGTAAGCGATGTATTAAGGTTTTAGCGGTGACCGAAGGTTGTATAATAGCGCTTGACAATACAGTTCAGCTCTTTAAGTTTATACAGCAAAAACGACCTATTATCAAGTGATGTAAATGCTTACATCGCCACTTTATGTAGTTTTTATAGGCAAATAATATAGCGACCTCCAATGTGACCAGTATACAACGATAGAGCTCTATACCAGTGTTGACTGTCACCATAATGTGGCTGTTTTTCGCTATAAAAGGTCTTAAAATACTTTAATAGGTCTTTCGTTATAGTAAAGATGAAAACTCTACAACAGGGTAATATTGTGATATTGTGGTTTTCTAGAACACTGTTACAACACAAGGCACTATAGTAAGCACAAAAACTCTACAACAGAGCTATTTCGTGATACAGACGAGTTTCAAATTACCCTTTATGTAGCTTAAATTGTTCTAGGTTTTTAAATCCTTTATGTAGTTTTAAAATTGTCACAAAGACACTTTTTTAGAACAGGATTGTTTTGTTGTTACTATTATAGTCCTTTTTTTACACCACAGTGTTATAAAAGGAGTTCTTTATGTTTTAAAACATAAATACGGTATATAAAGGTACCCTAATTACTTTAAAACGATAATTCAGTTTTGTAAAGGCATTTCTATAACTCTTTTAGACTTAATCGCCATTTTATTTACGGTAACTAATGAAACACCTTTGTTTTTAATAATTAATAAAAAATGGATTTTGAAGCCTGGAAAATATTTAAACGCAGTGGTACATATAGACGTCAAGTGAAGAGACAATACAAGAAAACAGTGACTTCGTCCAATATTCAAATCGCTACTAGTCAAACCCAAGTTCGAGACCAAGTTATACAAAGTGGTTCCGTACCAAATACATTTTTTGGTTACGAAGAACTAGAGAACAATTCGATTCGAGTGATTCTGGGAGAGATTCGTCAACAGATGACAAAAATCGGCAACTGCGAGATGGTTTAAAAAATTGGGCGGTTCAATTCAAAATTGCAGGCGTTCAAAATTGCAGTTATGGCCAATTTTATGCAACGTTCATGAAATACCAAAGCTGCGAGTCTGCGACCCATTGTGATTGGAATTTATTCAGGCACTGACAAACCATCGGATTTAGATGTTTACCTAAGAATGTTTGTAGATGGTCTACTTGCAAATGGCCTTTCAATAAATAGCAATGAAAAGGAGAAAAAAATAGGCATCAAAATACGGCCCTTTATATGTGATTCTCCAGCTCGTGCTATCGTATGATCAAAGGTTAGTTAAAGTTTACTACGTTTTCTTGTGTAACAAATTACATTTTATTCTATCACAATGACAAAACCTAGTTAATTAATATATTATGTCAAAATACTATAATAGTAAATTCTGATATTTTGAATAGAAAACTGTTTAACTGAATTTAGTACTTACTTATTTTATACGGCGTTATACCTTGTTGCGTTTTGGTTTGTTTTGGCGTTATCTATGGCTGAACACATGTATACTAGACTTATTTTCTCTAGCTTTTGAGAAACTAATAATATTGGCCTTTTTGCATCTACTTAATGAGATGATTTATACAGCGTCCAGTGGTATCTTCACTCAAACTAGATAGGTGAAGGGACCACTCCGACGCTGTAGTGCCTGGGACATGGTTTTATAGATGGTGTAGGCTTGCCCAGCACCTATACCATCCTGGCAGCTTAGTCGGCCTAGCCCACAGGAAAGACTAGTCAATACGTGCGGAGCCAACCAAGCCGCGGGTTTCCTCACGATGTTTTCCTTCACCGTTAGCGTGTGGTATTGCGACTACAAATTCGCAAATGTACGTAACTTTGAAATAAAACAAAGTCATTGGTACATGCCCGCACTCGGGATCGAACTTGGGGCTCTCGCTTGTCAGTCTATGGTTCTACCCACTGAGCTACCACCGCTCTTGAGAAAATAAGCACCAACATAAAACAGATTATTTTGCAGGTGTGTACAACGGGAAACATGGCTGTTTAAAATGTACAGTACAAGGAGAGTACTCGCACGAATCAAACACCGTCGTATTTCCCAGTTTTGATTGTCCAAAAAGGACCAATGAAGATTTTCGCGCGAAGAAATATGGGCAGCACCATAAAACCGACGCTCCACTTCTAGAACATTGTAGTTGTAGTGGGAGATGCGCTACATTTATTAGATCTGGGAATAATGAAACGTTTTCTTAATTAAAATTATTGTAAAAAAATCACTCTATTCTTTATTTCAACTTAATTTCATAACAATCAGCGAGCACATTAAAATGAAAAAATATAAATTAGAAAGATTTTCTAAGGGGAGTAGAGGTAACAATTTTTTTTTCTGATTTTAATATTCCATTAAAGAGGGCAGAAGACATGAAGAAACAGTACATTATGCTGAATTGATTTATTTTAATTAAAAAATTATAATAGTGTCAAGTCTTTCTACAAAGAATCTAATATTAGGTAATACAGGGTGTTCCCTAATTAAAGAGGAATTCTAGGAAACTTGTAATCTGAAACAAATGATTGTATTCATGATAACATACAACTTTTACTATGGAACTACATGGAAATCGAAAAATAAATACTTTCCATACAAAATAAATCGGTTAATCGACATGTTACCATAGAGTAATTTTATTTGAGATTTGCATTTTATAAAGATTAAAAGTTGTTTGTTATCATAACTCTCATAAACTGTTAATACAGTTTGTAGTTAACATAAAATGCGTAATTTCCCACGGCCATTCCGCTTCTACAAGTAGGTAGCTTAAAATCGCCACGAGGAAGAAATTTGTCAATATCTACAATGACAACCATTTTGCTTAGCAATGCACTGAAAAAGAAAAAAAAACATAATATTGACAAAGTAAGTATTCCAGTAATTAATAACGGAAAATACATAACGCCCTAAGAGAGCTGCTCTAAACACTTTATTGTAACAAAGGCGTATTTTTTTAAATTGTATAAAAAACATTATTATCTCATTTATACAATATATATGGCACTAGAACAAGCACAAACGGAACCCTAATTTCATTTAATGGTGGCTGCGGTGTGTAATGACGAGTGTTGTAGTGGACTTCAGAACGCTAAAAGTATGTTTATGACTTTAAATTCATAATTGTTTTAATTAAATCTCAATAATTGGAAGAGGGCATTAAAATATTCACGTAATCTCACCTATGCTTTCTCAGTAAAATTACGTTCCCACACATCATTACACACCTAAGAGACGAATAATACAAACGAAAAAAAATGTTACTTACCAGGCACTCTTCTTTTATTATTTATTTTCTAAAAAAACACATCAGCTGTGTGAATTACGCGTGAACGAATGAAAAACAAGTGAATGATAAATTAATAGTGTAGTATTGGAATGTTAAACTCTTCTACAGTACAAAAAGGTACTTTAGAAGCGTTATGGTGGTTTGTATATCACCAAATGGAGATTTCGTTACTGTTACATCAACCGTATAGGCCAAAATTGTGGTCCTTGACGCCGGTATAGTTCCACTTTAAAACCGAATGGAGATATAATTGCGCCACTTTCTTTGTAGGTGCACCTTCTTAGGTCCTTTATTTCACCACCCATTGGTTTTTAGGAAACGTTCTATGGTCTTTTATAGAACCACATTTTGCTGGTTGGGTTGCTAGGATCAGTTTATTTGTTACACTAATAGTTTAACTTTAAATAACAGTTACAATCGAAATTTGCAGTTCCGAAGAACTTAATCTCAATAAATGATTGTTTTTGATTTTATTTCGAACAAAAATTAAATTATATATTATTATAACGAAGACAAATTATCAATTGTGCAAAATTAACTAGCAAAAATATTATGAAAACATTGAATGTTTTTATCTCTTTACACTAGAATTGTCTATATTTTTATAATAACCTGATAGTGCTTACGCCAGTGCTTGAATGTTCTCAGGGGCCTTGTCAGTCACGTTCTCAAGCATGTAATTCGCGAGATATGCTGGACGGTCTACAACAATTGTAGACGCCGGTTGCTTATTAAATATCAGGCCTAAACGGCAGGCATTGGTGACTGACGCGGCTTAGTCAGTACTGTTGATGTCAGTCACCGGTACCTGACATGGCAGGTAACGTGTTAACAAGCCTTTATTAGACATAGGCATCGTTATCAACCCTTGTATGTTCCCACTGCTAGGGCACGGGTCTCTTCGTGCATCGCAGGAAAGTTAGGTCATACTCAATCACGGGGGCCAAGTCCGGGTTGATGGAGTACTGTAAGACGTTCCGGGTTGGTGGAGTACTGTAAGAGTGTTTTTTTTAATATTAACATAACATAACATTTACATACAAGCACATACATTGCTTCTGGCCCCACACTAGGATACCCTGTGTCGTGGAAACCAGAAACAACGACATCACAAACATGTAAACATCCTTTTTTTTCCCAGCCGGGCCTTTTTTTCAACCACGGGGGCAAGTCCGGGTTGGTGGAGGATTGTAAGACAGTGGCGGGCCTTACTGTCAGAAGTTATCAAGCCGCCCATAAGGCCTTGGACATGGCTTAACGACTGCCATTACATGACAGCTGGCACCAACGGCTTAACATGCCTTGCGAAGCACGGAAGCGCTCGGAAAAATGCAACTAGCGGTAGTCACGGGACGGTCACCCATCCTGCACCTGACCGCGCCTGTTCTTACAGTAATGGTTAAATGTGAAATCTATTCTTAACTATAGTCACGATAGTTGATTAGAGTTATTTTTGTTATTTTGAGCTGTTGGATTTCCAAATGATAATTAACCCGTATATGTCCCCACCGAAGGGCACGGGTGTCTTCCCTGAGGAAGAAGATAGGCCATACTCCACCTCGGGGGCCAAGTCCGGACTGGTGGAGGCTTGCAAGACTACTGGCGTGTTTTTACTATCAGAATTTTTCAAGCGTGTGCGTGGAACCGGCGTGCGTGCATGCAACGACTTATGAACGTTGATGAAGCGAAGGTGATCTGTCAGGATCGTGGCAAGTGGCAGTCCCTGGTCTCTGCCTACCCCTCTAAGATACAGGCGTGAGGTTATGTATGTATGTAAGTTTTCAAGCCGCCCCTAGGCTTGTGAATGGGCTTAACGACTGCCATACTCGTATATCGACGGCAGCCGGCACCAACTCCTTAACGTGCCTTGCGAAGCACGAAACCGCTCGGAAAAATGCCACTAGCGTTAGTCATAGACGGCCACCCTAGTTTGACTTGTAACGTTCATTAAGCCGCAGTATCTGCACTACATTGAATAAAACCTTTTCATTTCATTTCATCCATGCACTGAAAGCGCCCTGTGTTGCTTAACCTTCATGATCGAGCTATATCGACCGAAAGTTCTCTCAACCGATCGACAGTATTACCAAAGAATCGTTCGGGAAGCAATTGAAATTAAAAAACACAAGAATTTCAACAGAGATGACGGTTTCAAGCTTTCAAGTAGGTGGAATCCAGTGCTAAGTGACTTGTAATTACACGCGCCTTATCACTGGACCTATTCGATGACGTAGTGAGTATTGTGTGTTTACCCGAGACCATGGCAACTGTAACGCTGCCGAAACGTCGGGAAATAAGGTAATTACGTTTTACTAATAAATAATCGCGATTTGACCTGTTTAATATAAAACTATGTATAGTATCACGAATCATTAAGAAATACGATTAAGATCGCTCAGGCAGATTTCCAAATAAATAATAATCATTAACACATCATTATTCTCAGATTAATTAAAACTGTAACTCTTAGTACATAATATACGTTTTTAGTTTCATTTCATTAATAAAACCGGCAACCAGCGCTATAAGCTGTGCAAGCTTATCCACGCTAAACTACGGAAGCGTTCAGCGGTACGCAGAATTTTGATTAGCCGCTCTGCTTACCCCCGTGGTGTAGCGGTGCAATCATTTCACGCACACTGTGTCAGCTGCAACGCCCGCCGGCTTTGGCAATCCATCGATCGGTTTTAGCTTTAGAATAGGCTGTAGAGAATTCACCTTTCAGTTAAAGTTTCCTTTACAGTTTACCTGTGAATGTGGTTCCACGTATATTCGTCAAACCAAGCGTACCATAGCTGAACGGGTGAAGGAACAAATCGCGAACGCGAAACATAAGCGCTCTGGTAGATCAGCAGTCAGCGAACATACACTTAGTGGTACTAACCACTTCATACATTTCGATAAAGTTAAATTTCTACCCCGAGAAGACCGTTTCTTCCCTAGAATGATACGCGAGGCAATAGAGATCCGCCGGCATCCAAATTTCAATAGAGAACTATTTCAGATTTAATTCAACGCAACGATATTACATTCAGTTTGCAGCATGTCATGTCATTGTAGACTTTTAGTCCGGATTTACTCACGGGTGTTGTTATATCGGAAAAGTCCGACCAGGTTTTACATTGTACAATGTCATGTCATTGTACAATGTAAAATGTAACCCTCTGCCTTCGGGGCGTAGTGTAGTGGAGAAAAAGGCAGCGGACCAAAAACTCCACTTTGATCATCTTTTCTCAAGGCATCTTAAACCCTATACATCATTTGCCACCTATAGATAAGATTTCAAGATTCCTAACAAAGATTTTAAATGCCAAAGCATTAGTTAATTGTCTCATAAAAGTATTCAGTGCTTACACGCACTCATTGCTTGAAAATATCAATCTGTAGTGAAGCCCATAATTCATTAGAGTTGTAATGATAAGCCATGGTTTTTATATATATTTCTAGTAGCTGTGGCCACAACTTTTTTGCATGGGCTTCGTAAAAAAATAGCCAGCGGTCCATAAACTATCCTGGCACAAAGAACCTCATCTATCCATTAATTGCCGCGTGAAAATAGAACTATCCCACAAACACACGTTCACATGTAGCGATTATAATAGAGATTACTCGCTATCTAATCTATAGCCCTACATACATTACTGCAGACACTAGCAATGTACATCGCTGCGGTAGCCCCCGGCGATCTTCGCCGTAGTTTAGAGGTACAGTCGCGGCGCGTTCGTCAATGTACACTCGAGTTATTGCTTTCGAAACGACCGCTTCTCTGTCCCGGTACCACTATCCTTACCGACACGACCATTACTATCAACCCCCAATACATAGAGACAGCAACTTAGCTTCGAGCGGTTAGCTTGGGAGTAAAAGCAGTAGTGGATAGTGGAGGAGGAGGTAGTTTCGTGTGAAATGAGGCGTGATAGAGTTCGATACTCAAAGTTTGCCGTGAGAGGTTCGTGGTGTAAGTGAAGGCATGCATTATGCAGTCGGCAGTAGATATACATAGGTATTCGAGCTGAGTTGAGTGAATGTCTCTAAGTAAGTGCTCATCTTACTTAACTGTAGGGAAATGACAAAACTGCCTCCGTTGAGTTTTTAGTTATTAACTTGAAACTAGTTATTAACAAAGAAAACAGAAACAATTGATGAATTTCTCGAAATATCTTGATAAGTAGTAAGAATCAACTCTACTTATCGGAATGAAAAAGTTAATGTTTCGGTATGCCTTCAATAGTTTCCGATTTCCCAAATACCCATTCAATTTCTAGAGAAGATTTAATTGCAATTTGCTGTTCCTTAGACTTGTACATTTACAGTTTCTATGATTTTCGTGGGGGCCGTCGATCTATGGATGCATACAAGCGTTCCACGGCTATGCCACATGGAGAGAAAGTGCCTCTAATATTGTACATGGAACATTTTACTGAAGGAAGACATTGGCATTAACAAGGGTCAATGAGAAATCATCTACGTTGTTAGATTTAATTATCACAGACTCGCCTGACTTATGCAAAAAAACAAGAGTCCATCACAATTATGCCCTTAGCGACCACGCGCTGGTACTTGCAGAACTCTGTATTAACAAGCCGGCAGAACCTCCACAATTTATATTCACACGTTCACTACACAAAATAAATGAAAAAATATTCCGCGATGACTTACAAAACGCACCCTGGCATGAAGTGACAGATAGTGTAGATGTTAACTCAATGTTAACTCGATTTAATGAATTAATAACGGATTTATTAGGCAAACATGCTCCTTTAAAGAAAATACGTATAAAAGACATTCCTAGACCATGGGTGATGAACGTTATTAAAATAATGATGAAACACCGTGACAATGCTAGGAATAAGGCACATTCATCAAAATGTCAGAAAAAAAAAGATTACTACAAAACCTTAAAAAACTATGTCAACAGCTCAATACATAGGGAAAAACGAGCATATTGTACGTACTATATTAACAACAACGCAAAAAATCCCAAATCAATGTGGTCCCACTTGAAGCGACTATCATTAACAGGTAAGGGTCCACAGATTGCAGATCTACCAGCCAAACTGAAAAATCCGAACGATATAAATAATGCATTTTTAAATATCCCAGGCAATACAGTGGCAGATACAGCTATACTAGATTATTTTAAGCAAAACAAATTTACCGAAAACAAGTTCTATATAGAGACATGCACAGAAGAACAAGTAAACAAGATAATTCTCAACATAGGAACTAATGCGTCTGGTTTTGACGATATAACAATAAACATGATCCGTAGAACGCTGCCAGTCACCTTACCAGTAATAACAGCAATAATAAATCAATCTACTATCTCTAACATTTTTCCGAATGACTGGAAGCTGGCAAAGGTAAAGCCTATACCAAAAAGCACGTCAATCAATGACTACGGGGATCTTCGACCTATAAGCATACTGCCTTTCCTATCAAAAGTCCTGGAGCGTACCGTCCACAGGCAGCTTACAGCGTATGCCGAAAGAGAAAATATCATCCCCTTAGTACAATCAGGGTTCTGATTCAGCATGCAAATGGTTTCTCTCATTCCTTGAAAATCGTCTGCAATACGTGGAGGTGAATGGCGATGAGGGCAACGTGCTTAAATCTCGTTTAAGCTCGTGGTTGTCCGCTGCTCTATCCTTAGTCCTTTAATGTTTGTGCTCTACACAGCAGACCTAATCAGTAAGATCAGCCACTGTCAAGTACACTTATACGCGGACGATACACAGTTGTACTAGTCATTTAAGCCCCGTGAAGTGGAAAAAGCATTGGCTAAAATTAACGAAGATCTTAATGTAACACAGAAATGGGCTTTAGGAAACTGCCTGGTACTCAACCCACTAAAATCTAAGTACATGGTGATGGGCACCAAGCACCAATGCCAGAAAATTATAGAGTGTCAACCAAAAATTGTAGTTTCTGGGAGCGTTATTGAAAGAGTGACAAAAACGCGAAATCTAGGGCTACTCATGGACTCTGAGTTGAAATTTATAGACCATATTGACGGTAAAATAAGGAATGCCTTCTACAGATTGAAAGTACTGTACACTATTAGACCATATTTAACAGAAAAACTTCGGATACTACTAACCGAAACGTTGATCCTATCCCTACTAAATTTCGGTGACGTAGTTTATGGTCCAAGAATACTAGCTAAAACGGAACGGGCCATACAGAGAGTCCAGAACGCATGCGCTAGATTCTGTTTTACTATCCCAAAAAGGGCTCACGTAACACCGTTCTTAAATGAAAAGGGCATACTTAAAATGAAAGCGCGACGGCAACTTCATCTCTCCAATCTTGTGCATAAGGTGGTGTATAGAAAGAGACCTCTTTATATATACACCAAATTTGTCTGGGCTAATGATACATACATTCACAATCATCGAAGAAGGCAGCTAACTCTTATGATAATTCCAAAGCATAAAACTTCGCACTATAGAGGCAGCTTTAAATACGCTGCGACAAAGATTTGGAATGATCTACCACCTCCCCTGAGGGATTATATGACATCCTTAACCTTTAAAAATAATTTAAAAAAAGTTCTTTTAGACAGGCAAATAAAGAAATAATATAAATAAATGATATTATTAAATAAATTGTAATAGATTTAGATATTTAGCCTTGCCGAAGTATATTAAGTAGGTCACAGACCTTCAAAGCAGACCGAAACGATTTAATACTTACATTGAGTTTATCCTACATGTAAAGGAGCGACTAATATGTAAATATACAAAATGAAAATTTAAAAACCTATTTAGAGGCTAAAAATTTCACCCATGCCGGGATTCGAACCCGCAACCTCTGGCTATCCGTACCAGCCTCTAAATAGGTTTTTAAATTTGTTCCGTAGCACGGGTTAGTGCATTAAAAATAAAAATAGTGTAAAATGAAAATTGCCCTAAAATACCACAAAATGATGACTGATAACGATAATGATAAAAAAAAATTGCCAAATTTCTATATCTAAGTACTTATATCCTAAATTTTAAATTATTTTTATTCAAATAAAAATAAAATATGATTATTGAAAATATGTATTGATATCATTAATTAATATATTTATTCAGGAGCTGCTATAGCCATGTTTTATTATGGTTCCAATTCAATTTTATATTTTATAACATTAATTATATTAATGGTATTTTTGATGTTGATTTGAATGCAACTTTTACTATTATTGATATGTCAATTATTTAATTTAACCCCTAAGTGAGTGTATTAGTATTTTATTTATTTATTTATTTATTTATTTATTTATTTATTTATTTATTTATTTATTTATTTATTTATTTATTTATTTATTTATTTATTTATTTATTTATTTATTTATTTATTTATTTATTTATTTATTTATTTATTTATTTATTTATTTATTTATTTATTTATTTATTTATTTATTTATTTATTTATTTATTTATTTATTTATTTATTTATTTATTTATTTATTTATTTATTTATTTATTTATTTATTTATTTATTTATTTATTTATTTATTTATTTATTTATTTATTTATTTATTTATTTATTTATTTATTTATTTATTTATTTATTTATTTATTTATTTATTTATTTATTTATTTATTTATTTATTTATTTATTTATTTATTTATTTATTTATTTATTTATTTATTTATTTATTTATTTATTTATTTATTTATTTATTTATTTATTTATTTATTTATTTATTTATTTATTTATTTATTTATTTATTTATTTATTTATTTATTTATTTATTTATTTATTTATTTATTTATTTATTTATTTATTTATTTATTTATTTATTTATTTATTTATTTATTTATTTATTTATTTATTTATTTATTTATTTATTTATTTATTTATTTATTTATTTATTTATTTATTTATTTATTTATTTATTTATTTATCTGTCTGTCTGTCTGTCTGTCTGTCTGTCTGTCTGTCTGTCTGTCTGTCTGTCTGTCTGTCTGTCTGTCTGTCTGTCTGTCTGTCTGTCTGTCTGTCTGTCTGTCTGTCTGTCTGTCTGTCTGTCTGTCTGTCTGTCTGTCTGTCTGTCTGTCTGTCTGTCTGTCTGTCTGTCTGTCTGTCTGTCTGTCTGTCTGTCTGTCTGTCTGTCTGTCTGTCTGTCTGTCTGTCTGTCTGTCTGTCTGTCTGTCTGTCTGTCTGTCTGTCTGTCTGTCTGTCTGTCTGTCTGTCTGTCTGTCTGTCTGTCTGTCTGTCTGTCTGTCTGTCTGTCTGTCTGTCTGTCTGTCTGTCTGTCTGTCTGTCTGTCTGTCTGTCTGTCTGTCTGTCTGTCTGTCTGTCTGTCTGTCTGTCTGTCTGTCTGTCTGTCTGTCTGTCTGTCTGTCTGTCTGTCTGTCTGTCTGTCTGTCTGTCTGTCTGTCTGTCTGTCTGTCTGTCTGTCTGTCTGTCTGTCTGTCTGTCTGTCTGTCTGTCTGTCTGTCTGTCTGTCTGTCTGTCTGTCTGTCTGTCTGTCTGTCTGTCTGTCTGTCTGTCTGTCTGTCTGTCTGTCTGTCTGTCTGTCTGTCTGTCTGTCTGTCTGTCTGTCTGTCTGTCTGTCTGTCTGTCTGTCTGTCTGTCTGTCTGTCTGTCTGTCTGTCTGTCTGTCTGTCTGTCTGTCTGTCTGTCTGTCTGTCTGTCTGTCTGTCTGTCTGTCTGTCTGTCTGTCTGTCTGTCTGTCTGTCTGTCTGTCTGTCTGTCTGTCTGTCTGTCTGTCTGTCTGTCTGTCTGTCTGTCTGTCTGTCTGTCTGTCTGTCTGTCTGTCTGTCTGTCTGTCTGTCTGTCTGTCTGTCTGTCTGTCTGTCTGTCTGTCTGTCTGTCTGTCTGTCTGTCTGTCTGTCTGTCTGTCTGTCTGTCTGTCTGTCTGTCTGTCTGTCTGTCTGTCTGTCTGTCTGTCTGTCTGTCTGTCTGTCTGTCTGTCTGTCTGTCTGTCTGTCTGTCTGTCTGTCTGTCTGTCTGTCTGTCTGTCTGTCTGTCTGTCTGTCTGTCTGTCTGTCTGTCTGTCTGTCTGTCTGTCTGTCTGTCTGTCTGTCTGTCTGTCTGTCTGTCTGTCTGTCTGTCTGTCTGTCTGTCTGTCTGTCTGTCTGTCTGTCTGTCTGTCTGTCTGTCTGTCTGTCTGTCTGTCTGTCTGTCTGTCTGTCTGTCTGTCTGTCTGTCTGTCTGTCTGTCTGTCTGTCTGTCTGTCTGTCTGTCTGTCTGTCTGTCTGTCTGTCTGTCTGTCTGTCTGTCTGTCTGTCTGTCTGTCTGTCTGTCTGTCTGTCTGTCTGTCTGTCTGTCTGTCTGTCTGTCTGTCTGTCTGTCTGTCTGTCTGTCTGTCTGTCTGTCTGTCTGTCTGTCTGTCTGTCTGTCTGTCTGTCTGTCTGTCTGTCTGTCTGTCTGTCTGTCTGTCTGTCTGTCTGTCTGTCTGTCTGTCTGTCTGTCTGTCTGTCTGTCTGTCTGTCTGTCTGTCTGTCTGTCTGTCTGTCTGTCTGTCTGTCTGTCTGTCTGTCTGTCTGTCTGTCTGTCTGTCTGTCTGTCTGTCTGTCTGTCTGTCTGTCTGTCTGTCTGTCTGTCTGTCTGTCTGTCTGTCTGTCTGTCTGTCTGTCTGTCTGTCTGTCTGTCTGTCTGTCTGTCTGTCTGTCTGTCTGTCTGTCTGTCTGTCTGTCTGTCTGTCTGTCTGTCTGTCTGTCTGTCTGTCTGTCTGTCTGTCTGTCTGTCTGTCTGTCTGTCTGTCTGTCTGTCTGTCTGTCTGTCTGTCTGTCTGTCTGTCTGTCTGTCTGTCTGTCTGTCTGTCTGTCTGTCTGTCTGTCTGTCTGTCTGTCTGTCTGTCTGTCTGTCTGTCTGTCTGTCTGTCTGTCTGTCTGTCTGTCTGTCTGTCTGTCTGTCTGTCTGTCTGTCTGTCTGTCTGTCTGTCTGTCTGTCTGTCTGTCTGTCTGTCTGTCTGTCTGTCTGTCTGTCTGTCTGTCTGTCTGTCTGTCTGTCTGTCTGTCTGTCTGTCTGTCTGTCTGTCTGTCTGTCTGTCTGTCTGTCTGTCTGTCTGTCTGTCTGTCTGTCTGTCTGTCTGTCTGTCTGTCTGTCTGTCTGTCTGTCTGTCTGTCTGTCTGTCTGTCTGTCTGTCTGTCTGTCTGTCTGTCTGTCTGTCTGTCTGTCTGTCTGTCTGTCTGTCTGTCTGTCTGTCTGTCTGTCTGTCTGTCTGTCTGTCTGTCTGTCTGTCTGTCTGTCTGTCTGTCTGTCTGTCTGTCTGTCTGTCTGTCTGTCTGTCTGTCTGTCTGTCTGTCTGTCTGTCTGTCTGTCTGTCTGTCTGTCTGTCTGTCTGTCTGTCTGTCTGTCTGTCTGTCTGTCTGTCTGTCTGTCTGTCTGTCTGTCTGTCTGTCTGTCTGTCTGTCTGTCTGTCTGTCTGTCTGTCTGTCTGTCTGTCTGTCTGTCTGTCTGTCTGTCTGTCTGTCTGTCTGTCTGTCTGTCTGTCTGTCTGTCTGTCTGTCTGTCTGTCTGTCTGTCTGTCTGTCTGTCTGTCTGTCTGTCTGTCTGTCTGTCTGTCTGTCTGTCTGTCTGTCTGTCTGTCTGTCTGTCTGTCTGTCTGTCTGTCTGTCTGTCTGTCTGTCTGTCTGTCTGTCTGTCTGTCTGTCTGTCTGTCTGTCTGTCTGTCTGTCTGTCTGTCTGTCTGTCTGTCTGTCTGTCTGTCTGTCTGTCTGTCTGTCTGTCTGTCTGTCTGTCTGTCTGTCTGTCTGTCTGTCTGTCTGTCTGTCTGTCTGTCTGTCTGTCTGTCTGTCTGTCTGTCTGTCTGTCTGTCTGTCTGTCTGTCTGTCTGTCTGTCTGTCTGTCTGTCTGTCTGTCTGTCTGTCTGTCTGTCTGTCTGTCTGTCTGTCTGTCTGTCTGTCTGTCTGTCTGTCTGTCTGTCTGTCTGTCTGTCTGTCTGTCTGTCTGTCTGTCTGTCTGTCTGTCTGTCTGTCTGTCTGTCTGTCTGTCTGTCTGTCTGTCTGTCTGTCTGTCTGTCTGTCTGTCTGTCTGTCTGTCTGTCTGTCTGTCTGTCTGTCTGTCTGTCTGTCTGTCTGTCTGTCTGTCTGTCTGTCTGTCTGTCTGTCTGTCTGTCTGTCTGTCTGTCTGTCTGTCTGTCTGTCTGTCTGTCTGTCTGTCTGTCTGTCTGTCTGTCTGTCTGTCTGTCTGTCTGTCTGTCTGTCTGTCTGTCTGTCTGTCTGTCTGTCTGTCTGTCTGTCTGTCTGTCTGTCTGTCTGTCTGTCTGTCTGTCTGTCTGTCTGTCTGTCTGTCTGTCTGTCTGTCTGTCTGTCTGTCTGTCTGTCTGTCTGTCTGTCTGTCTGTCTGTCTGTCTGTCTGTCTGTCTGTCTGTCTGTCTGTCTGTCTGTCTGTCTGTCTGTCTGTCTGTCTGTCTGTCTGTCTGTCTGTCTGTCTGTCTGTCTGTCTGTCTGTCTGTCTGTCTGTCTGTCTGTCTGTCTGTCTGTCTGTCTGTCTGTCTGTCTGTCTGTCTGTCTGTCTGTCTGTCTGTCTGTCTGTCTGTCTGTCTGTCTGTCTGTCTGTCTGTCTGTCTGTCTGTCTGTCTGTCTGTCTGTCTGTCTGTCTGTCTGTCTGTCTGTCTGTCTGTCTGTCTGTCTGTCTGTCTGTCTGTCTGTCTGTCTGTCTGTCTGTCTGTCTGTCTGTCTGTCTGTCTGTCTGTCTGTCTGTCTGTCTGTCTGTCTGTCTGTCTGTCTGTCTGTCTGTCTGTCTGTCTGTCTGTCTGTCTGTCTGTCTGTCTGTCTGTCTGTCTGTCTGTCTGTCTGTCTGTCTGTCTGTCTGTCTGTCTGTCTGTCTGTCTGTCTGTCTGTCTGTCTGTCTGTCTGTCTGTCTGTCTGTCTGTCTGTCTGTCTGTCTGTCTGTCTGTCTGTCTGTCTGTCTGTCTGTCTGTCTGTCTGTCTGTCTGTCTGTCTGTCTGTCTGTCTGTCTGTCTGTCTGTCTGTCTGTCTGTCTGTCTGTCTGTCTGTCTGTCTGTCTGTCTGTCTGTCTGTCTGTCTGTCTGTCTGTCTGTCTGTCTGTCTGTCTGTCTGTCTGTCTGTCTGTCTGTCTGTCTGTCTGTCTGTCTGTCTGTCTGTCTGTCTGTCTGTCTGTCTGTCTGTCTGTCTGTCTGTCTGTCTGTCTGTCTGTCTGTCTGTCTGTCTGTCTGTCTGTCTGTCTGTCTGTCTATCTATCTATTTATTTATTTATTTATTTATTTATTTTATAGACACGTAATTGTAATTGATTGATTTTTATAATATCTTGTATTTAACAGGGATTTGCTGAAAATCAGCGTTGTGTTCAACACAACATTTATGCTGAGCGAATTCCTTTTTATCAATATCCTAAGTTTGTATATTAATTATTAAGGTTTTTTTTAACGTGATAATGATAAATAAATGTTTTTTCAATTTCAATTTCAATTTCAATTATTTTAATTTCAAAAACAATCTAAACTGCATTCATTCAAACTGCAACAGGGATTTGCTGAAAATCAGCGTTGTGTTCAACACAACATTTATGCTGAGCGAATTCCTTTTTATCAATATCCTAAGTTTGTATATTAATTATTAAGGTTTTTTTTATCGTGATAATGATAAATAAATGTTTTTTCAATTTCAATTTCAATTATTTTAATTTCAAAAACAATCTAAACTGCATTCATAGATTTTTAAATAACTACACGGTCAAACCGGGAATCGAACCCGCTACACAAGAAAAATAATACCCTGTATCGGTGGAATGTTTAGCCTCTAAATAGGTCTTTAAAATACCCTGTAGCTTTATCACACCGATCGGAAGGCTTCATCATAAGGATTATTTTTTGCTATCTGGTAAGGGACGACCCAAACGGACATATATCGACCAATTAGGGGATGTATTAGCAAAAGGAAAGATAAAAAGTACCCGGAACCGGCGTGCGTGCATGCAACGACTTATGAACGTTGATATGAAGCGAAGGTGATCTGTCTCGATCGTGGCAAGTGGCAGTCCCTGGTGTCTGCCTACCCCTCTGGGATACAGGCGTGTGGTTATGTATGTATGTATGTATGTATGTATGTATGTATGTCCGTACGTACGTATGTACGTATGTACGTATGTATGTATGTATGTATGTATGTATGTATGTATGTATGTATGTATGTATGTATGTATGTATGTATGTATGTATGTATGTATGTATATTAAGTAGTGTGAACGCGCCCTCACCTTAGTATAGGAGAGATCGGTCTCGTTGAAGGGCAAAGGCAAAATCGTTATGCGTGCTAAGCCTTTCTTTCCAATGGAAATAAATAAACAACCCACAGAAGTCTAGACAACTACTTCTACTATCGCTACTTGGTATCTATCACCGATTTTATTATTTGTGTACATGCACCTGCTGACTATTCACCATGCAATCTACTCAATCAGTCTGGAAAAGATCGCGATAAGACCGAAAATTCTATAACATTACTTAGACTAAATCAGAGAATCAGCAAGCTGAAGTGGCAGTAGGCTAGCCATATCTCGCGAAGAACCGACAACCGTTGGAGTGAACATGTCCTTGACTGGAGACCGCGACTCGGCAAACGCAGTGTAGGACGATCTGTGAAAAACTGCTGGCAGATGCTGGATGCGGCAAGCTGAAGACAGGGCGCTATGGCGCTCATTAAGGGAGGGCTATGTCCAGCAGTGGACTAGTATAGCCTGACGACGACGACGACGACTTAGACTAAAGAAATCCTGGTTGTAATTATTTTTTTCTGGCTGTGCAATAAAGTGTTCTCTACCTATTTATTTATCTAGACGACACCCAAAAGCGAGTGTTGAACAGGCGCTGAGGTCTTCTGTACCAGCCAAAACCGCGAATAAATCGGTCAATAATCTCCGTCCGCCAACGCGCAGCACGGTATTCCCGCATGACGAGACCAAATCTGCATTGTCCGTCGAAATTCGTCGCACATTACACGCACACGACACACACACTGACGCGGCTCACACATGCGGTGGACCGAAAAACAACAGAAGGTCAACTTTTAAATTTAACGGCCTCGGTGGCGCAGCGATGTGGCACGCTGACTGTAAAACCGAGTGTGAGTTTATGCTGTGTTATACTTGCTGAATTAGCTACTTGAAGTGGATATTGACCAAAAAGACACTTACTTTTGTAATCATCAAAATAATTTAATTACAAAAGAAACAAAAATCACCATGTTTGTATGTGTCTTTGTTGTAATTACCAGATTTGGCGCTAGTATTACTAGCTGTCACTGAAGTAATTCAAGCAATCAAGATTGGACATTTTGAGTGTTGACGGCGTCTGTGTGTTTATATAATAATAATAATAATCCTTCATTTTGGACCATAGAAATCCATATAACTTAACCTAACCTTAAAAATCTAGATGAAATTGTAAATTAATGCATAATTATGCTTCTTTTAAAAATCTTTGAAGTTTTGGTAATCGTATTACTTTGATTCATGGAGATCGCGTTTAATTTTTTTTACAATTTAAAGTGCTACTGAAAGTCGTACCTACCGTCTCAAAAATATGTTCGGGTACTGCAAGACCTGAGTAGTTACTTCATCCATCAATTGTAGACTGGAGTTGGTACTTAAAACTATCAGAACTTCTTCCTTAATCAATACTGTATTAGTTTTAATGTTAGTGTATCCTACTATAATGTTATAAAAGTAAAGATTGGCAAAGATAATTAAATTTGTTTTTATACGGATTTATGCTCGTTTATTACATTTTTACAATTTTCCAACGTTTCGGCACTTTTTCAGGTGCCGTGGTCCCGGATGACCGGATGGTTTTAATTATGTCTACAGCTCGTGTTAACCTTAGAAAATTGGCAAAGATGTTTGTTACTCAATCACGCAATAAAGGGTGAACGGATTTACATGAAACTTGGCGTACATATAGACAAAAATCAGTATTGATACAAAGGATTCTTTGCTATTACGCTAATGTATTCTGCACTTACCCTGCGCAGATAGAGTCGCGGGCATCTAATATTAGTTTAAAAGTACAATTTCTAAAGTAAACATTTCGAAAGACCTTCTGTTGTTACGTATTATGTTACCAGTTTTGTATCTGCTGCATACATCACGTGCGCATTCAGCATCCCCTCAATGCTTCAACCCCGTACCAATATCACAACACGCTAACGACTCTCCTCACGCACCTCATCACCATTGCGCGCTCTGAAGCTCTACAGTAAACCTGTCGCGTGATTTAGCAAGCGGTGGGTGGTAAACTAGAAAGCGGGTGTTAACGGTTGTGAGGGTTTTGGTTGCAGTGGCAGGTAATGCTGGTGATTCATGTGCGGCGGACAAGGCGATGGTTGGACTCATCAATATCGGAAACCGGGCAGCGTTTGATATCAGCGGACGGACGCTGGTGCACGGAGTAGATGCAGGTTGCGCTGAAATATTGTAACTACTTAGGAGTACACGTTTCGAGAAGTCAGTGGTGAGCTTACCATTCGGTGCTGCTGTACTTTTTCAGTACAGTAATTCAGTACCAAAAAAGACAAATGTATCTATTTAACGGGTGTAACCGCGATCATTTACTAGCAGTGTGTGGGGCACAAAGCGGGTCAAAAAACGTGTTAAATACACTTTGTGCCAAAAGGGCTACTATAACATAAAGGATTATTAAGGTGACAATGATGTCTAGAATTAAAGCCAGTACAATACATCAGTTGTATGTTTTATAATAATTATGTAAACTCTATTATTTTATGGAATCAGGCGTTACTTTGCGGAAATCCATAACAGCATTAAAAAGTGAAAATTACTTTGCTAAATTCCGCCAAAAATCCTACAAGCACCATGCGGTTAGTTAAGGGACCACCCTCCCTCCCACTTTTTCAAGCAGAAGCAAGAGACGAACACACCACCACTGACACCAATACTTGTGTGAGAAAATGCGCGACGCGTTTCGCCTCTAACACGAGGCATCCTCAGGCTCACACGTTCTTGCTGTTAATTATGGACTTTGAGACGACTAAGTTTGGAGATTTTTGTCCACTTTTTCTACAAAATGATCTATTGTAACGTTCTTTAAGCCGCAGTTTCTTCTACTTTGAATAAAATCTTGTCACTTCATTTCAAGAACTGACGGCCGTTGGGACGAAAGGCCGTTTCTATATAATTGAGTTATAAAACACTGTTGATATACCTCTTAATTTCATCATCGTTCATTAAGAGACTTTGCTGTGAGTCCGTTTGTCCATCTGTCTGTTAAGACCCTTTGTCTCGAAAACGCGTAAAAGTATCAATTTGAAATTAAATTCTTATACTCATGTGCGCGCTTTTTCCAAGCGCTTCCGTGCTTCGTAAGGCACGGTAAGCCGTTGGTGCCGGCTGGTATATAATGGCAGTCGTTAAGCCATGTCAGAGGCCTTATCCTCCACCAACCCGGACTTGGCCCCCGTTAGGGAGTATGGCCTAACCTTCCTGCGATGCAGGAAGAGACCCGTGCCCCAGCAGTGGGGACATACAAGGGTTGATAACGTATCGTATAACGTAACTCATGTGTGCAGGCGCTTGAGATTGCGAAAAATCTAACTTTTACGTTTACGTAAAAAAAGTTGCGGCCGTTTAAGTAAGTATACGTACATTTTGACACTCAAGAGAACCATAGTTTATAAGGGAATCCCGTTGATCCGTAACTATGAAATTTAAAAATTATAGTAATTGACAACATTTAATTTTTTTTAGCATACGTATTTTACTGTCTTAAAGGAAACTAGATACGAAATAAAACGACCCATATTTTTCATTTTCATATATTCGATGTATTTCATTCATAATTTTCTGTTTGAATTTCGTCTTATTCTAAAAGGACGTAAGCACCAAATGACGTCACACATCGTTATCAACCCTTGTATGTCCCCACTGCTGGGGCACGGGTCTCTTCCTGCATCGCAGGAAGGTAAGGCGATGCTCCACCACGGGGGCCAAGTCCGGGTTAGGTAAGACAGTGGCGGGCCTTACTGTCAGAAGTTATCAAGCCGCCCATAGGGCCTCTGACATGATGTCACACATACGGCTTAATAATACTAACAGCCTCGCCGCCTTTTTGAAAACCATTGGAATAAAGGAAAGGAAAAGTTAGTTCTCCGACATGACATTTGAATGAAATTGAAAATGACACCTGTCATATTATTTTTCATTTTAGGAAACGGTACCTTCTCATTCCACCGTATGTGTGACGTCATCTTTTTATTTAATTCTAAATATTTTTTTCGTTATCAAGATAGCAAAATTAAGAAACAATATTTTTAGTTTTGCGCGTTGTAAAATATGAAATGTTGTCAATTGTAAGTCGTAAGAAAAAATTTGTACTACCTGCTCAATAACTATGATTTATTATGTAATAATAACTTTAATTCATTTAATAATATAATAATTATCTCGTTTCACAGTGTTTATTATAAAACTCCTACAAAACGGCTTCACTGATTTTTATGATTTTTTCGTGCATAGATCAGCTATTAACTATTAGTTCCCTTTTCGTCAATGGTAAAAAAATACCATTTATTTATTGTTATAAAAATTTGATATTTGGATAACTTCCTGCAAGGGCAAAAATTCAACTCCAGTGCGGCAGTCTCAACCGCCTTCAAAAATTTTCTTGATTTCTATCTGAATGGTTTTTCAGATTTAGATGGTCAGATGACCTATGTAAAGTAGCCGGCAAACAGTGGATGAGACTAGCGCGTGACCGTGCTGGTTGGCGTGGAAATGAAGAGGCCTATACCAGCAGTGGGGTTTACCGGGCTAGTGATGATGGTTTTTTTTAGTAAAAGGATCAATGAACTACCTATGAAATGGAGAAAGTGCTTAGATAGCAATGGTACATACTTTGATAATTAATTAAACATGTTATATTAAAAATTACAACTATATGTTCCCTCACACAGAACGCCGATTTTATATGTTAGGACCTAATATATTATGTTTTGACTTAGTCACGCATTGATAATATAAAACACTCATGAAGTTCCATTTGATTAGTTTAGTTTGAGTCATACTAATCTTGGATCCGGCTGACCTAGAAACAGTTTCTGCAGGCAGATACATCTTTAGCCGTCCCTGTCACTTAGCTTAAGTGGGACGGAGATGCAACGTGTCTGCAGGGAGACTCAACTAAATTGGATTAGAACGGAAGTTTTGCTCAAACACATGAAATATTGAATATAAAAGTATATCTAAGTACTGAAGGGCTCGTGGCCGAGGCGAACCGTTTGGATTTACACGAGAGAACACTCGTGCTTATAGCTGTAATAAGGACAGTGAAACAACTAACATTTTTCTTAAATCGTTATCAACCCATATATATCCCCACTGCTGGGGCACGAGTCTCATCCTGCATCGCAGGAAGGTTAGGCCATACTCCACCACGGGGGCCAAGTCCGGGTTGGTGAAGGATTGTAAGACAGCGGCGGGCCTTACTGTCAGAAGTTATAAAGCCGCCCATAAGGCCTCTGACATGGCATAACGACTGCCATTACATGAAAGCCGGCACCAACGGCTTAACGTGCCTTGCAAAGCATGGAAGCGCTCGGAAAAATGCCACTAGCGGTAGTCACGGGACGGTCACCCATCCTGCACCTGGCCGCGCCTGTTGTTTAACCCAAGCGATTGATTCCAATCACTCAGTTCGCTTAGGCCATGAGCGCTTCCGCCTAGCCCACAGGAAAGACAAGTAAAGCGCGGGGAGCCAACCAATACGTGAGTTTTTTTTTCAGGTGTATTTTCATAAACACTCCTGAATAAATAATTCTTAAATGGCTTTTTACTAAGGTAAAATAATAGATGTATTTAATTCTTTGCAAACCAATCCTTCAGTTTATAACAGGGTTATTTATCTAACGTCATGGAACACATAGCTCATCCAGCTGCTATCAGAAATAAGCAGATCAGGCTACTTTGTTGACAGTGAATGTCTAATATTGACTGAACCAACCTACCGTTGCTGGATGGTTTGTAAGTAAGCATTGCGACTGCCGGTATCGAGCGTAATTACTCGGAACTCCACGTAGTTGAGACCTCGTCTTTGAGACGTTAATAGGTTTCTATAGTAAAGCTTCGTACTCACTAGGGGCAAATGTCAAGCGACTCGTGGCCCGAAGACATTGGGTGACATCGCGCGAAGTTGCACTTTTTGTACTTGCAGAGCATATTCGCCGAGTCCCACGTCCCACTATCAGTATGATTAAGAAGCGGTTGAAAGAGATCTGTCTGTATCGGAATGTTGAGCTGTATATTTATATTAGTCGATACAACCCTTGTAAATATAATATATTTATCGTGGAAATAATATTCCCACTGCCCCAGCAGTGGGAATATTATTTCCACTGCTGGGGCACGCGTCTCTTCCTGCATCACAGTCCAAGTCCGTGTTGGTCGAGGATTGTAAGATTGTAGTGGCGGGCCTTACTGACAAAAGTTATCTAGCCGCCCATAAGGCCTCTGACAAGGCCTAACCAAGGGTGTAACATGCCTTGCGAAGCACGAAAGCGCTCGGAAAAAATGCCACGAGCGGTAATCACGGGATAGTCACCCAGCTTGCATTTGACCACGCCTGTTATTGCTTAACTCAAGTGATTGATTCCAATCACTCGGTTTGGCTATGCCACAAGCGTTTCTTAAATAAATAATATATTCAAAAAAAGGTCTGGCAATATCTGATGTCACCAAGCGACTCGTGTCTTCAAAGACACGAGTCGCTCGACATTAGTTTCCTAGTGAGTACGAAGCTTAAGGTGTTAATGAAGCGCGTAATGATAATTATCTAAGTCAATGGTATGGTGATTAATGGGATATCGAATTGGCATGCTTGAGTACAATTATGTTGAGACAATGCCGAGTATGTTAGTTTTCAATATTTTCTTTCTTTTGAGAAATCTTCTTTCATTACAACCATGTCCTTTTAACATTTATTAAAAAAATTGGAGTATTTTTGTCCATTTCATCTCCAAAATGATCTAGATTTGGTAGTTGATACCTAATTTTACTTGTAATGTAAAATAAGTCTGTTTTGATTTTGAATAAAATACTTTGACTTGAGTTAATTTTCAGATCAAATCGAAGTATTTTATTCAATATTACGAGGTGGAATAAATACTAGGTGTCCATTTCAAAATCTAAATCATTTTAACTCCGACAAAATGTTCCAGAATTAGTTTTTTCACAACCGTTTTGTAGTGTAACTTAATTAAGCACAACTTTATGTTTTTTAGCTAGGGACCGGGAGAGTTGGCGTGAAATGGAAGAGGCCTATACCCAGCAGTGGGCTTCATTCATGGGCTGGATAGATAGATAGATAGATTATGTTTTTAATATGCTTGCACACACACTCTTTGCTAACTTTTTTTCTATTTCTTATAAACACGTCCTAATTGAAAATCAGCGACGGTCAACTCGTTGACTCACAGCTGACTGAGGTTATATTCAGTTACCTACGAGTCGTAAGTCTTGATGTTAAGCAACTATAAAAATGCATCATCTGTAAATGTCTTATGATGGTAATTGAATAAAACTTTATACTATTTTTTTTATTTTTAATGCACTAACCCGTGCTAAGGACAAATTTAAAAACCTATTTAGAGGCTAAAAATTTCACCCATGCCGGGATTTTAACCCACAACCTCTGGCTATCCGTGCCAGCGCTCTACCAATTGAGCCAATGGGCCAAAGTATGATCATGTGGGTACAGTGATATCGTTCCGATGTAAAACCTAACTGCAAAGTAGGTAGTCGGGGCTGTAAGTGATGCAATTTGCTTAAGCCAGATGTCGCTGCCTGTACGTAATACAGAGAATAGTGTTAAGTGGTTCGAAATTTCACTGATGCCGGTGAGTCGCCCATTGGCTCAATTGGTAGAGCGCTGGCACGGATAGCCAGAGGTTGCGGGTTCGAATCCCGGCATGGGTGAAATTTTTAGCCTCTAAATAGGTTCTTAATTAAAACTTTCCTTTAATTTAGAAATACATTTACTGGCAACTATTAATACTTACAATAATAACTAGCAAAGTAACTATGCAGCAAATTGATCTTCTCACTGCCTCGTTGGTCAATCTATTAACATGCTTGAGTAACAATACATACCTGTTAAAACAGAACTATGTACCTACTTTGGTATGTTTTGTTACTGACCAAGCATTATCAAATTGAGGTTACGTGGTTATGTTTTTACAGCCTCTAGAGGACGTCGTACTTGATTTGTACAAATCACCTCTGTCTGAGGGTTACCACACTGGAATCCTAGTTTGGGATGAAAATAAGTGATTTGGTTGTATGGAAGTTGTATACTTATAGTAAGTTATTTGCATGCGACAAGCTGAAGACAGGGCCCTACGTCGCTCATTAGGGGAGGGTTATGCCCAGCAATGAACTAGTACAGCCTGATGATGATGAAGTTATTAAACCTTGATCGGTATTAGCATAATGAAACGGAGGGTCTGTTTTTTTCTTGTCCCCGGCTGGGGAGTAAAAACTCCAGGTCTTAGATGTTTACATGTTTGTGATGTCGCTGTTTCTGGTTCTCACGACACGGGGTATCCTAGTGTAAGGCCAGAAGCAATGTATGTGGCTGTATGTAGTATATAGTTTACCCACAATGGAGGTAATATTTTCTCGCTGAATAACTAACTACAAGCTTGGGCTTCAAATGAAGCAAATCAATGCCGGCAGACTGAGCGCGTAAAGTAATACGTGCAGAAGGATCACTCAAAATCGATATTTAATAAACGAGTCGTCTAATCGCGATTATTTCTTGTAAAGTTACCTTAATTCCCGACTCGCATTGAATGGTGCATCGTGATTAGACCCGTTGAATATATAACAATGTATGAGCACCGCGAGTCGTTATTATTATCTTTATAGAGTTAATAGTAAAAACCAAATTATTTAGAAATATGATCACAAAAATCCAAAATTTGCTTCACAATTTAGAAAATAACAAAATTTGGATGCCTTGAGACTAATTGTAAATTTTTGGAGTTATTAGAAATATCATAGCTAAAGATATCTATAATTAACTGTCTTGAATGTCTCTGAATGTTTTGTATTAGTTATAAGTGCAGGTTTCGCTGAAGTCTGTATCTCGGAAATATTTTAATAATTTTGTTCATTGTAAGATAAGATAAGAATATTCTTTATCGTATACCGGAAATATCATTGGACTCTTTGCTTCCCAAATAAATCTTCTTCTTTTTCAGTCTATATTAGTTCACTGCTGGACATAGCCCTCCTCTAATGAGCGCCATAGCGCAAGGTTGTGCCATCATTGGGGGTTAATGCCCATAATCCCCAAATAAATAAATAAAAAAAAAACAGCTGAGATCAGTTCCCCAGCAGGGGGGCCATAGAAGGGTTGGCATCGATATAAAAGCTGTCATTTGGCCGAAGTGCCAATCTTATCTGAATTAGGGGCTCAGTAGACTTTCTGCGCATCATTATTCTGTAGCAAATCAGCGCCGGTTTGCGCTGCGTGTGACAAGCGTTTAATTGCTTAGCGCCCATTCTTTCAACGGAGAAATTGCACTATTACGCTCCACAAGGGAGATTATTATGCTGGTTTGAAAGGAGTTTCGCTTTTGCCTCAACTATTTAGCTTTTATACAGGATGAATGGCTGAATGTTTATATCTTGGTTTGATAAATAGGCAGCAGTTCGCTTTTTCTGTATTCGTATTCTTTGTTTATATAGAATAAATCAGTATTTATCTCAGTGAGTAAGAAAATGGACTTAAAAGTGAGAGACCCAGGTTTGATTCCCAGTGCGGGCATGCACCAATGAATTTGTTTTCTAAGTTATGTACATTTGTGAAGTTAGTAGCAATTATACGTATCACTCACTAACCGTGAAGGAAAACATTGTGAGAAAAATTGAGTGTTTGAGGTGTTCAAGTACCTCAGCCCTTCAAATTGCCAATCCGCGGTAGGCACGCGTTGAATTTAAGCCCTCGCTTCCTAAAAGAAGGCCTGTGAACTGCAGAGGTACGTTTATAGTCTACAAAAAGCCAACCTCATTGTTTCGTCCAGACAACCTCCATCGTAGGTTGTCTGAAAGAAATTGCTCTAAGCAAAAAGGCCGCCAATTGTATGGTATGTTTATAATTATGTTATATTCGTTTTTTCCTGGTGTACAATAAAGATTGTACTTATGTAATGATCTGAAAAATATTGCCAAATAGTTTCTCAGTTGGGTGGTAGATCGCTGACTATGGCCGCATTTGCGTTAGAAGAAAAATATGAATAAAAATCATTTATTATGGTCTGTGTATTGTTTCTGAATGCATGCCACAATAGCAAAACAAACATAAAACATATCAAGCAGGGTACGGCCTGTCACTGTAGCTCTAAATGGCAACTGACTCAGTAATATGCTGAGGGACTTTTCAGCGCTGATTTTCAGTCAGTGCCAGGTGCTAACCCGCATCACAGACTGCTGAAGAATTTGGAGATACGTCTAATGATAATAATAACAGACAGCGTTATGATTGTCGTTAGACGTGTCTTTAATCGCTCGTGCTCGAGAAGCGCTCGTGGCTTGGCCGAACCGAGTGATTGGAATCAATGACTTGAGTTAAGCAACAACAGGCGCGGTCAGGCGCAGGATGGGTGGCCGTCCTGTGACTATCGCTAGTGGCATTTTTCCGAGTGCTTCCGTGCTTCGCAAGGCACGCTAAGCCGTTGGTGCCAGCTGTCATATAATGGCAGTCGTTAAGCCATGTCAGAGGCCTTATGGGCGGCTTGATAAGTTCTGACAGTGAGGCCCGCCACTGTCTCACATTCCTCCACCAACCCGGACTTGGCCCCGGTGGTGGAGTATGGCCTAACCTTCTAGCGATGCAGAAAGAGACCCGTGCCCCAGCAGTGGGGACACATAAGGGTTGATAACGACGATAACGAAGCAGTAACAGGCGCGGTCAGGCGCAGGATGGGTGACCGTCCCGTGACTACCGTTAGTGGCATTTTTCCGAGAGCTTACGTGCTTTTTAAGACACGTTAAGCCGTTGGTGCAGGCTGTCATGCAATGGCAGTCGTTAAGCCATGTCAGAGGCTTTATGGGCGGCTTGATAAATTCTGACAGTAAGGCCCGCCACTGTCTTACAATCCTCCACCAACCTGGACTTGGCCCCCGTGGTGGAGTATAGCCTAACCTTCCTGCGATGCAGACCCGTGCCCCAGCAGTGGGGACATACAAGGTTGATAACGTGTCTTTAATCTACAAAACAAAACGTTCTTAAAGGAAAACTAAGTTTGCCGCACAATATTCTTAAGACAAAGATCCGGGGCAATTTCGGACGCTTTGCCAAGTTAAAATATGGCCAAAAAAGACAAGCACGCTACAAGTAGCTCATATTGTGGGGCGTTTTAAAGAGATCGCTATCAGTGTAAGAAGTTGGCCCGTGCCACCGGCGGTGCTTGCGAAAAGTGTAGCTGGAATGGTTACTCGTCCCTCTTTTGAAGTAAATTTATTGTAACATCTTTGTAAAATGTAAAATTTGATGTGGGTTTGACGGTGAGTCCCACGTTCAACAGTTTAGGAATTCGGACAAATTTGGTATTGGCTTGGACTGACTTAAGAGAAAGTTGTACGAGAACAAATCGGTAATATGGCCTTGGACATGGCTTAACGACTGCCATTACATGACAACTGGCACCAACTGCTTAACGTACCTTGCGAAGCACGGAAGCGCCCGGAAAAATGACATTAGCGGTTGTCACGGGACGTTCACCTATCCTGTACCGCGCCTGTTGTTGCTTAACCAAGTGATTGATTCCAATCACTCGGTTTGCTTAGGCCATAAGCGCTTCATTAGGCATAGACATAGGCATCATTGATTGATGACATTAGTTATATTTGATAACTTTGGAGTCCGTCAGTCCGTTCGTTCATTCGTCAGTTCTTCTGTAAAGATCTTCTTTTATCAGGAACGAATGGCATGACATAATCATTATCATACTATTTTTATTTTTAATGCACTAACCCGTGCTAAGGACAAATTTAAAAACCTATTTAGAGGCTAAAAATTTCACCCATGCCGGGATTCAAACCCGCAACCTCTGGCTATCCGTGCCAGCGCTCTACCAATTGATCCAATGGGCGACTCACGGCATCAGTGAAATTCCGAACCTCTTTACACTATTCTCTGTATTACGTACAGGCAGCGACATCTGGCTTAAGCAAATTGCATCACTTACAGCCCCGACTACCTACTTTGCAGTTAGGTTTAACATCGGACCGATATCACTGTACCCACATGATTACACTATTTTTATTTTTATATTTTTACTGTACGTAATACAGAGAATAGTGTAAAGAGGTTCGAAATTTCACTGATGCCGTGAGTCGCCCATTGGCTCAATTGGTAGAGCGCTGGCACTGATAGCCAGAGGTTGCGGGTTCGAATATCGGCATGGGTGAAATTTTTAGCCTCTAAATAGGTTTTTAAATAATCATTATTATCAGCCCACTGCCACCCACTGCTGGTTATAGCTCTTTTCTTCCAAATGTCATCTCTTACGATCTCTTGAAAATCGCATCCACAAACCCTCCGCCGACTCATCTACAAAGTCCATAATCCATCATCTACAACGAAAAATTGCAAAGTTTACGTTCATCATCATTATCAACCCATTATGTCCCCACCGAGGGGCGCGTATAATTATGCTGAGTAGGGTTTTGGTTAATACTTAATACTTAAATATTACTAGTTTTTTTTAACTTAACTAACATAACATAACATTTACATACAAGCACATACATTGCTTCTGGCCCCACACTAGGATACCCTGTGTCGTGGGAACCAGAAACAACGACATCACAAACATGTAAACATCCAAGACCTGGACTTTTTTTTTTGTTCCCAGCCGGGATTAGAACCCGGGACCTCTTGCATGGTAGGCAGACGCACTACCGCTACACCACAGAGGTCGTCAAGAGTAAAATTTACTTTAGTCCGCATAATTACATAGTCTGTTCCTAGCTAAGGACGCGAGTTCCAGTTGCAATTACTACTTATTTTGGTTTTATTACTGTTAAACTAGAGTAAAGACAACACCCTCCGTGAGGAAGTCTTCTTCTTGTTTTGGTCTTTTTAGTCCTACGTGGAGTCTGGGGCTGACGTATCTCTGTTCACGGCTAGGGATGGTAGCTTCAGCTAAGATTTTCCTTTCTCCTTCGTCACAGAAAGAACGGATCTGAGAACGGATCCATGAAAGAGTGGGTTTCATATATTTTTTAATATAGTGCTAAGTGCTGCCAGATGATATACAAATAAACTACAGACATTACGAAAAGTAGGAGAACAATCAGGTAAGTAGGATTTGAAGCGCGCATTCCTGCAGAGCGCTGCACTCAGCCCAGCGGGGCTACAAACTAGCTGGGCGCCTTTGTGCCGTGGAGCGACTTAGAGAATGTATCGGACTAACTTCTTTCCAGTGCCCCTTATTGTCGCGCGCGACAAAAACTTGACACAGTGCGCTGCTCCAAGATTAAAACTGCCCGGTGAAATTGGATTCTGTTATTGTTTCCCCCGTTTAGTTAGCGTTAGCCTCTCTGTGGAAGAAACTTGTCTCACGAGGTTAACACTCGTGATTCTCACGTTGATAATTTATTATTTTATACAGTTTTTTTTTCTTGGTATCTCGTATCGGCCCTATACTGGAAAACTACTTCTTTTATACAGTTTCAGGGGTCTTTACAACCACTAACTATTGAGACATCTGTTCTTCTTCAGGCTCTATTAGTCCATTGCTGGACATAGCCCTCCCCTAATGAGCGCCATAGCGCAAGGTTGTGCCATCACTGGGGGGTAGTGCCCATAATCCCCACGCTGGGCATGCGGGTTGGGGATCACAGTTTGGTGGAATTGTACTGCAGGGGCGCTGCTGCCCACCCCCCGGTTTGTGTACCTTAGTCGCCTGTATCATCAGTGTTTATGTACGGTGTGCGGGAATATTGCCAATATGCCCGAGTACGAATTAAACAGAAACAAAAGCGGTCTAGAAGATAAATTTTAAATTTCGAAAGAGAGTATGGGCTTAATTACCCCGCGTATTTACTTATATTGAGATATATGTTTTACGAAAGAGGATGTAGTGACTAGAATTGAGAAATGTTGCGTTGGTTTGGACATGTAGAGAGGACGAAGGTTGACGTAACAAATATACAGTGCGAATGTGAGTTAAAGTGCCGGTGAGGGACGTCCCAGGCGGACATATTTCGACCAAATAGGGGATTAACGAAGGGGAAGATAAAAAGTATCCGGAACCGGCGTGCGTGCAGGCAACGACTTAAGAACGTTGATGAAGCGAAGGTGATCCGTCAGTATCGTGGCAAGTGGCAGTGCCTGGTCTCTGCCTACGCCTCTGGGATACAGGCGTGAGGTTATGTTGTTTTGTTATAACTTTATAAGTGTTACGTCGTATTATGCAGTAAATTATAATGCATATACAGTTATGTAAATTTTATCTTACGAGATACCACTGCATGTATTACAGCGTAGGGCTAGAATTTTGTATTGAGCACTCGCTATAAAAACATTCACAGTAAGACCAACAGCTCTCAAACGAGCTGTAAATATGGTTCACGTTGCCAGAAACAGCTAATTTAACTGCAAGTCTTCACCCGGCGCGCGCCATTAATGACTTTAATACCGCGGCGCGTAGAAAACGCTGTGTACAGTCAGAGGAAATAGACAGGTTAATTAGTGAAGTTGTATGTTTGAATATACAGAATGTATAAAAATAATTGAATTGAATAAATATACGTGCTTCATAGTTATATATTAAACGGGTCTGATCGCGATTATTTCTTAGGTAAATAATCGCGATTAGACCCGTTCAATATATAACTATGTGAGAGTATCGCGAATCACTAAGAAATATCAGACGTGCTTCATTAATATTGGTAAAACTACGTTTTGTTTATGATTTACTATTGGAAAAATAATATAAGATTTTATTCTTTTTTTTAATGCACTAACCTCTGTAGTTAATTATATCAATTAAATAAATATGAAAAAAAAAAATTGAGAATTAAACTCTTGCTACAGATATCTGTTTAGTAATTATTTGAAAATCTCTTCTTCATCGGTCTTGTTTAATGCCAGAAGTGATTTATTGTGATTGCAATAAATCACGGCAAATCAAATAAATACCTTGAATCACATGACAGTTTTTGTACCAATACTGAGGTTCTTGAATCAAATTTAAAAATAATAATAATAATAAAAAAATATTTTTTATAAAAAAAATACATTTTATGAAGATAATTTTTAGTAGCCAAAATGGCTTATTTTTGTTGGACGTGGCAAGATTAATGGATTTTTTTGTAGGGTGACGTACAAAGTGCATTATCTTCTGATGGAAAAGTAAAAAATGAATGGGTAAATTATCAATATCTTTCCTGAGAAAATACAAATTAAGGAAAAATGGGCTGGACATTGCGGAATGAAAAACATGTATTGTTTGGGGACAGGGAACCTATTAGAAATCATTTTAATATTATTATTACGATGTATTTTTTTCTCTTTTCTCTTTGAGTTGTACGAATTTCCAGTCCAATAAAATTTCTAAGCAAGCAAATTAGTATTCCAAAACCAGTTGAGAGACACAGCGGATTGTTGAGGTTTCCAATATGGAGTTCAATTCAAACAGTACAGTTCACGAACTAACATCAGTCCCAAAAACCGGCTTCAGATAATATTTATACAGTATCAAGCGGCAGAAGTTAGGGTCGCGCAAACTTCAGGGTCCCACCGCGGGGGGCTCATTTTGCCAAGCATTTTCGAGTCACAAGCCACGCCATAACGACCCTTAACCACTCGTAAATAAAGGCCTGCTCGGCCGCGCTGCGAACAAAAGTTCCATTGTTTAGTCTAGCCAAATCATTTGCGTTTTCCACCACGGGAAAATGGACTTTAGTTCGACGGCTTAAATGTGACGAAAAGAGCAGCCGTGGAAGTTTTTGTTTTGAATATATCGCGGGATTTCACGCGTCACACGAGCGGCTGCCAGCCGAGCTTGTGTTTTCAGCCGACTGCGAGATCATTACACAACTGCGGAGTTAAATGAGGATCATGTTTTTTGCGCGAATGTATGTATGTCTGTTTATAGCCACGCAGTGGATTTTTTTAGACAAATGAAAGGCATTGACAACGCGAGTGTGATTGTAAATATGACTTGAAGAAAAATCCAATTGGTGGAAATCAGCAAAAAGCTAGTAAAAATGGTATTATAATTATTATAAATCCCGATTGCCGATTTCTCCATTTTGTTTAAAAAATAGGACGAATGTGATCTAGAAACATCTCCTGTCTATTTTTTTGGACAAAACTGTTTTTACTTGATATTGTCACAATATGACAAAACATCAAGTCAAAACGTGTCTTCAACAAGCTGTACTGAGTGCTTAGTGCGAGTTTGACAGATCCAATCGAATAACTTTACTACCGCGTTAATCGAGCATTGTGTAAGTGAGTTTGAGTAAGTTAACCGTTCGAACTGGCAAAACGCTGTCACAGTACAACTCGCAATCGCGTTTATTCGTGTTTTGGCTGGTAAACGTGTTCACTTCTCAACGTAAACCATTACAACTCGCACTCAGCAATTTTAATTTCCATACTTGTCGCTAGGTGGCGCTTCCTCGATGCCATAGAAATATGAGTTTACGTTAACGCGATCGAGTAGTTAAAAAACTCGCACTAAGCACTCTGAGCCATATTGTTATTGTGATT
The DNA here is from genome assembly GCA_934045075.1 of Yponomeuta sedellus. NCBI lineage: Eukaryota > Metazoa > Arthropoda > Insecta > Lepidoptera > Yponomeutidae > Yponomeuta > Yponomeuta sedellus. Next base: position 753,762 of record OW203726.1, on the reverse strand, counting down.
TTTTTCATATTGTAAATTTTTTGTGAAAATTTACTTTATTCAACACCTTCTATTATATTTGTCCTTGGAATTGAAAACACGTTTTGTCGGAACTTACTGGATAGTTGACAAAAAAGAGACGGGACATATTAGCAGATCACTGTCGTTAGGCCAAACAAACATGCCTACAAGAAATCAATCACACAGTTCCAATGCGACCAACCTTTCTGAGACATTTGTCTCATTAAACATTACTTTTATTCTTGCTGATAGATCTCAAAATAGATTTTGGCCTATGAAAATAAAATATGTAATTTTTCCCTGTTTTACCATAATTATGAAGAAACGCTTTATTATATATCGCATATTAAATTTATTTTAGTTATTGATTTTAGTAACTTTGATGTACGTGTATCCGAAACCGGCATGCGTGCATGCAACGACTTAAGAACGTTGATAAAGCGAAGGTCTGTCAGGATCGTGACAAGTGGCAGTCCCTGGCCTTTGCCTACCCCTCTGGGATAAAGGCGTGAGGTTATGTTTGTACGTGATTGTAAGGTATTTATGACCTTTATACATTTATACAGCATATTTTAATATTTATGTATTTAAATATGCTTAATTAATGCATGGTTTTTTGTATGTCCCCACTGTTGGGGCACGGGTCTCTTCCTGCATCGCAGGAAAGTTAGGCCATACTCCACCACGGGGGCCAACTCCCGATTGGCGGAGGATTGTAAGACAGTGGCGGGCCTTACTGTCAGAAGTTATCAAGCCGCCCATGAGGATTCTGACATGGCTTAACAACTGCCGTTACACGACAGCCGGCACCAACGGCTTAACGTGCCTTGCGAAGCACGGAAGCGCTCGGAAAAATGCCACTAGCCTGCCACTTATAGTGCTTGTTGTTGCTTGACTCAAGTGATTGATTCCAATCACTCGGTTCCAATCCAATCGATAGGTTTTGTGTTAAGTGTTTTAATCGTTTTTTTGTTTTGACAATGCGCTGTTTTTACAAGGCTGTAACTCCGCTCACGCCTCCCTGGCTACAAGTCACGTGCACAGAGCGTGGAACAAAGGAACTGGCTGGGCTGGCCCACGGCAGTTGCCGGCAAAATGAACCGTAACCATCCGTAACTGATGTTTGTATGTTGTTGCGATTCCGACTTGTTTACTTGTCTTATTGTTGTGATTCGGTGGCTTGTAAAAACATAGGCTATACATGTTTATTCGTAAAATTAGAAATTACTGAAACATCTCATTAAAAAGTCTGATAACAAGTTAACCTACCCGAAACTGGCGAGCTGCATGCAACGACTAATGAATGATTGTGAATATTAATAATAATAATAATAAATATTCATGGACATATTACACAGATCTCGTTAGCCCTATACTAAGTACAACTAAATGACTTGTGTTATGGGTGCTAACTCGACGATAGATTTAATACAATAAATACATAGACAATATCCAAGACCCGAGACAAACTAGAAAAGTTCGTTTCCTAGTTTGACCCGGCCGGGGATCGAACCCGAGACATTCGGTTTTACAGTCAGCGTGCCAAACCGCTGCGCCACCGAGGCCGTCAAAAACAAAAAATGTAATTGAATTATACATCGGACTGCCTTAGAAGACAAAACCACATATTATGATAAAAAAATCTTTCAACACGATTGACAGCTTTAATATTTGACTTCTGACTATATGATGTATTAAATTATATTATTATACTATGTAACTTAGATACTTTAGATAGAACCTTTCTTGTTTTACAAATAATAAATTTTTTAACACAAAATACAATGGAAACCAACAAAATATAGATTTATCCAATACAAAATACACCCACAGGTTTCGTCGCAGTCAAAAATAATACAATAAAATAACAAAATAAAAATATTTAAGTGTCAAAACAGTAATGAAAAAAAATAAAGTAAGTAATCAAACCTAACCAAATAAATCACTTCAAGCCACATACGACCCAAAAGCCTACATAACACTAGCCGCGTTACCGCGCTGTACAGCGACAGACATCCTTTGATTCAGAATGCCCCAGAGCGAAACTCCATTCCACGGTTCCTCAATCATTAAGATTGCTTAAGTACTTTTATAAATTACGATATGCAATCGATATCAACTCTTGTATGACGACATCTGTGGCGTAGCGGTAGCGCGTCTGCCTACCATGCAAGAGGTTCCGGGTTCAAATCCCGGCTGGAAACAAAAAAAAAAGTCCAGGTCTTGGATGTTTACATGTTTGTGATGTCGTTGTTTCTGGTTCCCACGACACAGGGTATCCTAGTGTGGGGCCAGAAGCAATGTATGTGCCTGTATGTAAATTTTATGTTATGTTATGTATTATTCTCCCCACCGCTAGAGCACAGGTCTCTCCCTGAATCGCAGAAAGGTTTGGCCATATTTCTTCACGGGGGCTAAGTCCGGGTTAGTGGATGGTAAAGCTTAGTGACTGCCATAACATGACAGCCGGCACCAAACTTTACCTGGCTTGCGAAGCACGGAAGCACTCGGAAAAATTCCACTAGCGGTAATCACGTGACAGTCACCAATCCTGCAGCTGACCGCGCTTGTTGTTGCTTTAACACCTTCCGTGCGACAGCCAAATTTGCTTACTTTCCGTTTACGTACTTTATGAGGTTGTTTCGACCTATTCCTAAACTTAATTCATGTGCGTTATCGGGTCGAAAAAGCATTTATCGACTTATTTGTAGGGTTGTCAATAAAACATCGATATCAAAGTAATTTTAATTTATTTTCTATTTTTCATGTTACAGTATTAGGTTGTTGAGACACAATTTATAAAAGCTTAAATTTATTATACCATTTTTATTTTTAATGCACTAACCCGTGCTAAGGACAATTTAAAAAAACCTATTTAGAGGCTAAAAATTCCACCCATGCCGGGATTCAAACCCGCGACCTCTGGCTATCCAGCCAGCGCTCTATCCAACTGAGCTAATGGGCGACTCGTAAATTAAAAGCTTAAATTTAATTAAAAAACACAAAGTAAGTAATTTTTTTATTTTATTTCTTATAATTTTAGGTTGTTGACACATAATTTAACGAAAATTAAATTAAAAATTTAGCAGAACCACTGGGTGTAAGAATCTTATCTTTGAGAATTTTAGTGCGGTTGAAACTTGGTGATGGACTTATCTCTGGTATCGGAGTGACATTCTGTGAAATTTGCATAGATGGTCCTGATGTGGCCCTTGTACAGATGGATGGACTTACAGCATGTTGATGTCTGAATAATTTTTGAATTAGTTTTTTTCTCTCTTGTGTTCTCCGGCCTTATGTGTAGAAACTTCACAGACACAATAGTAACATTCTCCTAGAACGCTTCATTTTGACATCATTCAGTTACATCACTAATGAACATAACTCTTTACACAGTGCGGATATCGGGTCATTGGGTCATTTAGACCCGATGGTTATCGGGTCTAAATGACATCTGATGAAAAAACTTTTCTTCCAGGCCGTATCGAGTCGAAATCACCTAATACGTTTTTAAATCTAAATATACCTATTTTGACGTGAAAATAACAACAAGCTTTCGATCACTTTCTAATTCACGATAGTTTCATAGATACAGGTTCAGGCCGATGCGACAGACAATCATTTCTTCGCCCATCCTAACGGAAAGAAACGCAAAAGGTACTTTCAACCCGATGCCGCACGGAAGGTGTAACCCAAGTAATTGGTTCCTCGGATCCACTAGGCCACAAGTTCCGCTAAGCGTTCGTGCTTCGATGTGCAATAAAGAGGTGACGTAGTTGAAAAGTAAATAAATAAAAAAATAAAATTATTATAATATAAATAAAAAAAATATTAAGAGGTATTAATCTAATTTGACCCGAAAGCTCTATACAAGTAGACTTATCAACTAGTACTATCTAGTTGTGTATGTATCAAGTTGAAACTATCATCCTTTTCACCTGGCGACGAGTTCACAATACAACATGATTTATGTACCCTCTCTAGACCTGTGCGCCGCGACGCTGTACCGTCACGCCGCTGGTTTTGGAAGCGCTCCGCCGTCCCCGGTCCGCACGGCTGCGTAAAAACGGCGCGGCTGTATTACAGAAAGAAAATCGCTTGGCACTACATGACAGTTACTTGAATACTATACTGTGTAGCGTTAAGTAATAAGTAGTGGTTTGAACAAAGATTTTTTCGTGAGTAATGAAGAATTTAATAATAATGATAAACTGGAATTTCACTACAAGATTTTTTGTGACTTTTACATGAAACTCAAGACGCTAGAATTCATCATTTTTTACCGTGAAGATTTATTTATAATCAATATGTTTTGAGACAAATAAGTTGTACTTTAAAAATACAAGGTCTCTACCAAATTTAATGTAAATAACTGTTTTAATTTTATTTTTTTTATTTTATATAATGTCAATATACAATGTAAGCGCCGTAGTGTAGAGTACAAAACGGAAGCAGGAAAAAAACTGGGCATTCTAACCATAAAATTATAAATACATGTTTCACACCTATTAGGACGTCGACGCCGACTAATATTTGCCTTCACGTCACCACCGATGTAAATCGTATCGGCGCACACGTCTTGAGCTCCTAGAGTCTGCAAAGGGCTCTAAAGGTCCTTCGAACCGTGACGTCAGCAAACCCTTTCGTCACACGATAACGTGCATGTGAAAATACACTATTAGCTTGACTTGGTCTTGACTCAGGGGCTATTGCAAGCTTGAATTTGCCTAGCTATAAGTTAAAATTCGTGCAGGTAGAATAAGTTTGCGATCGACGCGTAACAGTATTTTTCTATGTTAAGCCGTACTATACCATGGGAGCCAAGTCCGGGTTGGTGAGGGGTGTAAGTCATGGCGGGCCTTACTGTCAGAAGTTATCAAGCCGCCCATAAGGCCTCTGACATAGCTTAACGACTGCCATTACACGACAGACGGCTTGACGTGTCTTGCAACGCACGGAAGTGCTCTGAAAAAATGCCACTAGCAGTAGTCACAGATTGGTTAAGCAATAACAGGCGTGGTCAGCTGCTGACCGCGCCTGTGGTTGCTTAATCCAAGTTATTAATTCCAATCATTTGGTTCTACAAGGCCACGGGCGCTTCAAGTTTTTTAAATTTTTCTTCTTATAATTATTTGTTATTTTAAAATTATTCTTACCCTAAACTAGTTAACTGGTGCTATGATACCTAGGCAAGGATATCATACACATGGAAATACACCTATTTCTACCAAGTATGGAAGCTTTTTCGAAAAACAAACCCACGCCCACGTATGTTAATCAGACATACTACCTAATAACGAGGCAATCGTGATCGTAAAGTCAAGTTCCTAATAGACTCCCGACTGGTAAGCAAACGGCTAAGCGTTTGAGGAACAGATCCGTCAATAGTCACCCCTCGGTTGACTAGTAGTGAAGCGTGCACAGATAAGACGGCTGAAAGGGTTCGGTAGTGCGGTAAAGGTCGCCGAGACGCTGAAGCGCAAGTCACTGGCTAATGAAGTGTTATTCAAAAGAATTGATAAGTTGGATATTAACGCATCATATTTTACAGTAAAATATTTGCGTGAAGGCTTTATTACCCGACTGCAGCGAAGCCCAAAAGGAGGGTAATGTGTTAAGTGCGTATGTATGTATGTATGTATGTATGTATGTATGTATGTATGTATGTATGTATGTATGTATGTATGTATGTATGTATGTATGTATGTATGTATGTATGTATGTATGTATGTATGTATGTATGTATGTATGTATGTATGTATGTATGTATGTATGTATGTATGTATGTATGTATGTATGTATGTATGTATGTATGTATGTATGTATGTATGTATGTATGTATGTATGTATGTATGTATGTATGTATGTATGTATGTAAGTATGTCCGATTCTATGTTCCCTCATAACTCCTTAAACAATAGTCAGATTTTGTTAAACAAGGTGTCATTCGATTCGCCATCCTTGCGCGGGTGTCATAGGCTATATAAAATCATAATTTTGCGATCAGAACCGTGACGAAAAATAAAATTCGTTAAGAAGCTTCGTTAAAGTACAGCTAGGAGCCACTAGATGGCGCTGTTATATTTAGTTTATTGAATTCGAATACTAATTTTATTGAACTACCCCTAACAGGTGTGAAATATTTAAAACAGAATTTTGCGGATGACGTAGGTTACATAAAATCAGCATTAATAGAGAACCAACGGAACAAAAAATAACCTTTACTTCTAAGCAATTAAAGTACTACTTTTAGCCACTTGATGGCGCTGCTATATTTTATTTATTCTAATACATGTGTATACATAATTTCGGCTTTGGTCTACATGTAAACAAACCATTTATAGAATCGGTACAAATGCGGAAAGAAATAATCCCTAAAAAGTGGTTTGATTCTTCTAGATCATTCATTTAATTAAAAAATATAATTTTGTTTAACTACGCCTAACACGTGCAAAGTATTTAAAAGAGAATTTTGCGGGTGTCGTTGATTACATAAAATCAGCATTAATAGAGAACAAACGCAACACAAATAATATTCACTTCTAAGTAATTAAAGTACTGTAGCATTAGTTCCTCTACCCAACCACAGATGGCGCTGTTTGTGTTCTAAATTGCGTAGGTAATATACCTCGCTTTGCGCTGTGGTGCGAGTAGTACAGTTACTAATCCGTAATCCTTAGTAAGTTTCATATTGCTTCAATAAATAGATCCCTAAGTACGTGCTATCGTGCTGAAACAACGTTTCTCTTCTTGTCTGCTGAAACCCTGTCCTACAGTACCACTTTTAGCCACTAGATGGCGCTAGCATATATTTATTCTAGTACATGTATAAATTTACATAATATCAGCTTTGTTCTACATGTAAACAAACCGTCTATAGAAACGGTATAAGTGCTCAAAGAAATAATGCCTATAAAGTGTTTATTTCTTTCTACGCCATTCGTTTATCTCATTAATTTAAGAAATATCAACCTCATAGGGGGTAATAATACATTACTGCAGAGGCCGAAAAGTAAGGGATTGCTGGACGAGTTTGGGATAGACGACCGAGTCGTAGACGAAGCCGTCTAGAACGAGTCCTGCAATCCCTGTTCCGGCCGAGGATTGTATTGTGCTTTTCTCAAACAATGCGAGGAAATGTTAATATAAAAATAATTACTTGGTAATTAAGGAATAATAGTTTAGTTTGCCGCCTTTTTTATTTTTTAAATACACTAACATATTTGAGCACCATGTTTAACCGCACAAAAACCAATACCATAGATTGTTTTTTTTTTAATCTTGCAAGTATGCTTACATATCTTAGTAGGTGGTTGGCTGTTTGTAATTTTTCCTTGGTAAGTTTAATTTTAGTAAGTAAATTTAAAAAGTTAGAGCAGCGGACGGTAATGAAATTTCATACTTACTTTACTGGCTTAGGCCAGTAAAGTGAGGCGGGATCCATAAAAAAGAAACTTTGTGGCTTTATTTCATGGTAATAACACAAACATTTCCGAGCATGTTTTAGAAAAAATAATTAATTTCTTAACACTGATATTAATTTCCTACTGACACTTAGACCAAAACTAACTGAACAAAATATAAAATAAAGTGTAGCATGTAACTCCTTTTCCCCTGTGCGGTCATAGTCAGACAAGCTGGGTTCAAAGAAGAAACAATAAATGATAAAAAAATATTTGAACGCTCTCACTGGTAACCCAAGACGGATCCTCCGTGACCTCGTATCGTAGGACCCATGAAATTTTAAAAAATTCTAGCTCTATTCATCTTAACGAATTTTATCTCGTTTCCTCCGAAAATAAGATTATGATTTTGTGTTAGGTTTCCTGTTCACTTGTGAGACCAAAGATTGCTTATCTACACCTAAATATTCAGTAAAATTTTTCAATGCTTTAGGGGGCCACCTCAAGATGAATTTGTTATAGTTTCATTTTAATACCGGTAATATTTTGGCATTCAGAAAACCAAGATTTTGTATGTCTCCACGCCCATGCCACAACTCTAAATAACTACGCCAGGCCGAAGGCCGAGCCCCATCATGCGGGTGCGAGGAAACTTGCCGCGACGAGGTTGAAGGCCGAGCTCAATACAGGTCGCGGCACGGCCGAAGGCTGTGAAGCGGGCTAGAGGAATACTCCCACGGCGATTCCAAATGCTGAGCTCTATTTACGCTGATGCCAAATGGAGAGACTATTAGCGCGGCCGAAGGCCGCGACAGTTACTTAAAGTTGCTGTTAGGAGGAAACCTGTCGCGCCTTTGTACAGGCCGCGGCTGAAGGCTCAGACCATTTATGTTCCCATTTACAAGTCCTTATTCTAAGTAATTAGCGAGACCGAAGACTGGGCCCAGCAATGCAAGCACGAAGAATTCTACTCTGGAGATGTCAAAAAATGAGCGCCGTTCAGGTCGAAGAGATATTTCGTGACTATTCCAGTCCCCACCTACAATCGTTTACATTAAATAACTAGGTGCAGTGGAGCGTTTTTAGGCTACATAAAAAACAGACAATTTATGTAAGGATAATAAAGAAAAAAATCTGTCGTTTCCTTTGCAAATATTCTAGATAGTTTAACACCATTAGACCATATTCATTATACTAGCTAAAAAATATCGTACGACATAAATTTTTAATGCAGGCAGGTGGTACCTATGACTATATCAAACAAGTATATCAGTAAAAATATTTATGATTTGCCGAGACATGTCCATTGTCGAACAAAAGAAAATAAAGCAATGAACTAAAATTCATTTAGGAAATAAAATAATATAACGATTTAAAGCATGTAAACAGAACAGATGGACCTTTAAATTATATCGTTTTACTGAGTCACTAAAAGGTCAAAAATAAAAAAAATATTTAAAAAAATAAAAGAACCCGACTGCAGTGATAAATCAACTGAAAGGGCAAAAATAAGATAGTTTTATTTTCAAATGCTAATGTCGAATCAGAAGAGTTCATGCTGCTTTACTTGAGGGACCAAATGATATAACTTTATAAGCATTATTTGCTCAAACTGTTGCATTTATTATTTTATATAAAATGATGCAGTCGGGACCCATTAGAGGACTTTAAACAAATAGTAATGGGTCCCGACTGCAACATTTTATATAAAATAATAAATGCAACAGTTTGAGCAAATAATGCTTATAAAGTTATATTATTTGGTCCCTCAAGTAAAGCAGCATGAACTCTTCTGATTCGACATTAGCATTTGAAAATAAAATTATCTTATTTTTGCCCTTTCAGTTGATTTTTATATTTAATTTCCTAGTTTAGTTACTTAGAATAAAAGGGCCTCGCTGAAAATCAGCGCCTTTTGAATGATGTGTATCTATACACTCACATTCAGAGGCACAACGCTGAGCGTGGCACCTTTTGCCAGAGCCTGTCAATTCAAAATGTGTTTTTCTGAAAAGTGTTTGTTGCCTTACATGTATTTCGATGTACACATTAGTTTTAATTTCCTTTTATATCAGGCAATAAACCAAATTTGTCTTTGTCATATTCCTTCTTGCAATATGGATCGCTTCTTGAAGATCACCATCAGTCCCAGTAGTCGGTGCGTTGACTGTAGTGGAACTGATGAAGTGAGAGGGAAGATTGCTGGCCTTGCTTTTTGACTAATGTGTGTGGGTTGCTGCGAGAGCGAAGGAAGATTGACAATATTCAAACTCAAGTGGCTCCCCATCCGCCTCCGCAGGAATGCTCACATACTTTCTCTTCTATATTCGGTGTTGTTCAATCCCGCCACTCCCCAGTACCTCAAGATGCGCCTGGAGTTTTTAAGTGATTCCCACAGTCGGACCTTACGATCATCACAGAATATGACGCTGAAGATACCGAGTCACTCGACTAAATTCTTCAGCAGCTCTTTTACAATCACAGCTGTCCAACTGTGGAATGATCTTCCTCTTGCAATAAGACGCTCGCCATCTCTCTCTATTTTTAAAGGAAGCGTCAGAGACTACTACCTGAGTACAAAACTGGTACAATAAATATTACCTCTTTCAAATGTTGCGTATGTGTATTATATTCACCTATCTTCTTCTCCCGGATGATATTATTTGTATATATTATGTATGTTTATTTTATATTTTATTTATGTATTGTCTATAGATGTTTATTAAAATTTGCCTTCTTTTCCTAATTATGTCATTAGTTGCACCAACTACCCGTCTTTCAGTTCTTTTGTGTTTTCCATCAAGGGTTGTCTGGAAGAAATTACTTTTAGTAATAAGACCGCCAATTGTACCTTAATATGTATCTTCTTATTTTCTAAATTGTAATTCCTGGTGTGCAATAAAGTATATTCATTTCATTTCATTTCAATATTCTGTCAGGAATCACCACGAAAAGCGGATGATCGTGCTCTTCCACTGTAAAGGGGAATTTCCCGCCAGGCAGATCGTATGCCTGGGCCGGTCCGACTGTTGTTAGTCGGATGTCATATTTATGGTATGTCATTGAAACACTTTGATTGCACGATTTAGGAATGTTGGAGTTTGTAGGGCGCGCACAGAGTTGACATGTTCTCGCCACAGTGAATATCGTTACCCAAACTAACAACTAATCGCATGAATCCCGGCTGCATGAGTGGTCTTAAACGATCACGAAGGTTAAGCAACATAGGGCGCGTTCAGTTCATGGGTGTGTGACCGTCTATAATTACCGCTAGTGGCATTTTCCCGAGCGGTGCCGTGCTTCGCAAAGCACGCTAAGCCGTTGGTGCGGGCTGCCGTCGATAGATGGCAGTCGTTAAGCCAATTCAGAGGCCTTAGGGTGGCGTAAAAACTTCAGACAGTAAAACTAGCCACTAGTATTGCAAGCCTCTACTAATCCGTTCTTGGCCCCCGTGGTGGAGTATCGCCTATACCTTTTTCAGAAAAGAGGCCTGTGCTCCTTGGTAAGAGCATAATGGGTTGATTATAAGAGCATAATGGGTTGATTGATTATAATATATTGGAATTGAGGAAAGGAAAAGTAATTTCTCCGACACGTCATTTGAATGAAATTGAAAATGACATCTGTCATTTGAGTTTAATAGTAGGCAACGGTACCTCCTTATTCCACCGTATGAGTGACGTTATCACACAATTTTTGGTTTACATTTATTTTCTCTAAAATTAAGGAATAATAAAATTTTAAATACATTTTTTTCTAAGGTTAACACGAGCAGTAGACATAATTAAAACTGTTTTTATACGGATTTAGGCTCGTTTATCACATTTTTACAATTTTTCAACATTTCGGCACTTTTTTAGGTGCCGTGGTCCCGGATGACTGTCATCCGGGACCACGGATAATATCCGTATAAAAACAGTTTTAATTTAAATATTTTTTTTGTAATCAAAAAAGCAAAATTAAGAAACATTATTTTTAGTTTTGCGTTTTAAAATATAAAATGTTGTCAATTTTTGTTTTTTAATAAATGTCGCCCAGCTGCATTTTGTTGGGTGTGAGCGTCTCCTTCACATAACTTACTTTTTTATGGGCGTTGCAAGCAGGACAGTAGCCGCCCGATCTCGGTCGTCACTTCCTGACTTATGTGACCCAGCAGGGTATGTATCTCGCTACCTTGTAGTGCTTTGTTTGCATGGTTTTCCGATTGTATTTGGAGGTTCATGTAAGGTCTTTACGCTTACTTATTACTTAATATTAATCGTGGTCGTAGATGTTCACATGTTTGTGATGTCGTTGTTTCTGGTTTCCACGACACAGGATATCCCAGTGTGGGGCCAGAAGCAATGTATGTGCTTGGATGTAAATGTTATAATGTTATAATCTTTTTATTATGTAGCCAATCTCATAGTGAAGGGCATAGGCCTTCTCTCAGAGAGAGTATGGGCTTAAATACCATGCGTGCCCACCGCGGATTGGCAATTTCAAGCGCTATAATATTTGAACATTTCACACACTCAGATTTCCTGACGACATTCTCCTTGAAAGTTAGCTAATGTACCTTCACAAATATAAAATAAATAATAACTTTACTAGACATAAAATTAACTACTTAATTAAGACTTGTATGGTACCCACCTACACACAGGCAACTCAATCAATCTAATTTTATCAATAAACGTCAGTAGCACGGGTTATTTCTTCCTGGGGGACTAAAATGTCGCTTCAGTTTTTCAGTTAATTTAACGATACATATTCCACAACTCCGCGGTGATACAGAGCAGTTATTTATGCTATACATTCTATCTTACAACTATTATTTATATTGTATGTTTCTGAACATAATCCTATGTGATTTATTTTCAAACATAAAATTAAGAACCATAAAGTATTAACTGAACTCTGGAATCGATTTCTTACGTCAATTTAAGTGAGACCAAAATTAAGTAAATAATGCACTGCTACAGTGGGAAAGTTCAAGAACAACAAAAATAACATTTTCTTTCGAACATCATCTAAAAGTTGTCTAGAAGAGAAGAGAGAATTCTTGGCGATAAGACCGCCAATTGACATTACTTAAATTTGAGAAATCATGAATGTATTCTTTTTTTCTGGTTGTTCAATAAAGTGTTCTCCCTCTATCTAATCTATCAGGATATTTTATGCAACATATTATAAGTTTAAAAACCTATTTAGAGGCTAAAAATTTCACCCATGCCGGGATTCGAACCCACAACCTCTGGCTATCCGTATATTATAAGTGTTGCAATGAAAACTTGCGTGATAATAACATTATTTTTGGTAGCACAACTCGACTGGGCAAAGGGTAAACTGGTTAAAAGTGCATGAGACCCCCTTGCAAGAAGTGTGACTGTAGAATAAATAATAAAAATAAATTTAATTTCAATTAATAATCAGTATCTTTAAGTTCATATAAAGTAATTAGTTTATAAATTTAATTTTAACTTCAATTACTAATAATCAATATTGTTGACTTTATATAAAAAATAATTGGTTTGTCTATTTTGGAACGTAACTTCGTAATTAACTATTGTAATTTTTGCCGAGGGTAGTAAACTAACCGTTAATGATTTCTAAAAGACACCTGTCACCTCAGTCATCCGGGACCACGGCACCTGAAAAAGTGCCGAAACGTTGGAAACTTGTAAAAAATGTAATAAACGTGCATAAATCCTTACAAAAACAGTTTTAATTATGTCTACTGCTCGTGTGAACCTTAGAAAATACTATTTAAATTTAGTTCTCTTTTTGCTTAGCCCGGATGATAAGAGATCAAAAAAACTTTTTAATGATAAGTTGAGTGAAATTGATATTTTCGGCAGCAAAAATCTAAACTCATTAAAAATTCAGTTATTAGGTTGAACGTTGGCTAAATAATTTGTTGACTGTAATTCTATTATTCGCGTCCGTCCGTCGCGGAGGACGTGTCAAACCGGACACAGTCGAGCGAGTTCCAGCCTACCTGCCTTTCGTGAGAGGAGTGACTGACAAAATTGGGAGTATTTTGAAACGCGCCTCAATCAGAACCATCTACCAGCCGCCAAGAAAGATACACCAATTCATGCGAAGTGTCAAGCACAGGATTCCCTTACAAGAGGCAGGAGTATACAAGCTTGACTGTGAATGTGGTTCCTCGTACATTGGTCAAACGAAGCGTACCATAGCTGAGCGGGTGAAGGAACATATCGCTGATGTGAAACATAAGCGCTCTGCTAGATCTGCAGTCAGCGAGCATACACTTAGCGGTACCAACCACTTTATACATTTCGATAAAGTTAAAGTTCTAGCCCGAGAAGACCGTTTCTTCCCTAGAATGATACGTGAGGCAATAGAGATCCGCCGGCATCCAAATTTTAATAGAGATCGTGGTTGGAACATACCGGTAGCATGGGAACCAGTGCTTAAGTGCATGAGACCCCCTTGCTAGAAGTGTGACTGTAGAATAAATAATAAAAAATCAATTTAATTTCAATTAATAATCGGTATCTTTAAGTTCATATAAAGTAATTAGTTTATAAATTTAATTTTAACTTCAATTACTAATAATCAATATTGTTGACTTTATATAAAAAATAATTGGTTTGTCTATTTTGGAACGTAACTTCATAATTAACTTTTGTAATTTTTGCCGAGGGTAGTAAACTAACCGTTAATGATTTCTAAAAGACACCTGTCACCTCAGTCATCCGGGACCACGGCACCTGAAAAAGTGCCGAAACGTTGGAAAATTGTAAAAATGTAATAAACGAGCATAAATCCGTATAAAACAGTTTTAATTAATTCTATTATTGCTTTAATTTGGTTAGTCTTGCAGGTTTTTTTTTTTTCAATAAAAAAAACAGTTATTTTTTATAAATTTGGAAAACTATAGGTCTATTTCTTTATAAGACAATTGTTAATGTTTTTTGTAAGATTGTTTGTTTTCGTATGAATTCCACTTTATAAAAATTATGGTAGAGTCCTTATTTAAGTTTATAAAGTATATTGCTTACGATAACTGTAGTACAAAAAACATAAAAGTCAAAATTACTGTCGCAAATCTACGAGATCACTTATTATTTTTCCAGTCACGACTCTAGTAGGCATTTTAGCGCTGTCGGGGTAATTTCGCAGTAATTAATATTGTATCAGCGACATACGAGCCAGACGTATACGGTTTATTCCATCGATCGTCCCACTTCTTCCTCAATATAATTTTGTGGGCGTAATGGCAGTAGCTTCTAGATCTGCTGGCTGAGGCGAATGAAAAAAAATTTTTTATTCGAAACAATCATCCTCCACCAACCCGGACTTGGCCCCCGTGGTGGAGTATGGCCTAACCCCTTCTGCGATGCAGGAAGAGACCCGTGCCCCAGCAGTGGGGAAAAACAAGGGCTGATAACGAAACAATCAACCAATTTAGTTTGGCCGACAATGATCAGCTAAATGAATCAATCAAATAACTGCTTTCCTGATTGTACTCTCAATGCAGATGATGCATTTTTATTTCTAAATATGAGAGGGTTTTTTTGTATCCTATGTACCTACGTTTCACTGTATGTCCGTAGTCCTTCTCTCAGAGAGAGAGATCTTACCTCGCGTGCCTAACGCCAATTGGCAATTTCAAGCGATACGCTATTTGAGCACATCAGACGGCCAGGTTTTTTTACAATGTTTTCCTTCACTGTTAGTGAGTGGAAAATAACATAAAAAAATAGTATGCAAGTTAAAAAACAAAGTCATTGGTACATGCCGGGATTCGAATTCGATTGCAACCCTGTACATCCCCACTGCTGGGGCACGGGTTTCTGCCTGCATAGCAGAAAGGTTAGGCCATACTCCACCACGGGGGCCAAGTCCGGGTTGGTGGAGGTTTGTAAGACGGTGGCGGGCCTTACTGTCAGAAGTTATGAAGCCGCCCATAAGGCCTCTGAAATGGCTTAATGACTGCCATTTCATGGCAGCTGGCACCCATGGCTTAACGTGCCTTGCGGAGCACGGAAGCGCTCGAAACAATGCCACTAGCTGTTGTAACGGGACGGTCACCCATCCATCACTGACCGCGCCTGTTGTTGTTTAACTCAAGTGATTGATTCCAACCACTCGGTTCGACTAGGCCACGAGCGCTTCACTAGGCCACGAGAGCTTCGTATCATCGTATGATCGCTATTCTTATCTTTGGTTGCCTGGAAGAAATTGCTTTTAGTAATTAGACCGCCATTTGTACTACATCTTTATTCTTATTTCTCTTACTGCAATTATATATATATAAAGCTGCAATCCGGTATACAATAAAGAATATTCTATCTTTCTTATGAACAAAATATGCTGCAATCGGCAATCCTAACTTATACCAAGGCAGCATTCACCAGAAATCACTCAAACCCTCAATG
The DNA here is from genome assembly GCA_934045075.1 of Yponomeuta sedellus. Lineage (NCBI taxonomy): Eukaryota > Metazoa > Arthropoda > Insecta > Lepidoptera > Yponomeutidae > Yponomeuta > Yponomeuta sedellus. The sequence goes on along the minus strand of OW203726.1, from coordinate 737,969 downwards.
AATCCCCAAAATATATTTGTTCAGTTATAACCAGTTATAACCGGTGGCGATAATCCCATGTTTTACGGCGACAGCCGCTCGAACCGGAGTGCGGAGCGTTGGCAACTTCCAGAGGCTAATCCGCGGAGTTCAAAGTGGCTGTTTGTGCGACTTACACGCGAGCGAGTGGGGTGACTTTGGCATTAGCGCGTGCCGATGGTATCACGAAGCGAGTTGTATGCTAAAAATTTATTAGGCTGCATATAACTAAGCCCTAGATTGGTTAGAATGACTATTTATAGTGGTGTGCTGCTTCCAACATCTATGTGTGGTAGCGAGACTTGCGTGTGGCAAAATATTTAAAAAACTAGGATTAATGTAGTAATATAAGAAAGACACTAGGATTAATGTAGTAATATAAAACAGGTCATTAAAAAGTATTTTTATTATATTTTTTTTTCCGCAATTAACCGCAATTTATTCTTTCAACACTTCTTCTTTTTCTTCTGGCTATGTTAGTCCACTGCTGGACATAGCCCTCCCCTAATGAGCGCCATAGCGTAAGGTTGTGCCATCATTGGGGGGTAGTGCTCATAATCCTCACGCTGGGCATGCGGCTTGGGGATCGCAGTTTGGTGGAATTATACTGCAGGGGGCGCTGCTGCCCACCCCCCGATTTGTGTTTCTTAGTCGCATTTTGCGTCACCCGCGGGAAGAATTTGGGTTGGTGTTATTCTTAAGGCTGACACCACACAGCAAAACTTCAACACAATAAAGAAATATGTCAAATACACAATTATAAAGTTAACTTATCTAAGCAAATCCACAATCGTATCGTCATAACTATACTATACTATTATTACTACATAAAGAATAGCATTAACAAAATATAAAATGTCTATTAACTAGACCACCCTCTGCCATTTCTGACCCAAAGGTCCCCGTAATCTGTAATGTAACTTAATACGCAATAGTATGATTAGAGAACATTGTGGACTGAAAGAGAATGTAGTGACTAGGATTGAGACAGGAATCTTCCATTGGCCTTCATTCATCCTCTTCATATGTCCATGAAGAGGATGACTGAAGAAATATTGACGAAATAAATATATATATATATATATATAGTGAATGTGGGTGGAAGGGCTGGTAAGGAGCGACCCAGGCAGACATACTTTGAAACTTTAAATAAATTACTTCTACTAGGTCTAAATATTTTTCTGTGCTGTTCTATTCAATTGTTTTTTTTTTGTGTGTTTTCGTTAAGATTTGCGTTTTTTATGTTTTTTGTTACCGTTTGGTTTTGTTTTTGAAGTATTGTACCTTTAAATAAATTGTTTCTCTCTCTCTCTCTCTCTCTCTCTCACATAATTCCACCAAATAGGCAATGCATTAGCAAAGGGAACGATAAAAAATACCCGGATATGGCGAACGTGCATACAACGGCTAATGAACGTGGATGAAGAGAAGGTGATCTTTCAGGATCGAGGCAACTGGCAGTTTGGTTTTTTATAACTGAATGATTGTTTTTTTATAACTAAGTTCGTACCCTCTTTCTGAGAGAAATCGTGTGCCCTACAGTGGGACGTTTACAGGGTGGTCACACTGTGCGTACTGCACTCCAAAATAAGAGAATTTATCTCTAAAGTATTTCTAGGAGATATTTTCAGTTTAACATACCAAAGGCGTCAGCAACGGACACGTAAAAATCAGTGCTTCCATGGCACTGGCAAGCACTGGTAAAAGATAAGGTAGCTAGCTCGCAAAACCATCAATATCAACGCTTGTAAGTCACCATTGCTAGGGCTCTTCCTGCATCGCAGGAAGGTTAGGCCATTCTCCACCACGGGGGGCCAAGTCCGGGTTGGTGGAGGCTTTTGAGACCAAAAGGAAGGCATATTTCCTGCAGTAGGCATCAAATGACTGATTCTGGTAATGATGGTGACATCTATTTCTCCTTCGGCAAATTCCCCGATTTGAGGTTGCCTGGAAGAAATTGCTATCAGCAATAAGGCCGCCAATTGTATCTTATTTTCTGTATCTGCTGTTCTGTATCAATTTTCTGGTATGCAATAATAGTATATTTCATTACAATGTGCGGAAAGGCTGTCATTGCAAAGAGTTCCGACAAATGTCGACCCAAACCGAGGCGCAGCCGAAGGTGAGTGTTGACAGTCGGAACAAGTTGCAATGATGGTTCCGCATGTGTTTTGAACGAGTATCTTTAATACAGTTGCGAAAAAATTAGCAATTTAATAAAGAAAAAATATTTGGAAAATAGCGCCAACCGTTTTTTTTCTTCACCCATTCTAGTAGGCAAAGGGAACTATGCCCATACAGCCAAGTCTTCAGTAGAATTTTTTTATTGATATGAAATGAAAATGAAATTTTATGAGATGAAATGAAATAATTAAATCTGATATTGAAACAAATTAGTAGCTTCTTTTTAGAAATATAAGTATTTGTATGAATCATAAAAACTTCTATGATTTTTTTAGTAAAAACTTCATGGTTGGTTTTTCTTATTTAGACATTATTTTGACAGTTGGAAAAGAGAACGCGTTAGAGCGGGAAAAGAAAAAAAAAGCACGCATGTGTACCCTCATCCCGCACGCTATACGCTTTTTGAGCAACTGTATTAAAAAAAAAATATTCTTATCTTATCTTATGACACTGAGAATGAGTAAAAACCAGAGATACATTTGTTTGATTCGTCACGATGTTTTATTTTTGCACGATGAAAAATCCGCCTATTTCAGCATATATGATACTAGATTTATTTCTATAAACACTTTGTAAAAAGGGAGGTGCGTCTTTGAACTTCAATATCTTCTATACCGCTGATTTCCCTAGGCACAGTTCCTTTGGAAAATGTTTCATGACGCTATCGAGAATATGTAGGTTCCGGTAAATTAATACCTGGTATAGGTGGTTTATAATATGCTTTTGCTATGCAAAGCAATACCGAAGGGAAATCCTATGAGGCAACTCGCAAAAAACCAGCAGTATTTAATAAACACAGCTGGTTTCGTCACGGAATATTCTAAAGCATATAATGATAAAGGTTTCAGGTACTATAGCGTCAAAAGAGTAGCATTTCAACTAAATAATAAAGATACCTGACAGTAATCTAGAAGACTTAATTTTTATTAGTCGAGAAGTATTTTGGTACTGTTTTTTAGGGACAAATGAAGAAATAGAACAAGTGAGAGTGAGAAAATTAAAACAAGACGAATAGGTAAATCTACAATCCTCCATTACGTTGTTAACCCCTGTATGTCCCCATCGTTGGTGCCCGGGTATCTTTGAGCATCGCAGGAAGGTTAAGCCATACTACACCACGGGGGCCAAGTCCGGGTTGGCGGAGGATTGTAAGACAGTGGCGGGTCTTACTGTCATAAGTTATCAGGCCGCCCATAAGGCCTCTGCCATGGCTAAACGACTGCCATTACATGACAGCCGGCACCAACGGCTTAACGTGCTTTGCGAAGCACAGAAGCGCTTGAAAAAAGTCGGGGCTGTAAGTGATGCAATTTGCTTAAGCCAGATGTCGCTGCCTGTACGTAATACAGAGAATAGTGTTAAGAGGTTCGAAATTTCACTGATGCCGGTGAGTCGCCCATTGGCTCAATTGGTAGAGCGCTGGCACGGATAGCCAGAGGTTGCGGGTTCGAATCCCGGCATGGGTGGAAGTTTTAGCCTCTAAATAGGTTTTTAAAATTGTCTTGTCTAGTTTGAGGATGTAAACAAACTGCTCTTTTTTTAAAAACCAATGTAGAGGCTAAAAATTTAGCCTCTAAATAGGTTTACAGACAACTTAGTTAAAAAAACATGTAAACGAAAACTACGAGTGGTGGTAGCGAAGTTCAAATCTCGATGTAATCTTTTAACTTTGTTTTCTATGTAATGTACATTTATGATGTTATAATAGCTATGCCACTGGTTAACTGTGAAGGAAAACATCGTGAGAAAACCGGAGTGTCTGAAGTGCTCAAATCACATAACATTTTACATACATTGCTTCTGGCCCCACACTAGGATACCCAGTGTCGTGGGAACCAGAAACAACGACATCACAAACATGTAAACATCCAAGACCTGGGCTTGTTTTTTCGTCCCCAGCCGGGATTCGAACCCGGGACCTCTTGGATGGTAGGAAAACGCGCTACCGCTACGCCACAGAGATCGTCTCCAAATACCTCAGCGTACCAATTTACAGTGGGTTATTAAGCCTCTATTAAGGTTATTATCTCTCTTTCTCGGAGAAATGGCCTACAGTGAGCATAAAAAAACGAAAAATAACAGTAAAATTAATTAAACCCTCTTGGACTTTAAAAGGGCAATTCTTTGATCTATGCATAAGGGACTTATCTTCAAGCCCTGTGATATCAAAGCTTTGTTTTAGAACACTTCATTATTTTAAATTTAATTCCATTATCACCCGCATTGGAGTTATTAATGAAACAAGTATTGTATTTGTTCGTTAAAGTTACACAGTTAAGGCGCCCTCCGTACTGTTTGCATAGAGGGTCGACTGCTACTATAAAATGTAAAGAAAATATTATTATCGTACTCTAACATGGGTCCCATTATTTGTTTAATGGGAAAGAAAGTTAATGTTATTCTCATACTTGCAAAAATAAATAGTTATGACATGAACTGCCGGCAGATGCTGGATGCGGCAAACTAAACCAAAGACTCATTTGCAGTAAGGGCCGCCCGGCTATGGAATGATCTGCCGGTCTCAATAAGGAATGAAATGAAATGAAAAGGTTTTATTCAAAGTAGTACAGAAACTGCGGCTTAATGAACGTTACAATTCAAACTAGGTGTCCATTTCAAAATCTAGATCATATAGGAGAAAAAATGGACAAAAAAACTCCTAACTTAGTCTTTTCAAAAGTCCTTAATTACCATACTTTACATAATTATTATAAACATAGAACTCATACATTGTACTGGATTTAATTCCAGACCTCATTGTCATCTAAATAATCCTTTATGTTATAGTAGCCCTTTTGGCACAAAGTTTGCTTAACATATTTTTTGAACCGCGATTCAGGCCAGCTTAATATTCCTTCAGGGATTTTATTATAGAAGCGTATACAATGCCCCATGAAGGATGTAATAACCTTTGCCAGCCTAAATAGTGGGAACAAAAGTTTATGTTTATTTCTAGTATTTACATTGTGTTGGCTACCTAAAGTTTGAAAGTTACTGATATTTTTCCTAACGTACATAATGTTTTCATATATATACTGACTGGCAACTGTCAGGATGTTAGTTTCTTTAAAAAAATCTCTTAACGAATCTACTATCCAGCCTATAAATGAATCTGATCGCTCTCTTCTGCAAGACGAAGATGGTCTCAATGTCTGCTGCCCGTCCCCACAGTAGTATGCCATAGGACATAAGACTATGGAAGTAACTAAAATAAACAAGCCTAGCAGTTGCGACGTCAGTTAGTTCCCTAATTCTTTTGACTGCATATGCTGCTGAACTAAGCCTATTTGCTAATTTTTCTATATGAGGACCTTATTGAAGCGCTCTCCTTCCCTAGCCGTCTTTAAAAGCAGCGTTCGTAATCTTTATTTATTAGTATAGTCATTAAAATCTTGTTCTCTTGTGTATAGGGGTTATTACTTTCCTTGTCTTGTGTAGAACTTTATTATAAGATATATATGTATGTTTATAATAAATTATAAGTTTATATAAGTAACGGCATGTAAGTGTATTATTATTAAGTTTAAGTATGTATCAATATTCAGATTTGCACTGGCTACCCGTCTTTCTAATTTCCTCCAGCAACTTTCCATCTCAAGGTTGTCTGGAAGAAATTGCTTTTAGCAATAAGGCCGCCAATTGTACTGCTATGTTTATTTGCAATTGTTTTGTATTTGTTGTTTTCCAATGTACAATAAAGAATATTCTCATCTCATCTCATCTCATCTCATCTCATCTCATCTCATCTCATCTCATCTCATCTCATCTCATCTCATCTCATCTCATCTCATCTCATCTCATCTCATCTCATCTCATCTCATCTCATCTCATCTTATCTAAAGACAGGGCGCTATGGCGCTCATTAGGGGAGGGCTATGTCCAGCAGTGGACTACATATATACATATAGCCTGAAGAAGAAGAAGAGGTAGAAATGCGTAAGTTACCCACAATTCTGGCTACGCATAGTGTGGAAGTCGCCATCTAGGTACTAAATTGTAAACAGTTCATTAAGATATTTTTTTATGATTGTTGAACGTTTGTGATTTAACTGTATATTTTTTTACAAGGATTGAAACCCTTGTCAACAAATTATATTTGAAGCGCTCGTGGCCTAGTCGAACCGAGAGATTGGAATCAATCACTTGAGTTAAGCAACAGCAGGCTCGATCAAGCGCTGGATGGGTGAACGTAACGTGACTACCGGTAGTAGCATTTTTTCCAAGGGCTTCCGTGCTTTGCAAAGCACGCTAAGTAGTTGGTGCCGGTTGCCATGTAATGGCAGTCGTAAAGGTTTGACTTTTGGCAGTAAGGCCCGCCACTGGCTTTGAATCCTCCACCAACCCGGACTTGGTCCCCGTAAGGTGAATCCTTGCTGCGATGCAGGAAGATACTCGTGCCCCAGCAGTGTGGACATACAAGGGTTGATATCCATTCCAATCCCAATAAGCAAATTAAAAAAAAAAACTTTTGCCTATTGAATGTGGACAATTTATTGATTTTTAATAAGCAGTTAATCCGTTTTTTACCCAACCACTTATAATCAACATCAGGCTGTACTAGTCCACTGCTGGACATAGTCAGCAACATAGTAATGAGCGCCATAGCGCCCTGTCTTCAGCTTGCCACAACCAGCATCTGCCTGCAGTTTTTCGCAGATTGACTTATACAAGATGCTTATAAATGAGGAAAAGAACAATTATTTTACAAAATTTACGAAAGGCCCAGCAAATTAACCTTCTGTGCATTTTAATTGGTTGAATTGCGGCAAGTTTATCTTGAACAACAATAAGCTTTGTTTATGCTGAATGCGTTAATATTTAGCGAAAATTCTCCTAAATAAACTCTCTCAAATTTGAAGAGCCATTCACTAAATTGAAAATTGTAATCTTGGATTATCTACCCTAAAGATTATTTCAAAATAAAACTTAACAAAGCATTCTTTTGTATTCGTATTTGTATTTCGACTGAAATATAAATTACTCCTTACTTAAAGAGCGCAGCGCTAGGCAATACTCATAAACATTGATTGGTGCCTGCTTCGTTGGTCTAGCAGTACTACCATGTCTTACTACCATGCCAGAGGTCGTGGGTTCGATTCCCACTGGATACCATAGTACTGTTGTACAAAGTGCCTCGTGCAGATATTTACTTAGCGAAACACCTTGCCGAGTAGCAATAAAGTATTTTTAATAATGAAAAAATGTTCTTGAAGTATGTTCTGCTAGGATAGATAATTTTAGTGGCAATCATCCTAACATATGACATGAAACCTCTAGAAATTCAGGTTTTGTCACGATGTTAAATTATAGACACGATGAACAAAATTAATTTCATGCAGGCGACAAAAAGCTACGAGCGCCGTAGCCCTTGCCAACATGGCCCGTAGCAGTCGCTACGACGTAGCAGCGGCTACGCCGTAGCTACGGCGTAGCTCGTAAACCGTCTAGCAGTGACGTTAAAAATATATGAGTTACCTCTTTCATTATATTTATCGAGTTACTGGTATAAGCTTTTTCTTACTTAAGGATTGGTATTTAAGTTTCGATAAATTTTAGCATAAGAATAACATTGGTAATCCGCTTTAAGAAGATAAACATAAAGATAGCTGTCACAAAAAGCGTGACAAATGAACTCTATGAATTAAACTTATTCTTTTGAAGTATTTTTTATAAATACTTTATTATCGACTGTAATAGTACGTTTGATATGTTTTGTCACGATACATTTTTCCGTTTATTTGCAAGATTATATTTATCTCTGATGTAAAATGTATTATGAGAAAATAAATTTAATAAATGTTAGTGTTTTTGCAATTAGGCAGAGTTTGTATTTATACATTAACTTTGCAGTATCAAAATAATAGTAATTATACTATTTTTATTTTTTGTGCACTAACCCGTGCTAAGGAACAAATTTAAAAACCTATTTAGAGGCTAAAATTTTTTTTTTCACCCCTGCCGGGATTCGAACCCGCAACCTCTGGCACGGATAGCCAGAGGTTGCGGGTTCAAATCCCGGCATGGGTGAAATTTTTAGCCTCTAAATAGGTTTTTAAAATATTAGTACTTACCTGATAATAGTTATAAATAATAAATAAATATTCATGGACATATTACACAGATCTCGTTAGCCCTATACTAAGTACAACTAAATGACTTGTGTTACAAGTGCTAACGACGGTGCGACGATAGATTAAATACAATAAACACATAGATAAGATCCAAGACCCGAGACAGACTTGAGCAGTTCATTTCCTAGTTTGACCCGGTTGGGGATCAAACCCGAAACCTTCGGTATTAGAGTCAGCGTGCCGGCGAGGCCGTCGAGTTTAGAGTAGATAAAATAAATCGTTTTTGATGATATACATTTTTGATAAATATTTTTTAAAGTATTTTTTTGCAGATTCAGTATTAAAATACTTTTATAAGTCTTTTTTATGTAACTATCTAGAAGAATATCGCATTAAAGAGCAAAGGCACATACCTATTTAAAATTTTTTATTTAGTTCCCGCGAGACAATCAGTACCTAGTGCGGGATCTAATGTCAAGCACCGGTCAACGTAAATTTTAAGCCCTGAAAATAATCATACTTCCTATTCACAGCTGTACAACATAGATAGATAGATAGGCAGATAGATTGTTTGCGCAGTCATTGCAAATGTTTTTACCTTACTGTTAATAACTACTCGCGCATAAATACTCTGGCCAAACCAAAAATAAAGGTCCTGACACATAAATGGCGGCTTTTAACCGCTTTTATTCTTACCGAAGCCTCCTCGGTGGTGCAGCAGTATTAGATGCAAGTTGAACGACCCCGCGCATGCGCCGATCATCTCTCTCCGGCTTACCAACGGTAGTGTCTTAGCGAAACTCGCCCGGATCCTGCCAAGGGGATTTGAGCCTTATTCAGTTGAGGGTAGGAGAGATAGGAGGCTGCTGGGCGGATGATGTAGGGAGTCACGCCAGTGTATCGCCTGCGGCCGCGGTCGACGCGCGTGGAATCGTTCTCCGGAGGCTTTTTTTCCGTCGCGAAAAGTTTCCCAAACTTTTTGGTCGGTGTTCGGCCCTAAGGGACTGGAAGTCGGTGCATTCTTGTATCGAAAAAGTACCGTTGGGGCTTGAAGAAGTGTTGACGGTTGGATTTGAGTAGTTCGGTGTTCTGTGAGGTTTTTTGTTGTGAAGTGGATTGTTTTGTTGGGAAGTTGAAAGGGTAAGATTTTAATAATATTTTTTTTATTGATATTAACAGATGAAGTAATATAATGTTATTTACGTAGAAATTAAAAAAAAATAACATTTATGGGTTATTTTAGAGCGACAATAAATTGTTATTATGGTATGGTATGGTTTATTACTATTTGCTCTTTGGTTTCTGATTTTAAAATAAAACGTAAAAAAATATATCCACTAGCCCAAATTTTTAACGTGTATAATTAATATCGTGATTCATTTAATAGAATTTTTTATAGACAACCTTGATAATTTAGCCGGTGCTTACATTTTACTGCGTTATTTATTTTCATTCAATAAATTGTTGTGGGTACCAGGTTTCTGATATAATGAGAATATCATTATTAAAATAATATATGTGCAGTACATACATACATAAAGACACTCGGGTATGTCAAAGGGGTATGCAGAAGCTAGGGTCAGTCATTTGCCACGATCTTGATAAGTCCCAGTCTCAGTAACCTTAGTAAGAACTAATTTGAACACTTCTTTTAAAAATGTAAAGAGATATTTTACCAAAACTTCAGACTGCGGTACAGGTATGTGCAATGAGTGAGCATACGATTAATTACGACGTGTCTCCACTTCTGAAAGGCGATTGTGCAGCGCTCGGATATATGAACAGTTCATGCAGTCAGATTTCATAACGGCGTTGTTCTATGCATTAAGCAAATAACACTGCTACGAAATCACAATGTAAATTCCTCTATATTTATTTTATTTTATTTATAGCATTACACAACAGATAAGTAACATAACATGTAAAAATATCAAGACGAAAGCTTATAATCTAGTAACATATCCTTTAACGTGTGATGACAGCATGTTAGAATATGGACGAGCGCCAAAACACATCAAGCCACATACAACCAAATGCGACCACTCAGCGCAAAGTATCGCAGACACCTTACTCCGAACGGTCGCAGCCGATGATAATTATGGCTCGATCTGCTTCTACAGATGGATCCATAAAAGCTCTCCTTACTTAAATAAGTAGGTATTTAATTAAATAATTAAAAAAAAACTAAGAAAAGTTTAAACAACAATTAACAATCTAACTTACAAAATTTTTAGCTTAACTAATTAGGGTTCCGTACCTCAAAAGGAAAAAACGGAACCCTTATAGGATCACTTTGTTGTCCGTCTGTCCGTCCGTCCGTCTGTCAAGACCCTTTTTCTCAGGAACGCGTAGAGGTATGAAGCTGAAATTTATATCAATTACTTAGGTTTACTGTCCCTTGAAGCTGTGAAAAAATCAAACTTCTAAGCCAACGCAATCAAAAGATACAGCCGTTTATGCCGCAAATTTTCGACACTTGCAAGGGAATCAAAACCTACAGGGTGCTTCCCGTAAACTCAGAATCTTGAAATTTGGTACGAAGCAACGTCTTATAGCATAGATAAAGGAAAAATTACGAAAACTATACATTTTTAGTTACATCTCATAATATATATTTTTTTTAATAATTTTAAATTTACTACCCATTTCCTCATAAACGCGTAGAGGTATTAAATTGAAATTCATACCAAATACTCAGGTCTATAATATAGGTTTGTACGGAACCCTCGGTGCGCGAGTCTGACTCGCACTTGGCCGGTTTTTTGTTATTTAAAACGACTGAGGTTCACAAAAATATCAAGGGCATCGAAATTTTTATTTGACATTTCGTTGAATGACCGACATACGAGTATCACCAAGTCACCTGCCAGATTTTTATTGTAAGCTTTTTCTATCATGTATAATAAAAATTTCTTATCTAATAATAATTCCAATCGGATCTAATGGGATATTTCGGAACGCGACTTTTAGTGAAATTCTTGATTCTGAAAATAAAGAACCCTGTTAGTAGTTTTCTTCTTCTTCAGGCTATATTAGTCCACTGCTGGACAAAGCCCTTCCCTAATGAGCGCAAGGTTGTACCATCATCATCATTGTTAGTAGAAGAAGGTGCTTTATTATGTTTTCCGGATAAAATCGTGACTGAATCATTGAGTGCGTCGTTGATTCGACTGTCGACTTTTTTTAAATTTTCGATAAATTTTTACTTTATGTACTGGTTCTTGAATCAGTAGTTTTATTAAAAAATATTAATATTTTTCTCATTGATGCTTTAGAAAACTAAAAAAACAGAACGTAAAATAAGAAATTGTCGATTGGCGTTGAAAAAAATATGACTTTTTTTCGTTAGTTGTGAAATGTAAGATAATGGAGAACAATATTATTGTAAATATAGTAAACATGCAAATATTTCTTTAGTAAATAAATATATTTATCTTTAATTAACGTATAGGTTCAAGTTTAGTTGAGTTTAAATTTTTGCGTCATATATCTAGTAAGATAATAGATATACTCGTATATTGAAAAGTGGAATAAAGTTTTCTTTATTTTCGTATAATAACACCTAATTAAACATGATTTCATAATAGATATTGGCATATAACTTGAACAAAAATCTGCGCTTGAGTCAGTGACGGTCACATTACGAACATTTTTTGTTTACCGTTGATGAAGCCCGAAAAATTCGTTTAAGTTATTTGCCGGCGTTGTATAAATACAGCGTACATTTCTTGCGTGGACGTATTGTGCGGGGGCCGGTGACAGCGGCAATTGTCCGCGGCCGCGCTGTCAACCACACTCAAACAAATTATTAATCTATTGTTACTGCTTTCACTACTTTGTCACCATATTAAGGACCTGTAGCAACGAACGTGACTTGATTAAAACCAAATTGCTGGGGCGTCTGCTTTTACAAAATACTAGCTGTGCCCCCGACTACGTTCGCGTGTTAAGCGGTATTAGTCTATAGCCTGTGTGCCGGTAGATTTTTTTTATGTAAGTATGTTAGTAAATGTATACTGCTTTAACAGAGTCCACATATTTTTATCTTTTTATAAAAACTTCTGATAGATTAGGCTGTTTGATTTAGGTTGGCAAAGGTTAATACATCCTTTATGGGGCTTTGTATACGCTTTTATAATAAAATCCCTGAAGATACATTAAGCTTGCCTGAAACGCCGTTCAAAAAATGTGTAAAGTACACTTTGTGCCAAAAGGGTTACTATAGCGTAAAGGATTATTTAGATGTCAATAATGTCTGGAATTAAAGCCAGTACAATGCATGAGTTAATCTATGGTTTAAAATAATTATGTAAACTTTGTTAATTAAGGACCTTGAAAAGACTAAGGGCGAGATAAATAGTCGTTGCTTAGCCCAAGTCCGTACTCAAGCTTCCCTAAGTATTACTTCAGGCTAACTTAGATAAGTATCAAAGTAGACGTTTGCTTAGTTAAGCATGTTCTTAGGCTAATGCTAAGAATTAGTCCGGGTTTTGCGACTTAGAGAGTGCCAAATTACTGTCTATGATAGACAAATCGATTCTTAAGCAAGTGCTTTCGCTAAGACTCGTTCTTAGAAGCGACTATTTATCTCGCCCTAAGTTTGGAGTTTTTATGTCCATTTTTTCAAAAACCTATTTAGAGGCTAAAAATTTCACCCATGCCGGGATTCGAACCCGCAACCTCTGGCTATCCGTGCCAACGCTCTACTGGCATGGATAGCCAGAGGTTGCGGGTTGGAATCCCAGCATGGGTGAAATTTTTAGCCTCTAAATAGGTTTTTAAATTTGTTCCTTAGCACGGGTTAGTGCATTAAAAATAAAAATAGGTATCAATTTTATCTACAAAATGATCTATATTTTGAAATGGACACCTAGTTTGAATTGTAACTTTCACTTAGCCGCAACTTCAGCGTTACTTTAAATAAAACCTTTTAATTTCAATAAACATGATTGTTTATTCTTTGATTTTTATATTAAAAGTTTTGAAAGGCACTTTTGGCCGGAAAACGTAATCTAAGATAAGACCTCTTCCTACAAATATTTATGTTAATGAAGCAGTCTAAAAATCAAATTAAATCAAAATTAGTTTATCGTCTATGTTCTAAACACTAGTGAAATGATTTTTTTTATCAGATATGTAGTCTCGGAGACTACCTTTTATATATAGTTAGATTATTCTATGTGTACAAGTCGCGAAAGTTTAAAATATTTTACCTTATACACATAATAAACTAATTATATACGTATTTTTAAAGGTAACGCTTTAGAAAATATTTTATTTTATTAATAATAATAAAGTCTACACAACACAATCACTTAAATTGATCCCAAACTAAGATACTTTGTACTATGGTAACCAGGCTAGGACGCCACAAAACGCGAAAATGCACCCAGACTGTGATATGTTGACATTTCAGTCACTATCTTTCTTTGAGCTGATAAAGTTTATTGGTCACCAAATGTCTATCACTACACGAGAATTCGAGCACTTATGCGAATGTGTGTGCAGATGGATGGATAATTAGTAGCGGCGCGAGCGACGGCACCGGAATGAATGAGTGGTGAATGAATAACCACAGATTCATGATTAAGTCGCGCGATCGATTCTCGCGCGAACAGGTTTCATACATACATAACCTCACGCCTGTATCCCAGAGGGGTAGGCAGAGACCAGGGACTGCCACTTGCCACGATCCTGACAGATCACCTTCGCTTCATCAACGTTCATAAGTCGTTGCATGCACGAACGCCGGTTCCGGGTTCTTTTTACTAGGGTTTCTTCTTTACAAATGTACGTAACTTAGAAAATAGAATACTATTTTCGTAACTTAGAAAAAAGAAAGAAAGTAAATGAGAGATGCCGAGACTTAACTCGTGAAATACCAATTGAGAATCTGGCCTACTACTGCTCCGCTTCTGTATACGAATGTGTTCGATACGATTTTAACCCTGTATGTCCCCACTGCTGGGGCACGGGTCTCTTCCTGCATTGCAGGAATGTTAGACCATACTCCACCACGTGGGCCAAGTCCGGGTATGTTTGTAAGATAGTGGCGGGCCTTAATGTCGTAAGCTATCAAGCCACCCCTAACGCCTCTGACATAGCTTAACGACTGCCATTATATGACAGCCGGCACTCACGGCTTAACGTGCCTTGCGAAGTACGGAAAAGCTCGGAAAGATGCCACTAGCGGTCGTAACTGCACCTGACCGTGCCTGTGTTTGCTTAACTCGAGTGATTGATTCCAATCACTCGGTTCGACTAGGCCTCGAGCGCTATGTGTGTTTTGCGTAAATAAAAATATTGTTATATATCTATCAATCAATCTACAGCTATTATCGTCCCAAAATGTTATTAGCGCTGATGGAACAATCTTCCAGAGACAAGAGACAATAGCCTCGGAAGGTGCTGTATATGTCAGCGGCAGGCGCGGTCGGGTGCGAACAATAGTTTGCAATAACGCGCCGTCGTCCATAAACCGGGCCCAAGGCTTTAAGGAAGGTCCGCATTTTGCGTTGAACGATGTATTACAACATTCTGATTTCAGGTTTATTTTGTATTTGTTTAATTTATTATAAGCTAGAAATTATCTGTCTATAATCAGCCCACACCAACCCACTGTTGGGCATAGGCCTCCTTTTTACTGCGCCATTCCTCACGGTCCTGTGCTAATCTGATCCATCTCTGACCTGCAACCCTCACGATGTCGTCTGGCCATCGTGTCGGTGGTCTGCTTACCAACCTCCTTCCCTCCCTTGGCCACCACTCCAAATCCACCACAGATCAAACTTAAGACAATCAAGCTTAAGGTAACTTAACTAATTTAAGTGAAACACACCATGTATTAATTGGTAAGTTATTTTAATAGATAATTTTACGAGCTTAACGTTTCGTAATTTAACTTTTCTTTAAATACTCAAACAAAATCAATGTTTTTGAACTAAAACTTTCGTAAGCACAATACATGGTAGACTTTTAGTCCGTAAGTAGATCCTGTAAGTAGATCCGGACTAAAAGTCTACAAAATCAATGTTACTGATGCAGAAGTTATAAAAAAAATACGAATAAAAATAAATATAATTAGAAGTGAATGCAAATATCGATATGTATGGAGAACTGAAATTAGGGATCGTGGCTCAAAAAAAATATGTTTAATGTGACTGTTCTTTGTGTGTGTCTACCGTAAACAAAGCGGGACGAAGGCTTCAAGGAAGGTTCACGATCATTACTTTGGGCTTCAATAGAGGTATCTATGAAGTATTATATTAATAATAGTATTGTATGTGAGTAATATCGATTATTAGTATCTATGTAGATTACAGTAAATATGTATTTGAGTATCATTTTATATTTTTCTTACTACTTTATATACGTCTGTGTATTAAAAGTATATTTCTATTATTTAGTTTATCTAGCTTATGTAATAAATCACTCCTAAATTATATTGTTTACTGGCACTACCCCTTCCTTTGTCCGCATTATCGTGGTTAGCTGGAAGAAAATACTATCTAGCAATAAGCTTGCCTTTGTACAATTTTTTTTCAGTGCAATAAAGAATTTTCATTTATTCATTAATTCATTCATTCATTCGTTTGTTCGTTCGTTCGTTCGTTCGTTCGTTCGTTCGTTCGTTCGTTCGTTCGTTCGTTCGTTCGTTCGTTCGTTCGTTCGTTCGTTCGTTTGTTCGTTCGTTAATTCATTCGCATTTTGCGTTGAGCGTTGTGTTGCAACATTCAGGGTTTGTTCACAGTGTTTCCCTTCACGGATGATGGGGTTAGTTATGACAGCTGCTCAAATGTAGGAGAAGGAAACTTTTGAAAGGTATTTTTATGTTAGTAGCGATTTTTTAATAGAATGATAAGAGCCGTTTAGTAAGTATATAAATAATATATATTTATATATTTATATGAAGTAACTGTACTCGCACTGCTCATACATATTATGTATGAGCATTGCAAGGCACATACAAGGGTTGATACCGCATCTGTGGTATAGGTATTACGAAACAGTCGTGGCAGCGCCCCAGTCAGGAAAAAAGCATTAAAGTGTAATTGCAAAAATTAATCAAATCAACAAGCACTCGAGAGTCTTTCAGAAATCTTAAAACAACGGGCAACGGTCTCGAGTTTGAAACTGCGGAAGCAAGCAGCGGCGCACAAAAGGAGTAACTTCTTTTATAATTCTATCAGTCGCGAGCCGGCTGAGTTAATTAAAAATAAACTCTACTCACTTACTGCACAAAGGCGCCATTCACCGCCGCAGAAAGTGCGATGGATACGAAACAAGGCAAGGCGAAACAGTTCCATGCCAAATTAAACCTACGTTCAGAAATCAATTATATTTTAAAAACCTATTTAGAGGCTAAAAATTTCACCCGTGCCGGGATATGAACCCGCGACCTCTGGCTATCCAGCCAGCCAGCGCCCTTTCCAACTGAGATAACGGGCGACTCACCGGCATCAGTGAAATTTCGAACCTCTTAACAATATTCCCTGTATTACGTACAGGCAGCGACATCTGGCTGAAGTAATTTGCATCACTTGCAGCCTCGGGTATCTACATTGCAGTTAGGTTTTTATATCGGAATGATATCGCTGTACACACATGATTATACAATTTTTATTGAAGTCTCTAAATAGGTTTTTTTAAATTATCAGTGCATCAAGACATCATCGATTTTATTATACAATCAGAAATGAAAATACCTAAAAGGTTGGGAATAATAAAAAGGAAATTAATTCTCATTTCTACTAGAAGATACTCTGGGAACCAATTCTCACTTCATTAGCAAATAAGTCGTATACGACTTATACGGCTTATGACATGGAAATCTACCTGAAAAGTCGAGCGACAGACAAAATTATATATTCGGATTGATTTCGAATGAGAAAATAAATGTTTAACGACAGTGTCGAGTTTTCTTATGTTATTTCTATGCGACAAATATCTAAACCTTCGAATATTTTGCGTCTACGCTTTCAATTCGCATGGGCGAGAATCTGCCTCCTGGAAATTTTGTTTTGAAATCAATGAAACCTATATTGGAAAATGAACAAATTTCAGATCTTACCACTTAAGTCCTAACCACGTAAGAGCGAATCACGGAAGGGCGACATCAACGCATCGCGAATAACTATAGTCCGACGCCACTGAAGTTCGAATATTCGAAATGCGACTCAAGGTCGAATCACGGAAGTGCGACAGAATGGAAGTGCGACAGAATGGAAGTGCGACAGAATTAAAGTGCGACAGAATGAAAGTGCGACAAAATGAAAGTCGAGTGGGAATGAGAATGGGAGTGGGAGAGTGAAATAACAATATATGTAGATATTTACTCCTTGTATTAAAAAAGTAATTTAATGGTAGGTACCTGTTTTGGTTATTGGGATTCCGTGGCTGTGGAGTGGACTGTATTGTGACGAAATATGTGTTGCGATCGTCCTGAACGTTCAAAAGTGGGACGCAGGATTAGGCAGAAAGACTTACCAGACCCGTGGTGCGAGGAGGGCCAGAGGCTAGCGTACCTCTAGTAGGGGCCGCTTCCAGATCTCCGACGAATCACCTTTCACGACCGCCCACCGTCAATAGCTAGATCTGACCTGACGACGACTGGAACCTGGATCGCCTTTCAGCCTCCTTAGGATTTGCTTTCTATGCTGAGACTAGGTACCTACTTGAATAGAGGAGCACGAAAACGATAACGTGAAGTATCGACGTAATGGCGACTTCTACGTGGTGGCCGAAAAGTATATGTGTACCGCAACGACAGTGTTATGCCAACAACTAGTTCAACGAACTTTCTTTCAGTTATTTGTTTGAATTGGGGGTCCGAAAATGTATGTAGTAGTGGGGGAAGCAGCATGGTGTGAACACACGAAAAAATGCAAAAGGCGTGTTCACACCACACTGGAATTTCCGTACAGTGTGAACATTACTGGAAATTGATGGTAAATGCGAACATTCCGCCCACCTAAATGCGACAGTATTTACAAGAAATATACATAGGGAAATACAAATACATAAACTATTTAATAAAACGAAAATCAACTTAACTATAGCTGTAGAGGCAAGGGACACAGCTTGACCACTGGCCGCTGATAATGTCCAGTAGCTGTCCTGACTGTCACCACGCGACAGATACCATCCGCACCTGGATGCAGAGTCTCAATGCGACCCATTCTCCATTTCAGTGGACCAGTTTGTTCATCCACAATGAGGACCAAAGTGCCTTCACACAGGTTTGGATGCTCCTTATTCCGTTTGGTCCTCTGCTGTAGTGTGAATATATTCAGCTTGCCAGCGTTTCCAGAAGTCATTTCCAGCGGTGCAACGGACTAACGATTTGGTCCGAAAAATTTTCCTCCGGCAAAGCCGAAAGGGGCTCCAGCGAAAGGGAAATGACCAGGTGTCAATGCTGCAAGATCTCCTGCATCCGAGCTTAGAGGCGTAAGAGGCCGGGAGTTCAGCATCGCCTCGATCTGCACAAGGACTGTCAGGAACTCTTCATATGTAAGGCGCTGTGACCCTATAACTCGCGAGAGGTGCGTCTTAACCGATTTAATGCCGGCTTCTGCTAAACCGTTGAAGTGAGGACTGCCTGGAGGGCTAAACGAGAAGTGTATCTCCTCTTGTTCGGACGCATTCTTCATGAGCGAAGCGAGATAATTACTGGCCCCAACGAAATTACGGCCTTGGTCCGATATCAATCGACTGCAATGCCCACGACGAGCGATAAATCGTTTTAAGGCTGCCAGGAATGCCTCCGTAGATAGCTCTGAAGCTAATTCTACGTGGATTGCCTTGGTGCTCGCACAAACAAAAACGCATATGTAGGCCTTGTATGTGCGCACACCGCGGCCTCGACCGAGAGCGATGTCGAATGGGCCGCCGAAGTCGATAGCGGCACAGCCGAAAGGTTTTAGTGAACCTATACGGCAAGGGGGCAGGTTGCCCATTAAGGGGGCCGGCGCCGGTCGCGGATTGACACGAAAACATTTTACGCAGCTCGACATTACCGCGCGGATTGCACGCTTTGGTGACAAGATCCAGTATGTTTGGGCCAGAATGTTTTGCAAAGTTTGCACGCCCGGATGCATGTACCGCTGATGGTACGCTTCGATCAGATTTTTAGAAATGAAACTGCCACTGCTGTTGTATTATTTAGTATCACGCATCACCAATAGATGGCATTAGATAGAAGGATTTATAAATTAGTGAATGTTATTCTAATTGCATAGTAGCAAAGAGAATATAACAACAATAGTAGGTATCAACTTTATTAAGTAGACATAAATTATTTCCATAGAAGTTTTCGAACTTCAGTGGCGTCGAACTATAGTTATTCGCGATGCGGTGATGTCGCTCTTCCGTGATTCGCTCTTACGTGGTTAGGACTTAAGTGGTAGGATCCAAATTTCAATGTTGCTACTGGCATAAGATTTTAGGGATTTTATTATACGACCAGGAAAAAATCATATGAGAGGCTCGGTATACCAAAAAGAAATTGATTAACATTTTTACAACAAGATTAATTCAAGATAAATTCTTAAAAGCAATGAAACCTAGCTTGATAAACCAACATATTTCAATGCTATTACTTTGAAATTGAAATTTGTCTTTGTAAAACTTTAAAAACCAACAGAAATTTAGTACTTTAATTTTAATAACCTATTTAGAGGCTAAAAATTTCTTAAAAATATAAAAATTAAAAATTCTTAAAAATTTCACTGATGCCGTGAGTCGCCCATTGGCTCAATTGGTAGAGCGCTGGCACGGATAACCAGAGGTTGCGGGTTCGAATCCCGGCATGGGTGAAATTTTTAGCCTCTAAATAGGTTTTTAAATTTGTTCCTTAGCACGGGTTAGTGCATTAAAAATAAAAATAGTATAATCATGTGGGTACAGTGATATCGTTCTCCATGCAACTCCATGAATGATTGTCAAATGTATCTTAGTGTTAAGCTTCAGATTCGAATAGTAGCTTCTAAGTATGTAACTTACACTTTACACAATCTCATCACCAATTACTTAACTCACTGCTTACATTTAATTTATTTATTCAAGTCACTATACAGTCCATTGCTTTATACAGCTATACCATCCCTGGTTTGTGAACTGGGGAATCAAGGGTGAATTCCCGGTGGGGGGTTTATGTACAATATCTAAATAACTTATTTGGGTTCGAGACTAAACGCTCTGCATTTCCCGCGCCAATTTGGCGCGCTTCTGAATGAACGACATAGATTCGTTCACTCCACTCACTCACTCACTCTTTTTACTTTCGCAATGCGGGGTGCACGTTAAAAACTTCTCTGTTGAATCTACTTTTCCAACTGCCGGCCGGCGTGTGCTAGAGACTGAAATAACCCTGTGAACTCTTGTGTGGAGTGTGTCCCGGGACCTGGAGACCAGCTTCATCATCGTCTGTGAGTAGAGCACCTTTTCTCTTACCCAAATTCTTTCTGTAGTTCCGTATCAAACATTTTGGTGGGTACAGTGATATCGTTCCGATGTTAAACCTAACTGCAAAGTAGGTAGTCGGGGCTGTAAGTGATGCAATTTGCTTAAGTCAGATGTCGCTGCCTGTACGTAATACAGAGAATAGTGTAAAGAGGTTCGAAATTTCACTGATGCCGTGAGTCGCCCATTGGCTCAATTGGTAGAGCGCTGGCACGGATAGCCAGAGGTTGCGGGTTCGAATCCCGGCATGGGTGAAATTTTTAGCCTCTAAATAGGTTTTTAAATTTGTTCCTTAGCACGGGTTAGTGCATTAAAAATAAAAATAGTATACTTTAACTTTGTGAAAATTTATGAAATTTTCAGCCGAAAACAAACATACCAATCAACCATGGCTAGGTATTTCGTCTCTACTTCATGAAACTCATGAAATTGGCTTCTTTGACGCTGTGAAATTTTTTGGAGGACCATTTTGGATTGATAAAAGTTTACGAAACCGACAAAATAGGTTCCGATTTTGTGTATCCCTGTTAAATACATTCCTAGCTTTCCCCGTAGGAGGAGAGAATTACTGTGGAGAGCGAGACATACTGATAAAGCCTATACCTTCCTCAGGAAGAGACCCGTGCCCGTCGGTGGGACCTAATGGGTGATAATGATGATCCCTGATAAAACGAGACTAGTTTATGGATAAATGTTGTTTTTAGGAATGTTGTTTTTTACTTAAGGTTAACTCCCCCTTCTTCACTGTGGGCTAGACTGACTAAGCGGTCAGGATGACATGGGTGCTGGCACAATCCCCACCAACTAAAACCAATGTCTCAGGCACTGCAGCATCCGAGTTATCCCTTCACCAATCTAGTGTGAGTTAAGGTGCCACTGGACGCTGTATAAAAGTTTTATCCCTGATACCACCCAATAATTTCGGACTCAGTTTTCAGCAGTTTATTTAAAACAATAAGTAGGTACTGATAGAATCACTTAGTGAAGAAATCTATGATTATACTATTTTTATTTTAAAATCTATGATTGTTCATTTCCTAAGCTAGACCAAAAATCTGGATCTTATAATAAGACAATAGTCCATCTATATATGATAGTAATATTATGAAAATGCATTTTTTAATGTACCTACCTATAGTTATATAATTATTAAACGTCAGGAAATAAGGTAATTACGTTTTACCTAATAAAAAATCGCTAGTAGACCCGTTTAATTAACCAATAACTGTTGTCAAATTGTGTATTTAACTGAATATCATACTGTATTTACACTTTGACATTAATTAATAATTATATAAACTCTGATGAATTTCACTGATGCCTTTGAGTCGCCCATTAGCTCAGTTGGTAAGAGCGCTGGCACGGATAGCCAGAGGTCGCGGGTTCGAATCCCGGCATGGGTGGAATTTTTAGCCTCTAAATATATTTTCAAATACGGAATTCTAAAAACTTCAAATTAACCGCTTGCCACCCCGTTTGTAAAACCTTTCAATAAAACGCTTCAAAAAGGCGCCACATCCCTAAACAAAGTCAGAGGTCAAGAGTTTCAATGAACTAAACTTCGCAGACCCCGCGGGGCTTCCAAGGATTCGCGTAGATTAACGAGGCCAGAAAATACGGTTCTTACGGAGGGAAAAATAAAAAATAAATAAAGAATCGACCATTAGGTACGAAGTTCGCTGGGTCAGCTAGTCTATAATATAAAAATGAATCGCTGAATGTGTTGGTAAGTGCAAATCTCGAGAGCAGCTGAACCGATTTTGCTAGTTCTTTTTTTTAATACTCCTTGAAGAACTAGGATGGTTCTTTTGCGGAGAAAAAATAAAAAAAAATAAAGGATCGATGGTAGGCGGTAAGAAGTTCACTGGGTAAGCTACCTACCCAGCCGGGATTCGAACCCGGGTTAGTGCATTAAAAAGAATATAAATGTTCTTAACCAAGCCGCGTAACAGAACACTTGGTTTTTTCCAACATCACTCTGTATAAGTAAGTACATGAAGCCAAGTACATAAAGTGAGGATGGGATGATGCCTTGACATTCTCGTTACCGTGTAGCCGCCCCGGGGCACAACTTATTAACCCGCAGATAAGCGTTGATTAAACGTACACAGTCTTAAACTAATGTGTACTCAAGTTTACAGGCTGCTTTGGAATAGTCCTGTAGACCTTAAGATAGTGGATTTGCTCATAAACAGCCTATAAAGGGCACAGGCCTTCTCTCAGTAAGAGATAGAGAGATCAGTCACCACGGATTGGCGACCGAGATGTAGATACCTCACGTATTAGGAAATTCTTCCCTTTCTTTTTATGCACGTGGATATAAAGTTGTCATATTAGATAATGTACAGAAAGAGGTCTTCATGCTAATTGCCTTTTCTACCAGTCAACTCGCAAATACAAGAGAGGCAATGTGGGCGGTGTTCGTGCAAAAAATAAATCAATAAAAAATACTTCTAAGTAGGTACTTAGAAGTATTTTTAAGTTAAGTATTAGTTTGTATAGTATTATATTATTACTGTAGTATTTGAACTGTATGTGCCACATTTAGGTAAATGTGTTACAAAGTGGGGGGCACATACAATACAAATATTACAGTAATAATATAAAAACCTATTTAGAGGCTAAAAAAACCTATTTAGAGGCTAAAAATTTCACCCATGCCGGGATTCGAACCCGCAACCTCTGGCTATCCGTACCAGCGCTCTACCAATTGAGCCAATGGGCGACTCACGGCATCAGTGAAATTTCGAACCTCTTTACAATATTCCCTGTATTACGTACAGGCAGCGACATCTGACTTAAGCAAATTGCATTACTTACAGCCCCGACTACCTACTTTGCAGTTAGGTTTAACATCGGAACGATATCACTGTACCCACATGATTACACTATTTTTATTTTTAATGCACTAACCCGTGCTAAGGAACAAATTTAAAAACCTATTTAGAGGCTAAAAATTTCACCCATGCCGGGATTCGAACCCGCAACCTCTGGCTATCCGTACCAGCGCTCTACCAATTGAGCCAATGGGCGACTCACGGCATCAGTGAAATTTCGAACCTCTTTACAATATTCTCTGTATTACGTACAGGCAGCGACATCTGACTTAAGCAAATTGCATTACTTACAGCCCCGACTACCTACTTTGCAGTTAGGTTTAACATCGGAACGATATCACTGTACCCACATGATTACACTATTTTAATTTTTAATGCACTAACCCGTGCTAAGGAACAAATAATATAATACTATACAAACTAGCGGTGGTAGCTCAGTGGGTAGAACCATGGACTGGCAAGCGAAAGCCCCAGGTTCGATCCCGAGTGCGGGCATGTACCAATGACTTTGTTTAATTTCAAAGTTACGTACATTTGCGAATTTGTAGTCGCAATACCACACGCTAACGGTGAAGGAAAACGTCGTGAGGAAACCCGCGGCTTGGTTGGCTCCGCACGTATTGACTAGTCTTTCCTGTGGGCTAGGCCGACTAAGCTGTCAGGATGGTATAGGTGCTGGGCAAGCCTAAAAACCATCTATAAAACCATGTCCCAGGCACTACAGCGTCGGAGTGGTCCCTTCACCCATCTAGTGTGTGAGTGAAGATACCACTGGACGCTGTATAAATCATTTCATTAAGTAGATGCAAAAGGTCAATACAAACTAATACTTAACTTTATACTTTATTATTTCGTAAATGTTATGTTCAGAAAACATAACATTTACGAAAGAAAAGTGTACGAGGCGAGCTGAAAGTTTTTGATCCAGAAATTTAAAGAAATAACGTTTTGATTGTTGAATGTCAATGAATTCGCAGTCTTTGGGTCGAGTTGTAGTGGGGAAAAAGCAACAAAAAACAAAAATACCGCTTTTTCATATAGTGCAGGAACTGCGCCTTCTTGAACATTACAAATTAAACATGGTACCCATTTTAAGCAACATCTAGATTATTACAGAAAAAGATAGCAAAAATACTCTACGCTAAGCGATAGAAACGTCCGATAAGAAATGATTGCAATATTTAGCAGCAATCAAGATGAGTGCGATGGTGCACAGACAGCAATTTTATTTGAAACGGGAGGAATTTTTGAACAATTTATGCAAACGGCGTCCGTTAGCGGAACGAGCATGCGAGGGAGGATGGGGCCTCGGCCATTATTTATCACGATCTGCTCGCCAACACCATGGGGGTCCGACCCCAAAGTGGAAAGTTTCGTGGGCACAGAAAGCCATCCGTTATTGCTTATAATTGGTAGAATATTTTATTGTGGGGTATCAAACGATAGTGAGTAGTGTAGAACGCCCTATGAAGAAGACATTTGAAAAACGGTGGGCAGTGACTGGAAGAGGAGAGCCGATGATCGGGCTCAGTAGCGTGTAATGTAATGTAATGTAATGTAACGTTCTTAATGATTCGCTATACTCAAACATAGTAATTACGTATTAGCATTAAAAAGTTAAAATTAATTAGCTAGATTCCGCCAAAAATCCCACAAGCACCATGCAGTTAGTTAATGCACCGCCCTCCCTCCCACTTTTTCAAGCAGAAGCAAGACACGAACACACCAACACCAATACTTGTGTGAGAAAACACGCGACGCGTTTCGCCTCTAACACGAGGCATCCTCAGGCTCCCAAATGCAAATACAAGTATTGGTGTTGGTGGTGGTGTGTTCGTGTCTTGCTTCTGCTTGAAAAGGTGGGAGGGAGGGCGGTGCATCAACTAACCGCATGGTGCTTTTGGGATTTTTGGTGGAATTTAGCAAAGTAATTAAAACTTTTAAATGCTATTATGGATTTCCGCAAAGTAACGCCTGATTATATACAACATGTAATTACGTTTTGCCTAATAAATAGTCGCGATTAGACTAGTGTTATAAATTACTCAGTGGCGCGTCTTGGGAGAGGCCTACAAGTATATCCTGCAGTGGACTGACAGCGGCTGATTATGGTGATAGTTAAATGATAGCGAAGAGCAAGGTTAAAGCTTAGTAGTGGGCGCGGTATAGACGCTGAATGTTTGATAAAGTGTTCTCCAATGGTACTAAGATAAGATAAGAATTCCTCCTCGATTTTTTAAGTCGGTTAAAAACGCATTCACGGGGTGAGTGCGGGTACCGGTTTACATAATGTAAATAGGTTTATCTTATTTGAAATAAATATTGTAATAATTTAGGAAGTAATATTACATACAGAAATTGTTCTGAGCAGTATTATTGTAATTATTTTGTTTATTTTTCCTGGTATACTACAAAAACTATTCTTATCTTGTCTTATTATGTTCACTTTATTTATAGCGCAAGGGAAACTAACTACCTATTTTGGCTGAATTCTTAAATAACCACACTCAATTGTGACGCAAATAACTACGGCTAGGGCTCCTTTCATGCACCTCACTACTAATCCTTTTTAGAAATTAGAATTAACAAAATGTGTCTCAAAATTGTTTTAAACAACTGCACATAGAAAGTAAATTTTTGGACCGAACCGGATCCAAACCCCGTCGCATACCGTGCCTAGCGTTTTGACCACTAAGCCCGCCCGCCCGCAAAGTTTCTTTACTTTGTACTGTCCGAAGCCAATATATTTAACAATGTTGTTTCTACTTTTTGAGAGGCGGTTTTACTTACCAAGTTAGGGGTATAGAGGTTTAGTCAATTTAAATAGCCACGATACAAAGAACAGAGTAATACATATCTAATATTAAGTCTCTTATGTAATCCCTGGTGTACATGCAATAAAGAATATTCTATCTATTTATATCCTAATAGCTGACATGGAGAACTTGGTGAAACGATTCTTGTTACCATGGCAACGCAATAAATAAATATTTTATAGTTTGGCTTGAAAAAGCTAAAGTAACAATAAAATATTATTCCACGGGAACGCATTACCGGGATATTGAAGTATCTGATGTCTCAATTCCAATTTGGTCTATCCTATGCCAAGTTTCATATAATGCCGTAACTAAAAGTTACTAAATAAATATTACTAAGGAGGAATCAAAGCACATACACATACCTATATATGTGTGTATATGTGTATGACGATCTGCGAAAACCTGCCGGTGGATGCTGGATGCGGCAAGCTGAAGACAGGGCGCCATGGCGCTCATTAGGGGAAGGCTATGTCCAGCAGTGGACTACATAATAGCCGTTAAAAGTGTGTTTGTAAAAGTCAAGAAGTGTTAAAGGTTAAAGACCTTTGTTCGTCAGGGACATAAAGGCAAACAAAGCCTTTTTTGAAGTCGGTTACTAAACGTACAGAATCTAGGGTAATAAAACTTGTAGAATGTAATATGGGCCTTAGAGCCATAGTCCTGAAACTCTCATTAAAACTCACAACAAAAGAGGAAAGCTGTAAGCCGCCGTTACTTCTCCTAGTAATTACCCACTCTCAAAATAAAGACTTTGCCAACAGCAATACTCAGTGGAAGTGGCGGATAAAAAAGCCTTTATATACTAAGGTTCATTTACACCGGGGAGAGTAATTTACATTGTCATGACTGTCACATAGTCACACAGAAGTGCTCGTGGCCTAGTCGAACCGAGTGATTGGATTCAATCACTTGAGTTAAATAACAACAGGCGCGTACAGGTGCAGGACGGGTGGCATTTTTTCGAGCGCTTCCGTGCTTCGCAAGGCACGATAAGCCGTTGGTGCCGGCTGCCATGTAATGGCAGTCGTTAAGCCATGTCAGAGGCCTTAAGGGCAACTTGATAACTTCTGACAGTAAGGCCCGCCATTGTCTTACAATACTCCACCAACCCGGACTTGGCCCCCGTGGTGCAGTATGGCCTAACCTTTCTGCGATGCAGGAAGAGACCCATGCCCTAGCAGTGGGAACATGCAAGGGCTTTTATCGATCGTCACATGATAATGTTTGAGTGAAGTGGCAGTGGATAAAATGTTAAGAATTGGCAATTAATGTACTGAGTGAGACGTTCGTAGGGTACTACAACTAAACAATATAATCAATATAAGCAATAAAAAACAACTCGCTAACTGTGAAGGAAAACATCGTGAGGAAATGAGCGTGTGAGTGTTGAAATACCTCTACCAGAAACTGCTGGGGCACGGGTCTCTTTCTGCATCGCAGGAAGGTAAGGCCATACTCCACCACGGGGGCAAAGTCCGGGTTTTTGGAGGAGTGGGCTGTTTATAGGCTTCATATAAAATACGCGTACTCAGTGCAACTAAACAACAGTGCCACAGTGGGACACAAACCGGGTGATGGGCAGCGCCCCCTGCAGTACAATTCCACCGAACTGCGATCCGCAACCCGCATGCCCAGCGTGGGGATTATGGGCATTACCCCCTATAATAGCACGTGGCGCTCCTTAGGGGAGGGCTATGTCCAGCAGTGGACCAGTATAGCCTGGCGACGATGACGACGTACAACTAAATAATATTAAACAAGATGTTTAAGTTACTACTCTGCGGCAACACAGTCTTTTGACTAGCGTGGAGGGTAGTTGTTGTTTTAGGCTATTACCGTTTGCTGCATTCTTTAATAAACACTTACCTTAACAACGAAACAGAACAATGTCTAGTATGTTTAGAATCTAAATACAATTATTGGTAAGTAATACAATGTAACAAACAGTGTGATCATATTCAATTCAAATTCAAATTCAAATAATTTTATTTCAACGTAAAGAATTTACATTCTATTTGCTGAATGTCAATGTACAATGTAAAGTGTAAGCCGCCGCCTTCGGGCCGTATTGTAGTGGAGAAAAAGGCAGCGGAAAAAAAAACTCCACTCTGACCATCTTTTCTCAAATCATCTTAAAACCAAATACATCAGTTGCCATATGTAAACCTAATAAGATTTCATGATTAATATTAACCTGGCAATAAACGAGGCGCTAGTGGCCTAGGTGAACCGAGTGATTGGAATCAACCACTTGAATTAAGCAACAATAGGCGCGGTAAGGTATAGGATGAGTGACCGTCCCGTGACTACCGCTAGTGGCATTTTTCCGAGCGCTTCCGTGCTTCGCAAGGCACGTCAAGCCGTTGGTGCACGCTGTCATGTAATGGCAGTCGTTAAGCCATGTCAGAGGCCTTATGGGCGGCTTGATAACTTCTGACACTAAGGCCCGCCATTGTCTTACAATACTCCACCAACCCGGACTTGGCCCCCGTGGTGCATTATGGCCTAACCTTCTTGCGATACAGGAAGAGACCCGTGCCCTAGCAGTGGGAACATACGAGGGTTGATAACGAATAAACGATTTGATATAAAACCTCATCCAGTTTGGAATTCGGTTACAATCAAGCTGTTGAAGACTCTCTGTGGAGCGTCAACTTAAAAATTTCACTCCCAAAAAGTTTCTCCTTTCATGACAAAGCGAATAATATCCTCGCCGAGGGATTTCAGGCGAAATAAAATAAAAAAACAGTCAAGTTTGAGTTGAACTCGCGAGTTGAGGGTTCTTTTACTCGACTGCGGGAGAGCCCAAGAGGAGGGTAACGTGTTTGGCTCGTATTTATGTATGTACTCGTATGTTCGATTCTATGTTATGAATTATGATGGAATAGCTCGTTAAACAATACTTAGATTTTGACAGTAATTATCTCAATCGATAAATAATAATAATAATAAATATTAATGGACATATTACACAGATCTCGTTAGCCCTATACTAAGTACAACTAAATGATTTGTTTAAAAACCTATTTAAAGGCTAAAAATTTCACCCATGCCGGGATTCAAACCCGCAACCTCTGGCTATCCGTGCCAGAGGTTGCGGGTTCGAATCCCGGCATGGGTGAAATTTTTAGCCTCTAAATAGGTTTTTAAATTTGTTCCTTAGCACAGGTAAGTGCATTAAAAATAAAAATAGTATAAATGACTTGTGTTATAGGTGCTAACTTGACGATAGATTTGATACAATAAATACATAGATAACATCCAAGACCCGAGACAAACTAGAAAAGTTCGTTTCCTAGTCCGCCCGGTGATTGAACCCGAGACCTTCGGTATTACAGCAGCGCACCAAACCGGAGTTTTTATTTATTTTAATTTATTATTTGCCACTAAATATATTTGTGTTACATAAAAATAACTCTAGCCCTATCCGCTTCTATCGTCACCTGTTATCACCACTAAAAAATAAGTAGAAAGTAATTTTTAACACATAAACTTTATAAAAAGTTTGATACCACAAGTGGTATCGATTTGATCGGGTTTCTTTTTCCTAGATAGGGTTTTCTTAATTTGCTAAAATACCCATGCTAAATGTGCTGAGGACAATTTAGCATGGGTACTCGTAATATTTTATCCTCTGTGTGAATATAGACGCCATAGCCTGAGTAGGACGGTTTCAGTTCCAGTAGGGAACCCTAAAAAGTGAGTAAAAAGTAATTTTTTACACAAGCTTTACACATCGCGGCAATAAAACGCTCCCGCGCCATATTTCATCGCGTCTCACTCGCATCTGGCGACTCATATTCGGAGACAATACCACCGCCGTCTCGCTCTAAGGCAGCGCGTCTGATAAGGACGGCGTGACAATTCGGATCTAGTTTGGGTCCTTGCTGTTGACAAGGGTATTAGCTGCAGAAGGATGGTTTTGTTTGTAACCATCTAAAACGAGAAACCAACTAACTATATTAATTTCGTTTGAGATTAGTTTATACTGAACATCTTAGAGCAGGGGTGGCGAAGCTTTAAGGAGCAAAGTTCTTTTCTAAAAGAGTGTATGCTGAAGGCACAGACGTCCCACCAAAAACATTTTCTCAAGGATACTGGGAAAAAAAATACTTTTAAAAAACATATTTAGAGGCTAAAAATTCCACCCATGCCGGGATTCGAACCCGTGACCTCTGGCTATCCGTGCCAGCGCTCATTCCAACTGAGCTAATGAGCGACTCACCGTACGACTCCCTCATATAAGGGGACAGCGATATCATTCCGATGTAAAAACCTAACTGCAAAGTAAGTACTCGGAGCTGCAAGTGATGCAAATTACTTGAGCCAGATGTCGCTGTACGTAATACAGAGAATATTGTAAAGAGGTTCTAAATTTCACTGATGCCGTGAGTCGCCCATTGGCTCAATTGGTAGAGCGCTGGTACGGATAGCCAGAGGTTGCGGGTTCGAATCCCGGCATGGGTGAAATTTTTAGCCTCTAAATAGGTTTTTAAAAAAGTACCTACTAAAAAATCTATAATAAAAAATTACTACCCTACTGCTGAGCATTTACTACTAAGCAGGCGAGACCAAGCTAGATACCTCGCAAGGAGCATCGTGAAATTTACGTTCAGATAATTTTGTTTATTTTAGCTTTTTATATTTGTTTTTTTAAGTGATTTTTGAATGACAGGATACGCTTAGTCTGATTATGGAACAAATAAGTGATGTATTAGCAAAGAGGAAGATTATAAGTACCCGGAACAGGCGTGCGTTCATGTAGCGACTTATGAACGTAGATGACGCGAAGGTGATCTGTCAGGATTGTGGCAAGTGGCAGTCTCTGGTCTCTGCTTACCTTTTGGGATACAGGCGTAGGATTGTGTTATAAATAAATGTCTTTCTTTCTTTCTTCTTCCTTTCTATGTTATTTTTTGTTGGAGTTACATGGATTTCATATGGCCTATAATGATTGCGCCAACGCGACTAATCAATTGAGATCTTATTTGTCAAAATCTGACCACTGACGACAGAATCAGACGACCTCTGTGGCGTAGCGGTAGCGCATCTGCCTTCCATGCAAGAGCTGGGGACAAAAAAACCCCAGGTTTTGAATGTTCACATGTTTGTGATGTTGTTGTTTCTGGTTCCCACGACACAGAGTATCCTAGTGTCGGGCCAGAAGCAATGTATGTGCCAATATGTAAATGTTATGTTTACATATTGGCACTTACATTTATTAGGTAAAACGTAAATACCTTATTTCCCGACGTTTCGGCAGCGTTACCGTTGCCGTGGTCTCGGGTACACTGAAGTGGCGAGTACAGTCAATTATTGTGGGTGGTCCCTATTAATTTTTCGCAGCTGGCCGACACATAACACTCACTACGTCAACGGACCGGTCCGGTGATAAGGCGCGTGACTTGTAATTACTTAGCACTGGATTCCACGTACTTGAAACCTTGAAACCATCCTCTCTGTTGAAAATAAGAATCCTCTTTACGATACAGCAAATATAACATATATATAACATTTGAACATATATAACATTTACATACGGCACATACATTTCTTCTGGCCCCACACTAGGATACCCTGTGTCGCGGGAACCAGAAACAACGACATCACAAACATGTAAACATCCAAGACCTGGGGTTTTTTTTTTCTCCCCAGCCGGGTTTCTCACCCTACGCCACAGAGGTCGTCAAATACAAAAGTGCACGTGATATAAGAAAACAGACATCAAGTTAGTGCTTCTGTCCAGCTATGCGGTTCGGCGCTGGCGCCTTCCCCCAGTCCCCAGTGGGGGCAAGGGCGGCCCTGCCAGTGACAGCCGGAATGAAAGTTTAAACGTCGGTGAAAATAATGCGAATTACGTGGAATGAAAGCGCGACGTCTCTGTTACAATTTCAGAGGATCGCTTTTGGGGTTGCGCGGGCCGATGGGAGGAATATTCGTAACTGTGGTATGAAGTTACATTGAAATAATGCTGACGGGAACGATTGACTTTGGTGTTCGACACGAGTAATAATTTTAGGTAACTCAGTCTTTAATGTATTGCTCCAGTTCATCCAAAGGTGGTCTGGAAGAGATCACTTTTAGTGATAAGGCCGCCGTCTGTACTCTTAAATTAAGAAATCTGTTTGATTTCATTTTTTGTTTACGTTATCAACCCTTGTATGTCCCCACTGCTGGGGCGGGTCTCTTCCTGCATCGCAGGAAGGTGAGGCCATACTCCACCACGAGGGCCAAGTCCGGGTTGGTGGAGGTTTGTAAGACAGTGGCGGGTCTTACTGTCAGAAGTTATCAAACCACCCATGAGGCCTCTGATAGGGCACAGGGGCCAAGTCCGGGTTGGTTGGCTTAGTCAGGTGCCGTGGTCTTGGATGACATGTCATGTCATGTCCTCCGAGACCACGGCACCTGGAAAAGTGTCGAAACGTCGGAAACTATAGATTAAAACCCAACGTAGCTACGAAATTAGCACTGACCAACTACTCCAAAAGATACAAAAGAATTATAAAATTGACACAAAGAGCACGAAACTATTTTTACATAAGTACCGCACAAAACAAATCCAAAGCAACTTGGCAAATAATAAATCAATGTTAAAATGGGTTAGTAAGCGAACCAATACAAAAAATTAAATATAATGACACTATTATATCAGATCCAAATCGAATAGCGGAGGCTTTCAATAACTACTACATAGATCAAATAAGAGACTCCTCAAGGTTTGCTTTTGCAGACAAAAAACCGCTAAATATAAGCAATTATAGTCAGTCTATGTTTCTGGGCCCTACAAAACCTGCAGAGGTACACAAGGCCATCATGGCTTTAAAAAACAATAAAAGCTTTGGTTACGACCAAATAACGACTAAATCCATTAAATTTGTTTCGGAAATAATATCTTTCCCCCTCAGTCATATGAATCTATGTATCCAGAAAAACTGAAACCTGTCCTCGTTAAACCACTTTTTAAAAAAGAAGACAGGACAAACCTTAAGTTTTATAGACCAATTGCACTAATACCATTTTTTTCAAAAGTTTTCGAGAAAATCATTTACCAAGAGTTATATAATTATTTACAAAAGTACAATATACTAGCCCCTCAACAAACAGGGTTTCAAAAAAATAAAACTATTAATTTGGCAATACATGCGCTTCTACAGGCTGTAATAACGAATATGGACCAACGTATTCCAGTGTGCGGTCACTCTTACGGTATTCGCGGTAGTGTACTTTCATTAATAGTCTTATCTAAAAAATAGACCTCAACGTACACAAATAAATAGAATATGTATAAAAACTAAACAGGAGGTTCTCTTCACATCAAAAAGTAGAGTTGTAGAGTACGGCGTGCCACAAGGAAGTGTTTTGGGGCCCTTGCTCTTCTTACTCTACATAAACGATTTACCGTTAAATGTTTCCAACCCTTTAATATTGTTTGCTGATGATAGCACAGTAATAATAAAACAGAATGACCCTTCTTCTTACGAACATAATATTAATAACTCTATAAAAGAAATAATAACTTGGCTAGATAGCAATAATCTGTTGGTAAACTTGAGCAAGACCAATATAATGCATTTTTATCAAAGAGTGTTTGCTACACCAAATTTAAATATAATGTATAATAATGAAATAATTAATTACACACAAACAACAAAATTTTTAGGAATCATAATTGACAACAAACTCACATGGAAAAACCACGCTGAAGAAGTTTGTAAAAAGTTAAGTAGATCCGCCTACGCGCTTTTTAAACTCTCTAAAATTGTAGAAATTCAGGCAGTTAAGACAGCGTACCATGGCCTGGTAGCTTCCATCCTACGCTATGGCGTAATATTCTGGGGCAATTGCACAGATAAAGAAGTCATTTTTAAAGCGCAAAAACGATGTCTAAGAG
Organism: Yponomeuta sedellus; assembly: GCA_934045075.1. Classification (NCBI taxonomy): domain Eukaryota; kingdom Metazoa; phylum Arthropoda; class Insecta; order Lepidoptera; family Yponomeutidae; genus Yponomeuta; species Yponomeuta sedellus. The sequence goes on along the minus strand of OW203726.1, from coordinate 703,690 downwards.
CCATGACTGGACTAAAACCTAGAGACAGTTGCAGAGAAGTATTCAAATCGTTAAAGGTAACATTCCCGTCACTCTATATTTACGAAATAGCGGTGTTTGTAAAAACCAATCCCGATTTGTTTGTGAAAGCTGGCAGTCTTCATAATCTAAATCTACGTAATAGAGAGAGACTGACCGCTCAGCACAGTAGAACAGCACTTATGCAAAAGAGCCTACATGGGACCAAAAATCTATAACAAACTTCCAAATAGTATCAAATGTCTTCCGCTGATCCCATTTAAAAGAGAACTAGGGAAGCTCCTTATTGACGAATGCTTCTATAGAATTGATGACATATTTAAAGAAAAAAATTAGGTTGCCAGTCTAATTTACTTATATGGAATATGTGATATGTGACTTTATTAAGAAATTTTGATGAAATGTGGTAATGTTAGTGACATATAGATGTGATTGATTTAATGATTTATTTTTATACTATTTTATTAATTTAATTGACACTGTTGACATTTTATTCTTGGATTTGTTTTTAATTGACCATATTGACATGTTTTTTTTATAATCTGTGGTTTCGTATTTTGAAAGAGTCTCTCTTTAAAGAGACTCTTCGTTTCGTTCTTCGGAAACATTCGTTTAATATTTACGAGTAAATTAATGCAATTCTGACTACTTTACCAATTTATATCGCCTATGCATGTGTGCATGTTAGAAGCTAAGTATAATTTTTTGTACACCCAATGGGTATAACATAGAGAAACCTAAATATATTTTAACACCTACATGTACCTATGTCACCTATGTTAAACAAAATAAATGATTTGATTTGATTGATTGATTGATTGATTGATTGATTGAAAATTGTATAAAAACAGTTTTAATTAGAGAACCTCTAGGTTACCTTTCTACATTACGCTTAGCTAGACGCTTTTGGCCACTTTTTCTGTATTTTGTTTCGCGAACGAGTTAATACTTTGTCTTGGGGGTGTTTTTGATTACTTGCCCGCCGATGTTTTTGTTGAGTAGAGGGGGGATATTGGGTTACGTCTCAGTTTTTTCCTTGTGACAAAATGCCTCAATTAATTCATTTTCACAGCCATAAACAGTCCTTCTAAAAGTATTTTTTGTTCATCTGACTGCTTCGTTGGTCTAGCGGTATGATTACTATGCCAGAGGTCGTGGGTTGCATTGCCACTGCTGACCTCCGGATATTCTTCCAAATGGGTGTATTTCCATGATTGTGGTGTCGTTGCCTATGGTTACCGTAGCATAGGGTACAGTCTGTTAGCTTTTAAAATATACCTCGGGCTCTAGAGTAGGCTTCGGTTTTCACCGAAAGCACACGAGTGTAATACTACGTCCTGCTCTGTATAAAACTTTTCTTCACTGTTTTTAAAAATTACGTAACGTCATGTGTCATATTAGTTCCGATATTTCTATTACATGAATATATCCGATTCTATCCGATAGTAGCCGAGATATATTCTAAAAACTAACAGACTGTAACCTGGTTTCAGACCGGGGGGGTGAGTGTCTAAGCTGCATAGTTATTAAATTAATCATATTAGTCCGATAGTGGTCGTTTTATTCACACTATCCGTAGTCTAGCAACCAATCACATTGCAAAGGTATAACCCGTGCTATTTAAGTCGGCGCCTCGAGCGATTCGATCTTCTTCGCGAGAGATGCCTGTTTTATTTGCACGTGTTATACCTCTGGAATGACATTGCACTGCTATTGCTTTGTAGACTACTAAATTGAGGCAAATAACAACCATTGTCATGCTTACGTCATTTTATTGGTAAACTTAGCCTTACTAATAAACTTGGTGTAAGTAATGTATGCGGAAGCGCTCGTGGCCTAGGCGAACCGAGTGATTGGAATCAACCACTTGGTTAAACAACTACAGGCGCGGCCAGGTACGGGATGGGTGAGCGTCCCGTGACAACCGCTAGTGGCATTTTTCCCAGCGCTTACGCTCTTCGCAAGGCATATTAAGCCGTTGGTGCCGGCTGTCATATAATGGCAGTCGTTAAGCCATGTCAGAGGCCTTATGGGCGGCTTGATAACTTCTGACAGTAAGGCCCGCCACTGTCTTACAATCCTCCACCAACCCGGACTTGGCCCCCGTGGTGCAGTATGGCCTAACCTTCTTGCGATGCAAAAAGAGACCCGTGCCCCAGCAGTGGGGGCACACAAGGGTTGATAACGAAGTGCTGTATAACTACGCAGTGTTTTGTCTCTTTTCTGCCAACTGAAAATTACATTCAAATGACGTGAACAAAACACTGTGTAACTATCCCAGGCTCATACAGTGTTTATAAGTAAGAGCTAGTAAGTACTCGTATTCGACTCTAGGGCCAGGACCAATAATTTTGTTGTGATTTTTTTGTATATTTGGTAGGTCTGAGAAAAGCCGTAGGCTAAATAATATTGATAAAGAATGTAATATTTTAATGTCAGCTTGTAATATTTTTTCAAAACTTCCACTTATGTGCTCTTAATATTTGCTCTGGTGTAAAATAAAGAATATTCTTATCTTATCTTAACACAATTACTTGTTTTTACTCAAACTAGGATACTCTGTGCTTTAGTAACTAGAGAAGTACATCGTATTTGTTTATTTATTTAGTACTAGTTGACCCAGCGAACTTCGTACCGCCTAACAGTCGATTCTTTAATTGCTTTTTTTTCTCTCCGTAAGAACCATCCTCGTGCTTCAAGGAATATTCTAAAAAAATAATTAGCCAAATCGGTTTAGCTGCTCTCGAGATTTGCGCTTTCTAACACATTCAGCGATTCATTTTTATATTTTACTAGCTGACCCAGCGAACTTCGTACCGCCTAACAGTGGATTCTTTAATTTTTTTCTCCGTAAGAACCATCCTCGTACTTCAAAGATTATTCTAAAAAAGAATTAGCAAAATCGGTTCAGCTGCTCTCGAGATTTGCGCTTACCAACACATTCAGCGATTCATTTTTATATTATAGACTAGCTGACCCAGCGAATTTCGTATCGCCCATCAGGCGATTCTTTATTTATTTTTTATTTTTCTCTCCGTAAGAACCATCCTCGTACTTCATGGAATATTCTAAAAAAAAATTTAGCGAAATCGGTTTAGCTGATCTCGAGATTTGCGCGAGATTCATTTTTATATTATAGATATTTCATAGAAGATTAAGCCCACAAATTGTACAGTCTTTATTGGTAGAATGAGTACTTTAATAATAACAAAAATACATCGATTAAAATTACATTGGAGCGGTGGTAGCTCAGTGGGTAGAACAATGCACTCGCAAGCGAGAGACCCAGGTTCAATCCCCAGTGCGGGCATGTACCAAAAACTTTGTTTAATTTCAAAGTTACATACATTTGCGAATTTGTAGTCACAATACTACACGCTAACGGTGAAGGAAAACATGGTGAGGAAACCCACTATTATTTCCTCCGCACGTCTAGCCGCACGGGCAAGCCTACACCGTCTAAAACCATGTCCCAGGCACTGCAGCATCCGAGTGGTCCCTTCACCCATCCAGTGTGAGTGAAGATGCCACTGAACGCTGTATAAATCATCTCATTTCTTAGATGAAAAGGGCAATGACCTGAACATCACAGTAAAAACCGTTGCCTTAAACTATTCATACATACAAAGTATATGTAAGTATTTCAAACATTTCTTTAAGTAAGCAATATTTAACTGACAGTAAAACATTGTACTGCATATAAGCAGGAAAAATAAAAACTATAATCGAGACAGCCTACCAAGAATGCTTTTTAACCAAAACGTCATCTAATAAAGCCGTAAAATTACGCGCAAAAATAATAAAATAAACTGTTGGTACATTTAAGAAGCGGTTAAAAGAGCATTATCTATCTCTGTCATAACATTGAGCTGTATATTTATGTATTTATTTTTAGTTTACGTAGTTTATTTCTTTCTTTCATAGTTAGGTAGGTTATTCAATATTTATGTAGTATATTTTGTACACGTATATAGACTCGGTGGTAGCTCAGTGGGTAGAACCATAGACTGGCAAGCTAGAGCCCCAGGTTCGATCCCGAGTGCGGGCATGTACCAATGACTTTGTTTAATTTCAAAGTTACGTACATTTGCGAATTTGTAGTCGCAATACCACACGCTAACGGTGAAGGAAAACATCGTGAGGAAACCCGCGGCTTGGTTGGCTCCGCACGTATTGACTAGTCTTTCCTGTGGGCTAGGCCGACTAAGCTGTCAGGATGGTATAGGTACTGGGCAAGCCTACACCATCTATAAAAACCATGTCCCAGGCACTACAGCGTCGGAGTGGTCTCTTCACCCATCTAGTGTGAGTGAAGATACCACTGGACGCTGTTAAATCATCTCATTGAGTAGATGCAAAAAGGCCAATATTATTATTATTATATAGACTCGCTTTTTACTGCTTCTCCGACTCTCTAAGGTTTGCTGTAAGAATTCTCTTACAGAGATAAGCTCGCCTTTGTACATGTTATTTCTTATGTAATGTCCTGTTAAATGTTTCGTGTAAAATAATAATAAAACTAGGTAAAGAAAGTACTAACGTTTGACAAGATAAGAAAAAACAACTTTGACGGCTTTGAATGATGGCTGGATATCCTTTGAATCCCCTGTCAGCAATCCATTAACTACATTTTTCTCCTCATCTTAAGTAGATTTTCATCCTGGAGTAAGACAAACGTTCGTGGGGTCTACTCTAAACGTTGAAGCGTAATTATTATGAATCCCACGTGACGTAGTTACTTGCCCCGGTCCTAAACTAGGATACCCTTTAATGTGGTTGCCAGGCAATGCCATCACAAACACGGAGATATATCCAGGCTTAGTAATAAACGAACATTTACTAGAGCTACTGTACTAAAAAAGTGAATGGGATTATATATTTTTTACCACAGTGGAAGCTAAATAGTACCTATGCTGGTGTCACATTTCATTAGAATAGGCATTTGGCGCCCACTTTAATTCCTACCTGCAACGTTATATGACTTAAATCCCGGCATGTACTGATGACTTTGTTTTCTAAGTTAAGTGCATTTATAAATTTCTATTATATATAGCAATACCACTGATTGTAAAGGTAAACATCGTAAGGAAACCGGATTGTTCAACGTGTTCACATACCTTAAAATCAATCAATATACTGCGGTGGGCATACATAATAATTTAACCTATATTTTCTCCTTTCTAAGAGAAGTCCAGTGTCCTATCCTAAAAATTCCTAACTCTTAAGTGGTGTATAAAATAAGTAACAATAAAAATGTCATATCGCTCATTTGGCAGAATATTGACGCAAATGTCCTTTTTCCAATTTTACAGGAGAGGCCGTTGTTTCATTCAAAAGTGTTAGAACTTTGTCTAAATGCCACAACGACAGTGGCGCTGTCACGCGATAAAAAACAAAACTACATTACTGTCATTTTTTCCCCAAGCGTAAACAGTTATTTCGGGTGTTTTGGCATACCTACTTAACTCAAATTGGCAAAAAAGTACATTTGCGTCATTATTCTGCCAAATGAGCGATATGTAGGTGATATAACACTTATGTTTATGATAATGTGGGTGATAAATATCACACAAAATCGTATGTTATGTGGGTGACGGGTCTTTATGTACATAAAATAAACTACAAAAGTCCTTTATAACAAAAAAATCAAAGAATGAAACAAGGTAGTAAAATAAAAAAAATCAATATAAATTGGTAAATAACATATAAATATATATCTAAATGTTACGGTAGAGATAGATAATGCTCTTTCAACCGCTTCTTGAAGATACTGACGGAGGTACTAGCGCATAATGTTCGTTTACTTTAAAAAAACCTATTTAGAGGCTAAAAATTTCACCCATGCCGGGATTCGAACCCGCAACCTCTGGCTATCCGTACCAGCGCTCTACCAATTGAGCCAATGGGCGACTCACGGCATCAGTGAAATTTCGAACCTCTTTACAATATTTTCTGTATTACGTACAGGCAGCGACATCTGACTTAAGCAAATTGCATTACTTACAGCCCCGACTACCTACTTTGCAGTTAGGTTTAACATCGGAACGATATCACTGTACCCACATGATTACACTATTTTTATTTTTAATGCACTAACCCGTGCTAAGGAACTAATTTAAAAACCTATTTAGAGGCTAAAAATTTCACCCATGCCGGGATTCGAACCCGCAACCTCTGGCTATCCGTACCAGCGCTCTACCAATTGAGCCAATGGGCGACTCACGGCATCAGTGAAATTTCGAACCTCTTTACAATATTCTCTGTATTACGTACAGGCAGCGACATCTGACTTAAGCAAATTGCATTACTTACAGCCCCGACTACCTACTTTGCAGTTAGGTTTAACATCGGAACGATATCACTGTACCCACATGATTACACTATTTTTATTTTTAATGCACTAACCCGTGCTAAGGAACTAATTTAAAAACCTATTTAGAGGCTAAAAATTTCACCCATGCCGGGATTCGAACCCGCAACCTCTGGCTATCCGTACCAGCGCTCTACCAATTGAGCCAATGGGCGACTCACGGCATCAGTGAAATTTCGAACCTCTTTACAATATTCTCTGTATTACGTACAGGCAGCGACATCTGACTTAATGCATTACTTACAGCCCCGACTACCTACTTTGCAGTTAGGTTTAACATCGGAACGATATCACTGTACCCACATGATTACACTATTTTTATTTTTAATGCTGTAAGTAATGCAATTTGCTTAAGTCAGATGTCGCTGCCTGTACGTAATACAGAGAATATTGTAAAGAGGTTCGAAATTTCACTGATGCCGTGAGTCGCCCATTGGCTCAATTGGTAGAGCGCTGGTACGGATAGCCAGAGGTTGCGGGTTCGAATCCCGGCATGGGTGAAATTTTTAGCCTCTAAATAGGTTTTTAAATTAGTTCCTTAGCACGGGTTAGTGCATTAAAAATAAAAATAGTGTAATCATGTGGGTACAGTGATATCGTTCCGATGTTAAACCTAACTGCAAAGTAGGTAGTCGGGGCTGTAAGTAATGCAATTTGCTTAAGTCAGATGTCGCTGCCTGTACGTAATACAGAGAATATTGTAAAGAGGTTCGAAATTTCACTGATGCCGTGAGTCGCCCATTGGCTCAATTGGTAGAGCGCTGGTACGGATAGCCAGAGGTTGCGGGTTCGAATCCCGGCATGGGTGAAATTTTTAGCCTCTAAATAGGTTTTTAAATTAGTTCCTTAGCACGGGTTAGTGCATTAAAAATAAAAATAGTGTAGTTCGTTTACTTTTTTATATAGCCTATAAACGTTCTACTGCAGGGCAAAGGCTTTCTCTAATTCAAATTCAAATTCAAATAATTTTATTTCAACGTAAAGAATTTACATTCTATTTGCTGAATGTCAATGTACAATGTAAAGTGTAAGCCGCCGCCTTCGGGCCGTATTGTAGTGGAGAAAAAGGCAGCGGAAAAAAAAACTCCACTCTGACCATCTTTTCTCAAATCATCTTAAAACTAAATACATCAGTTGCCATATGTAAACCTAATAAGATTTCATGATTGCCATTAACAACCCTAAATGCCAAAGCATTAGTCAAATGTCTCACAATAATAGGGGAAAACATAAGTGCTGCGGCCAGACACACGAACAGCACTCGTTCACGAGAATAACGCAGTGCTCAGCCATCATCAGTCTCAACCATTTTGGAGGGAGATAGATGACCCGAACACCACGCTACCATTCGAATGACCTTTAGCAAACTTGCAGTTAAGTTTTTGTCAGTTATATAAGGTATCATATAGTTATTAATATGCAATCACGTCGTCTGTACACACTTGTATTATAAAATATATGTTATACTTAGTTATACTTAACAATAAAATCGCGGTGGAATTGGTTTACTACCACGGATTAGGATCGTTTATATAGTCGTCTATTCTATAATATGCCTTTTTACATAGCGAATTTTTAATGAAAGTTTTAAATTTATTTTCAGACAAGCATAGAACACGTTCTGGAATTTTGTTGTAAAAACGAACGCAGTAACCTACAAATGATGTGCCTACCTTGGCTAATCGGGATTTAGTACAAGCAACCTTGTTTCTATTCCTTGTGTTTACGTTATGAACGTCCCTATTTAATTTAAACATTGTTATATTTTTTCGGACATACATTATATTATCGAATATATATTGGCAAGCCAGTGTAAGAATGCCTATTTCTTTAAAACGCTCCCATAGCGATTCTCTACTGTTTAAGTTGTAAATAGCTCTTATTGCTCTTTTTTGCAAGACAAATATGGTTTCTATATCTGCTGCCCGTCCCCATAATAACAAACCATACGACATGACACTGTGAAAATAACTAAAATAGACCAGCCTCGCCGTCGACACGTCGGTAAGTTGTCTAATTTTTCTGACTGCAAACGCTGCTGAACTCAACCGACCCGACAGTTTTCCAATATGCTGACCCCATTGCAGTTTTGAGTCTATCGTTATACCTAAAAAAAGCGTGGACTCTACCAGCTCTAGCCTCTCACCAGATATTTTTAAACTCGTGTCAACATTTTTAACATTGGGTAGTGAGAATTTGATGCATTTTGTCTTTTTTGCATTTAGCATCAGATTGTTTATAGTGAACCAGTTTAGAATAGTAGATAAAGCATTGTTTACATCGTCTACATTACTTATACCTCTCTTTACTTTAAAAATTAAGGAAGTATCATCTGCAAACAACACTATCTGCGAAAGCTTTTCTACTAGGTAGGGCAAATCATTTATATATACCAAAAAAAGGAACGGACCCAGTATAGAACCTTGAGGAACTCCTACTTTTACATCAGAACCCGAGGATTTAACTCTATTAATATCAACCTTTACAGTTCTGTCTGTTAAGTAAGATCGAAGAAGACTTAGTGATTTATTACTTAAACCATATCGGTGCAATTTTATGAGAAGTGTTTCGTGGTCAACGCAGTCAAACGCCTTAGAAAGGTCACAGAAAACCCCAATGGCATCCTGCGACTCTTCCCACGCCTCAAAGATATGCTTTACTAACGCTATGCCTGCTTCCGTCGTTGAGCGGCCTTTTGTAAACCCGAACTGTTTCTTATGGAAGAGCTTATTTATACTAAAATGAGTTTGCAATTGATGTAATATTACTTTCTCAAAAACTTTACTTAGCACCGGCAGTATTGCTATAGGTCTGAAATTATTTGGATCTTCACTATCACCAGTTTTAAACAAGGGTACGATTTTACTTAACTTTAATAGATTAGGAAAGGTTCCCTGGTCAACACATTTATTAAAAATCAAAGCAAGGTAAGGTGCTAGAATATTGATTATAGTGGATATTAATTTAACCGATAACCCCCACAAATCTTCAGTCTTTTTTAAGTTTAACTCTTTAAATGTTTTGACAATAGTTAAGGTAGTTATATGGGAGAATTGGAAGTCAACTTTACATGGATTTGTACTTTCCAAAAGTAAGGTATCGGCTAATTGGGAGGAAGAATTTAAGCTAGCCGTTATATGCAGTGGCATGTTTTTAAAAAAAGTTTGAAATATTTCTGCTATGTCCTTCTTCGAATTAACTAACTTACCTTCGATCTTCAACGCAAATCCCTGGTCCTTAGGTCTCGTTTTACCTGTTTCTTTGTTAATTACTTGCCAGACTGTTTTTATTTTATTAGTAGACGCCATAATTTTTTTACTTATACTTATCGATTTGGCTGTTAAACAAGTTTGTCTAAAAGTTTTTGAATATTTTTTTACGTACTCTTTGAACGTCGGATAAAGCCTTTTCCTACTTCTATATATACCTGGCGTTGCCCATTCTGAAAACCCGCTTTTTAACTCTGTAATTTTTTTTACGTTAAAAACAAGTTCAAATTCTTTTGATATGGTTGAAAACAATACTTGATATAACGTATTCGGATCATTGCTATCGAAATTCAACGAATTTAACTTTATGTTTATATTTTTTTTAAATAATTAAATTTTTTTCTCTGTTATTGGCCTACAATTTAATTCATTGCATTTTTTTGCTTCCAGTACTGACGGTAGGACTACCCATAGCCCGCTATGGTCCGACTGTAATTTATGTATGACTTCTTTTTCTAAATATTCACAATTGCAAAAGACATTATCTATGCAGGTAGCGCTAGTAGCAGTTGTCCTCGTGGGTTCTGTAAATAAATTATCTAAATTATATGACCTGAAAAGGCTTGCGAGTTTAGTTTTAAGTGGACCTTGAACTAAGAAATCTATATTGAAGTCCCCACACACCACTATGCTCTTCGTAGTACTGAATAGGCGTTTTAAGGCATCCTCCATAAGTAATTCAAATTCATTATAATTTGATTGTGGCGGCCTATAAACACACATAACTATATACCTATCCAATTCCACACACGATATCTCAATTAAACGTTCAACAGATAGACTGACAATATCTTTTCTTTCTTTCATTTTCAAAATACTTTTGACAAAGATCATTGAACCTCCTCTTATTGAGTGTTGTCGGTTAAAAGTGCTTGCTGCTAAATAGTCTTTTAAAGTAAATGACATTTCAGAATGTTTCAGCCAATGTTCTGTTAAACACAAAATATCTACATTGAAATCTGCTAAAAATAGTTCAATTAAATTGTCTTTGCCGGAAAAACCCTGTATATTTTGTGCAACTAAATTGATACCTAACTTAGGGTTTTCCTTTGTCTGCGATGGCAGTTTAAAGCCATTGACTGTGTGTTTGAGCCCGCTATTGAATTATTACTAATACTAGTAACACGGTTGTCATTCCTATCAGGTTGTGTTATAATTCCTATAACCACAGAGTCAAAAATATTGTAAGCTAACAAAGTAGCTAACTTACGTCGACTATTTTTCGTGAAGTACACAGTATCTCGCGTCAAAAAGTAATTCTTAACAAATTTGTTAAGATCAAAAAATGATATGTCACTATGACGACATGTCAAATGGTGAATGTGTATGTTCAAGCTATGGATGTCATTATTTTCTTTTGCTGACAGGGACTGAGAATATGGGAAAGCGCAAAACACTAATTTTCCCATCCACGGTTGGACATCTTTAGCTTGACCATATAATTCAAATATATTGTTTATATCAGTCTTTTTAACACCTTGGCTATTTCCTACTAATAAAATGTAGGTTGTGTCGTTCTGTATTGGGCTTTTGAACAGCTCTTTAACAATGTCAGTAAAACTTGAATGGGGATAGCATTTATTCAGCACATTTTGTGTCAGCCTGTCATTCAACAAAGGACCTAACCCTGCACCTATCTTATCAGAGAAGATTACAGTCCTCCTTTCTTGTTTTACTGCCGGGCCAGTCATGCTAATGGTGGTTGATTCAGGCTGGCTGTGAGTTATCTCAGTAGTGCTTGGAGGTAGACGCAACGCAGCTGGACTTGTATCCTCAGTGGGGCCATGCAGCCGTGTGGTGAGGCATGATGTTGATGCTGGTGGCTGATCTTGTAGAATTTTACAAGATGCACATGAAGAACCCGCTGATATTTTGTTGCTTAGCGACTGAAATCGATCCATGTTATATGTACCTAAGGCTGTTAGTTCTGCTGCATATGCCTCCATTTCCTCTTGTGCCTCAGTGTACTGCTTGCCTAAGTCACTGAGTGATTTTTCTAAACTATGAATGTGGGAGTGAAGATCCTGAATTTTTTCCTCATATGCACTTGTTATTACTTGAGTCTCTCAGAGACAGTATGGGCTTAATAACCACGTGTGCCCACGAAGATAAAAATATTCTTTATGGTACACACGGAAAAAACAAAACATAAAATAATTACAACGAAACGGTACAATTGGCGACCTTATAGCTTAGAGCAATTGCTGAGTTACCAGAACTGACAATTTCAAACGCTGAGGTATTTAAGCACCTTACACTCAGTTTCTTTTTTTTTTTCAACCAGGTTAGGTTCCTATTACTGGGCAAAGGCCTCCTTTACTTATGTATTACAAATTCGCGATGCCCTTACAGGTTGGATGTTCTTAGTCAAAGATGAAGTGTGCAAGAAATAAATGAAATAAAATATCTCCAGTAGACGCCCCCGGTAAGACCGATATTTCAACCGTCGCCAGACGCCCCTTTTGTTAGGCCCTCTCATTGCGCTATTCTCTTTACCACTTGAACACAGCGGATACGGGTTGACTCAGTTTAGTTCTTTAGGCATAACAGGCAATTGTGCTAATTGAGCCATCATTCACCACTTTAGTAATATAAATAACATAACAACATAACATAACATTTACATACAGGCACATATATTGCTTCTGGCCCCACACTAGGATACCCTGTGTCGTGGGAACCAGAAACAACGACATCACATACAGTCTATTTATTCTTACTTGTCCAATTTAGTAAACAAGATTCTAACCTTAAACTGTGACTTTTTAGTCCAAAACTGCCATATTTCCATAAATGAAGATGTGGGTTTTTTTTTTGTTTCCCAGCCGAGATTCGAACCCGGGACCTTTTGCATGGTAGGCAGACGCGCTACCGCTACGCCACAGAGGTCGTCTAAATTTAATTATCAACTATTATCATTAAATTATTATTTTCGTATATTATCATAATACAGCCTGCAAGATCTCATGGAGGCATCACCAAGCGCAATCGCTGTGGCGCGGTTTTGAGAGCGAGATATCAGAGTGCTTAGTGCGAGTTTTTTAACTACTCGATCGCGTTAACGTAAACTCATATTTATATGGCATCGAAGAAGCGCCACCTAGTGACAAGTATGGAAATTAAAATTGCTGAGTGCGAGTTGTAAAGGTTTACGTTGAGAAGTGAACACGTTTACCAGCCAAAACACGAATAAACGCGAGTGCTAGTTGTACTGTGACAGCGTTTTGCCAGTTCGAACGGTTAACTTACTCATACTCACTACTCATACTTTGCCTTATACTTTGCGGTGGTAGTTAGAGGAGTCTTACAAACTGTTTCACAAGGAGTTCGCATCCGCTTCCGCACAGACGGCAGCCTTTTCAACTTGGCTAGATTTAAGGCTTGCACTAAAGTCTCACTCGCACTGATCACAGAGATCATGTATGCTGATGACTTGTGCTTCGTAGCAGAATCCCCAGACGGCCTGCAACAGCTAATGTCTGCATTTCACCAAGCCTGCCGTAAGTTCGGCCTGAAGATCAGTGTCAATAAGACGGAGGTGATGTCCCTGGACATACACGGTCACGAGACACTGGCCATAAAACTTGGTGAGGATGTGCTGAAGCAGGTGGATATTTCGCTACCTGGGGAACACTGTAACATCCAAGTGTGACCTTGATGCTGAGATCAATAGCAGGGTGGGTGCCGCAGCTGCAGCATTCGGCAAGCTATGTTCCAAGGTTTTCTGCTCTCATGACCTTAAGTTGGCTACTAAGATATCGACATACATGGCAATCGTGCTGCCAAACCTTTTATACTCCTCTGAGACGTGGTGCGTATACCGCCGCCACATTCGCACTCTGGATCGCTTCCACCTTAAATGTCTCCGTACCATCATGAAGATCAGATATTCTGATAGAGTGCGAAACACCGAAGTTCTGCGACGAGCCAATGTTGGTGGCATTGAGGCCTATTTAATGCGTCGACAGCTTCGGTGGTGCGGTCACGTATCTCGTATGGCGGAGGATAGAGTGGCGAAGCGCATCTTCTATTCTGAGCTAGAGGAGGGCAAGCGGAATCATGGCGGTCCCCTCCTCCGGTACAAGGATGTCCAAAAGCGACACATGAAGAGATGCAACATAGAGCCCTCCCGCTGGGAACGTTTGGCAGCACAGCGGCCAGAATGGCGCAGGATCGTAAACAGCCAAGTACGTGAGTTCGAGGTTCAGCGCAAAGCTGACCTTGACACCAAACGCGACCAGCTAAAGGCTCGCCCATCTGCTGCCATAACATACAAATATGACAACGGCATTCTCACGTGCCCTCAGTGTGCACGGAGTTTCGCCGCGAAGATAGGCTACATAAGCCATCTTCGAGCGCACCAGCGCCACATATGTGATTAGGGGTCAAAGTGGTCGCCATGGCCGAAATCGGTCGGATCAATCATCATCATCATCACTCACTACTCAATGCTCGATTAACGCGGTAGTAAAGTTACTCGATTGGATCTGTCAAACTCGCACTAAGCACTCTGAGCAGGAGTCGACGCTTTTGATACGAAATAAGAAGTATATCATAGTAGCATAACTTGGTATCTGCCTTTTTGCCTGTCTACTCGTGTAACATGGTGTCATTTCTTTCATTTTATACACATTTTTCTGGTACCTAACAAATATGACGTCTCATTGAAGCTTTCAAGTACGTGGAATCCAGTGCTAAGTAATTACAAGTCACTCGCCTTATCACCGGACCGGTCCGTTGACGTAGTGAGTGTTGTGTGTCGGCCAGCTGCGAAAAATTAATAGTGACTACCCACAATAATTGACTGTACTCGCCACTTCAGTCTATCCGAGATCACGGTAACTGTAACGCTGCCGAAACGTCGGGAAATAAGGTAATTACGTTTTACCTAATAAATTATCGCGATTTTACCCGTTTAATATATTACTAAACTATTAGTTACTAGAAAATGTTTTTGGGCAAAAACAGGACCTTTTTTGTTTGTTTTCATGTGTCTTTATTTTTTCCGTTCTCGACATCTTGGTTCTATAAAAAATATTTTCGCATTTGTATCTAAGTAATGAGCATAATAACAGCTTTTTTTTCATTAAATACTTTTTTAGTGAATAAAATTCTTTGAAGTTTGACTTAGAGATGATTTAGGTATACAGTGTATAGAGGCACCTTCACTCACAACGGATAGGTGAGAGGACCACTCGGATGCTGCAGTACTTGGGACATTATTTTTAGTCGGTGTAGGCTTGCCCAGCGCCAATACCACCCTACAGCTTAGGCGGTCTAGCCTACAGAAAAGACAAGCCAAGACGTACGAAGCCAAGCAAATCGCGGGTTTCCTCGCGATGTCAATCTTTGCAGTTCGTGTGCACCGTTTCTTTTTTTATTGAATTTTTCTATGAATTTTTGCCTAAAACTCTGAATTTTTCACTTAGAGAGATAATATCGGCGATTGGCGATTTCATGCGCTGAGGTATTTGAAGACCTCAGAAACCCTCCCTCAGCCCCTCCCTTGCTTCTATTTACAAAATTTTCGGCAAACTTGACAATGTATTTCTTTATATTCTTTTTAATGCACTAACCCGTGCTAAGGACAATTTAAAAAAAACCTTTTTAAATAGGTTTTTTAAAATTGTCCTTAGCACGGGTGTGGTACAGCGATATCATTCCGATGTAAAACCTAACTGCAAAGTAAGGTACTCGGGGCTGCAAGTGATGCAAATTACTTTAGCCAGATGTTGCTGCCTGTACGTAATACAGAGAGTATTGTAAAGAGGTTCGAAATTTCACTGATGCCGGTGAGTCGCCCATTAGCACAGTTGGGAGAGCGCTGGCACAGTTAGCCAGAGGTTGCGGCTTCGAGTCCCAGCGTGGGTGGAATTTTTAGCCTCTAATTAGGTTTTTTAAAATGTATTTCTTATTCATGTGACTTACAGAACGTGTTTCTATATCAAACAAAACTCATAATGTAACTTCGCAGCGGTGTAGCTCGGAGTCCCATCCAAGTCAAGCACAAAAATATCAAAACACCATCCAGTAACTGCTTAAAAGTTTAACTCCCTGTGCACCAGTAAAGTTTAACATCTAAGGCGTAATGTTCAGTGTAAAACCGCTCGTCAGTTTTAATCGAAAACATCGGCCATTAGCGCTGAGATGGTGTTATTATGCCTGTTAAGGTGCGGTCATACGAGTACATTGACACTGACAGCTTACATAACCATGTAATAGTTTGATAAAGTATTTCAAATGTCTTACGGTTTTTTCAAACGAATTTGTGTAAACGTTCATTTTTAAAAACCTATTTAGAGGCTAAAAATTTCACCCATGCCGGGATTCGAACCCGCAACCTCTGGCTATCCGTGCCAGCGCTCTACCAATTGAGCCAATGGGCGACTCACCGGCATCAGTGAAATTTCGAACCTCTTTACACAATTCTCTGTATTACGTACAGGCAGCGACATCTAGCTTAAGCAAATTGCATCACTTACAGCCCCGACTACCTACTTTGCAGTTAGGTTTTACATCGGAACGATATCACTGTACCCACATGATTATACTATTTTTATTTTTTAATGCACTAACCCGTGCTAAGGACAAATGTAAAAAACCTATTTAGAGGCTAAAAATTTCACCCATGCCGGGATTCGAACCCGCAACCTCTGGCTATCCGTGCCAGCGCTATACCAATTGAGCCAATGGGCGACTCACCGGCATCAGTGAAATTTCGAACCTCTTTACACTATTCTCTGTATTACGTACAGGCAGCGACATCTGGCTTAAGCAAATTGCATCACTTACAGCCCCGACTACCTACTTTGCAGTTAGGTTTTACATCGGAACGATATCACTGTACCCACATGATTATACTATTTTTATTTTTAATGATCTATTTTGGCCTATTATTCTATTTTGGATCTATTTTTAGCCTCTAAATAGGTTTTTAAATTTGTCCTTAGCAAGGGTTAGTGCATTAAAAATAAAAATCGTATAATACGTTCATGTTTTTCGCACCTCAAATTGTACAATTAAACTGTTAATTTAATGCTTGGGTGCATGATCTATTTTGTAATTAAAGTATAAGTGGAATCATCGTAATAATATGTTTTTAAACGGTTCGTACTTCCTGCGTAGGTGGGTAGGTGGCAACTTATATATTAGATTGAATATGACTTAAAAAATACGGTCAGAGTGGAGTTTTTTTTCCCGCTGCCATTTTCCCCACTACACTACAGCCCGAAGGCCGCGGCTTACATTTTACAGTGTACGTTGACATTCTCAAAAATCTATTTAGAGGCTAAAAATTCCGCCCATGCCGGGACTCGAACCCGGGACCTCTGGCTAACCGTACCAGCGCTCTCCCAACTGAGCTAATGGGCAAGAGCCGGCAAAAGCGAAATTTCGAACCTCTTCACAATATTCTCTGTATTTTATACAGGCAGCGACATCTGGCTGAAGTAATTTGCATCACTTGCATTTGACATTCTGCAAACAGAATGTAAATTCTTTACGTTGAAATAAATAGATTTTATTTAATTTCATTCAGCTATTACTGCAGCCTTGTTGCCTTTGTACTAATCCGTATGAGAAAAAAAAGATTTGTTCAAATCGGTTCATAATTGGCGGAGTTATCGCGTAACAAACATAGAAAAACATACGGGTCGAATTGAGAACCTCCTCTTTTTTTTGAAGTCGGTTGATTAAAACCGCCGTAATGTTAGATAGCAAACATAGCCTGCCTTTGCTTAACTATTTCCTACCTGTCAACCACTGTAGGCAGAGTGAGGTAGGAGTTGGTAGGCGTGCAATAGAGCAAAAATGTATAAAATAAAATTTGAAATCATATTTACGAGGTACTATTAAATAAATTCACATGTTGATATAAACTTACGTATTAGAGTTACTATTAAATAAATTCACATGTTGATATAAACTTACGAGTACACATCCTGGGAACTGCTAACGTGGTGTTGTGTTTTCTACTTACAGATTGTTGGTAACTTTTGTTATATTTAACAGAGACGTAATATTCGTTGATGAAGCGAAGGTGATCTGTCAGGATCGTGGCAAGTGGCAGTTTCTGGCCGCTGCCTACCACTCTCGGATACGGGCGTGAGGTTATGTATGTTTGTATGTTGTTTGTAATAATATTCTCGTAAGAACTAATACTTGACTTTGTTGACTGGTAGAAAATGCTAATGGCATTAAGTTTGCCGCATTGTACGATTTTATGGTGCAATAAAGTATTTATAATAATAAAAGCCTACAGAGGTGGTAGTGGAGCGGTGGAACACTGAGTTCTCAATCAAGTGATCGTGGGTTTGAATACTAGCACAACCAATGACTTTGTTTTCGGTTATGTTCATTGTAAAGCACTACTCACTCACTCACTTTTGTGAAGGAAAATGTGGGTAGAGCTGCGGTGATCAAATACCGGAGCTCTTGAAATTGCCTTTGGGTGAGAACGCGTGGTAATTAAGCCCATACTCTCTCTTTCTCTCTATGAGAGAATCCTGTGCCTTGCAGTAGTACTTACACAGGCTACATCAATATCAACCCTTGTATGTCCCTACTGCTAGGGCAGGGTCTCTTTCTGCACTGCAGGAAGGTTAGGTCATACTCACCACGCGGGCCGAGTCCGGGTTGGTGAAGGATTGTTAGCCAATGGCGGGCATTACTGTCAGAAGTTATCAAGCCGCCCATAAGTCCTCTGACATGGCTTAACAACTGCCAAACCAGTCTGTGGCAGTATTTGAGAATTTTTATGCGGGCGTATCCCCTAAAATTTAAAATTAGCTAAACATTAGTGTAGCCGCATCCTAAGCTGAAAATCTTAAGCCTTCCGCCAATAACGAGCGTGACTGGAGGCTTTCGACATTTTATTAAAACCCACTAAAGAGAACATCGCACCGCCGCCAGGGGGGGCAGCCTTTCGGTAGGTAATGACGTCATTCAGCAAATTTCAACGAGCTGAACTGACGACTAAGGGCTTTGAATTATGCTGTTCTCGATGATGATATCATTCGATTATAGGCAAGCACGGTATAAGAGCGGAGGTAGGACGCCGTCTTCTGAAGCGAGAGGTCGTGGGTTTGAATCTCGACATGTACCAATAATATTTATTAATGATTCACGATGCTCATACATAGTTACAGTTACAGTCGCCGAGGTCACGGGTGACCACGGCAACTGTATTATTTTTTTATAAATTAAAGTGCCTGTTAGATTACTAATTAAATAAAAATAAAATAAACATTGACTTTATGATTAAATGTTAAAATAAAATAATAAAACGACTTTATCATTAAATCTTAAAAGCAATTGATGTTTTGTTTGATGATGACATGTTTCATTGAATCTGCGAAATCGGTTTCCCAGGGTCAAATGGTGTGAGTGTATGCCAGGTAATGTATACTATGTATTATTTTTTTATATTGTAGACTTTTAGTCCGGATCTACTTACGGTTGTTGTTATATCGGAAGAGTCCCACCAGGGAGCCAATTCTCACTTCAATAGCAAATAAGTCGTATACGACTCTAAGGCTTATGACTTGGAATTCTACGTTAAAAGTCGAGCGACAGCCAAAATCTGTATTCTGAACGCCATGCTAAATTGAATTCGAATGAGAAAATAAATGTCTAATGACTCTGTCGAGTTATCTTATCTCATTTTTATACGCCAAATGTCTAAGCCTTCGAATATTTTGCGTCTACGCTTTCAATTCGCATAGGCGAGAATCGGCCCCCGGGTTATAACAACAACCGTAAGTAGATCCGGACTAAAAGTCTACAATGTGTTGTGTTATTATGTTAATTGTGTTACGAAAGTTTTAGGTCAAAAATATTTTTTATATTTTATACCACCAAACAAGTTTTTGTAAAACAAAACTTTAACAAACTACTTGGCTAGTTTTATCGAATAAAAAGGCACTAATTATCGAAGTTAAAATCTGATTTATCATTTCTATTATTGCCTGGCTCAGAGGAGCTTTTTTTATGTAGCCTCGATTGTATCCCACTGCTGGTCAAAGAACTCCGCTTTCTCTCTTCACTCCTCTTGTTTATGGCCACCTCCTGCCAACCTGGTAAAAAGGTCGTGACGTTGTCCCGCCATCTCCGCTTGGGTGGCCAAGTTTGCGATATCCGTCGCGTAGAACCCATTCAATGACGATTTTTGCCCACCTGTCTGGGCCCATACAACTTACGTCGCCAGCCCAATTCCACTTCACCTTAGAAATTGCAGTTTTAACATCGACAATTTTGATTCTGGTGTGCAGTATTGTATTAATGATTTTGTCAATCCTTTTAACACTCATAATACTGCGTTCCTGCCCTTATGTTGTAATATTTGATAAGCTCCAACAAGGGTCCACATACCTACATAAAAATTACCTAAGAAATTTCACTAAATCATACAGCATAAAAAGAAGCCCTAATTTGTTTCTTTCACTTGTAAATTCATAAGTCAAACGTTAAAAGTTAAGCCAGCCGCAAATAAATCAATATAAATCTCGTTACAAAACTACGGCCGCAACTAGGATGTAATACAAAAATCGATTCACCCAATAAAACAGCGCGACAAAGGAAGCTCCTAGTCGCGAGCGATATTGAATCGAGCGCGGTTTTTAAGAACTGCCCGGGACGGGGCCTGCGGCGGACAAATTGCAGTGCACTATCGACATGTGGGAAGCGGGACAGTAGGTTCACCGCACATAGAGGTCTGCGTAAATGATCATTCACCTTGTGAGGTTGTAAATCGTTTTATAAGTAACAAGACTGGATCGACTTCAACTGTATGTTTTATTTATAATATAAACAGAAAACTAGATAAAAAAACAGTATAAGCAGGTAAAAGAAGATTTAATAGTCGGGTGTAGTTGATATATAAAGTAGTAGTGCCAAAAAAAGTCAAGGAAATCTCAAAAATGGGTGACGTAATTTTAAAATTAAAGAAATAGGTATCAAAAGAATGGTCTAAAGAGGTTTGCGTCGTTAAACCGTAGACTTCATTCATATTTGATTAATATTTTTATGAACTAGACATAATTTGTTTGTAGACAACTGTGTCACTATTTGGCAGTAGATACTCAGTGTACTGTAGACTGTTTAGATATATTTAATGTATTCGTTACATTATTTGCGATAAAGCTGTAATACAGTTTGGAGGAAAAAAATAAAGTTATATTATCACTGCACTGAGATATAAAATTTTATAAAAGTGGTGCACTATGTCCATTAACAAAATAATCAAATACTCAAAAATGTAGAGATTACCCGATGAAGTGAGCCGTCCCTTGGTTTTCCTTTTGATTTATGAGCCAAATGACCTCAGACTAATGTGTCTATAGATAATTAACAATAATTTATTTCTTTAACAGAAATATTAATATTTAATGTTAATATTTGACATCCCAAAAACAAAAACTAACTATAACATGGTCGGAATCTTTCAACAAAAATCCAATCTAGTGAATTCTGTATTAGGTTAACTACCGTAACGTATTGGTATTTAACAGTTCGTTTTATAAGTACTACCAATATGTATAGTATAAGTTAACGTTAATTGTGTAGATTAGTTTCTATAAAAAAACTGTGATGAACTAAGTTCGCCGATAAACTAAATTAGTAGTTTTGCAAATTATGTTATTATGTTTTTTATGCATAATTATTTAATTTAATCTCTACTATAAAAACTAATCGCTGAATGTGTTGGTAAGCGCAAATCTCGAGAGCAGCTGAACCGATTTCGCTAATTCTATTTTTAGAATATTCCTTGAAGTAGGTACCTACGTGGACAGTTCTTACGGAGAGATAAAAAAAAATACCGAATCGACTGTTAGGCGATACGAAGTTTGCTGGGTCAGCTAGTAATATTATAATAACAGTTCTAAAAATGTAGCACACGGATATTGTATAGTCAGGAGCCTTACTGTACCTATTTATCTCTGCCACTGTCTTCGCAGCGGTAGTATGTGGTATGTGGTAGTAGTTGCCTTCGGACGAGGTCGGGTGCAATCGGGAGGCCTCGGCGGTAAATCGGCCCGTAATTGCCGCTAACTGCCGATAAAAGTGTCTTGTCAGGAGCGCCACGGATTCCTATTGATTTTGCAGCGGATTTAGTTGGAGACAAAGCTTTGTACTTTGGCATCTGTAATGGAATGAGATACTAACGAACAGGTGGTATAAAAGTGATGCAGGTAATGTTTATACAGGGCATCCCAAAGTTATGGGACATGAAGGGAAAGTACCTGAAATATCGTAAATAGGGTATTTTGCTGAAAGAAGAGAGAGAGAGAGAACACTTTACTGTACATAAAAATGGAAATTACACAGATATTTCTTAACCTAAGAGTACAGACGGCGGCCTTATCACTAAAAGTGATCTCTTCCAGACAACCTTCGGATGAACTGGACTAATACATTAGAGAAGGAAGTAGATGTACAAAAAAAAAAACGTAGAAAACATTAATTTCAGAGGTTCCAAATACATGCCTCAATAACAGTGTGAATAAATAAAATTATCAACAGATACATACAAATAATTTAAATAAATAAAAATAAAAAATGAATATTATACATAAATACATAAATAATTAACAAAATATACACATTTAAAGGACATAAGTAGAACACAACAACAGCAGGACAATATTACAAAATTAAATAATAACAGTATTACAGTGTAGTAGTGAGACTTTATGTTATTTTTAAAAGTTAGTAATTCTGCATTCACATATTTTCTAAAAATTACTTGCCTCGTCTGTGAATCGAACGAACTTAAATGTAAAAAAAAACACTCCTACTTTTATGATGCCAAAAAATAATTATTCTTCTTAACTAACATAGAATTTTTAAACAGCGTGAATATAATCATTTTAATCAAATTAAAAACATTCATGAAAATACCGCAGTCAATTAAGTGGGTATTTTTGTGTAAATTTATTAATTAAATGCTTAAAATGTGATCCCTCTTGTCGTACGCAATTCGCCAATCTTTTAATGAGTCCGCTGCCTGTTGATTTTCTTATCATTTTATGGTGAATACTCGATATGATATGGCACAATTCTGTTTGTAACTCGCCCACGTTCTCGTATTGCTTTTTTGTAGCATGTCTTTCACGTGTGCCCAAAAGAAGAAATATAATGGTATTAGTTTTGGGCTATTTCTTCGATTGGCGTCATAAAAGTAGGGGTGTTTTTTTTACATTTATGTTGGTTCGATTCCGATTCTGATTATTAGAAAATCTTTAAATGCAGAATTACTAACTTTTAAAAATAGCATAAAGTCTTCTTTCAGCAAAATATCCTATCTACAACATTTAATGTACTTTCCCTTCATGTCCCATAACTTTGCTGTTTTCATTTAACTTTCATTATCGAACTAAATCTATGTTGACTTGAATTGCTTTATCATGCCTAAATAGAAATAACTATTTTATTTAATATAAAACTTGATAAAAACTAATTATTTATTATTGGCCGTCAGGGTCATTATTTCGCGTAATTGAATTCTGAAATATATTTCACTTCGCATACAATTTAAGCTTCAGCGGAGTTATCGTAAAATTAATGTTCAATAATTGAAGTAAATCTGTTCGGAGTTTGTCATTCAAACTTACTTTTTTTTAAGTCCTAGAACAAGCTAATTAGTCATTTTAGTATTTTATTTCTGCTTTGTAGTAGTGACGTTTGATTGGTTTATGCTTAATAAAACCACAACGAAAAATCTGAAATGAAATTATCTCATTGTATTTATACATAGAATAGCTCGTCGCCCCGGCTAAATCGCTCGTAGCCCCGGCTGCCTGAGTGATCCTAAACGATCACGAAGGTTAAGCAACACAGGGCGCGTTCAGTGCATAGATTGGTAAACCATCTATGAATAACGCTAGTGGCATTTTTCCGAGCGGTTCCGTGCTTCGTAAGGCACGTTAAGCAGTTGGTGCCGGCTGTCGTCGATAGATGGCAGTCGTTAATCCAAGTCAGAGGCCTTAGAGCGGCTTAAAAACTGAAAGTAACACCAGTCACTAGTCTTGCAAGCCTCCACCAATCCGGACTTGGCCCCCGCGGTAGAGTATGTAAGAG
This sequence comes from Yponomeuta sedellus, assembly GCA_934045075.1. Taxonomy (NCBI): domain Eukaryota; kingdom Metazoa; phylum Arthropoda; class Insecta; order Lepidoptera; family Yponomeutidae; genus Yponomeuta; species Yponomeuta sedellus. Next base: position 679,957 of record OW203726.1, on the reverse strand, counting down.
ACCCGTGGCCCTCGATGGGGACTTAAAGGGTTGATGATGATTCATACAAAAAGAGGGATAAAATTCGCACAGTGGTGGGCAGTGACTTGAAGGGAATAGCCGAAGATCGGGCTCATATTTCTAGCAACGGACTGACATCGATTGATTACGATAATGATAAATCAAAGAATTATAATGAGAAAATCATGTAAGCCTCCATATTTCATAGAACAAAAGTTATTTACTAATACAAACTCTAATTTTAAAAACCTATTTAGAGGCTAAAAATTCCATCCAAGTCGGGTTTCGAACCCGCGACCTCTGACTATCCGTGCCAGTGCTCTTTCCAACTGAGCTAATGGGCGAATCACCGGCATCAGTGAAATTTCGAACCTCTTTACAATATTTACAATATTGTCGCTGCCTGTACGTAATACAGAGAATATTGTAAAGAGGTTCGAAATTTCACTGATGCCGCTGAGTCACCCATTAGCTCAGTTGGAAAGAGCGCTGGCACGGATAGCCAGAGGTCGCGGGTTCGAATCCCAGCATGGGTGGAATTTATAGCCTCTAAATAGGTTTTTAAAATTGTCATTAGCACGGGTTAGTGCATTAAAAAAAAGAATATAAACAAACTCAAATAGTTTCAGAAATCGCGCAATTATCTGTTGACTCTTGAAAGTCACTAGCCAATAAACATTGCATAAACCATTTACTCGTAGCACGCATTATATTAAAATAGCCCAACCAATAGTTTCAGCTCAAATAGAGTCCGAATTTGTAATCTATTCAAAGCGGCTGCAAACTCACAGAGCCAATAGTTTGGGCTTCACAAAGTACCTAAGTAGCATCAAACGGGGGCCGATCAGAGGTCGTATGTACAGTTAAGTTTCGCGATGCTAACTAGCGTAAAAGAACATGTATCTTCTTGGCCCCCGTGGTGGAGTGTGGCCTAACCTTTCTAGCCTAACCGCTCTTCGGGAAGAGACCCGTGCCTCAGCAGTGGGGACTTACAAGGATCATAATATCGATCTTCTTTTGTAACGCGTCTTTGGATAAAGTGAACATAATAAATATTATAAAATATAGTAGCTCTTAAATAATAGGGGTATGAAATTGCCGTTTTATTGCAATAGGTTCTTTGAATTGACATAGAATCTTCATGGTTTCAGGTTTTCGAATGAAACTTTTTTCAAATGGTTTCGATGATGTTCTTTTTTTAAAAAATGTGAAACATTTGAATATCGACTTTCAATTATTTTTGTTATTCAATTTATACAAGAAAGATGGATACTGCGAAAATTCGAGTGATTTTTGAATACGAGTTCCGACGCGGAACTAACGCGGCAGAAACAGCCCGCAATATCAATGCTGCGTTTGGAGAGGGGTCTTAAATATAATTCTAAGCCGACTTGTCGACCTGTGAATGTAGACCTTCGAAGCATTTTTGCCATGATCGGCAAGACTGTAGGTTTTAAAATTAGTTGTCACAGTTGTTAAGATTAATTATGTTCACTTTTGAAAACAAAACGTATTATAAAACAAGTCATGATTTTATTCTATTGGCGAAGCCACTAGCAGTGGTCACGGGATGGTTACCCATTCAGCACCCGACCGACCCTGTCGTTGCTTAACCCTAGTGATCGATCCCAATTAATCGGTTCCACTAGGCCACGACCGCTTCCTTCCACAACAGTATATGACTGCCGCAAAATGTCGCACCCGCTAGTGATTTGCGGCGCTCGGATTCAGGTTCCGTGCGCGGAGCGGCGCTCGCCGCCAAATTCAATTGTGTCAAACGAGAAATTGACTCAAAATTCGCGACTCGCGCTCCCCACTAGCTACTTTAACAACTAGGTGTACATTTTTAGAGCACTGCTCTTGGACTACACCATCTATACCATCTAAAAATTATGTTTCAGGCGTTGCACCATCCGAGTGGTCCCTTCACCCATCTAGTGTGATTGAAGGTGGCTCTGGCCTCGGTATAAATCTGCCAAGGTGCAAAGGAATCTCGAAGTTACTCAGTTCAGGCATTACATGCTTATAAGATGACTCTAGATAGATAGAGAACACTTTATTGCAAAACCAGAAAAATATTACAACCATAATTCTTAAATGTAAGTAATGTTAAACAATTGGCGGTCTTATCGCTAAGAGCGATCTCTTCCAGACAACCTTTGGATGAAGTGGATTGCATGAAGAATATAGTCGGCACGTGGTGCATGTACATAAATAATTAAATCGAAAATATATTGATAGCAAACAGCAAAAGAGTGCGAGAATATAATTACTTATAATTAAAAACCTATTAATAGGCTAAGAATTTCACCCATGCCGGGATTTGAACCCGCAACCTCTGGCTATCCGTGCCAGCGCTCTTCCGATTGAGCCAATGGGCGACTCACCGGCATCAGTGAAATTTCGAACTTCTTTACACTATTCTCTGTATAACGTACAGGCAGCGACATCTGGCTTAAGCAAATTGCATCACTTACAGCCCCGACTACCTACTTTGCAGTTAGGTTTTACATCGGAACGATATCACTGTACCCACATGACTATACTATTTTTATTTTTAATGCACTAACCCGTGCTAAGAACAAATTTAAATACCTATTTAGAGGCTAGAAAAATTGAAGTTAAAATTAAATTTATGAACCAATTATTTTACATGAACTTAAAAATATTGATTATTAATTGAAATTAAAATATCAACACTTTTTTAAGGTCTCCTTTGTGTTTTAAATAATGAATAACATACATACATAACTTCACGCCTGTATCCCAGAGGGGTAGGCAGAGACCAGGGACTGCCACTTGCCACGATCCTGACAGATCACCTTCGCTTCATCAACGTTCATAGGTCGTTGCATGCACGCACGCCGGTTCCGGGTATTTTTTATCTTTCCCTTTCCTAATACATCCCCTATCTAGTCAATGTATGTCCGCCTGGGATGACCCTTACCAACCCTTCCGCTCACATTCGCAATATATATTTGTTTCGTCAATCTTTCTTCTTTCATCCTCTTCACATGTCCAAACCAACGCAACATACCTTTCTCAATTCTAGTCACTAGATCCTCTTTCAGTCCACAACGTTCTCTGATCAGACTATTGCGTATCCTGTCATTCAAAGTAACACTACACATACTTCTCAAGGACCTCGTTTCTACTGCATTAATTTCTACTTAGTCTCGTTACCATTTATATAATGAATAAATAAAATAAAAATTAGTTTTTTGTTTGTCGCCGCCGCCGCCAAAATAACGCCGTTTAATCAACCTAAAAACTTCATAGGTCATTAGCTTTACCTTTAACTCCGTTCGCGTGAAAATACTGATGAATATTTTTCAGGAATAAAAAGTAGCCTATTTGCTATTCCAGACAATAATTTATCTCTGCGCCGAATTTCATTGACAAGTCGTTCTGGCGTAATTGAGTAACAAACATGCATATCTAAACTTTTTTATTTAATCTTAAAAGTCCGAGTATGCAAAATTTTTTATGAAAGCAATTTTTAGTCAAATGGTCAGGAATTATGGGGTAAAAATTAGTGAGATAAAGACTCGTAGACGGAAAGACAGACATAATGACGTTCTATTGACGCATTTCAACTACGGGACCCTAAAAATGAAAAAGAATAGCACGACACCGCGACCCGGTCTATAAAATTCACCAAACATTTGTGCAATTCCTTTCCTCTATCTCCGAAAATAACACCGACAAGGGGAACCAATCCTTCCCGATAAGGTAATAGAATTCAAATTGAAAGGCAATCGCGTCTCCATCGGGGAGCTTCGGACGAGGATCGCTCGGTAATTCATCTTTAGGTCGTTTGTCCGAGGGGGGCGGTGGGAGAGGAAACTTGCCTCAAAGCTTAGACCTCTCGATAAAAATGATTATTTTCCGATCTCTGCTCGGCTGAAGTTAAAAACGCTTGTCATTTGTCCAATTTAGTTTCGGAAGTATTGGCGACAGTTTTATTTCGGTACAAAAACGAACTTTATATGCGGCTGCTTTGTCAAACTGTGCCAGGTTTTCTCTTCCGCGAGAGAGTCTAAAGACAAGAGTTTTTAACCAGTAGATGCTGGCAGCTACAATTTTTTTTCTTTTTTGTTTTCATAAACATCGTTGCGTTTATTAAAAGAAGCTGAAGATATGAAGCTTGCCTGAAACGCGGTTCAAAGAATGTGTTAAGTACACTTTGTGCCAAAAGGACTACTATAACATAAAGGATTATTCAAATGAAAATGATGTCTGGAATTAAAGCCAGTACAATGCATGGGTTCTATGTTTTATAGTAATTGTGTTCTTCTTCTTCTTTAGGCTATAGTAGTCCACTGCTCCCTCCCCTAATGAGTGCCATAGCGCAAGGCTGTGTCATCATTGGGGGGTAATGCCCATAATCTCCACGCTGGGCATGCATAATTGTTACACTATTTTTATTTTTAATGCACTAACACTAAAGTACAGTAATACAGAGAATAGTGTAAAGAGGTTCGAAATTTCACTGATGCCGTGAGTCGCCCATTGGCTCAATTGGTAGAGCGCTGGCACGGATAGCCAGAGGTTGCGGGTTCGAATCCCGGCATGGGTGAAATTTTTAGCCTCTAAATAGGTTTTTAAAAATGCATAATTGTGTTAACCTCTGTTATTTACGGACTTTAAAAGACAACATTTGGGGTTTTCTGTTCATTCAGTGTTACTAAATACTATCAAATTAAATTACAACTTGCAATTAAATAGCAATTTTGGTTTTGTGTTATTTGTTTTGCCTGTTATACATATACATCTGATGTATAATTATAGTTTTTATCTACCTATATTTATAAAAAAACTATGATGATGATTGGCCTTTTCGCATCTACGTAATGAGATGATTTATGCAGCACCCAGTGGTATCCTCACTCACACTAGATGGGTGAAGGGACCACTCCGACGCTGCAGTGCCTGGGACATGGTTTTATAGATGGTGTAGGCTTGCCCAGCACCTACACCTATCTAAAAAAACTATAGAGTTATTGAATTCCAACGTGGAATACTTCGGGTAGCTATCGATCGGCCCGGTCTGGATTTAGCCCGCCGTCTGTCTGTCATTTCGCCGGCACCGTAGCGCAATAAAATCTCTACCATCGATCCATCCGCTGCGCTTAGAGACGAGACGATTGTGCCCAGGTAAGGCTTATGTTCACTCATGTTTGCCCATCTCATCGGGGAATTGGCACTGTTTGCTGTAATACAGGTGTCCAGCCTAGCATAGCAACAGAAGCTAATATAATGTTTATGATTCATAAACTAGTTGTAATTATAAATTGTATCAACTCTGTAATATTTGTGGAAATAAATATATTCATATTCTTACGTTTACGTAGATGGAATGAAAGTTTTGTTGTAAGGGCACAGCCATTGGGAACCTTACTGACGAGTGAGTCACATTAAGTTACCGCGATGAGACAAACTTATTACGGCCCCCCCTCAAAGACAAATTCTTCTACAGACGTAGGTAGTTTGATTTTTATTTAGAAACAGGTTCGCAAAGAAACTTTGCCCATAGTACAGAAACTGAGGTTCAATCGTGCGTAGAATTGGAATAAAAAAAAAGCTTGATATCCTACTACCTACGTCTGTAGAACCCTTGTATGTCCCCACTGCAGGGGCACGGGTCTTTCTTTCAACGCAGGAATGTTAGGTTATACTCCACCACGGGGGCCAGGCCCGGGTTGGTGGAGGATTGTAAGACAGTGGGCCTTACTGTCAGAAGTTATTAAGCCGCCCATAAGGGTTGAAGACGACCACTGCCAAAAAAATCTAGAATTATAAGTAATAGAAAATTCACTCGGGACATATTTCTTTTAGAATAAGTTTATTTCCTATTCAAAAAACAACAAAACCTTAATTTATGTTCTCTAAACGTATTGGCATAGTTTTATTGCAATTCCGCATGTCGTTCGTAAAGACAAATCAAATTACATTTGTATGGGATTCGCTCCTTGAGGTGCGAATGGCGCGCTTGCGATATATGTCCCTAGATGTGTACTATCAAAAGCAAAAGCAGTACAATGTCATTCCAGGGGTATAACCCCCGCAAATTAAACAGGAATCTCACGGGAAGAAGATCTAATCGCACAAGAAGCCCAGTTAAGTAGCACGGTTTATACGATTGCAATGCGATTGGTAACCAGTCTACCGATAGTGTGAATGAAACGACCACTACCGGACTAATGTGAGTCTATTGAACAATTACGCATTTTAGAGACTCACCCCATGGTCACAGAGCGTCCTACGTTGCGTTTGCCGATTCGCGGTCTTCACTCAAGAACCAGTCTACCTGATGCCGAGTTCAGTAGCACGGGTTATACCATTGCAATGCGATTTATTACCCGACTACCGATAGTGTGAACGAAACGGTCTTTACAAGACTAATATGACTCTATTGAACAACTATGCATTTTAGAGCAATTGTAGATTATTTAGTATATCTGTATTTTAGACGTTATCATTGAATTTTCAAATTCAATGACGTTATATATGTCGTTATTACTTCGGGAAGCCAAAGTTCCTTGTTCCTTCACACTTTGTACAATACACTTACCCATAAACTTAATATAGAAAAAAAACACTTAAATAAACTTTAATATAGTATGTAAATTAATTTTGAAAAGCACGACTTCAACTTGGTTGAATAAAATATTAAATAACTTGCTAAAACTTACACTATTTTTATTTTTAATGCACTAACCCGTGCTAAGGAACAAATTTAAAAACCTATTTAGAGGCTAAAAATTTTTCACCCATGCCGGGATTCGAACCCGCAACCTCTGGCTATCCGTACCAGCGCTCTACCAATTGAGCTCAATTGGTAGAGCGCTGGTACGGATAGCCAGAGGTTGCGGGTTCGAATCCCGGCATGGGTGAAATTTTTAGCCTCTAAATAGGTTTTTAAATTTGCTGAAACTTGCGTCTGTTAAAACACTTCGAACACAAAGTCATTGGTACGGCACATACCAAGATTCGAACCTACGACCCGGATTCGAGACCAGCGTTTCACTGCGCCTAACAATGCGTTATAAGATTCTACATCTAAATAACGCGTTATTTTAATAACATTTCTCTTGTTTCAGAAAACTGCGATGCTCCAAAGAGCTACCCAGTGTCGGATCCACCTCAGGGCAGAGTGAGCGAGACAGCTATTGCGGAAGGCTGAGATGCTAGAGTGAGGCGACATGACCGGCAGAAGGGGGCCCTGTAGGAGCTTTGCTATCAGCATCATCCAGATCATCACTATCATCTGCCAAGGTGAGACTAAGCCTTTAGTGATTAATAATAACATTTACATACAGGGACATACATTGCTTCTGGCCCCACACTGGGATACCCCGTATCGTGGGAACCAGAAACAACGAAATCACAAACATATAAACATCCAAGACTTGGGGTTTTTTTTGTCCCGAGCCGGGGTTTGAACCCGGGACCTCTTGCATGGTAGGCAGATGCGCTACCGCTGCGCCACAGAGGCCTCTGTGGTGCAGATACACACTCAGACACTCAGGTTTAAGATACTAGCCTATAAATCTACTAACTATATAGAGGCAAAAAAAATTGAAAAACCTATTTAGAGGCAAAAATTCCGCCCATGCCGGGACTCGAACCCGCGACCTCTGGCTAACCGCACCACCGCTTTCCCAACTGAGCTAATGGGCAAGTGCCATCAGCGAAATTCCGAACCTCTTTACAATATTGTCTGTATTATTTACTTTGTTTTTGTTAATTTATAATAACAAAAACAATGTAAATAATATTAATATTCGAATTTTAACTGCGTCTAATAAGTAAAAGTTCAAAATTGCATATACATGGGCAGAAAGCCGAGCAATTGCCAAATTCTTTTATAATAAGAAGAGCAAACACGTTGCCGTCGTCTGTCTTTCCGGAGCCATATAACCTGGGTGTCTTTAAGACTAGAAACAGTCGGCATTTAACAGGTAAGCAAACCCCGTCTTCGATTATGATCAGACATGACTTGGGTCAAGTATTACCTGTCTTAATTTTGATGATGCCTTCCATGCCCATTTCGGCAACGGCGACCAATTCTGTTTAGTGTCACTGGTTGGTAAGAAAGGGTGGCCAAGCGCATCTTTTACTCAGAACTTGAAGAAGGCAAGCGTAAAAGCGGAGGCCAGTATCTGAGATACAAAGATGTGCTGAAGAGGCATATGAAAGGGTGCGGGATCGAGCCTACGACATGGGAATTGCAAGCTGCTAGTCGCTCTGAATGGAGGCAAAAAGTTAAAATAAAGGTTAACGACTTTGAAAATAAACGAAGGCACGAGCTTGATTTACGACAGGAACATTTAAAAAATAAAGCGCCTTCGAATATTTTGTACAATTATGTACATGGAGTCCTCACTTGTGGCACCTGTCTTCGGACGTTTACTGCCAAAATTGCTTACATTAGTCATGTGAGGACGCGCCAGTAACCTGTTTTAATTATTAAATAACTTTTAAAAAAAATAAAACTGACTTCAAATGCGTGAACACAAAAAAAACTAATAATTAAAAAATAATTCCTAATATCTATTACCTAATACTATAATTTTCCTAAACTATGTCAAAGTAATTAAAGTTAAACCAGCTAAATATCTTACAATAGTTATACTTATATACCTATTGATTTTTAAGTTCATCCCCAATTTTCCACCCTTGGGGTTGTTTTTTTTATTATTAAATTTAAATGGGACCACCCTTGAGGTATTACCTATGCGCCGAAAAAAGATTCATTCAAATCGGTTCATAATTGGCGGAGTTATCGCGTAACAAACATAGAAAAAAAACATAAGGGTCGAATTAAGAACCTCTTACTTTTTTTGAAGTCGGTTGAAAAAGAGCAGAGACTAGGGTACAAGAAAGGGTTAGTGTCATCTTGGCCACTTAAAAAACTGGAACGCAAGCGACCTTTCACATTTCAAAATCGTTATTGTTCATCTCGGCCATCAGTTTTACGTAAGGGCCAAGTTTCCTTCGAAAGTTGTAATTGGTCAACTGGGACCTATTGAGTAATGACGGACAGAATATTAGAAAAAAACAAAAAAATACCACTTTTATCTCTAAAATGCACAAACGTTCAAATGCGGTCACCAATAGCAAATATCAAACGTGGAAACTCGGCCTTTACGTAAAACTGAAAACGGCCAAAATAACCAAAGAAGAAGATGACGATTTTAGAACTGGCCAAGATGACACTAATCCACCAGAGACCAATAAAAAAAAAAGTTGAAACCATCGTGCATGCAAGAAATGTTGTTGGGCGAAGGAACTTTGTCCGGTTCGTGCACAGTCACTAATTCTACCACTGGGCACAGGGCAAGTAGTCTAGCTTACCCCTCCAGAATGCAAGCGTGACTAAGAAACTTTCTAAGTTACGCATTAGTTACGCCACATTTTATATACATAAATAAATACTAGCCTACACATTTACGCCCAACGTCTTACGTACAATGACCCTGGTTCTTCACTGCGACCAATGTAACCGAACATTTAAAATCAAGCTGGTTTCGCGAGTCACCTCTAAGAGCCCCGTCACAGAAGTCCTACCAACTCTTATTTTTTATTAGTAATTAAAATAGTAAATGTACAAGGGCATGCTTTTCTTAATATGGATCTTAGTTACTTGTATTGTAATGTATTAACATAGTTATAAGACTTTTACTAACACAAATATTATATTATAATTTAAAATGCAAATTTGGACTAGTGATTGTCTGAAATAAATAAATTGAATTGAATTAATGCAAGAAGCATTCACTTCCAGCAAACCTTTGGTGTTGAAAAGACTGGCAAAGGCAAAGAATGTGAAATACAATAATAAACTCTTGAGGTCGCTGTCGTCGGTTTATAAGAAGGACATCACATATTTTGGTCACACAAAAAAATTGTTATTTCGTTATATCGATATTTTTTACTCCAGCCTTCAAATGAGACTATCAAATTAAAAATTAAAAAGACTTGGGCCTTTGCAACTACACTGAGATGATTTATACAATGTGCACGCACACTAGATGGGAGAAATGACCACTCGGACGCTGCAGTTCCTGGGACGTAGCGTTTTTATAGAATACGCTATTGTAAGGAAACAGGCGTAGAAATAATAGAAATGAGTGGCCTTTTCAGAAATTTAATTCAATGTCAAATTCCTGAGCCACCTTCGGGCTTAAGCCGTAGTGGAGAAGAAGGCAGCCAAGAAACTCCACTCGAATAATCTTTTCTCAAATAGTCTTATAAGAATTTACAAAGCACATAGCACTCTAGTTACAAGCAACACAATTCAAAAGTAACGGAAATATAACCTCACCAGACTGGCGACAAACCACGACGAACCTTTTCATGAACCTACTCGAAGCAAAACCAGGCAGCCAAAGAGGGCGAAGCGAGTACGGCGCACGCTTTATATAGGAACGGTGACGTCTTGAGATTGTTGCCAGTCTCTACTACTAAAATATTTCTAACACTATAATTAATATCTCCTCCTTTTTGAAATTGGTTTCTTGGTGGTTCAAAATTGATGCAATGTAATTTTTGTCTTTATGAGAAGTGGATCTTCTGTTTCTTCTTATATTTCCGGTGCCTTTTGCGAGTCAAATTGTTTTTTAATTCTATCGTAACCGTCCCGCGACGCGCGGCGCGGTCCCGTAGACCTTGCGCCTCGATTGTGCCAAATCGGGTTAACCCTACCCCTGCGGCTGTTTTGTTTTTTACGAGGTCTATTTGCTTCTAGCCGTACGTAACTATGTTTCCGTAGCAATTTTGGATGGGTGTGCTGCTACTGGTAGCGAAAAGTTGTAAGATTTTTGTAGGAAACGGTTTCACATTAAACATAAGGGGTTTGTGGCCCACGACATCAAGGATTGTTTTGTGGTCTGCCACAGTTCGGGATTTGAGATAGAGCTGGGCGAGTGCCTCTGTAAGATGCTTCTCATATAGTACATTATTATTGCTGTATGGTGTCGGTCTAGGGAATAGCACCAACCCAAATCTTCCAGCGGGTGTTGTAAAAGTCGAAGGGATACAAACCGGGGGGTGGGCAGCAGCGCCCCCTGCAGTACAATTCCACCAAACTGCGATCCCCAACCCGCATGCCCAGCGAGGGGATTATGGGCATGACCTCCTATGATAGCACAACGTGGCGCTCTTTAGGGGTGGGCTATGTCCAGCAGTGGACTAGTACAGCCTGAAGACGTCGACGACGAAATTATTATTATTCAATTCTCTGTTGTATCATTTAAAGTTTACAATTGGCGAACTTAATACTAAGATGTATTTTGTTCTCGCCAACGAATAGGTGTTTAATATATTCTTAATTGTTAGTGCACCAGGAAAAAGCAAACATAAAATAACTACAAAAATAGACTAGAGTACAATTTGCGGCCTAATTGCTTCGATCAATTTCTTCCAGACACCCTACAATGTAGAGTTGCTGAAGGAAAAGTGAGACGGGTAGTTGGTGCAAATATGAATATTTATATACCTACTGGAGAAGGTCGAAGGTAAAACTAAACAGTGGGATCATTTATAAGTCATATCATAGATTATATTAAAGTACCTAATTTGAATTCAAATTATTAGCGCCTTTCGCTAGGAACCTCCAGTTACAGACTCCTTTGCGTAAAATTCTACTAAAACATTAATTTGATAAGAAAAAAAACATTAACGTACCTACATTATTAGATGATGTCTTGGGAAAATTAACTTTGCTTTTTAATTACAAAGCGCTTCGTTAAAAATATATTCCATTTTCCGGATGAGAGAACTCCACTAAAGTAAAATCGTGTCTCTCTAATAATTTTTTGTTTTTCGGACGGTACGAAATAGATTTTGATAATAACAAAAACTAATTTAAGAATCTCGTCTTGTGTTTCACACTCGAATTTGATATGAATTTAAACGTTAGAAAAACCCTTGAAATGTAATGAAATGAAATGGTTTTATTCAAAGTAGCGCAGAAACTGCGGCTTAGTGAACGTTACAATTCAAACTACGTGTCCATTTCAAAATCTAGATCATTTTGAAGAAAAATAAGGAACAAAAAAACTCCAAACTTAGTCTTTTCAAAAGCCTTAAGTATAAAAATAGTGTAATCATGTGGGTACAGTGATATCGTTCCGATGTTAAACCTAACTGCAAAGTAGGTAGTCGGGGCTGTAAGCAATGCAATTTGCTTAAGTCAGATGTCGCTGCCTGTACGTAATACAGAGAATATTGAAAAGAGGTTCGAAATTTCACTGATGCCGTGAGTCGCCCATTGGCTCAATTGGTAGAGCGCTGGTACGGATAGCCAGAGGTTGCAGGTTCGAATCCCGGCATGGGTGAAATTTTTAGCCTTTAAATAGGTTTTTTAAATTTGTTCCTTAGCACGGGTTAGTGCATTAAAAATAAAAATAGTGTAAGCCTTAAGTAACAAAGTTTACTTACATTATATTATAAAACATAGAACTCATGCATTGTACTGGCTTTAATTACAGACCTCATTGTCATCTAGATAATCCTTTATGTTATAGTAGCCCTTTTGGTAAAGTGTGCTAAACCTTTTTTGTTAACCGCGTTTTAGGCAAGCTTAATATATCTTCAGGGATTTTATTATAGAAGCGTATACAATGCCCCCTAGGCGAACCGAGTGATTGGAATCAATCACTTGGTTAAGCAACAACAGGCGCGGTCAGGTACGGGATGGGTGAGCGTCCCGTGACTACCGCTAGTGGCATTTTTCCGAGCGCTTCCGTGCTTCGCAAGGCACGCTAAGCCGTTGGTGCCGGCTGTCATATAATGGCAGTCGTTAAGCCATGTCAGAGGCCTTATGGGCGGCTTGATAACTTCTGACAGTAAGGCCCGCCACTGTCTTACGATCCTCCACCAACCCGGACTTGGCCCCCGTGGTGGAGTATGGCCTAATCTTCCTGCGATGCAGGAAGAGACCCGTGCCCCAGCAGTGGGGACATACAAGGGTTGATAACGACGATACAATGCCCTAGGAAGGATGTATCACCCTTTGCTAGCCCAAATAGTAGAAACAAAAGTTTATGTTTATTTCTAGTATTTATGAATGAACGAATGAAAAATTCTTTATTGCACTAAAACAAATTTGTACAAAGGCGAGCTTAATACTAGATAGTAATTTCTTCCAGCTAACCCACGATAATGCGGACAGTGGAAGGGGTAGTGCCAGTTTTTTATTATTGGCCTTTTTGCATCTACTTAATGAGATGATTTATACAGCGTCTAGTGGCATCTTCACTCACACTAGATGGGTGAAGGGACCACTCCGACGCTGTAGTGCCTGGGTCATGGTAGTGGTCATGTAGTGCCAGTAAACACTAGAATATAGGAGTGATTTATTACATAACCCAGGTTAACTAAATATTACAAAAATAATTTAAATACACATACGTATATAAAATAGCACGAAAAATAAATTTACATTGTGTTGGCTACCTAAAGTCTTAAATTTACTGATATTTTTTACAATAACGAGCCTTTATTAGTCAAGTTAATAATCCGCACAACAAGGCGTGTCCTAATATTACAACGCGAGCAAGGGAGCGGTGCGAGCGATGTTTTCCTCCACGTTATAATTAATTTCATTTCATTCATTTATTTATTAGAAACAATTTGCATTGTATTTGAAATATAACTTATAAATTAATTAACTAAAATTATACAGGGCGTCCCACGGCTATGCCACATGGAGGGAAAGTACCTTTAACATTGTAGATGGAACATTTTACTGAAAGAAGACATTATAATAATTTCAAAAACAATCCAAACTGCATTCATAAATTTTTAAACAATTACACGGTTGAACCGGGAATCGCACCCGCTACACGAGAAAAGAAATTACCTTGTAGCTTTATCACACCGATCGGAAGGCTTCATCATCAGAAATAAAAGGAAGACCATGAATTTTAACATACAGTCAGCGTGCCAAACCGCTGCGCCATCGCGGCCGACATTTATTTGTTGTCTTACTGACTGCTTTGACTGCAAAGTTTGCCAGTAAAGAAATGGACAGAGTATCTCCAAATCGTTTCTGTCGATCTGGGTGAAACCCAGTGGATGAAACCACTGGGGTCATAGTTTATGGGGTTGATATCATGGTCATCATCAAGTGTATGAAATATTTATCAGGAATTTGTAAGCTCTCTCAAGTTCAAATAAGCTTAAAGATATGTTTTAGAGGAACCTTGTAACTTACAGTACCTATTGTTTTAGCGTCACCTGTTTCTTATTAATATTATATTACTTCTCAATGTGAAGGTCTAGGGATACAGTACCTACTTTATGTCTATTTACATCTGTTTCTTTTCAAATTTTACCTGTAGTTGTATCTCTTTCTTCATCGTCAGGCCACTGTTCACTAGTCCACTGCTGGACATAGCCCTCCCCTAAAGAGCGCTACGTTGAGCTATCATAGGGGGTAATGGATCGCAGTCCGGTGGAATTGTACTGCAGGTGACCCTTAGTCACCTTTTTGTTTTTAGCCTATTTAACATCTGTTTTTAGCCTTGCATTAAATAAATCACCCGAAATTGAGTAAGTTAAGGCCGATAAAAATGTATAATTTCAATGTAGTACTTAAGAAAGAACTGTGTGGTGTCGGTCTAGAGAATAGCACCAACCCAATTCTTCCCGCGGGTGTCGTAAAAGGCGACTAAGGGACACAAACCGGGGGGTGGGCAGCAGCGCCCCCTGCAGTACCATTCCACCGAACTGCGATCCCCAACCCGCATGCCCAGTGAGGGGATTATGGGCATTACCCTCTATGATAGCACAACGTGGCGCTCTTTAGGGGAGGGCTATGTCCAGCAGTAGACTAGTACAGCCTGACGACGACGACTTAGGAAAGGTTTATTTGAAAAAAGCTGCTCTATGTTAAGATACTTCTGGCGTCAAGCCAGCCTATTCCACTGAGTCAGTAGCTCGCGGCGCGTTCTGTTAGAACACGCTCTTAGACCGACTGGAGCGGAGACAAACTTTTCAAATGAAACAAGTTTGGGAAGTGAGACAATATTTCGGACTTGTTACGCCGAAGTAGGTAATGAAATCGTTCCTTCGGGAACAATTTCACGGAGGGGCTCGAGGAAATGACTCCCATAGCTTCATAACAAATTAATATGCAAAAATAATGTAGTTGTTGTTTAATTAAGTGAATCTTAAAATTTGAGAGAAATATAGGAGTTTGAAATTAATTAGTTATTAATTCTGTGTGTCTTCTTAGTGACATCATAATTAGTATAAGACGTATAATAACAATCATACAGACATACCGATATTTTTGCTTATAAGACATTCCTTCAGTTCTTGGTTAGCTGATTTTTATCTATTGATCTGTTGGAATTACTACTGTTTAATAAAAACACGCGGGACATGTTGATGTCTTCCATGTTACCTTGAGTGAATTTAGAAGAACAGGATAATATGTGATATGTTACATACCAATTTAAAGGTTTAGGTTAGATAAAAGGAAATGTATGATATTTAAACATTGTTAATAATATAGTTAAAAGTATCTCCCTATTGAATTAGGCTACACCTGTAAGGATGAGGAATGTTTGGAAATAAAGAAATAAATGAATAAATTAAAGAGTCTTTGAGATAGTGTTTTAATAATGATGATATAATAATTGTTTTATTAGTCGATGTGTACTGATATTTGTACTTATTTGCAAGAAAAACCGACTTATGGGTGGGATTAAACATTCCGTAACGAGAGTTAGTACGATTAAATTAATATAATACCGCAGGTACGTAGATTAGGAACTATCTGAAGCTATGAGAAGTGCAATTTCGATAGAGCTGGTATTAGGGATGCTGTGCGGTTCACCATCTATTCATCAACGTAATTCCAGCTCATTCATTATGCATATGTATGGGTCCCGGCCTCTACTCTCAATCTTCTATTCTACTTACACGGAAATTAAGTAAGTACTTAATATATCTTATGATAGGGATCAGGAAGGCTTATTAACAGCAGTAAAAATGGGGCCCGAACAGGGTAAATCCGTTAAAAATCCCAAATCAAACCCATCTATTCCAACGTGAAAAAAATACATTCTGTTTGCTGAATGTCAATGTACAATGTAAGCCGCTGCCTTCGGGCCCTATTGTATTGGAGAAAGAGGCAGCGAAAAAAAAAGCTCCACTCTGACCATCTCTTCTCAAGTCATCTTAAACCAAATTCATCAGTTGCGTATACCTAATAAGATTTCATGATTGCCATTAAAAACCCTAAATGCCAAAGCATTAGGAATCGATTGGACATTCAAGTCAATTTGTGGGCATCCTTGGTTGCTGCGCAACTATAGCTGAATGGAATTGGTGTTTCACAAGCTTAATGCTTTTAAAAATATGTCCCAGCCAACAAAGCCTGAGATCAGCAGTGGTAGCACATTAGTAGATCACTAGCCTCAACAAGAAATAGTGGGTTCGAATCTCGGTTAGCACTAGAAACTTTGTTTACTCAGTTACTCACCTTTGCGAGTTTGTAGTAGCATTTTTTATGTTGTTTCGATTGTGTCCCACTGCTGGGCAGAGGCCTTCCCTTTTGCTTTCCACTCCTCCCTGTTCATGGCTACCTCCTGCCAGCCAGTAGTAATATCATAATAATAACTTCCACACAACACAATCACGTGTCCTGGGCCCAAACTAGGATACTCTCCTCGATTTAGTTGTTTCGCCAATCCTTCTTTCCCCCTATACATAAGTTCAAAGCAACGAAAAATCACTTTTTACTTCTACTATGAAGAATTTTTAATTATTTATTTATTCATTTATTTGCATTTTGGTACATACAGGGGAAAAACAAGAAGGAGATTCCTCACGTTAAGTTATCAACCCTTTTATGTCCCCACTGCTGGGGCACGGGTCTCTTCCTGCATCGCAGGAAGGTTAGGCCATACTCCACCACGGGGGCCAAGTCCGGGTTGGTGGAGGGTTGTAAGACAGTGGCGGACCTTACTGTCAGAAGTTATCAAGCCGCCCATAAGGCCTCTGACAGGGCTTAACGACTGCCATTATATGACAACCGGCACCAACGGCTTAACGTGCCTTGTGAAGCACGGAAGCGCTCGGAAAAATACCACTAGCGGTAGTCACGGGACGCTCACCCATCCTGTACCTGACCGCGCCTGTTGTTGCTTAACCAAGTGATTGATTCCAATTACTCGGTTCGCCTAGGCCACGAGCGCTCCTTGGGAGATTCCTTGATTTAGTTCAACCCGTAATCAGTAGTTGCAAGCCTGGTCCCCTTGCTTATACATTGGTTTTCCTTAAAACGTCAATGATAACATTTTCCCCGTTTTTCATTAGAGCCACTTGAAAATAAGGCACCTCTAAAAGCGTGTTGTAGAAAGAAGAAGTTCAAAGGTTACTCGGAACGACAACCCCCAGTAGAACCATCCGTTCAAACGTCTCCGAGCTTGCGTCAGGCATAATTAAATTACCCACAAGCAGCGAGACAGCCATCGGTTATTAGTTGCGAGGTGTCACTTGATTGCTTCGGTTAATTACGCCCACACAAACGAACTTGGCAACTGTATTACCGATGTTGAAGATAGGGATGAGCAAGTGAAAAAAAGTATCGATGAAAATCGAAGCGATATTTACAAACACTATCGATGTATAGGTATAAGGGATGGTGTAGGTGCTGAGGAAACCTATATCGATATTTGTATAGGCATAGGGTGGTATTGGTGCTGGGCAAGCCTACACCGTTTATAAAACCATGTCCCAGGCACAACAGCATCTGGGCGGTCCCTTCACTCATCTAGTGTGAGTGAAGATTCCACTGGACACTGTATAAATCATCTCATTACGTAGATGCAATAGGCCAATGTATCGATGTAAGGAATAATATCTTTATTTCAGTGTGTGAATATCCTCACCGAAGAGCAGTAATAAGCTTGCATTATTTAGTTAGCGTCGTTGTGTTCCCAAAAAAATACTGAAAACAACAACTCACGGGTGATAAAGAAAACGGCTAACTTTAATTAATTTTGTGAAATTTGCGGAAACCCGCTAAACACATATAATTTTTAAGCTGCAAGCTGCAATCAATAAAAACAAATATGTAATAGGAATCCTATTACTGACTTACACCGCCTTCTTAAACGCAGTATTTTACGAAAAAAAATCGTATAAAATTTAATTTTAATGGCTGTCTTCGAATCCAAAAATGCTATTCAATATTTGGAACAAATATTTATTTAATCCTTAAAAAAACTCTAATGATCGATATTATATTTTACCCATGCCTATTGAAAGCTTTAAACTTGAGCCTCCGTCTTTACCACGTATGTGGCAACTTTCAGCTGTATATTAGTTGTTACATCGGTTAAATTTTCCTTTGATCATCTTCGGGCTATTGGGTATTGGTTAGCGAGCAGTTAACAGTCGATTAAATAACAAGTTTTGATTTTAGTTTCAAGGTTTCATCACGGTTAATCTTGGTGAAGTTTGATGTACTGTCATTATTTTTTCACGACCGTTTTTAGGGTTCCGTACCTCAAAAGGAAAAAACGGAACCCTTATAGGATCACTTTGTTGTCCGTCTGTCCGTCCGTCCGTCTGTCAAGACCCTTTTTCTCAGGAACGCGTGGAGGTATGAAGCTGAAATTTATATCAATTACTCAGGTCTACTGTCCCTTGAAGCTGTGAAAAAATCAAACTTCTAAGCCAACGCAATCAAAAGATACAGCCGTTTATGCCGCAAATTTTCGACACTTGCAAGGGAATCAAAACCTACAGGGTGCTTCCCGTGAACTCAGAATCTTGAAATTTGGTACGAAGCAACGTCTTATAGCATAGATAAAGGAAAAATTACGAAAACCATAAATTTTTAGTTACATCTCATAATATATATTTTTTTTAATAATTTTAAATTTACTACCCATTTCCTCATAAACGCGTAGAGGTATTAAATTGAAATTCATACCAAATACTCAGGTCTATAATACAGGTTTGTACGGAACCCTCGTTGCGCGAGTCTGACTCGCACTTGGCCGGTTTTTTTTTTATATCACTCGTTAACACTTTACTAAAACATTGTGAAAGAACCTGAGGGTCTGAGGTGTTCAAATACCTCTCTAAGTACTCCCTTTTCTCTCTCTCTCTAAGAGAAGCACTGTGCCCTGCTGTGGGACGTTTAGTATCTAATACCGTTAGTAACAAGACGTGGGAATATATTCCGGCTGGTGGACGCCGTACTATGAGTTAAACAAATCTCCGTCAACTCAACTATATTTATAAGTCCAACTATATAACTTATCAATAGAGCAATTCAATCCAACTTATTGCAATGTAAAGAATTTACATTTTGTTTCCTGAATGTCAATATACAATGTAAAACATAATCCGCTGCCTTCGGGCCGTATTGTAGTGGTGAAAAAGGCTGCAGGAAAAAAAAACTACACTCTGACCATCTTTTCTCAAGTCATCTCAAACCAAATACATCAATAGCCACCTATACGTATGATAAGATTTTATTATTGCACTGAATAACTTTAAATGCCAAAGCATTAGTTAAATGTCTTACAATAGTAGGGAAAACATAAGTGTTGCAGCCATACACACGAACAGCACTCGAGCATTTCTTAAAGAGTATTTTCTTTCATCTCCATTACATAATCTTTACTGGCTGTCTTTACACTGTCTTTCCAGTGGGTGACTATTTCCGAGTGATTTTGATTGTTAGTTAAACGGGTCACCACTTAATTGTATACTTAATACAACGCCACTTTTAAAAATACCAACGACATTTAAAAAACACACGTATAATGTTATTTAGGTTTACCACCATTCCGGAGTTGGCCCCCGTGGTGGTGTATGGCCTATACCTTCCTCGGGGAAGAGACCTGTGCCTCTCGGTGGGGACATAATGGGTTGATGATGATGATGATGATGAGGTTTAAATACAGCCTTAATGAAAACTTTGCCATGACCATGAATCTCTCATGTGTGACAGCTTTAAAAATATTAGGGGTTAAATGATTTGACTGATCTGCAGAAAGAAACGCGTATCCATCTTTCTTGTCCAAATTGAATAACAAAAACAATTGAAAGTCGATATTCAAATGTTTCACATTTTTTAAAAAAAGAACATCATAGAAACCATTTGAAAAAAGTTTCATTCGAAAACCTCAAACCATGAAGATTCTATGTCAATTCAAAGAACCTATTGAAATAAAACGGCAATTTCATACTTTAACCCCTATTATAAAACTGACGAGAAAAAATACATAACTTTTCAAATATCGAAATAAATTATTTTGTAATACAAAAGTAAAAGAAAATTTGAATTTTATATTAAAACAGTTTGTGTCTGATTTGAAATTGGAAACACAAATAGCGGTTGGTTTATTAGGAACTATATGTACTTGATTGCACTATTTACAAAGCAAAGAAACAGTTACACATTTTAAAAAACCTATTTAGAGGCTAAAAATTGCGAGCGCTGGCACGGATAGCCAGAGGTTGCGGGTTCAAATCCCGGCATAGGTGAATTTTTTAGCCTCTAAATAGGTTTTTAAATTTGTCCTTAGCACATGTTAGTGCATTAAAAAAAATAGTATAATCATGTGGGTACAGTGATATCGTTCCGATGTAAAACCTAACTGCAAAGTAGGTAGTCGGGGCTGTAAGTGATGCAATTTGCTTAAGCCAGATGTCGCTGCCTGTACGTAATACAGAGAATAGTGTAAAGAGGTTCGAAATTTCACGGATACCGGTGAGTCGCCCATTGGCTCAATTGGTAGAGCGCTGGCGCGGATAGCCAGAGGTTGCGGGTTCGAATCCCGGCATAGGTGAAATTTTTAGCCTCTAAATAGGTTTTTAAATTTGTCCTTAGCACGGGTTAGTGCATTAAAAATAAAAATGGTATAACAGATACACATCTTTGATTCACCTCTGACATAGCATTATGAATAAATACGCAAATATTTTTGTTTTCTAATCTCGAAAAGACAAAATTAACGTAGGGAAATTTTCAATTTACAAAGTTACTTTTAAAATATAGGTTTGCCAGCAGCCACAGGCGAATGCCTGTATAATAGCTTTTTGCTTTTTGCTGAATAATGCGACATGCACTATCAAATTCGAATTTTTGAGTACTGATTACCCCAGACTCTTAATAGCAACTAGGTACATTGGTAATGCGTTTGTTTATCTACGAACCTTTTTAAAATTTACTTAAGTGAAATCAACAAAAAAAAATGTACTCTTTTCCCATGTGTTTTTACCAAAACACGCGAGGAAGTTCATACATTACAAGGGGATCAGGGAGCCATAACAACAGCCTTAATACTAAATACAGCAGAAGGCCGGCGATTTGTACCCTCCAGCAGTGCTTTATTGGAAAGAAACGAGCTAAGAAATCAATCGGACAGCATTCAATTTAGGAGTGAAATAGTACAGATCGGCATCGGATAAACAAACCGCGCTGTAATGTAACTGATTGCATAATGCCATTTTCACACGAGGAAATTTAATGGGCAAACTTTTTCAAACGATTTCACTTAAATTTTCAACCAATAACTGACAAACATTTACCGTACTTATAGATGTACTTGTACATATAGATGGATAGATACAAAACAATTTATTACACAAGCCGAAAAAAAGGAATTACAATTATGTTTTCAAAAACCTATTTAGAGGCTAAAAATTTCACCCATGCCGGGATTCGAACCCGCAACCTCTGGCTATCCGTACCAGCGCTCTACCAATTGAGCTTAATAGGTTTTTAAATTTGTTCCTTAGCACGGGTTAGTGCATTAAAAATAAAAAAAATTGTGTAATTATGTTTTCGTTATACAATTGACGGCTACTATACTATGGAACATTGGAACAGTATACAATTTTCAGTTTAATTCTGCATTCACTTACTTCATGTTAGTTTGAGTTAAAAAAAATCAATGACTTTGTGAAGCAGTAAAATAGTATGAAAGTTTGTTTGGACTTTTATTTTAGAAAACTCACAGCTAAGAAAAAAGTACGTAACAATTATTATTAAAATAACATATATATATATATATATATATATATATATATATATATATATATATATATATATATATATATATATATATATATAGCAAGTTAAACTTCCACTAAGTTTTTTTATTCATATGCATAGCAGTCGAAAGTCTGTTTCACTTTTAACATAGGTACTAAAAAACACCAAACTTTCAGTGACATTACGAGTATTCCATACGATTTTATTTCATATTACACGTCCCGTGTTGACGGGGTTTTATTTTGATACTCATGTGGGCAATAGAGGCCACTGCGTTTTGCATTATTGAATCGCACTATTTTGGCATTTTAGTTAGTGACTGAGTTACGAGTACATTACCGCGGGATGTCATAAATATTTTAATGAATTTTAATGATGTGTGCTATAAAAACAACTGTCTTTACATGTGCTTTAAAGCACACATAATGTCTCTACCTGTATTTTTAAAGCACGCGTCTTATCGATTAGGATTTGTTTGTGCACAAGTTCCCTACTTTACGTTTTTTATGTTTAGGTTTGGTTTAGGCCTAGGGAAGCGCTCGTGGCCTAGGCGAACCGAGTGATTGGAATCAATCCCTTGAGTTAAGCAACAACAGGCGCGGTCAGATGCAGGATGGGAAACCGTCCCATGACTATCGCTAGTGGCATTTTCCGAGCGCTTTCCTGCTTCACAAGGCACGTTATGACGTTGGTGCCGGTTGTCATGTAATGGCAGCCGTTAAGCCATGTCAGAGGCCTTAGACGGCTTGATAACTTCTGACGATAAGGCCCGCCACTGTCTTACAATCCTCTATCAAGCCGGATTGGGTCTCCTGGTGGAGTATGGCCTAACCTCCGTGTCCCAGCGGTGGGGACATACAAAGTGTTGGACATATATCGCAGAAAGGTTAGGCCATACTCCACCACGGGGGCCAAGTCCCGGTTGGGGTAGATTGTAAGACAGTGACGGGCCTTACTGTCAGAAGTTATCAAGCCGCCAATAAGGCCTCTGACATGGCTTAACGACTGCCATTTAATGACAGCCGGCACCAATGTCCTAACGTGCCTTGCCAACCACGGAAGGACTCAGCAAAATGCCATTAGCAGTAGACACGGGACGGTCACCCAGTGCACATAACCGCGCCTGTTGTTGCTTAACTCAAATGATAGATTCTAATCACTCGATTCGACTAGAGCAAGAGTACTTCACATAATATAAATACATAGTAAAATATTGTGACATGTATTATTAACATACTCTGGCAATGTAGCTATTGAATTCACCTGAAATAATAATCCCAACAGGTTCGATAGAACGAATATTTGAACTTTAGCTGGGAACGCAAACAGCATTTCGTGCATATAAGCGTAGCAAGCATAATTTGTGACTAAATAATTAACCTTTTATGTTGTATAATTTTGTTGTGCATTAAACAATTAGTACGCTTCAATTAACTTTTCAAATAAAATAATATAGATTAATAAATTGGACTCATCATCATCCACCCATTATGTCCCCACTGAGGGGCCCGGGTCTCTTCAATGAAAAAGGTATAGGTCATACTCCACCACAGATGCCAAGACCAGATATGTGGAGACTTGCAAGACCAGTGGCTGTTCTTACTGTCAAAAGTTTTCAAGCCGCCCTAAGGCCTCTGACTTGGCTTAACGACTGCCATCACATGACAGCCGGCACCAGCTGTTTAACGTGCCTTACAAAGCACGGAACTGCTCGGAAAAAAAAACCACTAGCGTTAGTCATGGACGGTCACCCGTTCATGTACTGAACGCGCCCTATGTTGCTTAACCTTCGTGATCGTTTAAGATCACTCCGGCAGCCGGGGCTACGAGCGATTCATAAATTGGACTCATCGTCATCGTCAGGCTATACTAGTCCACTTCTGGACATAGCCCTCCCCTAAAGAGAGACACGTTTTCTATCATAGGGGGTAATGCCCATAATCCCCACGCTGGGCATGTACTGCAGGGGGCGCTGCTGCCCACCCCCCGGTTTGTGTCCCTTAGTCGCCTTTTACGACACCCGCGGGAAGAATTGAGTTGGTGCTATTATCTAGGCCGACACCACACAGCGAAATTGGACTAATTAGAAGGAATTAGATTAAATAGGATTAACAAGAGTTAATGGAGTGGCAGTTGGCGGCTCATATCTGCTGCAAGACCGATATCCACTGAGGCAGACTGGTTCTTGAGTGAAGACTCTTGAGTAGGACTCTCTGTGGCCAAGGGGTGAGTCTATGAAATGCGTAATTGTTCAATAGAGACACATGATTTAAAAAAAATAGTATAATCATGTGCGTACATAACAGCGATATCATTCCGTTGTAAAAACCTAACTGCAAAGAAGGTACTCGCGGCTTTAAGTGATGCAATGTACTTCAGCCAGATGTCGCTGCCTGTACGTAATACAGAGAATAGTGTAAAGAGGTTCGAAATTTCACTGATGCCGGTGAGTCGCCCGTTGGCTCAGTTGGAGGGAGCGCTGGCACGGATGGCCAGAGGTCGCGGGTTCGAGTCCCGGCATGGGTGAAATTTTAAGCCTCTAAATAGGTTTTTAAAATTGTCCTCAGCACCTTAGCACGGGTTAGTGCATTGAAAATAAAAATAGTAGAGTGACATTAGTCCGGTAGTGGTCGTTTCATTCACACTATCGGTAGACTGGTTACCAATCGCATTGCAATCGTATAAACCGTGCTACTTAACTGGGCTTCTTGCACGATTCGATCTTCTTCGCGTGAGATGCCTGTTTAATTTGCGGGGGTTATACCCCTCGAATTACATTGTACTGCTATTGCTTTGTAGACTTCTAAATTGAGTCAAATAACAGCTATTGTCGTCGTGCTTATACCTTTCTATTGAAAAAGTATTTGTTATATTATAAAACTATTATTATTTTTTGTTTCTTTCTTCCTGGTGTACGATAAAGAATAATCTTTTCTTGTATTATCTTGTCTTGTCTCGTCTCGTCTCGTCTCGTCTCGTCTCGTCTCGTCTCGTCTCGTCTCGTCTCGTCTCGTCTCGTCTCGTCTCGTCTCGTCTCGTCTCGTCTCGTCTCGTCTCGTCTCGTCTCGTCTCGTCTCGTCTCGTCTCGTCTCGTCTCGTCTCGTCTCGTCTCGTCTCGTCTCGTCTCGTCTCGTCTCGTCTCGTCTCGTCTTATGTTATCTTAACTATGTAAATATTAGACTCTACGGCCAGTTGGAGCGGCGACAAAGCGGTAAGCAGTTATTGGAAAAGGAGAGCCGAAGATCGGGATCAGTGGCTTGTCTTAGGAGAGGCCTATGTCCAGCAGTGAACTGACACCAGCAATTTTGTGATGATAATGATAAGGAAATCAGAATAAACCCAATCCACAGATAAACCTTGTCGGTTTCGGGAGATGGCAAGCATTAAATAAAATATGTTTTTTTTCTTTTTTTAAATAAAAAAAAACAATAAATTATCCTGGGTGAATTAATTACAATCAGGGCATGTACCAAGGGAGGGAAGGAATAAACCCAATCCACAGATAAACCTTGTCGGTTTCGGGAGATGGGAAGCATTATAGTGCGTTCACATTAACTTGACGCGTGAGAGAATTGGTAACAATTAACATGTGAATTAGCTTTTGGACCTAATCGGAAGATGGTAAAACAAGCCCTCAATCCTTTTATTTTCCCCAAGTAATGGGAATGATTTCTTATTTAACATGGTAACAGTAAACATCTCAGTGCTACCAATTCTCTCACGCGTCAAGTTAATGTGAACGCACTGTATATTGCATGTATTTTTTTTTCTTTTTTTAAATAAAAAAAACACAATAAATTATGCCGGGTGAATTAATTACAATCAGGGCATGTACCAAGGCAGGGAAGGAATAAACCCAATCCACAGATAAACCTTGTCGGTTTCGGGAGATTGGAAGCATTATATTGCATGTATTTTTTTTCTTTTTTTAAATAAAAAAAAACAATAAATTATCCCGGGTGAATTAATTACAATCAGGGCATGTACCAAGGGAGGGAAGGAATAAACCCAATCCACAGATAAGCCTTGTCGGTTTCGGGAGATTGGAAGCATTATATTGCATGTATTTTTTTCTTTTTTTAAATAAAAAAAAAAACAATAAATTATCCCGGGTGAATTACTTACAATCAGGGCATGTACCAAGGGAGGGTTGGTAGGCAGACCACCGACACGATGGTCAGACGACATCGTGAGGGTTGCGGGTCAGAGATGGATCACATTGGCACAGGACCTTGAGGAATGGCGCAGTAAAAAGGCCTATGCCCACCAGTGGGTTGATGTGGGCTGATGAAAGATAGATAGATAGGGCATGTACCAATGACATAGTTGTCTAAGTTACATTTGTGAAGAAAGAAAGATCCTGGGGTGGGGTCCTTTGGTTCAGATATTTTCCGGAGTGGTTTGTTCAGTTAGGGTTTTTTTGTGTGTTTAAAGTATTATTATGTTATGGGTTCTTGACGAAAATTTATTGGATATCGTACTGTGCATGTTTTTTTTTATTTATTAAGTGTGACATTTTTTGTAACTATTTTATTTTGTATTGACATTTTTATCTTAATAAATCTCCTAATGAATACTATTAGTGTGTTTATACAAATAAAAGAGAGAAAGTTTTTTTTTTATTAATAGCAAAAAATAACCTTTACATTTTCTGTTTCACAAACTTCGCCAAACTGCAGTGCAGTTTGTTGGCGTTGCGCTCTTATTACTTAAGGCTTAATTTTAGTATTTTACAGCTATATATACTTTGTAATGTAAGTACCTATTTATTTTCTAGCACAAAAATATGTACCTATAACTATTATAAACTAGTGTTTTCAGATTATCTATTATTTGTCATAGTTAGTAGATTTAAGTTAGTAATTAAGCTCACTCTCTCTGTCTGAGAAAACTGCCCCACCCTGTGCTCTGCAGTGGAACTTAATTATAGGCTAAATAAAAATATCTATTGCACACATTACGTCTGTCTTTCGGGTGACTATGTATGTATGTATGTATGTATGTATGTATGTATGTATGTATGTATGTATGTATGTATGTATGTATGTATGTATGTATGTATGTATGTATGTATGTATGTATGTATGTATGTATGTATGTATGTATGTATGTATGTATGTGTGTATGTTTGTATGAATTCCAAATAATTCATATTAAATTGTGGCTGGTTCGAAACTTTTGGTTAGCGAGTCCGAATCGTACTAGGTTTTTATTGAGCCGTCCAATAGTAAAATTTTAAAAATATTTGTCACAAATTAACAGTACTTTAAACAAAGAAAAGTTGCAAAAGAAGGCCGAAAGGGCAAAGCGATAATATGAAAATAATTACAAAGTAAGCAAGCACAAAGTAAGATCATTAACGGGCGTGTAGCGGCCTCAAAGCGGATTGTAAGCAACTCCCAACTCCGCAAGTTTGTTCATGAAGAATGCTCTCTTGTCATTACCCTCCACACTTAATTATACTGCAGAAAGACCACGGTTGCAATAAAATCTGAAATTTATTCTAACATGACAATTTTTGTTAGATTTTGTTTCTTGCATGCCAATACAATTACACTTGAATGTAAGTTTTTTTAAGATCGATTTGCATAATTATAATTATTTTTCTTCTTCTTCTTCAGGCTATATTATGTAGTACCACTGCTGGACAAAGCCCCCCCCCCTAATGAGCGCCATAGCGCCCTGTCTTCAGCTTGCCGCATCCAGCATCAGCCTGCAGTTTTAATTTTTTCTTCTGAATGACAAAATAAACTCAAATTAAAAAAAAAACCTTACATGATAACATTCCATCGGTATGGTTAAATTTAATGCTAACACATTAGTGCTTACTGAAGTATAGCCAGATAAGTAATAGATATTAGAAACGTATTACTAACATTCAGCAAACAGAATTTAAATTCTTTACGTTGAAATAAATTGAATTGAACTGAATTATATACGGATAAAATTACATACTAGGCTTTTTTAGGGTTCCGTACCTCAAAAGGAAAAAACGGAACCCTTATAGGATCACTTTGTTGTCCGTCTGTCCGTCCGTCCGTCTGTCAAGACCCTTTTTCTCAGGAACGCGTGGAGGTATGAAGCTGAAATTTATATCAATTACTCAGGTCTATTGTCCCTTGAAGCTGTGAAAAAATCAAACTTCTAAGCCAACGCAATCAAAAGATACAGCCGTTTATGCCGCAAATTTTCGACACTTGCAAGGGAATCAAAACCTACAGGGTGCTTCCCGTGAACTCAGAATCTTGAAATTTGGTACGAAGCAACGTCTTATAGCATAAATAAAGGAAAAATTACGAAAACCATAAATTTTTAGTTGCATCACATAATATATTTTTTTTTAATAATTTTAAACTTACTACCCATTTCCTCATAAACGCGTAGAGGTATTAAATTGAAATTCATACCAAATACTCAGGTCTATAATACAGGTTTGTACGGAACCCTCGGTGCGCGAGTCTGACTCGCACTTGGCCGGTTTTTTTTTCGAAGAGTCCGACCAGGTTTTGCAGACCAGAGGGGCGAGTCAAATGCGTTATTGTTCAATAAAGTCACATTAGTAAGGTAATGGTCGTTCCATTGACACTATCGGTAGTAATGACTCTATTGAGCAACTATGCATTTTAGAGACTCACCCCCCTAATGGTTTAATCTCGTTTGAAGCTTTTTAGTCAAGAGGCCTGCCGGTATCTATAAGACTATAGACAAAAGACACCACCTTACTACTTGACTGTATTTCTGTTTTATTCGTGTAGTGGCCGAGAGGAGGGCACTTTTAGATGGGAAGGGAGTTGATTAAAATATTAAAATATGCGTCATTTCGGATTATCCCCTTGTTTGATTCAATCTTGTGTCTCTGTGGATTACGCTTTGATGTTATTTTCTCTAAAAGGAATATCTTACAATCTTCTATAGTAGTCTCAACGCTTGCTCTTTTAGTAGACCTTTTGACTAAAAACTTAGCTCCACTAGATGATTCTAAAAGGTAAGTATTGGAACAGTAAAATGGAGAAGACTCATTATTTTATTAAAGAGAAATATTGTACGCTACAATTTTATTCCCCATTTACTCGCTTTTTATATATAACCACGATATTTATAAACTAGGCAGTAGAGATTCATGAAGAGATTTCTTTAAAGAAACTAACATCCTGACAGTTCTTTTTCTTCAGGCTGTATTAGTCCACTGCTGGACATAGCCCTCTCCTAATAGCGCAAGTTTGTGCCATCATTGGTGTATAATGACTATAATCCCCACGCTGGGCATGCGGGTTGGGGATCGCAGTTTGGTGGAATGTACTGCAGGCGGCGCTGCTGCCCACCCCCCGGTTTGTGTCCTTAAGTCGTCTTTTACGACACCCGCGGGAAGAATTTGGGTTGGTGCTATTCTCTAGACCGACACCACACAGCTCGTCCTGACAGTTGCCAGTCAGTATATCTATGAAAACATGATGTACGTCAGGAAAAATATCAGTAACTTTAAAACATATCAGTAAGTTTAGCCAACAAAATGTAAATACTAGAAATAAACATAAACTCTCGTTCCCACTATTAAGGCTGGCAAAGGTTAATACATCCTTCATGGGGCGTTGTCTACGATTCTATAATAAAATCCCTGAAGTATATTAAGCTTGCGTGAAACGCGATTCAAAAAAACTTGTTAAGTGCTTTTTGTGCCAAAACGGCTACTATAGCATAAAGGATTATTTAGATGATAATGATGTCTGAAATTAAGGCTAGTACAATGCACGAGTTCAATGTTTTAAAATAATTATTTAAACTCTGTTAACCCAGTTGTTACTGAAACTATTTTTTCTATACATTATTTTGATTCTATACAGAGAATAAGGGCTTTGAACAGACTAAGTTTGGAGTTTTTTTGTCCACTTTTATCTCCAAAATGATCTACTTTTGAAAAGGACACCTAGTTTAAATTGCAACGTTCATTAAACCGCAACTTCTGCACTACTTTGAATAAAACATTTTTATTTCATTTCACATTTTAAATTAGGACCAGCAATAGTGATAGTTTTGTGTAAATTAGTCTTATCTCGCCCTATCTTACATATCTCACACAATCTTATCTCTCTCCGCAGTGCTAACGGAGGAACCTCGGTTCTCGGAGCCTATCCCGAACGTGACAGTAGCGCTAGGCCGCGATGCAAGCCTGCCCTGCGTCGTTGAACACCTCGGCACTTACAAGGTAACATAATAGCTTGAGTAGTATTTCTTTATGATTTTCGATACTCATACATAAAAGTACATATCATAACTTAAGTTAAGCAACAACAGGCGCGGTCAGGTGCAGGATGGGTGACCGTCCCGCGATTACCGCTAGTGGCATTTTTCCGAGCCCTTCCATGCTTCGTAAGGCACGTTTAGCCGTTGGTGCCGGCTATCATGTAATGGCAGTCGTCAAGCCATTGAGAGACCCGTGCCCCAGCAGTGGGGACTTACAAGGTTTGATATCGATCGATCGATACATAAAAGTATTGAAAAACATTCGCGTTCATTTTTTTTGAGATTTTAGCTTAAAATGCCGTATAATTTTTAAGTATTGTCAATACTTAGTCTAATGAATCGCGATTGTATATTGGGTAAAATTTAATTCCTTTAATTCGCAATTAGGCCGCTTAAAATATAACTATAGGCTATAGGGTAAGTGTTCATTGTCCTTAATATTGACAGCAGTTACAAATGATACGGCATTTTAAAGCTAAAAACTCACTCAAAAGAAATGAACGCAAATGTTTTTCAATAATTTTATAAGTATTACAATAATATTATGAATCATATGATGTAGGTATAATATAAAAAAATTAAATTACAGACTTTTTAAATAGATTTTTGTTACACTATTTTTATTTTTAATGCACTAACCCGTACTAAGGAACAAATTTAAAAACCTATTTAGAGGCTAAAAATTTCACCCATGCCGGGATTCGAACCCGCAACCTCTGGCTATCCGTACCAGCGCTCTACCAATTGAGCCAATGGGCGACTCACGGCATCAGTGAAATTTCGAACCTCTCTAAAATATTCTCTGTATTACGTACAGGCAGCGACATCTGACTTAAGCAAATTGCATTACTTACAACCCCGACTACCGTGCAATCCCGGCATGGGTGAAATTTTCTTACTTCTTACTATGTTTTTCAATAAAAAAAAATATTTCCAAAGTTATTAACCTCTGAAGCTAATTTTCTCAAATGTAGGTTAAGAACTATACGCCTTGGCCGTCTGTTATTGTATTAACTACCAAACCCTTAACCACATTTATCCTATGTATAGTATTTTTATTACAATCGCTAATAATATTAGACAGTGCGAGCGAGACAGCTAACCTGACGAAACGACATTCTTAAGGCGGCTCTTCAAGGAGCAATTCTCACACAAATGTATTTCAGTTTTTTTTTACAAACGACATGCCGTATCGAAACGAAACTTTGCTAATACATTAAGGGGACTCAGATCGATGTTTGATCATGCTAACAATTGAGAACGAAGGACAACAACAGATTAAAAAAAGAATTGTTAGAGTTACTACAGTTAGTGGACGAGAAACTGGGGGATAGCCTCATAAGACTTTTCGTAAAAACTATTCTCAAGGCCGTTTTTTCTTTTTTAAAACTATATTTTTATAAACATATTGGCAAAGATTAATTTCGATCCGGCGCGTGTCGTTTGTAAATAAAAACTAACTACGTTTGCTGTTTGCGGATTATTCTTAATGGAATTCTCCGAATTTGATTATCGAAACACTCGTTCGTAAAAGGAGCTCGGTTAGTTAGAAACTTGTTAGAACAAAAGACAATCTGCCGCTTCACGACCATATTACTGAAAGGAGGTACAGTCGCAGCCGCGGTCGAACTTTACATTGCGTGTTTTCTTAAACTGTCGTCTCCATTCCGAAGGAGTAAGTAGTGACCCAAGTAGTGTTGCCACTTGCCACAATCTTTACGTTTTTGTTTCATCTATAAAAAAACAGCAAAAGTTTTATATACAGTGTATTTATTCTTACTTGTCCAATTTAGTAAACAAGATGCTAACCTTAAAATTGAGATTAGATGCCTAAACTAGACATTTTCTCGCAAATTCATGAACTATGTTTATAAAATTGGCAGCGTGTTATCTAAAAAAGTGTTCTGAGTTACTTCATTTATGGAAATATGGCAGTTTTGGACTAATAAGTTACAGTTTAAGGGTAGAATCTTGTTTACTAAATTGGACAAGTAAGAATAAATAGACTGTACTTTTTTCTCACCCTTTGCTTATTCTGATAATGCGCTAGGTACGAAAAGGACGTGATAGCGAATCTGTAGAACGCTGACTTCACATTCAAAATTTGAAGCGACCGCCAGCAATAGCGAGAGCTACCAGCCACGAGTAGCTTAATTGTAAAATTCCTACACATTAACTGCCCTGTTACTCTGATTGGCTTAATTTCCACTGGGTTCCACTTTACATTTTCACAAATAGCCTCAGTATTTCTAAGGTTGTGGTTTCCTTCCCTGCTAGGGGAGCACAAAGATCAAGATATTTTTTTTATACCACTGTCGGGTAGATACCACTAGTCATGCGTCTCACTTTACGCGGTGAAATAACGCAAGATGGCGCTACCCGATAAAAGAATTAAACTTTTATCGTTACGTTGCGCTCCCTTAGTTGGTTACCATAGCATTCTATAGTTCCTAGTCCCGATGTTGGTTGTGCTAAAGTTAATTATTTTAGCGTCAAAAAACACGCAAATCGTGACGTGACGGTTCCTACATTTTCTTTCTGTCTACAACTTTTCGTAAGCCTTATTCTTTTTTTTAATGCACTAACCCGTGCTAAGGACAATTTTAAAAACCTATTTACGTAATACAGAGAGTATTGTTAAGAGGTTCGAAATTTCACTGATGCCGGTGAGTCGCCCACTAGCTCAGTTGGAAGA
The DNA here is from genome assembly GCA_934045075.1 of Yponomeuta sedellus. Lineage (NCBI taxonomy): Eukaryota > Metazoa > Arthropoda > Insecta > Lepidoptera > Yponomeutidae > Yponomeuta > Yponomeuta sedellus. The sequence continues at coordinate 646,982 of OW203726.1, read as the reverse complement.
GCGCTGGTACGGATAGCCATAGGTCGCCGGTTTGAATCACGGCATGGGTGGAATTTTTAGCCTCTAGGTTTTTAAAACCTTTAGATTATTTTAGCAAAGCCACCTGTAACGTCACGAAGCATGTAAATGTCGTTGTGCTTTTGACTGTACCTCCACTACTTTCTAAGCCGAATTAGCTACCTCCATGGGGTTATAATAACGCTGTGTCTCGCGCAGTTAAAGTAGGTACTTATGTTATTCCTGCTTAGTATTCTACATCGGTTTCATACAGGAAATCCTAAGGTAAGCAAAACTCCGAAGTTACACGCGCTTACAGAAAAGCTCTGAGTAAGAAATTCCACTTGATGTGTTACTTTGAGCTTTCGAATTTTAAATACTATAAAATAAAAACCATAAATTCCTTTTTTTTAATGTAAGTAGTTTATTTATCGTCAGCGAAAAAACACTTGTCTGATTTCGAATTGTTTTCATAACAATTATTGGCCGACTTCTTTTGTTTTACATAAATGCAATGGAGCCCAAAAATGGAGTAATGTTTACACTATTTTTATTTCTAATGCACTAACCCGTGCTAAGGAACAAATTTAAAAACCTATTTAGAGGCTAAAAATTTCACCCATGCCGGGATTCGAACCCGCAACCTCTGGCTATCCGTACCAGCGCTCTACCAATTGAGCCAATGGGCGACTCACGGCATCAGTGAAATTTCGAACCTCTTTACAATATTCTCTGTATTACGTACAGGCAGCGACATCTGACTTAAGCAAATTGCATTACTTACAGCCCCGACCACCTACTTTGCAGTTAGGTTTAACATCGGAACGATATCACTGTACCCACATGATTACACTATTTTTATTTTTAATGCACTAACCCGTGCTAAGGAACAAATTTAAAAACCTATTTAGAGGCTAAAAATTTCACTCATGCCGGGATTCGAACCCGCAACCTCTGGCTATCCGTACCAGCGCTCTACCAATTGAGCCAATGGGCGACTCACGGCATCAGTGAAATTTCGAACCTCTTTACAATATTCTCTGTATTACGTACAGGCAGCGACATCTGACTTAAGCAAATTGCATTACTTACAGCCCCGACCACCTACTTTGCAGTTAGGTTTTACATCGGAACGATATCACTGTACCCACATGATGATCTGTACGTAATACAGAGAATATTGTAAAGAGGTTCGAAATTTCACTGATGCCGTGAGTCGCCCATTGGCTCAATTGGTAGAGCGCTGGTACGGATAGCCAGAGGTTGCGGGTTCGAATCCCGGCATGGGTGAAATTTTTAGCCTCTTAATAGGTTTTTAAATTTGTTCCTTAGCACGGGTTAGTGCATTAAAAATAAAAATAGTGTAATCATGTGGGTACAGTGATATCGTTCCGATGTTAAACCTAACTGCAAAGTAGGTGGTCGGGGCTGTAAGTAATGCAATTTGCTTAAGTCAGATGTCGCTGCCTGTACGTAATACAGAGAATATTGTAAAGAGGTTCGAAATTTCACTGATGCCGTGAGTCGCCCATTGGCTCAATTGGTAGAGCGCTGGTACGGATAGCCAGAGGTTGCGGGTTCGAATCCCGGCATGGGTGAAATTTTTAGCCTCTAAATAGGTTTTTAAATTTGTTCCTTAGCACGGGTTAGTGCATTAAAAATAAAAATAGTGTAATCATGTGGGTACAGTGATATCGTTCCGATGTTAAACCTAACTGCAAAGTAGGTGGTCGGGGCTGTAAGTAATGCAATTTGCTTAAGTCAGATGTCGCTGCCTGTACGTAATACAGAGAATATTGTAAAGAGGTTCGAAATTTCACTGATGCCGTGAGTCGCCCATTGGCTCAATTGGTAGAGCGCTGGTACGGATAGCCAGAGGTTGCGGGTTCGAATCCCGGCATGGGTGAAATTTTTAGCCTCTAAATAGGTTTTTAAATTTGTTCCTTAGCACGGGTTAGTGCATTAAAAATAAAAATAGTGTAATCATGTGGGTACAGTGATATCGTTCCGATGTTAAACCTAACTGCAAAGTAGGTGGTCGGGGCTGTAAGTAATGCAATTTGCTTAAGTCAGATGTCGCTGCCTGTACGTAATACAGAGAATATTGTAAAGAGGTTCAAAATTTCACTGATGCCGTGAGTCGCCCATTGGCTCAATTGGTAGAGCGCTGGTACGGATAGCCAGAGGTTGCGGGTTCGAATCCCGGCATGGGTGAAATTTTTAGCCTCTAAATAGGTTTTTAAAAATGGAGTAATGTGTTTTGCTCATGCATATTTATGTTTGTATGTCGTATTCTATGTTTCTCCGTAACGGTTTAACCTATCGTTAGGCTTAAAAAATAAATTATCGATTGCATGGTCATAATTGCGCGGGGGTAGCCAAAGCTAATCTATAATATAAAAATTGCTGAATGTGTTGGTAAGCGCAAATCTCGCGCGCAGCTGAACTGATTATGCTAATAATTTTTTTAGAATATTCCTTGAAGTACGAGAATGGTTCTTACGGAGAGAACAAATTTAAAAAAAAATTACCAATCGACGGTTAGGCGGTACGATGTTCGCTGGGTCAGCTAGTCTATAATATAATAATTAATCGCTGAATGTGTTAGTAAGCGCAAATCTCGAGAGCAGCTGAACCGATTTCGCTAATTCTTTTTTGATATTGCTTCGAAAATGGTTATTACGGAGGGGATAATAAAAACAAAATAAGGAATCGACTGTTAGGCGGTACGAAGTGCGCTGGGTCAGCTAGTAATAAATAAAGTTTTTGTGTGATAATTTCTCTACATATTCACTAGATGGCGGTATATATTTAATCATGATTCTGTTCAGTCTTGCTACTAATAGCTGGCTCTAATTAGCTGACTAATCAGTATCACAAAAGAAATATTGTTGAAATATACTTAGACGATAGTCGAATGTGACCTATGGGTACGCTATCGACAGGTAAAAGAATAAGAATTGAATGGGCTTTCTATGTTTTCTTTAACAGTGGCGCTAGGAGTATACTAGTCGCGTAGTGTGAAGTGTATAATTCGAAATCGCGCGATAATGCCGCGATGTTCCGTAAACAATGGAAAGTTCGGGAAGCGTCATTGTACTATATTGGTGGCGTATTAAAATAATAATGCTGTTCAAAACAAAACTGTATTGTAAGCGGTAGAAGTTTCGATTTAACTACTCTGACATGAGAATATCTTGAGGCGTAAGCCTAGTTCGAAAAATCCTTCGAACAAAGCTGAGGGGTTATTTTCTTAGATATCAATTTCTGAGAGTTTTTTTACTAATAGTTATCGAAATATCAGATTTTATTTTATTTTATTTAAAAAATGACGCATTGTAAATCTCAATAGAAGTGCCTTATTTGAGGCTTATTTTTATTAGAATGGTAACAATTAAAAATTGAGATGTCTCAACATCTGACGTCAGAGTGACCACATAAGATAAGAAGAAACTTTATTGCACAATAAGCATATTTGTACATGGTGAGCTTAATACTAATGTATATTTTCTTCCAGCTTACCTTGGGTTACAACATGACAAGCGCATACAAAATTGTCTTCTTCTTCTTCAGGCTATATTGTCTGCGCTTGTCATTTTGTCACTCTGCTCTGTGTCGAACAGCCACTGTCTGTTAACGTGTATCCATAAATTTATCACAAAATCTGTTAAAAAAATATAGTGATTAATTGAAGTGAAGGAAGGCTGAAAAGGGCTTGTACCCAGAGCCGTTAAACCAATTAAAAAAAAATTGTGTGCATCGCTGTAAACTTTAACTAATAAAAGTATAATAAACGACCCTGCCCCGGTTTGTTTCACTGATCTGCAAATAAGTTCAAACAATTTAAAAATTAAAATATATATATATATTTTTTTTTGTAATAATTGGGTTATTAGATGTAGCCAATATCTGTCTACAATATTTAAACTATTTAGGTAAAATTAATATCTCCCAGAAGTGATGTTGCGTTTAGGTTTTGTCAACGACTAAGTTAAACGAATACTATGCACACCAACAAAGTCCCCAAGGCCTAGCCTAGTTTGGGGACTGCCGGTAAACACAAAACAATTTTTTGTCATACCCTCCACTGTCTATTTATAAGTCATTTCAATATGTATTGTCTTCTTGGAATTAAACTATTTACTTGCTTACTATAAACGATACATTTTAAAACTGTTTTATACAGATTTATGCTCGTTTATTACATTTTTACAATTTTCCGACGTTCATCCGGGGCCACGGCACCTGAAAAAGTGCCGAAACGTCGGAAAATTGTAAAAATGTAATGAACGAGCATAATTCCGTATAAAAACAGTTTTAATTATGTCTACTGCTCGTGTTAACCTCAGAAAAAACGATACTTTTGCCAGTGCCAACTCTGTCTGCTGTGACAAAATGTAAAGCGGCCGTGACGAAGGCGTGTTGTGCTTGTGTTGTTCAAAGTTCATAAGTCGCGAGCTCGGAGGGCGAAACGCCGCTTAAGAACTAAGCGGTTTAATTATGTTAAGTTTTGCGACAAATCTGTTTGGGACTCGTCGGGGTTTTATTGGAAAATTCAGTGTTGTTTCGCGCTGTTGAGTGTTGAGTGCCGATATACCAGCGTTTCCTGAATTGAGACGTTTTTTTCATGTAGCCTATAAACGTCACACGGCAGGGCTCAGGTCTTCTCTCAGAGAGTAATATAGCCTTAATTAGCACCCGTGCCCATCGTGGATTGGCAATTATAACGCTGTGGTATGAGTATACATGTTTTCACGGCCTATGTAAAAAAAATTAATAATGCCTTAACATTTAAAGTTATTAATGGCAATCATGGAATCTTGCGTATGCGTATATAGGTGGTATCTAATGTATTAGATTTATGAGGACTTGAGAAAAGATGGTCAGAGTGGAGTTTTTTTTTCCCGCTGCTTTTTTCTCCACTACATTACGGCCCGAAGGCGGCGGCTTTCACTTTCATGTTACATTGTACTTTGACATTCAGCAAACAGAATGTAAATTCATTACGTTGAAATAAATTGAATTGAATATTTAAGCACCTCAAACACTTTTTTTTTTAATTTATTTGTTTAAGGTAAAGGCACATAGGTAAATGTAATGAAATTAAAAAAACCAAAATCACAAAAATCTAGGAGGTTTATGCGTGATTTTCGGAGTACACTCTATACAGTACACAACAGTTTATACTATATAATATGGTAATAAACATTATGTTGATTAACTCAATCCCGAATCCGGAATCAAGCTGATAATATGTGGTGCTTAAGAAGGTAAGTTCGAACATTAGTTTTAGCTTAAGAGGTACTTTTTCAATATAAATATACTCTTTTCGGGTTTAGATTCCAAATCACATACTACACTATGAGGCAGTTCGTTTAAGATAACAGGTAGCAGGTAGTCTGTAGTACGCACACTTAGGTTTTCTCACGATGTTTTCCTCCACTTTAGCGAGTGGTATTGTTACTATAACTTCACAAATATACATAATTGAGAAAAAAGTCATTGGTACATGCCCACACTGGGAGTCGAACCTGGGTCTCTCACTTCCGAGTCCATTGTACTACCCACTGGGTTACCACTGCCACCGATTTGAGCCGTTATTTTGATAAGATACTGGAATCCAGAAACGCTCGTGGCTAAGTCAAACCGAGTGATTGGAATCAATCACTCGAGTTAGGCAACGACAGGCGCTAGTGGCATGTTTCCGAGCGCTTCCATGCTTCGTAAGGCACGTTAAGCCATTGGTGCCGGCTGTCATGTAATGGCAGTCGTTAAGCCATGCCAGAGGCCTCATGGGCGGCTTGATAACTTCTGACAATAAGGTCTTACAATCCTCCACCAACCCGAACTTGGCCCCCGTGATGGAGTACGGCCTAACCTTCCTGCGATTCAGGAAGAGACCCGTGCCCCAGCAGTGGTTGACATCGACTGGAAGTACAAGGGTTGATATCGACTGGAAGTTTTAAAGATTTATGTTTATTTAAATAAACATGAAAAATTTAAAAGCATCACAAAAAATCTTTAAAACATTATCGATTTGTAACAGGATAAACTTGCCTTTTACATCTGGTTACAAATCAATACTGTGTAGTACTTACGAAAGATTTAGTCCAAAAAATCTTCAATTCATTTCGACTTGTTCAGCGAAACGGTTGCTTAACCCCTTCCCGCCGATCTGCAATACAATTAATAAGGCTGTCTTCACACAATGGCACGCACACACGGCTCCACTCCCGGGGGAAATCTGCCCGAGTAACTCATCCGCGACTCTTCCCACATGCTAATGTTTCTTTTTGTAAGCGTCTTGTGTTACGTCTGTGACTTGGTGCTGAAATGTGGATGTGTTTGGCTTAAAATTGTAGGAGTTTAGAGCTAGTTACGTGAGGTGAAATAACCTATTTAGAGGCCAAAAATTCCACCCATGCCGGGATTCGAACCCGCGACCTCTGGCTATCCGTGCCAGCGCTCTTTCCAACTGAGCCACTGGGTGACTTACCGGCGTCAGTGAAATTCCGAACCTCTTTACACTATTCTCTGTATTACGTACAGGCTGCGACATCTGGCTGAAGTAATTTGCATCCTTAGCACGGGTTAGTGCATTAAAAATAGTATAATGAGGTGAAATAAGTTCTCCGGCATTGATGAATTGGTTCGAGATTCAATGGTACACTATTGTATAGTACTATTGTCCTTGGCTAGTGAGGTACCAACGATTACTTCAAATCAAATGAGTAAACGGACTCCATGCAGTAATGATGACTAATGCGTGATAAAAGAAACGCCACCAATGGAAATAAAATTATCCTATATTTTTTTACAGATCATTTTTGCAAATACTGTCAGACTAATCTCTCAGGCAAGTTAATAGGTAATTTCAGTACCGAGGGCCAAAATTTATGATACCGGATGTTGATACGAGATTGATAGACTTAATAGACTACATTTATGGTATAAAAAAGTCGTTTTTGGCGTTAATGCTATTTAGTTCTAGATTTTCTGCCTTAGGTTCACGGTCATGGAGCTCCTAATTACGATGGAGGTTCTGCTATGTAAGACAAAGATTTAACATTGTTAGAACTCGTAAAGCTGTTTAAAAAAAGTAATTAGAGAAAAATTCAATGAACAAAAGTTATTGTAAAACACAAACTGTAATTCGGGACATAGCATAAACTCACGCCTGTATCCCAGAAGAGTAGGCAGAGACCAGGGACTGCCACTAGCTGTGATCCTGACAAGTCACCTTCGCTTCATCAACATTTAAGACTAACTTAAGAGATTGTCCATTTTACTCTAAATTGTTTTTTTTTTTGAAATTAACACCTAGTTTGACTTGTAACGTTCAATAAGCCGCAGTTTCTGCGCTACTTTGAATAAAACCTTTTCATTTAATTTAATTTCATTGGTCGTTGCATGCACGCACGCCGGTTTCGGTTGCTTTATCTAATTGGAGTGTCTCAGAAACTTTTCCCTTTTTGAAATAAGCCTGTATTTTTCAGCCCTTCATACGCGTAATAGTGAATTAACCGCACACCCAGCCCCGATTACAGCGGAGTGGGCGAGCGGGGCGCCAAACGAGTTATGAGGTCCGCCGTGTGCAATTAACTTATTCATGAACACATACACGGTACACGGTACGCGCCGTGAGCCATGCCCGTGCTAGCGGCGGAACGGTGGAACACGTGGACTTGTTCCTGCAGTTAACGACCAAGTACTTAGGATCCTATAACATCATAACTAAGCTTATGACGGTGTAAACATTTTCTAATCGCTCGTAGCTCGGCTGCCGGAGTGATCTTAATCGATCACGAAGGTTACTCAACACAGGGCGCGTTCTATGCATGGATGGGTGAACTATGACTAACGCTAGTGGCATTTTTTGTGCTTTGCAAGGCACGTCAAGCAGTTGGTAGCTGCCGTCGATAGATGACAGTCGTTAAGCCAACTCGGAGGCCTTAGGGCGGCTTGAAAACTTCTGACAGTAAGACCAGCCACTAGTCTTGCAAGCCTCCACCAATCCGATGTTGGCTCCCGTGGTCGAGCTAGCCTACCCTTTTCAGGGAAGAGACCCGTGCCTCTCCGTGGGGACATTATAGGTTGATGATGGTTTATAATGACGTCATCAATTCTATATTTCTTTTGGATTTTCGTTGCTTTTTAAGACACACTACTATTGGTCATACATCGGTTAAAACAAATTACGGCGAGGCAAGGTGGGAAGACGATAGGTGGACCAAAGCAATCCCAGAGTGGCGGTCGAGAGCATGACGACGGTCAATGGGTAGACCAGCAGCTCGGTGGTCGAATGGTGTCGATGATTCGGAGAAAAGCTCGTGGATACGGTTGCCAACCCAGCAGTGGGCACCAGAGGGTTGCTTACAAACCTTGGCGTTTATTATATTAGTAGGACGGCTTTTGTGGCGCAGCGGTAAGCGCATCTGCCTACCATGCAAGCGGTTCCGGGTACGAACCCCGGCCGGGGGCAAAAACAAACTCCAAGGATTGAATGTTTACATGTTTGGGATGTCCTTGTTTCTGGTTTCCACGACCCAGGGTATCCTAATGTGGGGCCAGAAGCAATGTATGTGCCTGCATGTAAATGTTATGTTTCTTTTTTTTATATAGGATAAGGAATGGGTTTACTCTTGATCTCTATCTAGCGCTTGGTATGGAGTTTGGGAATGTTAACCCAGTGGATGGTTACCCGCAGTACGACTGTTGTTCCGATTGTGGAATGGAGATGGCATTATACAAATACAAATAGTTTATTATTTCTACATAGAAAATACATTTCATCCTTATTATCTAGCTAGACAATACAATATCTAGACAATCAGTGTGGACAATAGATTATTGGTGACCCTCACACTAGGTCAGACCTGTCCTGTGAGGGCCAGATAAAAATATTACTAGCTAGTTCTTTTTAAGTAGCTTGACATAGTGGACGCTTATTTATTTTAGTTAATTTAAATGAAATGAATTTAAAAATTAATTATTAACACACATATATATATGTATGTATGTACACACACATATATCTATGTATGTTTGTTTTGAATAATTTTTAATATATATATATATAAAATTTAAATACATATATATATATATATATATATATATGTATTTAAATAAGCTAAAGTAAATAGCTTATTTATTTTAGTTAATTAAAATAAAATTAAATTAAAAATTAATTATTATAAATTAAATTTAATTATTAAAATTATATATGTGATACACACATATATCTATGTATGTTTGTTTTGAATAATTTTCAATAATTTATTTTTAATTATGAGATTATGCAATTCACAAGCACTCTCGGAAGTACATTTTGTGGAAGTTATGTCCATCTTTAGTACCAGTAAATATTGTACTATTGGCGGGCTTTGTACTGAAAAGTATTTTGTTCTGGCTTACCAACGGGTGACGTGGAGAAGGTTTTGGTAGTGACGGAAGGAAAGAAAGATATAATTATTTTACACAATACTCAAAAACATAAAATCAAAAGTGCTTCTTTTAAATTATTTATTTAATTCGCAAAGTAGATATTGTACCCAAAAAGAAACCTGTACAGGTTTATCTGTGAGGTGAGCTATTCTTTGTAGGAGAACCAAGTGCGTTCTATAGCTTGCACAATGTAATTTCAGAGAACCTTTATAGCACAGCTTGTAACCGCGGCAACTATATCTCGCGGAAATGTACGCTAATTAACTCCATTCACAAGTATATTGTAAGCAGAAAATGGGCGCTCGCTAATATTATTGTAATGAGCTTCGAAAATTTACGTTTCTCATTCAGTTCCGGTTAAATATTCTCGAGATAAATCAACACAGTTGGGAATGGAAATAACAGAGCACAGTTATACGTAAGGTTTTATATAGCATAACCATAAACCAAAGTTAGCTGGAAGAAAATACTCATAAGTACTAAAATTGCTTTCGAACAAAATATGCTTATTGAGCAGTAAAGGATTTTTTAATCTAATCTAATACGTTTATTCGTTTTATCCTTCTTTGGGGCTCCACCACATTCGGGTAAAAAAAAATATATTCTGAAACTGTCGGTAATGCCCCAGCCTAAGTAGCACAATGGCACAATTTTAAAAACCTATTTAGAGGCTAAAAATTCCACCCATGCCGGGATTCAAACCCGCGACCTCTGGTTGTTCGTGCCAGCGTTCTTTCCAACTGAGCTAATGGGCGACTCACAGGCATCAGTGAAATTTCGAACCTCTTTACACTATTCTCTGTATTACGTACAGGCAGCGATGCAACAATGGCACAAGTTTTGTGGCGCAAAATGACAGAATTTGACAATGTGTTGTCAAATTCTGACATTTTGTCATTTTGTCGCGACTACGATATCAACTCTTGTATGCCCACACTGCTGGGGCCGGGTCTCTTCCTACATTGTAGCCTTGTAGGTTAGGCCATACATACTCCACCACGGGCGCCAAGTCCTGGTTGGTGGAGGATTGTAAGAAAGTGGCGGGCCTTACTGCCAAAGTATCAAACCGCCCATAAGGCCTTTGACATGGCTTAGCGACTGCCATTACATGACAGCCGGCACCATCGGCTTAACGTGCCTTCGAAATGCTTGGCCGGCGTCGTCCTACTACCCATACCCTGGACTCGCCAAGAAAACCTTTGAACTGTAGCCCATTTCTTTCACAGCACTGTCTGTGAGCACTATTTCTCTAGGAGACAGTATCATCCTATTTTATGCTTTATTACCGACACATTACGGTTTAATTTGCCGCCGAGCAGGTAATTACGGGAGCAATTAACTATGACATAACTCTACGGGGAACAGTTAAGTTGGTTTAATTTCTTCCTCTATCCAGAGATGCCGCTCCGCTAAGGATTTAATGCTTAGAGATGAGAGCCAAATGTTTAATCTAAAATTTTATAAGATTTCAAAAGACCAAAATCCGACTGGTAAAAAGAAAAACAGGCTCTTTCAAAATAGTTCGTATGTAGGTACTTGTTTGAAAGTGTACTTAATTTATTTATAATCAGCCCCGCCCTCGCGGGTTTCCCACCTAATACAGCAACAAAAAAACTGCAGGCAGATGCTGGATGCGGCAAGCTGAAGACAGGGCGCTATGGCGCTCATTAGGGGAGGGATATGTCCAGCAGTGGACTAGTGTAGCCTGCCGACGACAACGACGACAGCAACAAATTATCAAAATAACGAATAGGAACATCAATTTTATAAACATAATTAATATTTACAAATTCACATTACGTCATGACTAGCAATGTTATACATCGTCATTAACTACACGGGTCTAAACGCGATTATTTATTGGGTAAAGCAGAACTACCCTAATTTCCGACGATTTGGCAATTTTTCTTCTGTATACGCACTTATTTTTATTTTAATCTTGACTGACCGACTGCCTCTAATTCGGTTGAATTAGAGGCAGTCGGTCAGTTCAGTCGGTTCGTTTTGATTCGTAAAGCTTAGAGACGGAGCTGGTTAGCTCCGTCTCTAAGCTTTACGAATCAAAACGAAACCTCTTCGAAATCTTCCCACAAAAAGTCAAGTAAGTTGATCCGGCTACAAATCAATAACACAAACCTTCTTTTATTCCGTAGTCGGTAAAAAGTAACGTGCACACAAACCACGGTTATAAACCAAATACTGGCGCTCACTGGATATTCTCGCTGTCTAGGATCGTTTATTGGTCTGGGACCGCGGATATTGGATCCGTGACCGATGTTTAATTCGTTTTACGGCTTGAGTGAGCACTGAAATCCCACACAAAGCCTCAGGGGACCCATGAACCCTCTAATTATGGGACAAACATAAATTGCTGCTGAACAATTACGTACCTAACAATAGATTTCAATAGTTGTAAATTGCACCGACTACCCGTTTCTAATTTCTTTTTTGTCTCCCTCCATGGTTGCCCGGGAGAAATTGCTTTTAGTAATAAGGCCATCAAAGGGTGCGGCCGTTTTAGGCCTGCACAGACGGCCATCGGGGACAAAAGTCCCTGAATCGTAAAAATGTCCTCCGAGTATGTCGCGGACTCAACGCCTACGGTGTGCGGTCATTTGTTCCCCGGAAAATGAGTGAAGCGTACGCTATGGAAGCATATATTCTGAGATTACATTGTGTTGTAATTTACAAGTAATAAAATCAATCAATAAAACCAAAATAATAAAATCAGTTGGTCCTCAAATATGCGAGCATCTTTGCTATATTTTAAACTTATGCATAGAAAAAGGTATATATCCAGATAATCTTAAATTGACCGTCATTAAACCACTATTCAAAAAAACGAACAAACTGAAAATGTAATTCTATCGTCCAATTGCCCTCATTCCCATTTTCTCAAAAGTATTTGAAAAATATATCAATAATTCAATCTATACCTACCTAGAAAAATATAAGGTACTTTGCAAGGAACAGAAAGGCTTTAGGAAATGCATGTCCATTAACCGGGCTATATACGAATTCGTAGAAGGCATCATCACAAAAGTTGACAAAAGAGAGCCCATATGTGCCATATTTATGGATATGACACAAGCTTTCGATTATGTTGATCATAACTTGCTTCTTATGAAACTATATAATTATGGTATTCGCGGAAACGTGCTCAATCTTATAAAATCCTATCTGGAGAATGGAACTCAATATACAAAAGTTTCAAAAATTAACATTAAAGAAAAAAAAGAAGAGATATTCACATCGGACATTAGAAAAGTAAAATTTGGGGTACCACAAGAAGCGTCCTAGGGCCTCTTCTCTTCTTAGTATACATAAATGACTTACCTCAAGTGAGCACCTATCCAATGACATTATTCGCCGATGATAGCACTATCTCAATTGACTCTAGAAATAAGGAAAATTATGAATTTGACATAAATAAATCTCTACATTAAATCACTACGCTTCCGTGCTTCGCAAGGCACGTTAAGCCGTTGGTGCCGGCTGTCATATAATGGCAGTCGTTAAGCCATGTCAGAGGCCTTATGGGCGGTTTGATACTTTGGCAGTAAGGCCCGCCACTTTCTTACAATCCTCCACCAACCAGGACTTGGCGCCCGTGGTGGAGTATGTATGGCCTAACCTACAAGGCTACAATGTAGGAAGAGACCCGGCCCCAGCAGTGTGGGCATACAAGAGTTGATATCGTAGTCGCGACAAAATGACAAAATGTCAGAATTTTACAACACATTGTCAAATTCTGTCATTTTGCGCCACAAAACTTGTGCCATTGTTGCATCGCTGCCTGTACGTAATACAGAGAATAGTGTAAAGAGGTTTGAAATTTCACTGATGCCTGTGATATCAAGCCGATTATCAAGCCGATAACTTCTGACAGTGAGGCCCGCCACTGTCTCACAATCCTCCACCAACCCGGACTTGGCCCCCGTGGTGGAGTATGGCCTAACCTTCCTGCGATGCAGGAAGAGACCCGTGCCCCAGCAGTGGGGACATATAAGGGTTGATATTAAAAAAAAAAAAACTCTACATGACATAATAAATTGGCTTCAAAATAATAACTTAAAAATTAATCTAGATAAGACCAGCATAATGCATTTTAAACAAAGACAAAATATACCTAATAATATAACCTTGACATATAGAGATATTGAAGTAAAGGAAGTATATCATTCTAAGTTTCTAGGTGTAATAATAGATAGTAAACTGAACTGGGATGAACATACTACACAGCTAAATAAAAAATTGTCCTCATGTGCTTTTGCGCTTCACAGACTCTCCGCTGTTACAAACACTAATGCATTAATAACAGCTTACCATGGTATGGTTGCATCTCTCCTGAGATATGGAATTATATTCTGGGGCAACTGCACAAATAAAGTATCTGTATTTAAATTACAAAAACGATGCATCAGAGCCATGTTTGGCCTTCAACAACAAGATACCTGTAAGCCTTTCTTCATTAAATATAGGATTCTGACTTTGCCTGCGATGTACATATTAGAAACATGCCTTTTTGTAAAAGCAAATGAAGATCTATTCCATAAAGCTAGAGATAATAATAAGCGAACCCAAAGAGATCCCACTAGAATAATAAAAAACAAGTCAAACACGGCACTAAAGACGAAAAGCGTTTGTCACATGGCTCCTACTTTATATAATAAACTGCCTTCAGCATGGAGGGAACTCCCCATTGACAAATTTAAATTTAAGTTAAAGAATTTACTATTAGCGAAATCTTATTATAGTGTCTTCGAATATTTAAATGACAAATTTTGACATTGTCTACTTATTTATTATAATTAATATAATTTTTCTATTAATTAATATTATTGACTTGCAATTTTGTTAATTACTATAAATGTCACGTATTATTTTAAGTTTTTTTTATTATTTGTACGCCTTATTGGCTAAACATAGCGCACATTTAGTATTTACAAGACCATGCATGTATTGTACACCTATGTTTGACAAATAAAGTATCTGAATCTGAATCTGAATCTACATGAAGTTGAAAAAGAAAAGGTGTTTAAAAAGAAAACACCGAAGTTTTGTCCAGTCCGGTCACTTGACGTCCTCGGTAACTTGAGGAATTTTTTGTACGGGGTACTTTTAGTTCTTCGTGTGCGTTATTGGATACAATTTATAAGAGATCTATAACGACGGACAAATAGTACCCAGGGGATAGTATACTGCATCCGGAAATTAAAGTCTTATTATGTAAACAAACCACTTACCTGAAGAAAAATACGCAATCCCTGTGTAATCACACGCAATAGCTAGTAGGTAATTAGCGGTGGTAGCTCAGTGGGTAGAACCATAGACTGGCAAGCGAGAGCCCCAGGTTCGATCCCGAGTGCGGGCATGTACCAATGACTTTGTTTAATTTCAAAGTTACGTACATTTGCGAATTTGCAGTCGCAATACCACACGCTAACGGTGAAGGAAAACATCGTGAGGAAACCCGCGGCTTGGTTGGCTCCGCACGTATTGACTAGTCTTTCCTGTGGGCTAGGCCGACTAAGCTGTCAGGATGGTATAGGTGCTGGGCAAGCCTACACCATCTATAAAAAAAACCATGACCCAGGCACTACAGCGTCGGAGTGGTCCCTTCACCCATCTAGTGTGAGTGAAGATACCACTGGACGCTGTATAAATCATCTCATTAAGTAGATGCAAAAATGGCCTATCAATCATTGTAGCATCTGGGTAATCACATGCAATACCTTTATTTTTGTAACAATACGTCCATTTCATCGTAGAACTAAGATTTTTTTGCAGAAAAGAGAATTCGCTATAACCTCAAACTTACAACAAAAATTTACCACTACTCTGTCTTGTCTTTGGTGGTTAGGGCTGGACGTTATCAATATCGATAAAAAATTGAGGTCAAGGATGAGTCTTAAACTCTTACCCCCTTATTCATAATAGTCTGTTAACTTTAAGCAATGCTTATTCTCACTCTGTCCTCTTCTATTGACCTAAGTCAGAATGAAAGAAAACACTGTTTAGCAGCTGTTTTAAGCTAGCGGACTATTATGAATAAGGGGGTTAATATTACTGGTCGATGTACTGTGATTAACAACTATTAAGGCGAGCCCGGTGCATTAACCTTTTCACAAACATTGTTTGTTAATAAATCGTCTGCTGTGTTTGCGGTTGGATAGTGTTTATCTATGGTAACTTTTGCTATAAATCTCATTGAAAATACTTTTATTGTTTCTTTGTAATCAAATTGCAAATACTTTTTTAAAGATTTAAGATAGTATGGAGCCCCAACTGCACCTAATACAGATACAGTCTTATCAATAAAAACACGATTCCCTAAAACGGCCTTCAAACGCGCTATAACTTGGTCCTTCAACGGTTAAAAAAGCGTTAAAATGTACTTTAACAGCACTTGAAGGAAAATAGTTTTTATTAATAAGACCGTATTTCCGTCTTAATAATAAAAACACGTCGTCGAAGCCCACTTTAAGATGACAGCTCTGTATGGAACTGTCACTTGATAGCAGGCTTGTAACGGGTTTTAACTAAAACGGTGTTTTATTATTAGGACCGATAGACTTTAAATATTGCTTAACAACTTTTTGGCAACAATTTTCTTATATACATTAATTGCAACACTAACGAAATGGCGATGTATAAAAATGCAGCACAGCTGTCATAATACAGTAAAAATGGTCAAAATACAGTAACCTCAAATACCGAAGAGTGCATTGGGAAATTGGGTTTGAAACGCGCTCGACAAATAAAGTATATTACAGTGTTTCTTATTTCTTTCTTTCATTAGCCATTTCTTTCTCTATACGAAATAATTCACTTTTGTAATATCGTCAACTTCCATAATCATTCAACACATCATCATAATCATATCATTTAAAACATTAACATACAAAAATCACGAAATTGCCATGTCAAGTTATCTCTATAATCTCATTCGGTAAAATAAATGCTGTTTGTAATACGTTAGCACGTTAGCAACCCTTGTATGTCCCCACTGCTGGGGCACGGGTCTCTTCCTGCATCGCAGGAAGGTTAGGCCATACTCCACCACGGGGGCCAAGTCCGGGTTGGCGGAGGATTGTAAGACAGTGGCGGGCCTTACTGTCAGAAGTTATCAAGCCGCCCATAAGGCCTCTGACATGGCTTAACGACTGCCATTATATGACAGCCGGCACCAACGGCTTAACGTGCCTTGCGAAGCACGGAAGCGCTCGGAAAAATGCCACTAGCGGTAGTCACGGGACGCTCACCCATCCCGTACCTGACCGTGCCTGTTGTTGCTTAACCAAGTGATTGTTTCCAATCACTCGGTTCGCCTAGGCCACGAGCGCTTCTTCGGGTTTGTAATAAACACATTTTAATGTTTTTTTTAGTTTAATTCCTTCTTACATCCATATTGTTTTCAAGACTTGAAACTATACTACCTATACTTAGTATAGATAGTACCTATTACTTAATCTTTGGAAGTACAATATTCTATTGCCTCGAATAGCGCCAGCAGAAATGCACCATAGTTTTATCGACATCGACATTTTATCAACATACATCACAACACTATAGTAGTCTATGGTTACCCATTCCGCCATTATTGTTTACTAAATAAGACTTTAATTTCTGGATGGAGTGTACACCGTCTGCGCAGGCCTTTATATCGCACAAAAACAACATTCAAAAGTACATAGGGTACTTTCCAATGACTAAGGACTATGAAAACTGGCATAAATACAGCAAAATTTTTTTGCATTTGTTAAAAAAAGATTTCTTTAAAAATTTCTTACTAATATAATCACATGATTATATTGGGTACAGCGATATCATTCCGATGTAATAACCTTACTGCAAAGTAGGTAGTCGGGGCTGCAAGTGATGCAAATTACTTCAGCCATATGTCGCTGCCTGTACGTAATACAGAGAGTGTTGTAGAGGTTTGAAATTTTACTGATGCCGGTGAGTCGCCCATTAGCTCAGTTGGGAGAGCGCTGGCACGGTTAGCCAGAGGTCGCGGGTTCGAGTCCCGGCGTAGGTGGAATTTTTAGCCTCTAAATAGGTTTTTAAAATGTCTTTAAAGTTCTGGAAGAGTTCGGTAAAAACTGCGAAAATCGATTCCTAAACTTTACATTACATTACATTTACATACAAGCACATTGCTTCTGGCCCCACACTAGGATACCCTGTGTCGTGGGAACCACAAACAACAACATAACAAAAATGTAAACATGTAAGACCTGTGGGTTTTTTTTGTATCCAGCCGGGATTCGAACCCGGGAGAGGTCCCGGTCTACTTACCATGCAAGAGGTTGCATGGTAAGTAGACCGACGCGGCATACGCACTTTTTAATCATAGATCTTAGTTCAAACCTGTTAATGACACATTTGGTAGATAATAATAACTACTTCCATACAATACCATGATTAGGTACTAAAACTAAAGATAAACTTTTTTTTACATTTTATGATATTGTAACATAAAACTGAGGATGAGCACTGCTTACCCTAAGCTCCAGGGTCTCATTCCATTTAGGAAGCCGAGGCTTTTAATCTTAGTGAATTCAAATATATCATTTTTGTATTATATTTAAAGCAAAACTTAATGATAAGTGTATCATACTTATGAATAAAATTACTTAGAACTTAGAATTAAAATGAGAATATTACTTTGCTGAATTCCGCCAAAAGTCGCACAAGCACCATGCGGTTAGTTAATGCACCGCCCTCCCTCCCACTTTTTCAAGCAGAAGCAAGACGCGAACACACCACCACCGACACCAATACTTTTGTGAGAAAACACGCGACGCGTTTCGCCTCTACACGAGGCAGCCTCACGCTCACAAGTGCAAGCAATTTTAGTAAAAGTAATTTAATTTTAATGCTATTATGGATTTCCGCAAAGTAACGCCTGATTACTAACTTGTTACTATTTGTCTTGGCGCCAAACTTGGATACCCTATAAGATGGAAATGCACCCAGACTAAAGCCATGTGTACAAATGTACAGAGGCGTCCAGCGGGAATCGAACCCACGAACTCTCACGGCAATCAGCTATGATACTGTTAGACCAACGAGGTTCTCATCATTTATAAGCTAACACAGATTTAATAAGGTTACGGAATAGTCATTGCGAAACATGGCTTCCTCTTGCATAGTCATATATTAAACGGGTCTGATCGCGATTATTTATTAGGTAAAACGTAATAACCTTATTTAGTCTACCCGAGACCACGGCAATTGTAGCGCTGCCGAAACGTGGTCCACCAGTTCAAAGTCGCTCAGCGAGCTATGGAGAGAGCTATGCTCGGAGTTTCTCTGAAGGATAGGATTCGTAACGAATGCATCCGACAGAGAACCAAAGTTATCGACATAGCTCAGAGAATCAGCAAGCTGAAGTGGCAGCGGGCTGGCCATATCTCGCGATGAACCGACAACCGTTGGAGTAAACGTGTTCTTGAGTAGAGACCGCGACTCGGCAAGCGTAGTGTAGGACGCCCTCCGACCAGGTGGGATGACGATCTGCGAAAAACTGCCGGCAGATGCTGGATGCGGAAAGCTGAAGACAGGGCGCTATGGCGCTCATTAGGGGAGGGCTATGTCCAGCAGTGGAGTTCATAATATATCCTGAAGAAGAAGAAGATTAGACCCGTTTAATATATAACTATGTATGAGTATCGCGAATCATTAAGATATAATATACCTTCCTCTATTAGCGTAGCCTTTTTGGACGTAACATTTACCTAACCTAAGATAAAGTATTCCTATACCAGCCTACGGAACAAATTTCAGTCGACAATCCTTCACTTCAGCCATTCCCTTTTTCAGCAAGTTTAAGAGTTGTAAACAACTCGGCGTTTTCTTGGCTCCTCTGAGGCCAAGGAACGAGGTGTCGGGCTGCACCCACGAGTCATTAACTATGGAGAAGAGTGAGGGGTTAGTACGGAAAAGGAGGTAGAATTTGACCCTTCTTTTCGCGTTGATCGAGATATATTTTGTCCAAGATTCAGTCCGGAAATTAGTTTTTCCTTTAAAATAATTCAAACTTGACTGGATGGCTGCGCCGGCCAGCTATTATAAAGAATTATCGTTACAATACGATACAATTTGAAGCCTTTCTTTCCAAGAAGCTTTATTTTATTTTATTTTTTTATTTTTATTTAAATAGGACAACCAACAGGCGTTACAACAATACAGTCACAGAGAAAAAAAAAACACACAAACAAATAACATAGTAATTGCTCACCCACTTATAGGTTATCGCATCATTATTATTTTTATTATAAGTTTGGAGTTTTTTAAACTTGCTCATCGCATTGAAGACATCTCTGCCTATAGGTTTTGTCCTACTTCTGTATGTGCCATCTCCTATCATAAGTTAGCAAGCTTTCAGCAATCTTGCTTTTCTAGGTAGCCAATACAAACAAGTATTGGCGTTTAGCCATGTTAGACGCCTTATGGGCGACTAGGTAACTTCTGACAGTAAGACCTGCCACTGTCTTACAATCTACTACCAACCCCGACTTGACCCCCGTGGTGGAGTATGGCCTAAACTTCGTGCAATGCAGGAAGAGAGTCCTGCCCCAGCAGTGGGACATGCAAGGGTTGACATAGATCGTTGACGACCTCTGTGGCGCAGCGGAAGCGCATCTGCCTGCCATGCGAGAGGTCCCGGGTTCGATCCCCGGCTGGGGACAAAAAAAACCCCAGGTCTTGAATGTTTACATGTTTGTGACGTCGCTGTTTCCGGTATCCACGACACAGGGTATCCTAGTGAGGGCCAGAAGCTATGGATGTGCCAGTGTGTAAATGTTATGTTACGATAAGACTCTGTTGAGACCACTGTCGTAGGTTGAATAGCCATGATATCTTTAGTCTCCTAGATACTTCTTCCTAAAATCTTGCATTGTAGACTTGCCGATAAAGGAGACTATACTTGTTGGTACGCATCAAATGTGTGAAATACTTCAGCTTTCGTTTCTTGATGATATTAAGTACCTCTGTCTTTACACCACCAAGAAACTTGACGAGCTTGACATTTTTGGAATGCCATTCTATTTATTTAGAGAACATTTGATCACAAGTTAATTTTAAATGCCTTAGTTAATCTAACTAACAATTAATTTGCTATCTAATGATATTTTTTTTAATTGCAACTGAATTAGTGTAAATTTAATCAGGTTAACATTTAGTTTACTGCTAACCTGATTAAATTTAGGTATAAAAAATGAGCAATGTAATGCAATTTGGACTAATGCTATAAACATTAATCTAAATTGTAATTTGTACTAAAATATTAATTGATTGAAATCAAAATTCGTAAATTAATTTAATTAGAATTTCGATAAATCAATTCAACTTTTACTGCACACACAATTCTGAGAGTTGTATAATCCTGTATAGGTATTTCAAACTGAATTGCACATTAAAATAAGTACTTTTTAAATTAAATGTGAAAACACTGTTGGAGTAGCTAATAAAGATTAATAATAAGATTCTATTTCACGAAATACTTTTGAAGCCTCACAGCGACAAAATAAGAGGTTTTACAGCCATATCTTCGCAAATCTCAGTTTAGTTTGCACAAGGGAAGGCCCCCACTGGAAGCTAAATTGCGCGCTCCCCGTGCTTAACTACAATTAACTTATTCATGAACACGCCGAGCCCTAATTAATTACGTTATTTTACGAACGCCCTTATCTTGATGCTGTTAGCAACTAATTTCACAGATTTTTCGCGCTTGTAAAGCGCGTTCGTGGCATGTATACGTAAAACTTTTGTTGGTTAGTAAATTGATCTTTTGCTCTCAGCAATAAGGCCGCTATTTGTATCTTCGTAGGTAGATTGATAGACAGAGAACACTTTCGATATCAACTTTTTTATGTCCCCACTGCTGGGGCACGGGTCTCTTCCTGCGTCACAGCAAGGTTAGGTTAAGTCCTACTCCACCACGGGAACCACGTCCGCGTCGGTGGAGGATTGTAAGACAGTGGCGGGCCTTACTGTCAGAAGTTATCAAGCCGCCTATAAGGCCTCTGATATGGCTTAACGACTGCCATTACAAGATAGCCGGCACCAACGGCTTAGCGTGCCTTGCGAAGCTCTCAAGCGCTTGGAAAGAAAAACTTAATTACCTTAATTCCCGTCGTTGCGGCTTGTTGCAGTCTACTCGTGACCACGCTGCCGTTGTCGTGGTCATTATTATAACTGTAGTAAACCAGTCCGATTTAAGGAGAGTTTTAAATGCTATGCTGTGACGTCATGTCTTTACCATAAATAATAATAACGCATCCACTCAGAAAGAAATCACATAGAGACAAGACCTGGTACATGTGTCTCTAAAATGCATAGTTGTTCGAGAGAGTCATATTAGTCAGGTAATAGCCGTTTCATTCACAATATCGGTAGTCTGGTAATAAATCGCTGGCCACGCGGGCCACTGGAAGTCTTCTCAATTATATTGGGTCTTTTCGACACAAAGAAAACCTCGTAGTCTTCGTATACAAAACTTCTTTTTAATTAGGAAAACTACAGTAAATTCGTTTAAAACGTAGAATGAAATAAAATAATAAAATCAAAGGCACGTTGACGTTGGGTGCGGTTCAGAAGAGTGTCGGGGTTCGCAAAAGTCCGGTGACGTAGCGACGGATGGCCATAGACCATTATGGTGGCAAATTCAAAATAGGCTGATGGCGCAGACATAAAATTCCCCCTCCTTGAAGACCCGAGTCTTCAAGTCTCTTGTTCTTCAGCGGTTGGGAGAGGGCAAATACGCGTGAACGACCTTCGGATGCGACCTCTCACGGTATCGATGTCCGCAACTCTCGATAGGCCATCAGCTCCAGGAAATAGGGACGCGACTCGCCCCAGTCACCAGTTCAGAGGTGAAGTGTTGTCTTCCTGTATAAGCACAAGGTCCCCGATCTTGAGCTTAGCGTGACTGGTTCGCCATTTGGAACGTTGTTGAAGTTCGCTTATATATTCTTTCTGCCAACGAGACCAGAAATGTTGGCAAATCTGCTCGAGCCTTTTGAAGCGACGAAGCGAGTTAGGGTTGGCATCTAGCAAGGAAGGCGACGGCAGCGACGTTAGCGGCCGGCGAATAAGGAAGTGCCCTGGGGATAGAGATAGGAAATCTTGGTTGGATGGACTAGGAGACAATGGGCACAGGGGACGACTATTGAGGATAGCCTCAACCTGTGTAAATAGTGTGGAAAGCTCTTCAAAAGTTAAATTGGTATTTCCCATACACCTTTCAATATGAAATTTAGCGGACCGGATCCCAGCTGATTCCCACAGTCCGCCAAAGTGAGGAGCGTAAGCCGGTATGAAGTTGAATTTTATTTTTTCATTGGCTGCAAAGTCGGTTAGAGCGCTAGAGTGGGTTTTAATAAAATATCCTATCTCCTTGGCAGCTGCAACGAAGTTACGCCCGTTGTCTGAAAATATTTCTAATGGTTTGCCTCTGCGCGCAATGAACCTGCGCAGTGACAAAATGAAAGCATCTTTTGACAATTCACTTACCGCTTCTAGATGAACACATTTCGTGCGAAAACAAATAAACAAACACAAATAACATTTGGAGGTTTTAGCACCTCGGCCCTTTCTATCCAAAATTGAAAATGGTCCAGCAAAATCCATGCCTACTGTCTGAAATGGGAAGCCTGGCGTAATGCGCTGGGAGGGCAAGTTGCCCATCTTGGGTGTGAGCGTGTGACCTTGCAGACGCCTGCATGTGAAGCAATTTTTATAGATGCGCCTTGCAAGTTCACGACCTCCTATAGGCCATAAATATTGCCGAATTGAATAGAGTAGCAATTGGGGTCCCGCACGCATTTGTTTAATGTGTTCGTGACGGAAAATTAATTTGGCTAGATGATGTTTGGAGTCGATGATGATAGGATTCCTTTTTTCGGAATCATAATTGGATAAATTTATTCTACCACCAACTCTTAAAATTCCTTGCCCGTCTATAAATGGATCTAGAGGCAGAAGATTGCTTGTTTTGTTGAGTTGTTTAGATTTTTTTAATAATTTCATTTCTTTTTCGTATGACTCATTTTGTGATAGTTTTATAAGTTGTAAATATGCATAATTTAATTCGTCTAGTGATAAGTTCCCTGTATATTTAGTATTTGGATGTTTGTGATTGTGAATATAGCGTAAAATGTAGGCAAAGCCACGTAAAAGTCTAGTGTAGTTTGATGCGTTTTCGAATTTTAACAGAGGCTCTGATACGCTGACTGTGTGTGATTTTATTTCCGGTAATTCCCCCTCAGTTGGAAATTGCGATGTAGGCCACTCTGTTTCGTCCTTTTGTAAAAAACTTGGTCCTGACCACCATACATTCAAATTAGGAATTTCGCTGGGCTCAATACCTCTCGAAATTAAGTCAGCGGGATTGTGTTGAGTTGGCACATGACGCCATGAACCTTTGTCAGTGATATCAAGGATTTCAGCGACTCTGTTGGCCACAAAAGTTTTTAATTTGCTTGTTGGTTTGCGTAACCATCCTAACACCACGGTGGAATCGCACCAATAAATGTGGTGGTTGATCTTCAAACGTAGTGATTCGGTAACAGCTTTACTTAAACGTGCAGCCAATAGTGCACCACAAAGCTCGAGTCGCGGAATAGTGGTAGCCTTAATAGGCGCTGCTTTAGATTTCGCACAAAGTAACTTGGTCGTGATCACCCCATGAATGTCAGTGGAGCGAAGGTACACGCATGCTCCATAGGCTGACATCGATGCGTCACTGAATGAGTGAAGCTCAATTGAAGTGGGTGAATCACAGACTGAATGCCTGGGAACTGAAATTGATGAAATATAAAGGACATTAGAATTATATTTTTCCCATTTTTTCATTAATTCACTAGGTACAGGGTCGTCCCAATCAAGTTTTTGCATCCACAGCTGTTGCATGAGCATTTTAGGTACGACTGTACAGGGACTTAGAAGCCCTAATGGGTCAAATATTTTTAAAGAGTTTGAAAGGATTGACCTTTTTGTGACCATTGGGGTCTCTTTATCAGAGAGGCTGACGGAAAATTTTAAATCATCGCTAGCGGGATTCCAACCTAAACCGAGAGTATTATTGGAATCGCTCAAACTTAAATTGTCTTCTAAATTCAGGTTTGTTGATTTAAAAATGGAAGGCAAGTTGGATCTGAATTTACGAAGTTGAAAACAGCCTAGGCTTAACGCTTTAGTTACCGATTCCATAATTTCAATCAGTTGTTCTTCGGAATCACTTCCAGTCAACAAATCGTCAACAAGAAAGTCGTGCTGAATGATGGTCTTTGTCAGCTCATCCGAGCATTCTTCTCCTAGTTGCCATAAGCACCTGGTACTCAAATAACTGGCACTTGAAAATCCATAAGTGACAGTATTGAGTCTCAGTGTTTTGATAGGCAAGGACTCGTCCTCTCGCCATAGGATGAGTTGGAGATTTCGATCATCTTCATGGCATACAACTTGGCGATACATCTTGGCTACATCACCAGTCAATACATATTTGTATTGCCGAAATCTCAGAAGGATGGCGAAAATGGAGTCCTGAATGTTTGGGCCTATCAACTGGAGGTCATTGATAGAAACTCCGGATGTGGTGGAGGCTGACCCATCGAAAACAACACGAATCTTTGTTGATTCACTGTTGGCTCGGAATACTGGATGGTGGCATAGAAAATAATTGGGATCCGGTGTGCTTACGGCAGACTCGGAACAGTGCCCCAAATCTTGGTATTCCTTGATGAAATCGGAATAAGCCTGTTTTAATTGTGGTTGCTTTCTAAAGCGCCTTTCTAATCCAAAAAATCGCTTCTTGGCTAGCTTATATGAATCGCCTAAGCAGTCAGGTGAATCCTTGAGTGGCAGTTTGACACAAAATCGTCCATCAGATAGACGAGCAGTATATTGATCAAAGTGCTTGACACATGCCGCCTCGCTCTCACTCAATAATTGTCTTTTAGGTAGTTCGTCCAACTCCCAAAAGCGTGAGATTTGTTGGTCAATACTGTCACCTGACGAAGGCCAAAAACTTGAAGAAAAGTTACATTGTAAATCCTTAGGTTCACAATTACTTAAATCAATAGGACCGGTAACCACCCAGCCAAATTGTGAACTACGCAAAAATGGTTTATTTGCGCCCAATGAAACTTGTCTGTTGCCGATTACGTCCCAGAATAGGTCTGCGCCTATTAATAATTCAATGGGGGACGGCTTGTTAAAAAGTGGATCGGCCAGTTGTATATCGCATGGAATATTGAAGTTGTGTAGCCCAATAAAAGACCTAGGAAGCTGTCCTGTAAGCTCCGGCAATACACAACATGCTAGAGTGACATTGAAATCACTATGTAATGATTTTATTTGCATTACGCAACGCTCTGTTATCGGGCTGCAGGCCGTGTTTCCTATACCTACAACCTTCACTGGGTCAATAGGTAAACAATCGAGCCCTAGTCTTTGTTGCACGGACTGAGAGATGAAACTTGTCTGGCTGCCGCAGTCTAAGAGCGCGCGAATTGTTTCACACCTTTGTGTCGTGGGATTAATTATTTTAATCATTGAAGTGGCTAAATAAACTTGATTTGTAGGCTCACTACTAAAATTAACAGTTAAATCTGTTTGTGTGGATGGCGATGATGGGCCGGAGTGATCGGGCAAAGAAGAAACGACCTTATGGCACAGGCTATTGTGACGTTTCTTGCACACGCGGCAAGGTCCGATTCGACAAGTAAATCGGTTATGGCCAGGCCGTAAACAATTTAAGCACAACTTTAATTTTGCGCATTCCTGAATTCGCTGCTCGGGTGTCTTTGATAAAAATATAGGACAGTCGTAAATACGATGCGATCCCTTGCTGACGTTGCATCCAGAAAATCGGGCAGTGCTACTGTGTGTGTGTGCGTCCGAGTCAGCGTTGTTGATAACCTGTGCAGTGTAAGTTTGTGACTTGGAATGGGTCTTTTCATGCCTGTGGGAAGAAACAGAATGGGAAATGCTAGGCTGGCGTTTGTGCCTATCAACTTTGTTGTTGTTGCAAGCTTCTAGGACGTCCGCTCGATCCTTAATGAACCTATTAAATTGTTCAAGAGTAGGCATTTCTGGAAGCGAATTACGTTGCTCCTCCCACTTCAGACTTGTGTGAGTGTCCAGTTTGGAAGAAACCATATGGATTATGAGGGTGTCCCACTGGTCTGTGGGCTGCCCTAAGCTGGACAATGCACGTAAGTTTTTACCTACATGGTCAATTAATATCCTTAATGATTTTTCTGATTCCCGGGCGATTGGCTCAATATTAAATAGCGAATTAAGGTGGTTGTTTATAAGCTGCCTCTTGTTATCAAAGCGCTCGCACAGCAAGCTCCATGCTTTGGTGTAATTAGCATCGGACATTTCTAAGTTGCTAATTACACGAGAGGCATCACCCTCGAGATAAGAGCTTAAGTAATGAAACTTATGAATAGGCCGAATGCGATCATTTTCGTGAATTAGCGAAACAAACATATCTCGAAATTCGAGCCAGCGGAAAAACGAGCCATCAAACTTCGGTACTTGAATTTGGGGCAGTTTAAAACTGTCATTTTGAGAATCAGAACAACGATGGGGACTGCTACAATGACTATCGGCCCTCTCTAAATTGCTAGTGGAATTGTATCTGTTGGCAATATCCTGCGCAGTTGCGATGCAAATTGTCAAATCCTGCTCAATATTTTCGCGTTCAATTAATTCTATTTCTAAGCTTGTAGCATTTAAAATCTCTATCCGACCTTGCACCGAGTCGAATTCTGAAAATAAGGATTCTATGCGCGCTAGCTTAATATTTAATTCGCCAACTTGAATGGAGTTTAATTTCGCAATTCCCGATAGAAGGTATAAATAATTTTTAAATATTGTTATGCGTCCTTTAATTGAACTGCGCTTGGTCGTAAGTTCCTTTAAAGGCGGCTCGGCCATTGTAACAATGCACAGCTGATTAGGTTAGCGCTCTGATAATAATAACAAAAATAGGCTTGCTTACGCTCCTCTCCCCGATACGCGATACTGTTACCAGGCGCCCGCTGCAGGCAGCAGCCAGGAACCGGTCTCACTGTGGCGAGGCGCTCGGATGGAGCGGCTGCACGTCACTCGTCACTCTGAAATAGTCGGCCAAGAAAGACTTTACCAAACAAAATAGTAACTTCTACCAAAACTTGTGATAATAGGCGTCGAAACGCGTAGAAATTATGGGAAATAAATTAATCGTAGCGGAATATATAGCTGAGTGAAAGTGTAGACTTAGGGAAACAGTGTTTGCTTATGATTGCGTCAACTATGAGATGGATTTATTCGGATGAAGCGTAATAGGCTACTAAATAAGGTTTGTACAATTGTAACTGATTAATTAGCTGGAGCGTCAGCTGTGAGATTGACACTTAGGTTGTATAGATAGGCTGTGGGCTCAGATGATTACGGACACGCAAAAATATAGCGTAATCTATTCTGTAGGGTGACACTTCGCACTTTGCCTTTGATTTATCTAAAGCACTAAATATAGCACAGCTCTTTTCACACATGTAAGCTAGGCTGAAAGGATGTAGGACTTTCTGGAATGGAGCTTAGGAAGCAAGAGTGGAAAAAAGGATAGGACACTTAGCTTTTGGCCTGGCTGCGGTGCGGATTGCTGACCGACGGCGTGGCGGTGTCTTCAACTCTTAAGCTTCTTGGGACTTGGGTTGCCGAGGATGGCTTGCTGGTTGCTACGTCGGCTGGACCAGGAAGAGGCAGTAGTGTCCGTTGCAACTAGCGATGGTTGCGGAGTTCCGAAGGCTGGATCTGGGCGGATCGGTTGATCGGGCTGATCCGGTGAGACTCAGGTACTCGGAGAAGTCGATTTAGGGACAACCGTAGAATGTTTAACGGTGTCCTGTCACGGTCGCCAAATTATGGCCACGCGGGCCACTGGAAGTCTTCTCAATTATATTGGGTCTTTTCGACACAAAGAAAACCTCGTAGTCTTCGTATACAAAACTTCTTTTTAATTAGGAAAACTACAGTAAATTCGTTTAAAACGTAGAATGAAATAAAATAATAAAATCAAAGGCACGTTGACGTTGGGTGCGGTTCAGAAGAGTGTCGGGGTTCGCAAAAGTCCGGTGACGTAGCGACGGATGGCCATAGACCATTATGGTGGCAAATTCAAAATAGGCTGATGGCGCAGACAATCGCATTGCAATGTTATAGCCCGTACTACTTAACTCGGCGCCTCTCGCTATTCGATCTTGTTCGCGAGAGATGCCTATTTAATTTGCGCGGGTTATATCCCTGGAATGACATTACATAACATAACATTTACCTGTATGTAAATGTTATGAATGCACATACATTACTTCTGGCCCCACACTAGAATACCCTGTGTCGTGGAAACCAGAAACAACGACATCATAAACATGTAAACATCCAAGACCTGGGTTTTTTTTTCCCCAGCCGGGGATCGAACCAGGGACCTGTTACATGGTAGGCAGATACGCTACCGCTGTGCCACAGAGGCCGACATTGTATTGCTATTGCATTGCAGACTGCCAATTTGAGGCAAATAACAACCATTGACGTGCTTTTGTAATTCTATTGAAAAACTATGTAAGTATTAGACTGTAGGGTCTGCCTTAACCCTTAAGAAGGAATGGCATTATAGTACCCACATGAAATTGAACCTTATCAAGTTGAAATAAAGTCTAAAACAATGAAAAAATCATACTACCCAGGTCCGATTAAGGGTTAACCATAATTTATAGTAAATAAAGTGTAGGAGGTACACGGTTAAAGCTGGAGTAAGTTGGGTAAGTGAACCGGTCTGTAATAGAGGTGTAAGTGGCATTAGATAGGATTTATGGGCAGCTCCAGATCCTAATCAAATATAACTTACGCAAATCTATTGAGAATCCAACCCAAATGGCGACGTAATATTTGTATCGCTGATTGTAGATTACCTAGCACTTCATCGATTGAATATTGAACCCTTGGGCTAAATTTCCTTTTAGGACTCTAAGCGTACGTAACAGAAAATCTACCGTAGATGGCACTGATGTATTAGAGAGTCACAATAGAATTTGTTTTATGTTTTTAGGGTTCTGTAACTAATAAGGGAAAACGGAACTATTACAGGATCACTTTGTTGTCCGTCCGTCCGTCTTTCAATGCTCTTTACACTACCTCGAAGTTGTGAAGGAATCAAACTTCTAAGTTGACACAAAAAAACGGCCATTTATGCCGCAAACCAGGGGGTGGGCAGCAGCGCCTCCTGCAGTACGATTCCACCGAACTGCGATCCCCAAGCTGCATGGAGGGAGGGCTATATCCAGCAGTGGACTAGTATAGCCTGACGACGATGCCGCAAAAAAATTCTATTTTGAAGCTCCATGGGATTGAAATTCATAGGGGTTAGTCTCAGTTCAATCAGCGTAATTTAGTCTGCTTTTAGAATATACCTCGGCTACTATCGGATAGAATCGGATATATTTGTGTAATAGAAATATCGGAACAAACATGACACTTGATTAAATAAACTTAATAAGAAAAAAAAATACAGAGCAACAGGTAGAATTACAATCGTATGCTTTCGGCGAAAACAGAAGCCTACTCTAGAGCCCGAGGTATATTCTAAAAGCTTTACAGACTGTACTTTTCGTTGACCTAGAACAATAAAATTCAGAGAGTCTTCTGTACTGCAAATACAGGAAAAGATCTGGAAACTGTACATTTGTAACTGAATCGTAAAAAATTGACTCATTCAAGCATAAATAATTTATTCAAATAAGACACACACACGTATACATAGTGAGACCGTAGAAATATAATTACAAGTCACAGCATATACATAACATAACATTTACATACAGACACATACATTGCTTCTGGGCCCACACTAGGATACCCTGTGTCGTGGGAACAACGACATCACAAACATGTAAACATCCAAGACCTGGGGTTTTTTGTTGTCTCCAGCCGGGGTTCGAACCCGGGACCTCTTGCACGGTAGGCAGATGCGCTACCGCTACGCCACAGAGGTCGTCAAACAAAAATCAATCAAACGCGGTAGCATACATGAAAAGCGAAACACACAGAAAATTACTATACACGGTACGCGAATGTACTGGACTAATAATGACCAACCATGTGTGGCAAATGTAACAATTTATAATATGTAAGTCCCTACCTACAAATTTGTACGGACGTGCACGAGTCCGACACGCACTTGGCCAGTTTTTATTTTCTTCTGACAGATCCGCATTTCAAGTATCCCTTTTGGATAAAACGAACCGCCTTAATATGAAAACTTGCGCCAAAGACGCGCAATGTCAAAAAGTTGCGCCAAGTCTGTTTTGTTTTTCCATTTTGAACTTTATATCAGGCGTTCTAAGATTGGTATTGGTAACCCTGGAACTTCATAGATACGCGGTTGGGTGAAACAACTCTTAACTCGCGACAACACAAGAATATTCTCACTCGCGAAATCTTGAATTCTCTCTTGGTACGTATGTTTTATACATTCCAGTACAATGTAGTACAGTAACTCGCAGACGTTGCTATGAAAATAATACAACAATAATACAGCGCTACATGAAAACTCGTTTTAGTTAAGAGACACTTTTATTTGCACAATACTGTAAAGTGGATCGTAAAAATGGCAGCAATATTTATTCCATCTGTATGTTGACGTTACATGCAAAGTGTGGCGTGTAGTTTTACTGAGAAAATAAAATGTGAACATATACATTTTTAAGCATCTTGAATCAGGTACCTTCTTTAAAAACCTATTTAGCCAAAGCCTTTAAAAACCTAACCCATGCCGGGATTCGAACCCGCAACCTCTGGCACGGATAGCCAGAGGTTGCGGGTTCCAATCCCGGCATGGGTGAAATTTTTAGCCTCTAAGCCTTTTTTTTTTTGCATCTACTTAATGAGATGATTAAGTAGATGCAAAAAATACAGCGTCCAGTGGTATCTTCACTCACACTAGATGGGTGAAGGGACCACTCCGACGCTGTAGTGCCTGGGACATGGTTTTATAGATGGAGTAGGCTTGCCCAGCACCTATACCATCCTAACAGCTTAGTCGGCCTAGCCCACAGGAAAGACTATTCAATACGTGCGGAGCCAACCAAGCCGCGGGTTTCCTCACGATGTTTTCCTTCACCGTTAACGTGTGGTATTGCGACTACAAATTCGCAAATGTACGTAACTTTGAAATTAAACAAAGTCATTGGTACATGACCGCACTCAGGATCGAACCTGGGGCTCTCGCTTGCCAGTCCATGGTTCTACCCACTGAGCTACCACCGCACTTTACTTCGTAAAATATATTGTATAAAATGTATCCAAAACCGGCGTTCGTGCATGCAACGAATAATGAACGTTGATGAAGCGAAAGTGATCTATCCGGATTGTGGAAAGTCGTTGCCAAACATTTGTTTGTCCCCACTGCTGGGGCACGGGTTTCTTCCTGCATCGCAGGAAGGTTAGGCCATACTCCACCACGGGGGCCAAGTGGGGGTTTGGTGGAGTGCTGCGTCAAGTATGATAAAATTATAATCGTGATAGAGAACGCCTGGTAGGTAGTGCTGTCAGTTGGAAACCTTGACACCTTTACTATGGGAAGTTGTCAAGCCGCCCATAAGGCCTCTGACATGGCTTAACGACTGCCATTATATTAAGTCAGGTCTTCAGATGCTCGTTCAAAGTCCAAGTCACATCTGAGAGCCTTAAGCTAGATTAGATTTATACTCTTTACTGCACACCATACATACTTAGGATTGGCAGGATCCACATGTCGACGAGTTTTCGCTTCAGGCCAAGTTTTAATTTTCCGTAATGCGGGTTCTATTTAAATAATATGGGCCCAGACATGTGGGCAAAAATCGCCACCTACATGGTGCCACGCGAGTGTTATTGGAAACTGTTAACAGCAAATTAACGAGAACGAGTGAACGAAAAACAGACTTTCAGAAATTATGAACGCAAATACTGAAGTGCCCTCATTGTAAATAACGATGGTTTTTATATTGTTATTTTCAAGGTCAGGACAGAAAACAACTGCTTGACTTATGTAAAAAATTGGGCTATTAATTATACCTAGTACTTTCGAAAGCCCTAGTCCAAAAATGTAATAAATGTTTAAATAGCAGTTTTGTAATTTAACGTTGGGGGACGGTCTTCTGTTGTTATTTAAATAAATAGTCATGGACATATTAAACAGATCTCGTTAGCCCTATACTAAGTACAACTAAATGACTTGTGTTAAAGGTGTCAACTCGACGATAGATTTGATACAATAAATGCATAGATAACATCCAAGACCCGAGACTAACTAGAAATGTTTGTTTCCTAGTTTGACCCGGCCGGGGATCGAACCCGAGACCTTCGGTTTTACAGTCAGCGTGCCAAACCACTGCGCCACCGAAGCCGACGAATAACGCTTATTTTTCCCTAAATATTAGGACTACATTATTTAGTTTGTCTATGTATTTTATCGTGCATGTTGACTTAGGGTTTCAATCTAGTTTAACCTGTTTTACATGCCAAATAAACAAAATCAGGATTAATTTTTTAAAGCAAACCTGACGCCACGATTTCTCGAAAGAAACAAGAGGAAATGAAAAAAATAATTCGTTTGGGGCTGAATGAAAGCAACACAAGTCACATGACAGAGACGCACAGCAAAAAGCGGGGAAAGACACGGAGGAAAGTAGCTTAACTGGCAACTCCGAACTTGGTGTAAGTTCCGAGGATTCGCGGAGATAAAGCGGCGGGCGGTTTCTAGACGGGGCAGAGAGGGCGCCAAGCCAAGATCTCACTTAGGAGAGGTAAGTCTAGGGAGTATCGGTAAGGAACATATTCGGCTAGGAATAAGGTATTAAAAGGACAACTATTTCTACGGAAAGGATACATTTGAATGTAGAAATAGAGGCTCGAGAAGGCCGGGGTTGCATACCCGAGTAGCCATGAGACAACAACCGGACAAGTACTGTGATAGCCATCCTCTGGCTTTAGTACTGTGATGGCCACCCTTTGGCCTTTATCAATAATATTTGTTAGTGCTTATCAAAGCACTTATTTCTAGCTTAATATAGGCAAGGGTCTTGGCATGATTTAAATATATTAATTTACATTTTATTGATCTTATAAATTTTATTTTTATTGAAATTTTGTGGGTTTTTTGCTCATGAATGACTTTTTTGGCACGGGCAGCTAAATGATTATAAATTAAGGTTTTGTGTAATAAGGCCAAGATAAAATAAGAATTTTCTTTTTTGTCGTTATCAACCCTCGTATGTCCCCGCTGCTGGGGCACGGGTCTCTTCCTGCATCGTAGGAAGGTTAGACCATACTACACCACGAGAGCCAACTACGGGTTGGTGGAGTTCTTTACTATACACAACAGAAAATAATTTCAGGAACGAGACTTAGTGATTATAAGTATTTTTATTTTAGTAACGGAAAAATGTTAGTGTATTGCCAAACCGAGAAACGCGAAAATTGTAACCCGATTTAAATTATAGCTATTCGTGTTTGTTTGAAATGGGTCCGTTCTTTACATTTGTGTGTTGGTGGGTAGAAATTACCGCTAAGTATGTGGAAGGAAAAATAAAACGTGTAGGTAAAGAGGCTTAGAGGGGTTTGCGATGTCGCCGTCGCCGCAAAAGCTAAGTTTTCACTTGCCCGGATGACTTGCGTTTCTTTCGTTTTCACCCCATTGCGAAAGAAAAGAAGGGTTAGACTTTTTGCTCTGCATGTGTGTTTTTATGTATGTTTCTTTGCGACCACGAGACCACGAAAAGTGTGGTTGAACTGTTTTGACGAAGGAGGAAACGAGGTATCAAACTTATAGGTCTTAACATCTGAGTAAATAAAAAGTCGAGCCGAGTCGATATCGAATCTATGTCGTAAAACAAAAAAAAAATCAATTTCTATTGATATTTCCTATTTAATCGATTTTTTCATCCCATAATATGGCTGTCCCACTGCTGGCCAAACCCTCCACTTCTTTTAAACCAAGATTTGCGCTCTGTCTGCTTTCGTCAAGAACTTAAAAAAATATCAAAAAATTAACTTATTATACATATTAAAAGAAAGTATCTTTCAGTTCCGCCTTTTGAGACCCACCAAGTCTCACAACCATGCAAAAACGACACACAATTTTCAAAATTGATTACTGCGTATTTCTTAATGAAAGCCCCAACTGATGCGTAAAACTTTGGACGTGTTGGGTTTTTATGTTTTTAATAATAGTATGTGCTCTTTTGTTTGCGATTAACATTCCCGGGTGTGGGTGTCGGTGTGGGTAAAATGCCGCACGCTGAACAAGGCCTACGTGTATTTTCAGTAATAACAACATCATCACATTGTTCCCTTAGCTAGTTCTCTATAAACGATATATTTCTTTGCCCTCTCGAGTTTGATATAACACAGTTTTCTTGCAACTTTTAGATCTCAAAGTACATAGGAATTTCCCACAATTTCTAGTACTTACTCACTATTCCTGGCACAAGGGTCTATACGTGCAAGAAATCGTTGAAAATCATAGCACGAAAATGTTCTCTATACAGATCCATTTTTTAATGAGACAAGAAACTTAGAATTGGCTCACAAAAAAATGCGGAGGGAAATTTGAAAATCGAACAGTAGTATTTTTACTTCTAAATAATCGACGTTTTCAAAACAATTACAAGTGGCCAGTGTCTTATACATAAAAACTTTTTTTCGAATAACTTTCTGAGTGGCCTGGTATTAACCAAACCGCTGTTTCAAGAGCATGGAAAAGTACTGTATTTTTCCAAAATCTAAGAAATGTTTGAGACTCAACCTGGCTTTGTTTAATTTTCAACGTTGATCTATTCTTTGTATTATAAAAATTAAGAAAATGTATAACACGGCACCTACAAAAGAGTGCTGGTAGCGGTAGAACAGTAGAACCCCAGCTTCTCAATAGGGAGGTCGTGGGTTGAAATCCCAGTATGTACCAATAAATTTTTTCAAGTTATACACAATGAATTGTTATTATAGATGCAATACTGTGGGAGAGGAGAAGGGGGAGAGGGGTTTGCCCAGCAGTGGGATAGCCATAATATGGAAGCTTCCTACAAAATATACATACCATGCAAAATTGTAAAAAATACCAAATCAAATTACGTACAAATTTGAAAACCTATTAAGAGGCTAAAAATTGTGACGTCACTGCTTGAGCCGGATTTGTATGCATGGCCTATGCCAAAATATTAAAACAATTACAGTGCAGTTCTCCAGTGTCCCAGCTCTTTTGATTTCGATTTTTTCATCTTCATTCGTACTCAAATTTACTCATTTGTCCACGTCTAAGGTACCAGTTTAAACTAAGACACTGCACTACAAGCTTATAAAATTTAGCACAGCGTCGCCCCTTTCACGTGTGGTCTGGCGAGCTAACGGTCTCAGCGAATACTGCAAACTACCCAACATGCTAGCGGTCCATAGCGGTCACTTTACTGATCCCTCAAAGGATAGTTTTTCCCCGGAATATCTAATTCAATCTCCAAATAAATCCCTCCCGATACGAACCTACCAGGGAGATTACAATTCTGTAATGTGTTTTGAAGAGGTCCTTTTGAAAATAGACTAGGATAGAATAAAGTTAATTTTCTTTCAACTAGACTTCCAACCCTTGGCCTTTGTGTGTCCAGGGAGATATTTGATGATTTCAATTATTTTTATGATTTTTCTTATGTGGCCTAACATCACACTGCAGGGCCTTCTCTTGGAGAGAGAGAACACGCGCTTAGTTACCAGATGAACGGCAGTTTGAAGAGCTGAGATATTTAAACAGCTCAGACACTCAGGGTCACGATGATTTGATGATTTCATAATAGCTTATATAAGATGGTAAATTAAAAATACTATAGAGTTAGATTTAACCAAACAAAAATAAATGATAAGAAATTCTTTATTGTGTGTGTATTATTACTAATTGTATTGAGTGAGTGCAATGTATGTTACATTACTCCAATAAACACTTACACACACACACACACACACATACACACGCGAACACGCACAAAACTCACGCCTGTATCTCGGAGAGGTAGACAGAGACTCGAGCTGCCACTTGCCACGATCCTGATAGACCTGTTTTATTAAATAGTCGATGAATAAATCCCTTATTCGTTCGAAGCATGTCCGCCTGGGACGTCTCTTAGCAGCCCTTCTACCGACATTAGCTCGATATATTTCTTTCGTCAAAATTTCTTCCTTTATCTTCTCCATATTAAGTATATCCAAACCATAGTAATTGATTCATAGGAATTGAGAGTGATTGATTCCAATCAATCGGTTCAACTAGGCTACGAGCGCTTCTTGAATAAACCTAAATTTTAATATAATGCTACATCCTACTACGTTAATATAATGCTCCATGCTCCAATACAGTGTAATAAATCGATCTTACATCATCATAACTTAATTTCATTTATAGTTTGAGTCCGTTAGTAAGTTAACTCGCATTATAAATGAGTTCGGAGGCCGGCACTATTAACAGAGATGGCGAATCGGCGTGATTAAGTGACGTCATAACTTAGAGCCCGTTTCCCGAATCGGGCCACTCTCTAATGGCCCAGTTTCTGTAATATGATGAAGGTCCGATCATTTGCACCTCGCTTTTTTCTTTCGAACGTCCGCAGGAGAAGTCGATAAGCGCTCTTTTTAACCGACTTAAAAAAATTAAAAAATATTTTGTTCTTTTATGTTAGTATGTTCACCGATAATTCCTTTTCACATTGCATTAATAATTAACAATAATTTGATAATTCATCTTAATTCAGCAATTTTTGAGGAAGTATTTTCGTCGGAATTTTAGTTTTTCCGGTATTAAGTTAATAAACTGAATTGCGAAAATAGTTCAAGAATTCTTTATTTGTTCGAAAGTCTCATAAGATCAGCTTCTATATTACTTAACTCTTTACTAGTTTGAAATTTGACAGATGATGGAAAATGCTTCGAATTTGGTGCGCATAATTTAGGCTACTTTTAGTAGGATCCATGACAAAGTTATTTATATGAAAGATTTTTAGCCTCCAGAACAAGAAAACTTTTGTGTACTTTTTTACTATGAAATAAACAGTTAATTTTTTTTTTATTTGGATGAAAAAGATGTCTGGTATTAAAATAATGTCGACGAGGACGATTAAGTCTAGTGTAATGTAACTTTAAGTTGAAAATCTGTTAGTTAAGTTATATGTTATATGTTTTGAAAAGAATAAATGTGAAACGTTTTTGTTAGTTTATTCTCCGCATAATCTATTAATTATAAAACTTACAGCTTTGACGTTCCTTAAATAAAGATTTTGTTTTTATACTGAACAATTTTTTTTTATTTTGACTTTATAGCATTTATTGACATTATTGACATTTATTGACATTTATTTAACTGACAAAAACTTAACTGCCAGTTTGCTAAAAGTCATTCGAATGGAAGCGTTGTGTTCGCGTCATCTATCTCCCTCCAAAATCTATCTCGTGGTTGAGACTGGTGATGGCTGAGCACTGCGTTATGCTCGTGAACGAGTGCTGTTCGTGTGTCTGGCCGCAGCACTTATGTTTGCCCCTATTATTGTGAGACATTTGACAAATGCTTTGGCATTTAGGGTTGTTAATGGCAATCATGAAATCTTATTAGATTTACATAAGGCAACTGATGTATTTGGTTTTAAGACGATTTGAGAAAAGATGGTCAGAGTGGAGTTTTTTTTTCCGCTGCCTTTTTCTCCACTACAATACGGCCCGAAGGCGGCGGCTTACATTTTACATTGAACATTGACATTCAGCAAACAGAATGTAAATTCTTTACGTTGAAATAAAATGATTTTAATTGAATTGATATGTTTTTGAAGTTATTTACTAACAACTTTTTACCCGACTGCGAAAGCAAAGTTTGCTTCTGTTTTGACCACATATTTAAACAGGGATCAAATAATAGAGTATATAAATATTACAATATTTATATTTATACAAATATAACAAACTATTTGATCCAAATAATACATAGTTTATATATACAAACTGATTTTCGTTAAATATTATATTATGTTACAGTGCATCCGTTATTTTTGGTCGTATCTGAAACAATGCTACTTAAAAACTTTTTTTTTGAGAATATCTGTCTCTTATTTAAAAATTGAAAAAAGGGACTACCAAAAGTATTCACTTCTACAACATCTAAACATCCACAAGAACTTGCGAGCGAAAGGTTGAAAATTCGATAACGGAGCTATTATACTAGAGCTAGTCAAAGAAGTTTTTGATGTCGGGTTTTTTTTTATAATTTTTTTTTCAATTAAGTACATTTTTCAATTCATCAGCGGGGCGATAAAGAATTTAATATCCCGTAAAGAGCAGACGATTTCATATTTTTCAAGGAAAGTTTTACCTCAAACCAGTCTCGGAGGTGAAGTTTTCATATTTCAATTATGTTTCCAAACAGGTATGACAAAGTTTCGTTTTTTCCACGTTGTAGCGTTACTGCTAACGGAACATGATTTATTAATGTAAATTTGACCGATTCCTTATATATTTATTTTTTATTAGCCTATAATCGTCCCACGGCAGAGCACAGGCCTTTTTTTCAGAGGGTGAGATTTATTTAGAAAATTTTATTTATTTATAATGTTTTTAAAATACATATTTTATTGTTTTACTGCCTTTTTAAGCCATTGTTGGTTTGTCTCGAAGCTGGCGTCTTCTTGATATTAGAAATATCAGGTAGGTACAGAATAGCACGTCATTACTATGTATCATATAGTCTGTTAGCTTTTAGAATATACCTCGGGCTCTAGAGTAGGTTTCGGTTTTCGCCAATTTTCGCCGGTTTTCGTACTGACGATCGAGTTCTGATTTCAAAATTAAGTGTCATATTAGTTCCGATATTTAAAAGCTAACAGACTATACTACACTTGTCTACAGTACGAATACAGTTCTGCCGGGTATATTGCCCGATCGTAGAAAATACAACTAATTTATGAAAAATATTAAAGTGCAAAAAGACGTTTCTCTTTTAGTTCCATACATGGATAAAATTCGAAAAATTAATTCCGTGTTTTTAAAATCAAAATAACACAGAAACTCTTACCTAATGAGCGTTACAAGTAAAACTAGGTGTAAAAAATAGGACTAGTAAGACGTAAGGCTAAAATTATACAGATTTTAAAAGAACCCTCATGTCTGTATTCCTCCAATGGCAAAACATGCCGGACTTTCTCAACAATGAAAACAACTTTATAATCATGTTATAAAAATAAAATTCTTAATCTTTAAAACAAACCTATTAACATTTTCATCCTTTTAGCCTCATTTTAATATCAACCTAGTCACTAGTCTCGGAGGTGCTATTTTCCAGGTGCTATTTTCCAGCAAAAGTGTTCGTTTGAGAGCGATCCTAAAACCCGTATAGTCAGTAATAAAGTGTGGGCTAAATTGAACGCTGCATCCCGCGCCCATTCATCATTGCTACTACAAACTTCATGACTTCATTTGCTGCAGTTTGCTGCTTAATGTGAACATGCCCCTACAATAACGGATGGAGTAATAAACATATTTGCAATAACACTCCTCAAAAATATTATGAAAATGTTTCCAGGTACGAGATTAACCAACTAGTCACGATGAAAGGTTATGTGGATAGAAGAAACGTAGAATTTTTCGTTATTGATGTGAAGGCTAAAAGGTTTATTTAAACAAAACAGGGAAAACAAAAATAGTACAAAATAATATAGGATAAGTATAAATTCAAGTCCTCCACCAATCCGGACTTGGCCCCCGTGGTGGAGTATGGCCTATACCTTCCTCAGAGAAGAGACCCGTTCCCCTCGGTGGGGACATAATGGGTTGATAATGCTGATGATGAATTCAAGTATGACAATTTTGTAAGTTTATTATTTAAAAACCTATTTAGAGGCTAAAAATTTCACCCATGCCGGGATTTGAACCCGGCTTTTTTAAAAAATAAAAATAGTATAAGTTTATTATTACTTAAACAATCGTATCGTATCTTTTGTAACTGCTGTTTCTTTAACTATTTTTCCTTTCAAAATAAAGAATACTCTTATGAATAAATAATGTATTATACTATTTTTATTTTTAATGCACTAACCCGTGCTATGGACAAATTTAAAAACCTATTTAGAGGCTAAAATTTTTTTCTCATGCCGGGATTCGAACTCGCAACCTCTGGCACGGATTGCCAGAGGTTGCGAGTTCGAATCCCGGCATGAGTGAAATTTTTAGCCTCTAAATAGGTTTTTAAATAAATAATGTACTTAAAATAAAATAATTTGCACATGAAACAATCATAATTTAATTATATAACCGACGCTTTCAAACCACTCAGATTTCAGCGTGTATAGCCTGCTTATAATTTTAACTGTATAAACATATATTTATTTCTGAAACAAAAAAAAAACAAACTAATTTACAAGGTTGAAATCTCCCATGTACAACACTATTGTATAGTCATGGGCACTTACGTGGCACTTACCTTAGAACCTTGTCACATTAACCTCTTCTTAACGTTTTATTTGTGTGTATTATCATTAATATAATATATTGTAATCTGGAACTGTGTATTCTGAAATAAAAACATATTTTTATTATTATTAACAGATAATAATGTACTCTGTAGACAGATGTATGAGAAATTGACTATTTTAACTTTGAAAAAGTACAGTGGGTACAGTGATATCGTTCCGATGTTAAAACCTAACTGCAAAGTAGGTAGTCGGGGCTGTAAGTAATGCAATTTGCTTAAGTCAGATGTCGCTGTCTGTACGTAATACAGAGAATAGTGTAAAGAGGTTCGAAATTTCACTGATGCCGTGAGTCGCCCATTGGCTCGATTGGTAGAGCGCTGGCACGGATAGCCAGAGGTTGCGGGTTCGAATCCCGGCATGGGTGAAATTTTTAGCCTCTAAATAGGTTTTTAAATTTGAAAAGGTATTAAAGTCCCGCTCTTACACGACTATACTTAAGTTTTAGAAACGGATGGTTCTATAATACATTTTCATAGTTATATACTATACATGAAAGTGTGTGCGTTTTTTTCACTCAAATATATTTCTGTGTGCATTAAGCTACGGTTAATCTGCCTGGCTTAAAAATAGAGGAACGTTAAAAATAGAGCAGCCGTCAAAATCTCGAGAGCTGACCTCTTTTGTGGACGACAAATGAAAAAGGACAGGAAAATAAATAGTCTGATTCGGCAACACTAAGCTTCACTGCGGCGGTGAAACGCTTGCCTCACAATGGAGAGGTCTTGGGTTTGAATTTTGGCGTGTACAAAATACTTTATTTGCTAAGTAATGATATTAATAATGATTTCCACACATCGTAATTGTACTGGTCCCAAAGGTAACCAGGCAAGGACTTCATGAACATGAAAAACACCCAGACTGAGACCACTTGTCTAAATGTACGGCAATCCCAGTGGAAATCGAACCCACGACCTTTGTCTTGATAGCTAAACACCTTCGCGGCTAGACCAACGAGGTATAATTAGTGGCGTAGGTACATTTGTCAAAAATTGCATCGCAAATGCGCAAGTTTCAGTAGGTAGGTACATTTCACTGATGGCTGTGGCCCTAGATACAATTTAATTTACTTTGGGGTTCACAGTTGCTTTCTTACTCATAAGCTAACATAAACGTAACATTTACATACAGGCACCTACATTGATTCTGGCCCCACACTAGGATACCCTGTGTCGTGGGAACCAGAAACAACGACATCAGAAACATGTAAACATCCAAGACCTGAGGTTTTTTTTTCCCAGGCGGGGTTCGAACCCGGGACCTCTTGCATGGTAGGTAGATGTGCTACCTCTACGCCACAGAGGTCGCACAATAAAACATTATTGATTTCACATTTTCATTTAAATTCTTTCTCCATATGATGGATTCGCAAGGCACGCTAACCAGATGGTACTGGCTGCCGTCGATAGATGGCAGTTGTTAAGCCAAGTCAGAGGCCTTGAAAACTTCTGAATCTGACACTAAGACCAGCCACTAGTCTTGCAGGCCTCCACCAATCCGGACTTGGCCCCTGTGGTGGAGAATGGCCTACACCTTCGTCAGGAAAGAAATCCGTGCCCCTCTGTGGGGACATAACGGGTTGATGATGATGATGGTGGATTAACGACAGTTTCGGAGGAGCACAGCTTATCCTAAGCCACAGGTTTTAGCCTTTTTTTAGGGAGCAGGGTACCACTGCCTTCGATATAAGGTCATTGTAAAATGTTTCTTAAGTAAATATATTTTATCGTTGTCTTACAGTGCGTTTCAACGCTAAGTTTTAACGGAACCACATTATGACGGTTTTTAAAAACAGTTTGCAAAAAGTTCCCCAGATTGCACTGAGTATAAATTTCTAGACTTTATAAATATCCGGTAACTTAAATATCAGAATACAGGCAAGTTTTTTGGCGTAATCTTTTTTGAAATGCATATTACTGACGGCATAAGTGTCCAACGTAAATGATGACAAAATTAAGTGTCTCTGCACAGTATATATTTAAGGGTTAGTCTCAAATTGTAAGTCAGTGACTGCTTTAATTTCTGAAAAATTTTATTTCTGGAACAATTTTCAGACCTTTTATTACGCTTTTCCTGTAAAATAAATAATTTCATTACTTACTCTGACCTAAACTACCTAAACCTAAAATTAAATATAGCCTTAGAGAACCTATTTAGATGCTCAAATTGTCCTTAGCACGGGTGAGTGCATTAAAATGAATAAATTTATGGCCTTAGAGGTAAAGTAAAAAAAATCACAGTTTTTTCGAAGGAAAATATCTTTTGTAATACAGTTTGAAACGAGAGTTGATCGCTAAAATTAGGGCGAGCAAAATTTTTAATAATTATATAAAAAATATTTGCACACTTTACAAGTTACAAATCTATAAATACAGTTTACTAGGTATTGACAAATAATATTTGCTTGATACATAGCTGTGAACACTAGCGCCTATTTTCTGAGACGTCAATTTAATAAATTAATCTATTCAATTCAATTCAGTTCAAATATTTTTATGCACAATAAAAGGAATCGTTTACTTAGTGAATGTTGAAATTGTTTGTAAAAGGTGATGTGGAGAAACTCCCCATTTCATCATTTTAAAAGTCTAAGCCCCTGTTTCACAATGTTCAAATAAAGTTAATTTTTTTTCCTATATTGCGTGTGTTCGCAAATTTAGAACAAAAGGCAGCCCTGGTTGCAGATAACTTATCTGGAACTTTATCTGCAGATTGTGAAACAGACACATAGCCTAACTAACAGACTTTTTAACTTAGAAACTATTAATCGCAAATATGTTGAATACTATAAGCACAATCGTCCTTTAAATGGTCATTAATATAAGTTTACTATTTCCTACTAGACATATTCGTCTTCTATGTAATCCTTCATTGCTTACAAGACAAGAATATTACTCTCCGTTATTAAATCAAGTCGATACACTCGACTTTATAATCCTTTTGTGCACGTAATTTTCAACATATTGTATGTTACGGATAGCCAGAGGTCGCGGGTTCGAATCCCGGCATGGGTAAAATTTTTAGCCTCTAAATAGGTTTTTAAATATTGTATGTTATTTAAGTTTATGTTTTTGTAACAAATACGTAAATAAACAAACAAACGAAGCAACGAACGAATTAACGAACAAAATAAAACATAAT
This sequence comes from Yponomeuta sedellus, assembly GCA_934045075.1. NCBI lineage: Eukaryota > Metazoa > Arthropoda > Insecta > Lepidoptera > Yponomeutidae > Yponomeuta > Yponomeuta sedellus. Next base: position 602,814 of record OW203726.1, on the reverse strand, counting down.
ACGTACACTATTTCTACTACGTACACTATTATCTGTACGTAATACAGAGAATAGTGTAAAGAGGTTCGAAATTTCACTGATGCCGTTGAGTCGCCCATTAGCTCAGTTGGATAGAGCGCTGGCACGGATAGCCAGAGGTCGCGGGTTCGAACCCCGGCATGGGTGGAATTTTTAGCCTCTAAATAGGTTTTTAAAATAAAACATGTTCTATAATGTACATTTTAGTTGCAAAATTTTATGTAACGTTACAGATGATTTTGCATCTATGCACTCTTCCCACCTAAGCACGGATGTAAAGATTTATGTTCTAGAGACTTAACGTCTGAGCGTGGTATTCCACGATGCCGCATTTACGTTGGTGTCTGCATTGTGACCAGACATTATTATTTTATAGTGGACCCGTTAAAAAAATATTGCAAAATCTGCTTCACTTTCAGCACCTTGATCATGTAAGTTTCAATGTAAAGATGTGTGTGCAGAAACTAAATATCTACTGGACTTTGTCGTATAATTATGTGGGGTGTATATCACTGTCACGGATTTGAGTGCTTAGTGCGAGTTTGACAGATCCAATCGAATCACTTTACTACCGCGTTAATCGAGCATTGAGTAGTGAGTATGAGTAAGTTAACCGTTCGAACTGGCAAAACGCTGTCACAGTACAACTCGCACTCGCGTTCGTGTTGGGCTGGTAAACGTGTTCACTTCTCAACTTAAACTATTACAACTCTCACTCAGCAATTTTAATTTTCATAGTTGTCGCTAGGTGGCGCTTCCTCGATGCCATAGAAATGTGAGTTTACGTTAACGCGATCGAGCAGTTAAAAAACTCGCACTAAGCACTCAGATACCCGCTGAAATGCGGTATCCACTCTGTGTGATACATATTATGCATCTTATCTATACGGCAGAGCTAAGAAAGCATTCCGATTTAGCACACAGATCTATGCGTGAAAAGTTACGTAATAAACGCGATGGATCACTTATCAAGATTTGGCCAGAGATCAAGATCTAATCGTGTATGTGCAAGAAAGTGGCTAAGAAATGGAGGAACAGTCATACACAAAGATTCAACTCCAATTGTAGTTTCAGCAGTATCGCAGTCTCACTTCTCACGGCCAGTTAAGGCACGCGGCGCGGCAGTAAACTTTTATTTTATCTCCAGACGTACAAGTAAATACACGCGAGCACACACGCCAACAAAGTCGGGGCAAGTCGAGTCAGCTCATAAAGTATGCACCGGATATCGACTGGGCCGCGCTGCACTGCGGCAGGGTTCCAGGCCCGGGGCGGATTTAACGCCGATGCGACTCTGTCAAAGTAAACAAAGGATTCCTCGAGATCCCGAAGCATTTGCCCGTCAAGTTTTATTGGGGCGCTCCGCAACCTCACTGATTTTTGTTTGCGTTTTCGCTACTTACCAGAAGATTGTAAATATTTAAAACTTTTGAAAACAAATAAACACATGAAATATTTTATCTTATGTAAGCGAATCTCATTACTAAACAGTTCTATTTATACTTTTATTTTTTTATTGGCAGAATAGATTAACCTTAGATTAAGGCAAGCATCATTATCAGCTTATGTGATAATTATATATTACGTAATTACGTTGATGATGATGATTGGCCTTTTTGCATCTACGTAATGATATGATTTATACAGCGTCAGTGGTATCCTCACAAACACTAGATGGGTGAAGGGACCACTCCGACGCTGTAGTGCCTGGGCCATGGTTTTATAGATGGTGTAGGCTTGCCCAGTACCTATACCATCCTGACAGCTTAGTCGGCCTAGCCCACAGGAAAGACTAGTCAATACGAGCGGAGCCAACCAAGCCGCGGGTTTCCTCACGATGTTTTCCTTCACCGTTAGCGTGTGGTACTGCGACTACAAATTCGCAAATATACGTAACTTTGAAATTAAACAAAGTCATTGGTACATGCCCGCACTCGGGATCGCACCTGGGGCTCTCGCTTGACAGTCCATGGTTCTACCCACTGATCTACCACCGCTGTAATTATCTTTAACATGTTATGTTAGAAGAAGATAATGGAAGAACTTGCTTCATTGATTTCACAAGTTTTGCTTATTTGTGGAGAAGATGTAGGAAGAAAGATTGACTAATCAAATATATATTGCAAAAGTGGAAGGGCTGGTAAGGGACGTCCCAGGCGGACATTCATCGACGTCCGCCTCGACGAACGTTGATGAAGCGAAGGTGATCTGTCAGGACCGTGCCAAGTGTCAGTCCCTGGTCTCTGCCTACCTCTCTGGGATACAGGCGTGAGGTTATGTACGTATGTATGTTTTGCTTAATTAACAGAGCTTTCAACTTAAAGCTGTACTAGATTTATTGATCACATTACCATTTTTTAATTAAATACAAGACACCCTTGGTCTCCAAACAATCCTTCTTCTTTTGGCGCCATCTCCTATCAGAGGTCGACTGTCATTATAGCTATTGAGTCCCTGATGTTGCGGCACGGAAGATATGTTTTTCTTGCTGAACCCCTCTGGAAGATTTTGGAGCCATCCTTAAGGTTATAAGGACTTGTCTTTTTGCACAGAGTAATACTAATAAATAAATATGAAATAAATAAATATTCATGGACATATTACACAGATCTCGTTAGCCCTATACTAAGTACAACTAAATTACTTGTATTATAGGTGCTAACTCGACGATAGATTAAACACAATAAATACATAGATAACATCCAAGACCCGAGACAAACTAGAAAAGTTCGTTTCCTAGCTTGAGCCGGCCGGGGATCGAAACCGAGACCTTCGGTTTTACAGTCAGCGTGCCAAACCGCTGCGCCACCGAGGCCGTAACATAATAAATTTTGGTTCCTTGGTAGTCAGTGGAAATTTTCCCAGAATATGTGATATTGCGGCGAATTATGTAACAAAAAATATCATTTTAAAAACAAGCGGGTCTCCATATAATTTGGCGTGATTGTGGGACTTATTTCATACTGGCAGTGCCCCGTGGTGTTCTCCACACGAAATTTGATTCTACATACATACATAACCTCACGCCTGTATCCCAGAGGAGTAGGCAGAGACCAGGGACTGCCACTTGCCACGATCCTGACAGATTACCTTCGCTTCATCAACGTTCATAAGTCGTTGCATGCACGCACGCCGGTTCCGGGTACTTTTTATCTTTCCCTTTGCTAATACATCCCCTATTTGGTCGATGTAAGTCTCCCTTACCAGCCCTTCCCCTCACATTCGCAATATATATTTGTTTCGTCAATCTTTCTTCCTTCATCCTCTCCAGCTGTCCAAACCAACGCAACATTCCTTTCTCAATTCTAGTCACTACATCCTCTTACAGTCCACAACGTTCTCTAATCAGACTGTTGCGTATCCTGTCATTGAAAGTAACACTACACAAACTTCTCAAGGACCTCATTTCAACTGCATTAATTCTACTTTATTACGAAATTTTATTCTCTAGCCGTTTAAACGTGACGATGTAACAAACATTCTCACTCACAAACTGCCACCTTTATAACATTAGTGTTATAAAGGTGACAGTAGTCTTACTCGCACGTGATCGGGTTTTCATGCACTTTTGGCTAACTGACAGCTGATATATTAACAGATTGTTACTTTACGAGGGACAGTATGAGCATACTAAAAAATTTTTTTTTCCTACACTTTGACAACAATGTTTCCATCCCTATGCTAAATAAAGAACGTTACTGCTCAAAAGGTAATACAGCAATAAAACGTTTTTTATGCCGTTCTTTAGCAACAGAACGAGAGAATATCAATGAGGGAAACGAGTAAACTTCTCAATTTAACTGCCGGGCAATAACTAAACTGCGCCCGCTACGTAACGAAAATAACTAAGCGATGCATCGTTGCGGACAAAAAGAAAATTAATAATCTCGACCGCTGCATTTACCGATTGTAGAATAAATAGCATTTGTATTTCGAAACGATAAATTCACCTTAACTACAGCACGAAGGGAAATTGAATCTCAACCGCTACTGGTTCGCTTTTGTTTGCTGACTCGAGTAGCATAAGGCTGAGTGTACACCACGCGGCGAGTTGTGTTGAGCGCGCTCACATCTTCATTAAAAAAATGCACAGATACGTGCTATCCATTTAACTTTTCAGACGACTATTTAATTATACTTTGTTTTGCAGCCGATTAAGATCAACATGTAGAGTTTGTAAAGACTTCAATTAGCTTATGAGATACTCTGAGGGTTCTGAGGGTACTTTAGAAGTTCCACATAAATTTGGTCAATATTTGTTGATCCGCGAGAAAATCATCAATTTTTTTAAATCGCAGAGGCATCTTTGTTTGTTACACTTTATTGCACAATAAAACTTAAATGACATCTTTACAGAATTAGAAACACAATAATGGTATACAACATAATTTGGTCTGTGTAATTTGATTGAGAAATCTATGTTCAACTACTTAAAATTTATTGTTGATTAGTTGAAACCGCAACAAAGCAATGAATTATTAAGATCCCGTTCATAAAACGACAATGAATAAACCGCTTAATCACTGGTTTGTCTTAATAGCGTACGCAAGTCTAAGTGCACCTTTAGAATAATATTATATTATGGAGTTGCAGTTAGTGAGCAGATGCTCCCGATGTTTATCAATAACAGTAAATACGCCTCGGTGCCTTCCGGCTGCAGACTAACAATAATATTATTTTGAGCCTGCGTGCTTGTCGAGTTGAGGGTTGCAAGGGTATAACTTTTACATTGACTACCCATTGTCTTACGGTTATACAGAAGTTTCATTATAATGAGGGTCAAACACGTTGCCAATGGAAAATATAGCTTTATTCAAAGATATTTGTTTATAAAGTGCCGGATCCGGTGTCGATACGGGGGAGAAAAAATGTTTAAAAATGTATGGCTCGCTTATGCACTTGCCAGCTCCGGCACCGGCCCGGAGTTGAGGCCTGCATTGACGTCGCCGTCGCCAGGAGCAAGCTTTCCAGTCAGTCCGGCAACTCTACATGTGTTTATGAATTGCAGCCGTGTGCGTGTGCGAGTGCGCGGGCGGGTAGGAAGACGCGCTGTGGGTAGATGAACGTGGAACGCAGTGGAATAAGCCTTGGCGCCTGTGCCGGTACACGGTCACGGAGACACGGCTAATGGAAAAACGCCCATAGCAATAATTCCGCCTTATACTAGGTTACTTGCTTTATGTAGGTTCTGGTCCATAGCTCCATAAGATTAACGTGCATCCCCTTAACGTAGATTATCTACGCCCTACTGTAGAGCACAAACCTTCTTTCAGGGAGATTGAAATAATATTTACTTATAACATAAGAACCAACACCTCAAAATAAATCAAAATAACTTAATCTATTTAGTTAAGTTTAATGCCTTATTATTATTAATACACCGGGCAAAGGAAAACAAAAAGGACGGATCTCAGACTGTACCAGAGTGCTTGGTGCGAGTTTTTTAACTACTCGATCGCGTTAGCGTAAACTCATATTTCTATGGCATCGAGGAAGCGCCACCTAGCGACAAGTATGGAAATTAAAATTGCTGAGTGCGAGTTGTAATGGTTTACGTTGAGAAGTGAATACGTTTACCAGCCGAAACACGAATAAACGCGAGTGCGAGTTGTACTGTGACAGTGTTTTGCCAGTTCGAACGGTTAACTTACTCATACTCACTACTCAATGCTGGATTAACGCGGTAGTAAAGTTATTCGATTGGATCTGTCAAACTCGCAAAGAACTCTGCTCACAGAGTATGCTCGTCTAATAGTCTAAAATATGGGATGTATCACCTTGCCCACCGTAGATTGATAAGTGAAAGAGTTAAGGGCTGTGAATATCTCAGGCACTCAGGTTTGCTCACGAGATCTCTTTTGGTACCCTTAGCGAGTGGTATCAATACTTCTTATTTTATTTCTATAGACAAAAATCAAGGAAGCAAATCCGGAATTAAGTCTGCAGTTACGAAAAACTGCAGGCATCTGCGATCTGCAAACAACTGTGGGCAGATGCTGAATGCGGCAAACTGAAGACTGGGCGCTATGGCGGGAGGGCTATGTTCAGCAGTGGACTAATATAGCCTGAAAAAGAAGAAGTACAACTTACGAAAGTTTTCATTCAAACATTTTAATTTACTCTTTATTGTTTTATTATTTTCAATCCACCTGCTTTACAAGAACTGTTTCCATTCCCAGGTAGCATGGATCCACATCGACCGCCAGATGATCCTCACGATCCACCGGCACGTCATCACGCGGCTGGCCCGCTTCAGCGTCTCCCACGACAACGCCATGACCTGGCTGCTTCATGTCAGTCAGGTATGTGTTATCCATCTATCTATAATACATCGGAAAAGACTTCTTATTTTTATCGTTTCGGTGACAAAACATATTAGATTTTAGTGGCCTAGAACTCCACCACACGCTGTGGTCCGGTCTCCAGCAAATCTCCTCGAGTGCCTGTACCCGGGCACAAGGAATGCAAGGAAAGTGCTCCTAAGTCTGAGGGAAGGCTTAACAATAGCAGTAGTTTTCCTTTGCACCCATGTAGCCCCATTTGCATAGGTTATTTCTACATCTGCCGACCTGAGTGCGAAGTCTATAGACTTCGCACTCAGGTCGGCAGATAAAGTCACTTCCACATCTCCCGCGACGACTCTGCCTCAGATGAATACAGTCGGTTTCAACATTAACATTTTTGTAGCAAAAGTCACCCTTAATATAACAGGGTTAAGTGTACGCGTGTAAAAGTTTGCTCCACCAACCCGGACTTGGTTTCCGTGGTGGAGTATGGCCTAACCTTCCTGCGATGCAGGAAGAGACCCGTGCCCCATCAGTGGGGACATACAAGGGTTGATAACGAACGTGTAAAAGTTGTTGTGCTGTCGAATGTACGACAATGAGGAGCAAAAGACATGATAAATACATATGTGGGTGAGGAGACGATAGACCGGGTATAATAGTACTTTGTTGATGACAGAATTGTAAGAATAGTTAATAGTATCTCCCTAATTACTTATCTTTCACATGTAATGATAGGGAAGGTTTGGAAATAAAATAAAACAAATAACAGTCTAAACTAAGATGAAAACGCAAAAAAAAAATGGTGCCAATTTCCTTAAGAAAAAGTGAAGAGGGAGTAAAATATTGATGTTTGTGGGGATTTATGAAGCAAGTGTTGTGAAATGTATGGCTTCCACTGCCATGACCAACCAATCCTTACTTATTATTTTAATACATTTATGGTCAAAGTTTGACAACAGACATATTCCACTTCTGTCCGTGGCAGCAGTACATTTTTGGTAATTTTTGGCATGGTGAGCGACATCGTTTGCTTCAAAACACCTATAAGAGATAAGGTCACTGTAAAATGTTATTTACATAAAACTATCTTTTATCTTAGCTTATGAAGCGAAGCGAAAATCTGAGTTCACTACGGTGTATGTACACCACCATCCGAGTAGCCAAAAATTTACGGTTCCTGTGATGAGTCCTGAAGCATGGTAACTAAACCTGAGATTCTGACGTGTTCAATTACCTCAGCGCATGAAATTGCCACTCCGCGGTTGGCACGCCATGGTAATCAAGCCATATTCTCTCCCTGAAAGAAGGCCTGTTCCCTTCACTGGGACGTTTAGAGGCTACATAAAAAATGATGAGTCACTGAGTCCAAGCCTACTATGATCGTGAATACGCGGCTTATTACTCGCCTGTTGTAATAGAGTAATAGAGTTTATTTAACAGTTTGAATGTACCATTACAAAAGTAATACAGTGGTAACCGCTGTCTCCTCACACAGGTGCAACAAGAAGACCGAGGCTACTACATGTGCCAAGTCAACACTAACCCCATGATCAGCCAAGTGGGGTATCTACAAGTAGTTGGTAAGTTCATGACGATCGTTTTTCACAGACTTCATACAATCTTCTACATCTTCTTTATGTGCCTTGTCCTACCGAAGGTTAGCGACCAATTCGGTTTTTGAACTAAATTTTTCGTAAGCACAACACATTGTAGACTTTTAGTCCGGATCTACTTACGGGTGTTGTTATATCGGAAGAGTCCGACGAGGTTTCGCTCCGATTCGCAGAGCTTAATCATGGTGAGTAGAGACGAATTTCGCGTCGTCGGTCTACACCAATTCGGTTATCCTGTATTTCTAGGTTGCCAATACAAACAAGGAATTGATACTCTGTGGCAATGACTCCCACTCTCCATCAAACTGCGCAATAAGATCCTTCACTGTTATATATGACCTATCGTTCTTTTCGAAAGCGAGTCTTGGATCGTAAAGAAAGAACTCAAAAAAAGACTCGCGGTTTTCGAGATGTGGTACTACCGACGAATGCTCCGGATCAGCTGGACCGAAAAAGTAACGAACGTCGAGGTCCTTAGACGGATGGACACAAAGGTGGATCTTACTCGCACCATCAAGCAGCCGAAAGTAGCCTACTGAGGTCTTGTGCTGTGATGCAGGAAATACCAATTACTGCAGACAATTTTGATGGGCAAGGTGGAAGGAAAGTGAAGGCCGGAAAGATGTCATGTTTGTGCAAGATCAAAGAATGGACCGGCATTAAAATCGCGTAGGATCTGTTCTGAATTGAACTGAATAGAGACCACTGTAAGACTACTGACCACCCTCCAGTAATGGAGAGGCACTTTAAGAAGAAGAAGGAAACCAGTGTCGTAAGTTGTCTAGCCATGATGTCTTCGGTATCAACCCTCAATACTTTATTACAGCCATGAAGTTGGTAGAATCTTAAATAACAAATAATGTGTATCATACACATAATAACATACAATAACCTGGTTGGACTTTTCCGATATAACAACACCCGTAAGTAAATCCGGACTAAAAGTCTACAATGTGTATCATTATGGATCATGTCGGGCACAGCAAAAGCCTCATAACTAAAATGTTACAACTAATGTGGTATTCAACATAGGTATTGGATACCACATTGGAATACCATACCATATTGGAACTTAAGATAAAAATATTACAATTAAACATAATTTTAATAATTTTATCTTATTTTATTGTATAAAATATTCTTCTTGAATATTATTTTACTATTTTATTGTATATATTAGTTAAATTTCTAAGTATTCATTCACAGTATAGTAGCTGTTGGAGATGAGCACCTGTTTTAGGTTTTTAAAGAATTCTTAGTCATTAATATTGTTTCTGAGTGTCTCTGGTAACTTATAAAAAATCTTAATTGACATTGTGAATGGACTTTCCGAGTGCCGTTGTAGTTGTGAAGGTGGAAGTTCTACGTTTATTTCGTTTTGTGGCGTAGTGAATATGTTGAAGATCTAAAACTCTGGGTGTTTTCGTACAAAAATATGTATCTTTTAAAAATATATTTGGAAGGTAGAGCAAGAATTTTGTGTGTTTGAAAGTGAGGGTGAAAGTGGGGTTTATGGCTCTCTGTCTATTTTATATTTACTATCATTTGTATGAGTTTCTTTTGACTAGTGAAAGGGTTTCTCCATTATTTTAGGCAAGTTATTGATGCATATCAGGGCTACCTATTACACTTTAGGCATTCAAACCCTTTGTTTCAGATCGTGCATTTTTGATTTCACTCGTAGCTTACTTGAAAGCGCTCGTGGCCTAGGCGAACCGAGTGATTGGAATCAATCACTTGAGTTAAGCAACAACAGGCGCGGTCAGGTACAGGATGGGTGACCATCCCGTGACTACCGCTAGTGGCATTTTCTCCAAGCGCTTCCGTGCTTCGCAAGGCGCGTTAAGTCGTTGGTGCCAACTGTCATGTTATGGCAGTCGTTAAGCCACGTAGAGCCTTAACAAGATGCCTTATGGGCACCTTGATAACGCCTTGGCCCGCCACTGTCTTACAATCCTCCACCAACCTGGACTTGGCCCCCGTGGTGGAGTACGGCCTAACCTTCCTGCGATGCTGGAAGAGACCCGTGCCCCAGCAGTGGGGACATACTAGGGTTGATAACGATACTTAAAATGTTCAATTTTTACCACTACTATTGCAGATCTCCTTCCTCCTGGATTTTAGAAAATCATCTTACGTAGGATGTAAAATACTACTTTTGATTAAAGAAGATAACAATATTCTTTGCTACCAAAAAAACACCAGTGTTCGATACTTTAATCAAGTTAGACGAGGTCCATATCCATAATCCATAATATGGTCTTGTCTGTTATTTCTACAGAATAGTATCTGGACACGGCAGACGACTAGAGCTCATATAAACAATGCCTCTATCCAACCGTCTATTCGGTACTATTACTTATATAAACATTTTACATTGTCGATAATTTTACCATACTCAATTAGCTAGAGTCTACACAGAAGGGACGTGGGACGTGGCACCCTCGCCCCGTCTCCTCAGTACATTTTGTGTGACAAGTCTTTTACTCGGCTTTTTCGAGAATTTTATGCGTCTTTGCCGCGTCCTTACCGCGCCCTCTCTGTGTGGGCGCTAGTTTAGGCTGCCGACTCTAGAAAGCTGCTCGTAATAATGATGTTACGGTATAATTCTATTTAAATTTAGGAGAAGAGCGTGCTCCGTCAATATTATGCCGCGTTTTGCCTCGTTTGATAAACAACAAAATATTATCGTTCGCTCAAAATGATAATGAGCAAAAAAAACTATAATGCGGGCAAAAAAGAGGTTGTTTTTTCTGTATTTGTTGCCGCTAAATGGAAAAAAACATTTGTTATTTTATTAGTCGCTTTGATCGCTGCCTCAAAGAAGCGCGAGACGTCGGCCGATAAACGAACATCACGCTCATTCTCTGTCGACATTTCCCTTCCAATTTCACAATTCGAACGTCTTAATTCAGCTTTAGGGTCCCGTAATCAAGTACGAAACCTTAGTAGGTTGTAAGGTAGGTAACCTTTATATTGTTACCATGTCCGTTTGTCTGTCTGTATGTATGTGCGTCTGTGTGTGGCTTAGCTTAGAGACTAGAAAATACGAATGGTACTAGAAAGCTGATATGGCATAGATATACATACTAATTAAGCCAACAAAATGGTAGAACAATATACATACATACATCACCTCAAGCCTGTATCCCGGAGGGGTAGGCAGAGACTAGGGACTGCCACTTGCCACGATCCTGACAGATCACCTTCGCTTCATCAACGTTCATAAGTCGTTGCATGCACGCACGCCGGTTCTGGGTACTTTTTGTCTTCCCCTTTGCTAATATATCCTTGATAGAAGACGGTAGAATAAAATAATTACAATAAAAAGTTTTTTTGGGTACCTATCCGACACTTAAATTAGGGACATTTTTTTTTCGTTGAGCTCATATTATGTGGAGTATTGTTGGATTAGTCGTCCAAAAATATTGTGGCTGTCAATTCAAGGATCTCTTTGTGATATATTGAGCTACGAAGAAGAAAGTGCCCGCCCTTCTAACCTTCTCCCGGCTAAATGTTTGACTGTAGAAACGTGAAAACTACTTTTACGGCTTAGTTTGTTTTACAGGTTAAGAAATAAAAGATGACCATGTTTTTTTTTAATTGCCACAACGTCCCACTGCAGTTCACAGCTCTACTCTCAACCAATCAATCACTTATGAAATGAATCTTTTCTCTACGGAACCCTACACTGCGCGTGGTCCGACATGCACTTGGCCGGTTTCGTTACTTTACGACATCCTAGCTTATTTTTTCATTGCTTTACAACCCATTCAACGGTGGCAATTCTTAACGCCGGAAAAACCTAATTTAAAGTTTGAAAACAATTCCATTTATTCGAAAGCAACTCGATTTTATTCGATCTCTTCGCCCTTTGAATTTTTATTACCATTGTCTCCCGTTCACCTGAAAGTTAAAGATTTAATTAAATTGCTTAAGTTAATAAAGCATTCAACTCGTTGGACTTGATTTTATGGGAAAACTGAAGCGATTGCCACATAGATATGTGATGGATGATACTTTGATATTTTTATCAGACCAATGCACCCAGCATTGGTCTGATAATAATATTCGTTTAGACGATGTCTCCCGCCAATGTATACATGCCCAGCCTGGGGATTATGGGCATTACCCCCCAATTATGGCACAACCTTGCGCTATGGCGCTCATTAGGGGAGGGCTATGTTCATCAGTGGACTAATATAGCCTGTAGAAGAAAAAGAAGATGTCTCCTGCACCAATTTCTGGATTAATTCGCTTTAATTCTTCTCTCAGAGAACTATTATGGGCTTAATTACTATGCCTGCCCATCGCGGATTAGAAATTTCAAGCGCTGTGATATTTAAACACTTCAGGTTTCTTCACGATATAGCGACGTGGTAGAACACCAGCGACTCAAGCGTAGGTTCGAATAATAGTAATCATAAATAAAAAATATTCATGGACATATTACTCAGATCTCGTTAGCCCTATACTAAGTACAACTAAATGACTTGTGTAATGGGTGGTAACTTGACAATAGTTTTAACACAATAAATACATAGATAACATTCAAGACCCGAGACAAACTAGAAAAGTTCATTTCTTAGTTTGATCCGGCCGGGGATCGAACACGAGACTTTCGGTTTTATAGTCAGCGTGCCAAGGCCGTTGGAATCCCGGCATGTACCAATCAGTGACTTTGTTTTCTAAGTTATGTAAGTAGTAAAGAAAAGATTGTTTCAAAATTTCAAGCACGTGTAATCCCGTGTTAAATAAATACAAATCACGCACCTTATCACTGGACCTATCCGCGGCCGTCGAGAGTGTTGTGTGTCGGCTCGCGAAAAACGAAAAGCGACTTGAGAGTAGACCACCTGCCCGCACTAAAATAATTGACAGTACTTGCCTCTTTAATCTCAGTAATTGCAACGTTGCCAAAATGTCAAGAATTAAGGTAATTATATTTTACCTAATAAATTATCGCGGTTAGACTCGTTTAATATATAAAACTACATACTATGTTGATCAGCGAATCGAATCGGAAAAGCCTTTTTGACGCCATTATTTTCAGGCCGACCGCTCCACCAATTCATCGAGACATCGGATATCCCTTCCGAAACGATTAACAGGCAATATCTCGACGCGTTCATTCAATATCGCGAGAGAAATCCGAGTTACGACTCAATTACCAATGTCACGACCCGAGAACCGACTAAACTCTACGGCCCAAGCTTTCGGCTAACCACTCCTATTTCTACTTCCCGAGGGTCGGTTTTCGTATGTTTTTTCCTTGAATGCGTAAAGTTGGCGGCAGTATATCTGGGAGGCGTGGCTGAGGCGCGATAGAGGGTACTTAGCGTTTGTTCCGCAGTTTGCAGAACTTTTTAGGGTTCCGTTCCGTACCTTCTGGGGTCTCCCAACTATTATTGGCCTCTTGACTGTTCTTGACTTGGACTTTATTTTCAAAGTTTTGTACATTTGTGTGGTAACAGCAGCAATGATGATATCAACCTTTTGAACGTCCTCACTGCTAGGGCACGGATCTCTTCCTGCGCCACAGGAAAGGTAGGGCATACTACACTACGGAGAGCAAGTCCGAATTGGTGGAGGATTGTAAGTCAGTGGCGGGCCTTAGTGTCAAAAGTTATCAAGCCGACTTGACAGTCGGCCAGCATGATAGCCGGCACCAACGGCTTAACGTGCTTTGCGAAGCACGGAAGCGCTCGGAAAAAATGCCACTAGCGGTAGTCACGGGACGGTCACCCATCCAGTACCTGACCGCGCCTGCTGTTACTTAACTCAAATGATTGATTATATTATTTTTAATGCACTAACCCGTGCTAAGGACAGTTAAAAACCTATTTAGATGCTGGCACGGTTAGCCAGAGGTCACGGGTTCGAGTCCCAGCATGGGTGGAATTTTCAGCCTCTAAATAGGTGGAATTTTTAGCCTCATTTTCAAATGATTGATTCTAATCACTCGGTTCCAATAGATGACAATAGCTTGAGCAATACCACTATAGTTAACAGTGAAGACTGATCGTTAGGAAACCTAAGTGTTTGAGGTGTTCACTTACCTCAGCGCTTGAAATTGCCAATTCGCGGGGGGCAGGCGTAGTAAGCCCATACTCTCTGGGAAAAAGCACAGGCTGCCTGTGCCCTGCAGTGGGACTTATATGGGCTACAAAACTCTTTACTCCTGTATCCCAGTGGGGTAGGAGGAGGCCACGATTCTGACAGACAACTTCACTTCATTACACTCCTCAGTCGTTTCATGCACGCACGCCCGGTGCGAAACAAATACATGACACCAATATTATTATAGAGCTATGGAGAGAGCTATGCTCGGAGTTTCTCTAAAGGATAGGATTCGTAACGAATGCATCCGACAGAGAACCAAAGTTATCGACATAGCTCAGAGAATCAGCAAGCTGAAGTGGCAGTGGGCTGGCCATATCTTGCGAATAACCGACAACCGTTGGAGTAAACGTGTTCTTGAGTGGAGACCGCGACTCGGCAAACGTAGTGTAGGATGCCCTCCAACCAGGTGGGATGACGATCTGCGAAAAAACTGCTGGCAGATGCTGGATGCGGCAAGCTGAAGACAGGGCGCTATGGCGCTCATTAGGAGAGGGCTATGTCCAGCAGTGGATTACATAATATAGCCTGAAGAAGAAGAAGAATATTATTATATTGTGTGGAGGTACGGAACCCTCGGTGCGGAGTCCAAGTCGTCCTTGCCCGGTGGTAAGTGGAAATAAAGTGAAGGGCTTCGTCACTCCGCGTCGGAGTCAGTGTCATTGTTGTGTCGTTTGCGATTGTTTTATCATGTCCGACTGGCTTAGCCTTTTCGGCTTTGAAAGGACAATAAAAGAGGTACCTTTGTTTATTAGGTATCTTCATTTCCCTTAAAAGTATGTTGAAACTACTTTAAACCTAAGAGTTAGAGGTGCACCAATACCTCGGCGCTTCGATATCAACCCTTGTAAGTCTCCACCACTGGAGCACGGGTTTCTTCCTGCATAGTAGCAAGGTCAGGCCATACTCCACCACGAGGGCCAAGTCCTGGTTGGTTGAGGATTGTAAGACAGTGGCGGGCCTTACTGTCAGAAGTTATCAAGCCGCCCATAAGGCCTCTGACATGGCTTAACGACGCTATTACATGACAGCGGGCACCAACGGCTTAAGGTGCCTTGCGAAGCACGGAAGCGCTCGGAAATATGCAGATATCGGTAGTCACGCGACGGTCACCCCCA
This sequence comes from Yponomeuta sedellus, assembly GCA_934045075.1. Lineage (NCBI taxonomy): Eukaryota > Metazoa > Arthropoda > Insecta > Lepidoptera > Yponomeutidae > Yponomeuta > Yponomeuta sedellus. Next base: position 587,658 of record OW203726.1, on the reverse strand, counting down.
ACCCATCCAACACCTGACCGCACCTATTGTTGATTAACTCAAGTGATTGATTCCAATCACTCGGTTCGACGTAACAGTCTCTCCTTGAGAGAAAGCCTGTGCCCTGCAGTAGATTGATAATATGTGAGAAACAAGCGGTGAATCTGATATCACAGCTACGAAAATAGGTAAATTAATCAGATTGTCGTGTTGTAGGTACCTATGTCGACCCAAACATAACATAAACATTGCAATAATTGCGTTCCAATTTACATATTGGAATAGTTGAGCGTGAACGCCACATAATGCAGGCATTACGCCGGTACTGCGGGCCGTGATAAATATAGGTACATATCGCGATGTAAGCCTGTGGGCTGAGTGTAAAAGGTTCAAATGTTAAGAAATATATACATACATACATGACCTCACGCCTGTATCCCAGGGGGTAGGCAGATACCAGGGACTGCCACTTGCCACGATCCTGACAGATCACCTTCTCTTCGTCAACGTTCATAAGTCGTTGCATGCACGCACGCCGGTTCCGAGTACTTTTTACTCGTATCTTCCCCTTATATGAATAAGAATATTTATTGTGAGTAGAGACATGGGTTACACTTTTAGCACTAACAGTTGCTATTTCAAATAGATTCACCAAACCTTTTTTTATTTATATATTTTATTATTGTTTATTGGAAAACCAACAGCTTATACACGAGGCATTTTTACATAGAATAAGATGAATTAGATTTAAAGCCAATAACAGGTTTTCGCTGACAATCAGAATAACATTAGAATTTACATAACAAAATTATCTTAATTTTATTTTATTTATTTAGGATTACTAACAAAATGCTTAAGTAAAATCAACTTAAATGCTTAAGTAAAATCAAAACACGTTCACAAAATGCTTAAGTAAAATCAACTTAAAGATAAGTATACAAGCCAATTACAAGTAATCACCGCATGCAAAATTATACAGGTTCATACTAAAGGTATAAGGTACGGTATGTTAAGGTATTATATAGGTACACAGTATGCTGGAAGAAATCTCTTACAGAGATAAGCTCGCCTTTGTACATGCTATTTCTTATGTTATGTCCTATTCAATGTTTCGTGTGCACTCAAGTATAATAAAGGTTTATTATATGTAGTTAACATATTCATTTTTGTATTTATCTTACCTGTACTCACATTCATCCATTCTTTATTTTTACAACAGTAACAAATCAGAACAGTAATAGGTAACATTTTAAAATAAAAATCCTTATCTATATGATATTTTAAAAACTAAATAGCTGCGTATCTAACAATAGAGTCACACTTATCTTCACAATAAAGTAATTCAATATCATACTTCAAACTACAAAAACATATTTTTGTAATCTGATGTAATTTGTTATAAATATTTACACACATTATAAAGGAGTTTCTAGATACTAAAGATACATTTGCTGCTGGTTTAAGTAGCTTTGCTAATACATCCCCTATTTGGTCTATGTATGTCAGCCTGGGACGTCCTTTACCAGCCCTTCCACTCACATTTGCAGTATATATTTGTTTCTTCAATCTTTCTTCCTTCATCCTCTTCACATATCAAAAGCAAGAAATACCTCCTTTGCCTCTTTTGTGTCCTACTGCTGGGCAAAGGCCTTTCCTACTTTTTTCCATCTCTCCCCGTTTCCAGCCACCTCAGACCATCCTGGCAAGAATGCATCTAGGTCGTCTCGCCATCTTCGCTTCGGTCAGCCGCGACGTCAGTGTCCATTTCGGGGAACCCAATCGGTCGCAATTTTGGCTCACCCATCTGTGCTCCTGCGGCAGACATGGCCAGCCCAGTCCAACTTTAATATGGCGGTCGCAGTTCCACATCCGCAATTATTTTTTGTTATTGAGCCCAGCGTCGTGTTCCTAATACGGTCTTTTCTAAAAAATATAATAACATCAATGTAATTTGGTATACAATATAACACTTTTATCTATCTATCCAAACAAAGTTCGCCGTCATTGGAATCCAAAATTAATTTGGCATTTTGGGTAAGAGGCTTATTCCAGTTAGGGAAATATTCGTTGTTCGCCCCTCTATGTTACGAGGCTTATTATTCCGCCAGCTGATACTATTAACAGCCAAAGGCAATTTTAGCTGCATATTTTGTGAAAATGAAAAATAATTCTCAGAATTTAACGCTCGAAACCTTTGGCTTATCTAATAGGTATAAATACACCGTTAATTTAAAGCTTATTTGAATTTTGGATTGCGAAAGAATGTTTTTTCATAGAGTTAGCATTTTATAAAGTATAAAGTATAAAGTATAAAGTATAAAGTATAAAGTATAAAGTATAAAGTATAAAGTATAAAGTATAAAGTATAAAGTATAAAGTATAAAGTATAAAGTATAAAGTATAAAGTATAAAGTATAAAGTATAAAGTATAAAGTATAAAGTATAAAGTATAAAGTATAAAGTATAAAGTATAAAGTTCAAAGTACAAAGTACAACGTATCGAGCCGGGTATGACATGTAGCTTTCATTCGATCCTCGAGTAAAAGCATACCTTATTTTACCAATTTCATCCGCAGTGCCACCCAACATCCTGGATGACGACAGCACGCAGTCAGCTGTGGCAGTGCGGGAGAACCAAAACATCAGCCTGGTCTGTCGCGCTGATGGCTTCCCCGCTCCCAAGATCATGTGGCGCCGCGAGGACGGCCAGCCCATCTCTGTCGATCGCAGGAAAAAAGGTAAGAGAACTATGATCTGGTGTCTAGAGATGCACCATCTCTGTCCACTGCTGGCTAAGGACTTTTTTCCATCACTCCGTCTTTCACGGTCTCTATTTGCATCTACGCATGCACAGCCTGATGACGTGATGGAAGATGTAGTCACAGTAAAACGCGTCGGGAGTAACGTTTTAAATTTAAAACGATACTTTAACTTGCAAGGATACTAATAGAAAAGCTAATCGTAGCCGAGCGCCTGCGATAAAGGATTTCATAGTGCAGGGTTCAATGGTAGTCTGATTGCTTTTAGAATATACCTCGGGCCCTAGAGTGGGCTTTGGTTTTTGCCGAACGCACACGAGTGTAATACGACTTCCTGCTCTCTATAAAACTTTACTTTACTATTTTGAAAAGTTATATAAAGTTATAAATAACAATACAAAATAAACCTTACCTTATTGCAATATAATCGGTTCTATCCGATACTACCCGAGGTATATTCTAAAAGCTAATAGACTGTAATAGTGTATTCTTTTCCGTATTCTGCAACAAATATTTTGTATACACAAGAGAATTCGTTAATTATTATTATGAATAAAATACAGATCATTAAAAGCAGACAAGCATAAAAAATACATCCACAAACATTTAATCCAAAATAATAAAAAATATCTTTACTTAAGAAACAACATGTCCAGAACTGAAAAAAAATATTTATCAAGAAGAAGCTATACACACAAAAAGACAAACAAAAATTTACTGTCGGAAGACAAACCCAAACCACCCTGAACAAAAGGTTCCTAAAACGCTCACAGCGTTACCCTTTTGCACAGCGAGGAAGATCCTCAGCATCACGTATAACCCAGAGCAATAGTCCATGCCGCGGTTCCTCAAACAAAACCGTAACTCCGTTATAAATGCTCTTCCCTCCACTCCCCAAACTCCGTAGTTACAATGGCTAGAGGCACAAAGAAGTAACTACATATTAATGACCTTATACTTCAGGCATTTGTGACCAGCTGCCGCTCCGTAACAGCTCCAGTAGATTGTACTTGTATTCTTTTGTTAACTTAAGCCGGGTCATGGCATGTTTCTTGTGTCTTTTACGAAACATTCAACGGACCAATCAATTCTATGTCAAGTGAAGATAATGTATTCAGTGCGTGTCAATATACATTTTACAGCAACGAGTATTCTATAAGAAATTATGGTAATTTTATGTGTTGACAAATTCATCTGACTTATTGGTATCGACATCATTGTATCCACAACAGAAAATATTACTAACGAAAACAGTGAAATGTGGAACACAAAATAAGGAGCCTGTCCTCGCATTTGCTAATAAATTTCAGTGAGAAATCCGACATTTACTATCCGACAACCGAAATTAAATTCGACATCAAACGCGTAAAGCCCAATCTATTAACGTGAATAAGGATTTTTAAACCCACGTTAAGCCTAAAGGTAAGAGGATTAACGCACTCCACGCGGGGAAAAATCCGCTTCAGGATAATTACAACACTGGAAAATCTGGTTTCGAGAGTGGGCAGCGTACAGACACGCCGATAAAGCACTGTAGTCTAAGATCCTAGCACGCAATCTTATTCAGAAATAGTAAATAGTCTTGAAAGAGGTTGAAAAGAGTGCTCGTGAAAAAATATACATTAAATATTTTATTCCAGGCAATGCAGGAACCCAAATGTTTTTAAGGACACTGGGCTTAGGATATAAAGTCATGAAATGGAACTCATTAGGATAAACAGTACAATCATCATGATTTATTATTAAGTCTAACGTAACCCCAGCAAGGCTATACTTCCCTAAACGTGACTGTAAAGGGACATAATAGAACATGTTATTGAAAAACAAAACAAATATGCTCGTTTAGCAGTAGTGAAAACTGATCTAGCAGCAGACTTATTGAACTATTCGAAATTCTTATTTTTCGTTCGACTACTAAAAAAATTAACAAAAAACTGGCTTAATTAATAGATATAAGCACTAAAAAGTCAGAAAAACTGTTTGTTGTACTAGAAGTTTAAATCTTAATAAATATCTTGTACATTTCGGAGTTGCTGCCAAGGTATACGATTAGTCTACCAATTATCCTCAAAATTAGCGAGGTATTTATTTACGTTCATATACCTGATTTAATAAATATTGTTTTATATAACCTTTCTTGGCTCCGTCTATTTTCGCCTGGAAAAAAATTTTTAGTAATAATGTTGCCAATTATACTATATTTAGATATTCTAAATTTCTATTAATGTAAATTCAGCGTATAGTAAAGAATATTCTATATATCTATCAAGAAATTTGGAAGTTAGTCGGTTTTTAAAAAAATGTATTAAATTTTTAATGTTTATTTATTGTTTATACGGGATTAGGCTAACATGGCATAACTATTGGCGTCACAATCCACCTGATAATGTTGCAGCAGAGCATCGCTCTTCTATGGAACCTACATACCATTAAATGAACTTTTATTACACACATAATAAAATGAGAAAAGAAAAAAATGCCATATTAAAAATGTGTGCCTGGCGAGCTTATTTCATTAGAATTATCTACCAGTAAATTTTAGCACCTGTGTTAAGTCTACTGGATCACAGACTACCGTGGAATGAGTTTCATTTTAAAGAGCGATTTCCTTGCACACCGGGCTTTGCCGCGCCGAGAGGTCCTCACCGCTAATTGCGTGTGACGTCACATCCGCCTCCTTGACCCCCGCACGAGGGTTGCCGCAGCGTGCTCACGACAAATGTACAGAGGGTTTTTCTCTTCTGCTTTTACTTCTGGCATTTCTCCAGATCAGACATACTCGTTTTTTTATGATTGTCGAAAGAATTGGTATAGCTGTTCCTTCACTGTGCATGCCGTTTGACTGTGGAATGCCTTACCAGTGGAGGTGCGGAAAGCCAAATCCCTTCCCATTTTTAAGGCTATGGTAAAGGAATTCTATCACGCTAGTACACTATAAGACTGAAGTAATCCGTAATATTGATCTGTTGTTGTTTATGTTTTTTGTTATTTCCTTTCAATATGTATATTCTGTTAAGTGTGTATTTATATAATATGTATATGTTTAGAATAGAAGTGTGATTTTGGCAACACTGTATTTGACAGCTGTCACACTGGTCTGTGCTCACTTGGACAATTTGCTTCTGGATTGAAAAACGTGGAGTGGTTTTTCTTGGCCCAAATCTGGTGTGGCAATTAGATTGCCGGGCTTGTATCTTCGTGTGAAGTGTGAGATACGTTCCGGGACGGTTCCCGTAGTGTTAATACATTTTTTGTTAGGCGACGGATCGCCCAAAATAGTGGACATACAATTGTCGTGAAAGTGCACTGCAGGTACGTAGCTTTCTGGGGAAAGAGCTCTTGGGGGTAGACGGGGACGTCTAGGGATCCCCAAACCTCAGTGCACCCACCCCGGGCGGCGCCGGCTGCCAAGTCGAGAGGCGTCGACGCGGACAGAAGTTGTAAGTTATTTGCTTCATAATTAGTCTTAAGTATTATTAGTATTTAAGTGGGTCGTTTACCCAACAGTATATTTTTTATTTTGTGTATTTATGCCAATTATTTGTATTTATCTGTTGATAGCTATATGTACACTATTGTGCAGCCATGTATTCATTTATACCTTTGTAATAATCTTGTATATTTGTAAATCTACTTACTTCTTCAATATCTGTGTAATTTCCATTTTTCTGTACAATAAAGTGTTGTCTATCTATCTATCCATCCTTCCATCCATCAGTCCGTCCGTCCGTCCATCCGTCCAACCGTCCATCCGTCCATCCGTCCATCCGTTCATCCGTCCATCCGTCCATCCGTCCATCCGTCCATCCGTCCATCCGTCCATCCGTCCATCCGTCCATCCGTCCATCCGTCCATCCGTCCATCCGTCCATCCGTCCATCCGTCCATCCGTCCATCCGTCCATCCGTCCATCCGTCCATCCGTCCATCCGTCCATCCGTCCATCCGTCCATCCGTCCATCCGTCCATCCGTCCATCCGTCCATCCGTCCATCCGTCCATCCGTCCATCCGTCCATCCGTCCATCCGTCCATCCGTCCATCCGTCCATCCGTCCATCCGTCCATCCGTCCATCCGTCCATCCGTCCATCCGTCCATCCGTCCATCCGTCCATCCGTCCATCCGTCCATCCGTCCATCCGTCCATCCGTCCATCCGTCCATCCGTCCATCCGTCCATCCGTCCATCCGTCCATCCGTCCATCCGTCCATCCGTCCATCCGTCCATCCGTCCATCCGTCCATCCGTCCATCCGTCCATCCGTCCATCCGTCCATCCGTCCGTCCGTCCATCCGTCCATCTATCTATCTATACTTCTGGGATCTGTGGTATGGTAGTGATGATGATGATCTCGTGCATACCGATCCGACTACGTCGACTGGTGTTGGACCATCAATCAAATCAAAATGTTTTTATTCAAAGCACAGAAATTGTGACTTTATAAACGTTAGGAATTAAGGTACTTTGGGGTGCTTGTCCAAGATTTTTAAGTGTCCGTCAGAACGTTTCTTTCAGTTCTTATTTTATTAATAATAATAAACATTCGTGGACATATTACACAGATCGCCTTAGCCTCATACTAAAGAGAACTAAATGACGTGTATTACAGGTGTTAACTAAACGATGGATTTAATACAATAAATACATAGATAACATCCAAGACCCGAGACGAACTAGAAAAGTTCGCCAACACGGCCGGGGATGAAAATTATCTCAAACCGCCATTTTTATTCCTCAGATAAAAGTTATTTGACTAATGAAAAATCAGCCCTCAGTTAACTTAGCATAACATAACATTTTTACATACAGGCACATACTTTGTTTCTGGCTCCACATTAGGATACCCTGTGTCGTGGGAACAAGAAACAACGAAATCACAAACATGTAAATATTCTTACATTGTTAGAATATTTTCGGGGCTTAATCGCGTAGTATATTATTGCTATGTTGCCTCGACGTTTTGACGACGTTACAGTCATCATGGTCACGACAAGACTGATGATGTTTCAGACTACCCTCAATCAGCCATCACAATGCACTATTAGGATTGCGACACACTGCACTGATAATTCTTACAGCTCTTATAACTATCGCGAAACCTTCAAAGAGAAACTTGGTTTGACAAAACATATCGTTGGCTTAGTGAAAGGCTACAGGTGCGCGCACACTGCCAATCCTCTGTCGCGCCACTGGCCTGCCAATTGCACCCGCGCCATGAAAGCGCCTCGAACGGATGTTTTAATTACGCGGCGAAAAATTGTGCCCGTTTTCAATTTGGTGCGTGTTAAGCTTTTGTTTGAACGACTACGGCCCCCAAATCCCCTTTTTAGCGCGCGGGTTAATTGAAAATTATACCTGAATGGGCCCGCTTTTCAAGCAATCGGCGGGTTCCGCCAAATCATCATTCCGTCCTTGTGTTAATTATAAAAAGGGCGGGACAAAAGGCTCCAGCGGGTGTGCAGAGGCGGCTGTTTTGGTTACTCGACTGTGGAAGCGACAGAGGGTTTCGGTTTTCAAACATGTATGCTGTATGCATAGTTGTGCCCCGCGGTGTTACCCGCGCTTTAGCAATTTTCCCCATGGGAATAAGGTATTTTCCCGCAGTAAAACGTAGCTTTTGTGTTAATCCAGGGTGTCAGCTAACTTCATACCAAATTTTATTAAAATGGCTTCAGCCGTTTAGACGTGAAGAAGTAACAAACACACACACTCACAAACTCGCCTTTATTATATAAGTGTGATGAAGTGTGATGAAGTGTGATTTTATTTATTTTTTAATACTTCTTTTGCACTTACACTAAATCAATCATGGTTGACTTAATGCCATATGCATTTTTTTGCCAGTCAACCGCGGGAGGTGGAAGGAAGAATGGTGGGCGTGCAAAAACAAACAGGGGGAGAAATGGAAGAAAAATATTTATTCATTGCACGGTTGGGCTGATTGCCTTTTAAAACGAACCGATTTCAAAATGTGTGTCAAATGAACGTCAAGAGTATCACTCAGTAAGCATTTGAGAAAATTAAAATTGTGGACGTCGGCTGACACGTTATAAATCCGCCGAACGAAAGACAATACTTCATTCTATTTTAGTTGGTAGAGGATTGTAAGACAGTGACAGCCCTTAGAGTCAGAAGTTATCAATCCGCCCGTAAGGTCCCCGACATAGCTTAACGACCTGCCTTACGAGGCACGGAAGCGTTTGAAAAAAATACCACTAGCGGTAGTCACGGGACGGTCACCCATTCTGGCCCTGACGGCGCCTGTTGTTGCTTAACTCAAGTGATTGATTCCAATCACCCGGTTTGACTAGGCCACGAGCGCTTCTAGCTTACGTAGGAAATAAAATGTGACTGCCCATTTTCTGTTATTGAAAATTAAAATTAGGAGCTGGTTTTTCTAAGTATAATCGGTGTTTGTTTGCTCACTTTTTTATTGTAGCGAGAGAGCGTCCGCTATAATTCTAATAAACGAGTCTATTCCAGCAGAGACCCTACCGCCAGTGAGTTGAGTATGTTAGCTATGTTTTCGGTCAGTTATCCAATACGGAATGTTTATTGACCACCATTTTGTCAAACACGATGTATTGATACAGTTAAATTGATTACGCATGACCATCGCCCGGAATGTATTGTATCATTGTATTTGTATCATTTTATTTCTACTCAGACCCCAAGGCTTTCGCAAGGCAGCAGAGGGGACTTATAAAAGGTTGATACCTACCTACTTAGTTTTTGATTGACAAAATTTCCTATCAAAATTAATTATGTATGTTGGAAGCAACTTTTATCAAACACTTAGTACAAGCAAACAATATTGTACTTAAAATGTCCGTCATTTTAAGGCTTAGCGGATTCTCAAACCAGAAACTGGACTCCTAGTTTGAATTGTAACGTTCATTAAGCCGCAGTTTCTGCGCTACTTTGAATAAGATCATTTCATTCAGTTGTTTTTAAAGCTTTGCAAGTGTTTGCACTGTTTAAAAATATTATAACCGATGAGCGTGACATATTGCCAGACGTAACAGGCTTTGCGCTACTTTATTAACTTCCGTCATTCCTGTTCCTCTAAAAAGTGTAGTATTTTTTTGAATGTACACTTGCAACAAAAATGGTCCATAGCGGCATAAGAAAAAACAATTTTAGTTTAATGTAACCTCCAAATTCAAAGTCCTGACCGTGCCAAACACCATAAAAACATGTTATCTTCAAGGTTGGGACTGAGAAGGTAAAATATAGTTTAAAAAAATCCACGGTGATTAATCTTCACAAACCCGAGCGTGATAGTTCAGTTTCAAAAACCTATTTAGAGGCTAAAAATTCCACCCATGCCGGGATTTGAACCCGCGACCTCTGGCTATCCGTGCCAGCGCTCTATCCAACTGAGCTAATGGGCTACTCACCGGCATCAGTGAAATTTCGAACCTCTTTACACTATTCTCTGTATTACGTACAGGCAGCGACATCTGGCTGAAGTAGATTGCATCACTTACAGCCCCGACTACCTAATTTGCAGTTAGGTTTTTACATCGGAATGATATCGCTGTACCCACATGATTATAGTTCAGTTTCGTTCACCACTCACAAAAATGAGCTTAAAAAAATGTTAACTACAGAAGCATGTCCTGAACGTGAATCTATCACCGTACCCCAGCAAAACGGTTCAGCAGAACCGAGGCCAGCTTCCACCCCAGCAATGCCACAAAATTCAATCATCAAAAAGTATCTTGTTAGCCGCATTTCCCTCCAGGGCCTGTATACCCGCTGTGAAACTCACCAGCAAACGGTTCCGGCCGAGCGGTAATTGCTTAATACATTCCGGCACGCTCATTATATTCATTGCGCCGCGCGGGGCCGCCGCCGGCATTTACATACTGCGGCCAGTGTTGCCAGTGTTGCGCGGGCTCCCGGGAGGTAAACAAGGGAGCTCTTCGCAATCCTGGCTTGGAAATGTTCTAAAATCAAAACAGTTGACCGGAAATAAGGGTCGGGTGTTTTTTTTCTGGCAGCGGTAATGACTGAGCAGTTGATCGACGCACATTCGGGAAGTCGTGGTTTCGAATGCAATAACTTTGTTTGGCTTTGTTTCTAAGATACTTGAAGTTTTAAAAAACCTATTTAGAGGCTAAAAATTCCACCCATGCCGGGATTTGAACCCGCGACCTCTGGCTATCCGTGCCAGCGCTCTTTCCAACTGAGCTAATGGAGTTTGAAGATTGAAGTTGTAAAGTTGTAGTTGAAAACGTCGTAGGGAAGCCTGAGTGCCTGAGGTGCACACGCACCTTGATATCGAATCCTTGTATGTCCCCACTGCTGGGGCACGAGTCTCTTCGTGCATCGCAGGAAGGTTAGGCCATACTCAACCACGGGGGCCAAGTCCGGATTGGTGGAGGATTGTAACACAGTGGCGGGTCTTACCGTCAGAAGTTATCAAGCTGCCCATAAGGTCTCTGTCACGGCCTAACGACTGTCATTACATGACAGCTGGCACCAACAGCTTAAGGTGCCTTGCGAAGCACGAAAGCGCTCGGAAAAAATGCCACTAGCGGTAGTCACGGGACGGTCACCCATACTGCACCTGACCGGGCCTATTATTGCTTAACTCAAGTGATTGATTCCAATCACTTGGTTTGACTAGGCCCCGAGCGCTTCCACACGTACCTCAACGATTAAAATTGAGTAGCTCACATCAATTCAAAATAATTTAGCTATAATTATGTCGTAATTAGATATTAAATAATTAGATTTAAGTGTCTATTATCAATAAAGTAAAACTTTTTGTTTTAAAAAAATGTCTGGGAGAAATAACAAAACTTTTCTGTGGTTATTTCCTCAGGGAAGTCCCAGACAGGGCTACCAAATAAATAATGTATAACTGACCGCAAGATTAAAACTATACGAGATCTGAATCTATATCTAAATACTTGTGGAATTTTGAGTGCGTGGAAGTTTATTATGATCGTGGAAAATGGCAAACCATGGTTTCTGCACACCCCTTATCGAAACATCCGGGATCATAAAACTTAAATTTTATTAAACCGTGCAACGTTACTTCTCAAGAACAACGTGACAACCCACTTACCGGAGTATATTTCCTGCTATCTCTGCACTGAGCGTCCAGTAATCTGCGAGAGGGAGCCGGCGGACTTACCACCGCGTGTTTACACCAGCTCGCATACTAATAACGATGTTTCATGCGACTGTGATGTGCTTGCTGGCGAGGCGATGTCGTCGGCTTACTTTACATAATGTTGGTTATTATAGCGGTCTTAGATGAGAATTTGAAATAAATGGAGTACAGGACTGTTTATTTAAGAAAAGGACTAGACAACTATTTGAGTCTTGCTTGGAGAATTTAGGCAAATAGTTGCGCGGGCCGGACCATCATAATTGGGAAGCTGGTTTCTAACAGAGCATCGCTTGCTTTTTGGAAAGATCTGGCTGAAGTGATCTCACAGCCGTGTAGCGTACAATGACCCAAATATAATATAAGATTTACATTATAATAGTTACTTACGGGAATTAAATTAGAAAATTCCTTATTGTAGTGTAATATGTTTGTACAATTGCGATCTTGATACTTATGTTATCGTTATCGTTGTCAACCCTTGTATGTCCCCACTGCTGAGGCACGGGTCTCTTCCTGCATAGCAGGAAGGTTAGGCCATACTCTACCACGGGGGCCAAGTTCGAGTTGGTGGAGGATTGTAAGACAGTGGCGGGCCTTACTGTCAGAAGTTATCGAGCCGCCCATAAGGCCTCTGACATGGCTTAACGACTGCCATTATATGACAGCCGGCACCAACGGTCTAACGTGCCTTGCGAAGCACAGAAGCGCTCGGAAAAATGCCACTAGTGGTAGTCACGGGACGCTCACCCATCCCGTACCTGACCGCGTACTAATGTGTATTTTCATATCACAGTTCTAACACTACTTCAGTGCTAATCCGAGATAGGCATACTTGATGATATGCGTAGCGGTATATCACCCGCTTCTCGTTCGAAAGGTCGTGGGTTCACATCCAGGGATATAACATTGACATTATTTTCTACGTTATTTACATTTATGAAATTTTAGTAGCAATTCCCTCAAGTCAAGGATAACATCTTGAGGAATCGCAAGTTTCTAAAGTGTTAAATACCTCAGCGCTTGCTTCGTACAATAGCCCAACCATGGGCAAAGTGCAGAAATCTCAGGTCTAACTACTATAGTATGAATACCCATATGGTACAAGCGTTGGGATGGGGATGTATTAGCAAACGGGCGACTAATGAACGTTGATGAAGCGAAGGTAATCTGTCAGGTTCGTGGAAAGTGGCCCTGGTCTCTGCCTACCCCTCTGGGATACAGGCGTGAGGTTATGTTTTAGTACATGTAGTTACTGAAATACTAGAAAAACATACGGTCAATACTCTCTACGTCATACGGCGAACTGACAAGTGTGTAATTAAACATAAGTGTTTAATTACACCCAGCGAGAGATTAAAACGTAATATCCGAAAGCGGATGACGCGCCGAGTACAATTTTAATAACACATCAAACAATTACGTCGCAACTTCGCCCCGTTTAAATTCAAGAGGTAAAATTGACAAAAAAAACTGGCACAGAAAGACCACACAAAAAGTTATCGATGATTTTAGGCATACTGAAAAAACTGGGACCTTGACTTTATACTATTTTATACTATTTTTATAACAGCGTCTTTATACTATTTTTATTTTTAATGCACTAACCCGTGCTAAGGACAAATTTAAAAACCTATTTAGAGGCTAAAAATTTCACCCATGCCGGGATTTGAACCCGCAACCTCTGGCTATCCGTGCCAGCGCTCTTCCAATTGAGCCAATGGGCGACTCACGGCATCAGTGAAATTTCGGACCTCTTTACACTATTCTCTGTATTACGTACAGGCAGGCGTCTTTCTCTATTTTCTCAACAAATTTTCGGGGCCTGACGAGCCCTACTAACATACAACTCGGAAAAAAGCTACAACTGTGATTCTGCTGCAAAATCACTGGTAACGTTACGGAGCAGATTTCAAATGTGTAGTGCTCTTGTATGTACAAGACTAACTTCCTTCTTGATTGTTGTTTGCAGAAAAAGAAAAAGTTTTTATTGTTCATGTCATTGCCTTTTATAGCCCATCCAAAAGTTGTCTGTTCGTCAAAGTATTGTCACTTTTAGTGATAAGGCCGCCGTTTGTACTCTTCGTTTAAGAAATATTTGTGTAATTTCCATTTTTATAAACAAAAAAGTGTTCTCTATCTCCACTGGTTGTACAATTACTTATATGCACGAAAAATTCTTCTCACTTCAAACTATCGTAGCAAACAACACAATACATTGTTTGCTTTCTTTCAATAAATAAAATAGATTCCGAGCTACGCATAGCTTCAAGCTATTTTAGTGCAACAAGGCAAGCGATCTTCGGAGCATTTTTTTTCACGGAACAAGTGACGAGTGCGCCGGTTATGTTATAAATACAGTAAACTCATTACGGCCGGGCCCCGCGCGACCGGCGGGTCCTTTGTCGCGTGGACGTGCGCGGGTCCCTAATTGCTCTGGTTTGACCTCAAACGACTCTGCCCTCCACTGATTTTTACCGTAAACTGAATTTGATATTCTTGTTAAGCAGTATTTAAATCCTGAGAGACAGGGTGCACCCGCGGCCTTGTTTTCATGAAGTTAGAAAAAGGATTTCTTATTCCGTCATGCTCTTCTTAATGTAGAAAGAGCTTTCCTTTGAGGAGAAAAGCAGAAAACTTAAGAAGAAGAAGAAAGTGAGAAGAAAAAAGAAAAAAATTAAGAACAAGAAAGGAAGGAAAAACATTAAGGACGAAGGAGAACGAAGGAATGAAAGTAAAAAAGAAAATAAAAGTAATTTTTAACTTTTAGAAGAAAAAGGAAGAAATGAAGAACAAGAATGGAAGGAAAAAAATTAAGGACGAAGAAGAACGAAGGAATGCAAAAGAAGAAGGAAAGGAGGAAGAGGAAGTACATTTTCATTGTAAGTTTACTCTGTATTACGTACAGGCAGCGACATCTGGCTTAAGCAAATTGCATCACTTACAGCCCCGACTACCTACTTTGCAGTTAGGTTTTACATCGGAACGATATCACTGTACCCACATGATTATAATCATGTGGGTACAGTGATATCGTTCCGATAGAGCCTCTGAATAGGTTTTTGAAAATTTCTAGCCACATGTTCTGAAGACAGGGAGGACTATGTCCAGCAGTGGACTACATTTTCCTGAAGAAGAAAATGTGGTAATAATCACAAGAAAACGGTCAACGGCTACTTGCTACCAGTTTTCAAAAAACCAGCGCGGTGATTGAAATGGTGGCTTAAATCGAGACGTTGTTCAATTTGATTCCCATATGCAGGCATGCAGCCATGAAACTTTGACCAACTAAAACATCGTAGGCATTTGAAGATCCGTAGTATTAATACTATTCACACGTCCAAGCGCATGCTCAGGTCCGAGATACATGGCTCCTTGTCACGGTGCGCCGTCGATGGAATCTTTGTGGAGGACATCATTATTATTATTAAATTATTTATTGTACCTGTAAAGATTGTACAATTGGCGGGCTTAATACTAAATAGTATTTTATTCTAGCCAACCAACATCATCATCATCTCTCCTATCACTACTCCTAACTACGCGAAAAAATCTTTCATCATCACCTATTATGCCCCCACCAAGAGGGACGGGAATGGCAATATCCCTGCCTGTATGTAAATGCTATATTGTGTTATATTCGTCCACTGCTGAATATAGGCCAAACGTAAATAAAAGAGAAAAACTGAGTTGAGACTTTCTGTTGATTTGAGCCTCTTTACTTCAAAACATGGAGCCATAGACCCGCGGCTCGCAAGCACCGCTCTGGCTGGCCACTAATGGTCATAAATTCGAAATTGTGTCGAGATAAACTTTATATAAAGATAAAAAGAAATAAACGTTAAATAAAGATTCAGTAAGACCAGCCGGGCATGTACCAATGACTTTAACAATGTACAGCGGCCTCCACATTGAACTCACGACCTCTGCCATCGTAATCACTGGAGGTCACCGTGCTGGGTTTGATGAACTCAACTTCTTACATGGTATATACATGGCGACTTCTATAGGGTGGCCTGGTCGAACCGAGTGATTGGAATCAATCACTTGAGTTAAGCAACAACAGGCGTGGTGGAGTGCTGGATGGGTGGCCGTCCCGTGACTACCGCTAGTGGCAATTTTACGAGCGCTTCCGTGCTTCGCCGGTGCCGGCTGTCATGTAATGGCAGTCATTAATTCATGTCGTTATGGGCGGCTTGATAACTTATGACAGTAAGGCCCGCCACTGTCTTACAATCCTCCACCAACCCGGACTTGGCCCCCGTGGTAGAGTAGGGCCTAACCTGCAGGAAGACACCCGTGCCCAGCAGTGGGGACATACAATGGATGCTATCAACGTCAGCCCGTATACTCTCTGACCGTGGACGTCGGCCTACTCCTAAGTTTTTGCAGGCGCAGTGTACAGAAGTTGATAGGGCGCGTGCTAATATATCATGTACTCGCTATACGATTATGGAAAGAGAAAATGTCTTTGTGTTCGTCACTGGTCCTCGTTACGTAACACAAAGCGGCCACTTCAGCGCCATTGTGCCCGCGACCGGCGAGACAACTTTTCCGATGCATCAGCCCAAATCGGCGGTAACTTACCCAACTTGCCGGCATTAAATTCACAATACAGCAACGCTTATGTGGAATTTAAATGAGTTTCTACTGCGTCGCGAATGGTAGAAGCAGAACAGAAGGGTACTTATAGCGGGTGTTACGCTGACTCATAATGTGGGACTTTTTATTTTTTAAATTAATTTTTTTTTTGTTTTGAGAACTTACGGAATTTTGCGGGCTTGTCCATACCAACTTATTTCAAAGATTATCATTTGAGTTTTACGTTAATCATCAGAGGTCAAAAAGTTATGTCTTCTTTTTATCTCTCTTCTTTTATTCTCTTCTTTTTTTCTTACTAATACTATTGATATCGTCATTGAAAAGATTTGCTAAATGTAGTTTCAAATAAGTATTTGTATAAAAATAATAATTAATAAAATGTCACATGCAATCAAAAGAATAATTTAGACTATATAAATCCACAACAGTATCGTCATATCATATAAAATACTATTAATAAATAAGCAAAATGGTTAATTAAACAAAAAAACAAATTTACACACACTACAAACAAAATAAAATAATTTTTTGAAGTAAAAATAAAATTAGTCAATCAAACCGCCCGAGACATGTCCGACCCAAAGATTACCATTAATAAAATCCTTACTACAATATCTGTTTAACTTATTTCCAATAAAACTTTCATTCAAAAAACTTTCGTTTCAATATAAACAAACTCTATATATTTTATTTTTATTTTTTTTATTTTATTTACTTAGGACAACCAGTAGCTAGTACACTAATACATCTTAATTATAGAACATAAAGGGTTTTAAGGTAAGTGCCTAGCCTATTAAGGTTGCCACAGCATGCACCTTTGCTAGTGTTTAAGTTAACATTTTTGTTGTTTAATAAGTCTACAATTAATCTGCAAACAAATTTAAATTAAAAATTAAAGACATATATATATGATTACTTTACCTAGGCACTCCTGATTTGAGAATCTGTTTCATTTTTTCCTTAAATATATAAACATTATCAGAGAAAATGTCGACAGAGCAAGATGACAATTTGTTATACAGTCTCAAGAGACGAGGCATTGTGGCATTGTGTTTAAGGTTGGTTTTGGAACAAGCAGCGTTAAACAATTTATTAATTCTATACCTAGGATATTTAGTGGGTACTTTTAAATTAATTTGGGATAGTATTTGCAAACAGTCTATTTTTTTTCTCAATATTTTGAAAAGGAAGGTTGCGTCGAGTAATAATCGTCTAGAGTATAACTCATCCATTTTGAAATGCAATAGTCTGTCCTTGTAGCTTTTTACATCTCTGGCGATTCCACAGCCGTAAGCTAGATGCCACATGAACCTTTTTTTTTTGTATCCGTTCTATTCGCATGATGTGAACATTATAAAATGGTGACCAAACTACGCTACAGTATTCAAGAATGCTCCGAACCAGAGAACAATAAATGGCTATTTTGGTTGAAGCCCTCTTGAACACCTTGCAATTTCTAATTGTGAAGCCTAGCATCCTCGAGGCCTTAGATAAAATCATGTCAATATGCGGCAAGAATGTTAGTTTTGCATCCAGAATTACCCCCAAGTCCCGTATCTGTTCTACTTCCTGCAAGGCAACACCACTGACGCTGTATTTTGTCAGAAATATCTTAAAATTCCTAGTAAATTTTATGTGATAGCACTTTTTTGGCTAAAATATAAAGCTAAAACGAATCTTATCTATCTAGATAAGTTTCGTTTTTGATTTCGTTGAACACGAAACCTTATTTTTTATAATCATGAAAGAACAGTGGAAAGTAGAAAGTAATTGCTCAATATTTTGACATTTCATAATTAGTAATAGTAATATTATTACTATTACTAATACTCGATATTGTTGACTCTATATAAAAAAATGCATTGCCTATTTTCGAACGTAACTTCATAATTAACTTTTTTAATTTTAGCCGAGGGTAGTAAACTAACCGCTGATGCTTTCTAAAACATGCCTATCACCTCAGTCATCCTGGACCACGGCACCACGGCAAAAGTGCCGAAACGTCGAAAAATTGTAACAATGTAATAAACGAGCATAAATCCGTATAAAAACAGTTTTAATTATGTCTACTGCTCGTGTTTACCTTAGAAAATACTATTTCATATTAACCATCTCTAGACTGAAATTAAAAATAGAAAATAGAAACTTCAATCTTAATAGATAAATACTTAAGGCCTTTATTAGTTAAATTGGTCCTTTGTTAGTGGATTGTTGGCTACCACAGAATATAAAATTGGCTACAATTGCAACTCTGGGTGGGGCCTATCTTACGCCAAATCCGGGCCGGTGGAGGATAACAATACAATACAAAATACAAAAATCTTTATCTTCATTATTTTTCGGTACATAGTAATTGGAGTCACCTTTTAAGCATACAATGCCTGTACTAGGTGACTCCGCTCTTCCATAGCATTGATTGGATAGCTGGTGGACCTTATTAAAAAACAAAATCAAGCCGCCCATAAGACCTCTGACATGGCTTAACGACTGACATTACATGACGGCCGGCCACAACGGCTTAACTTGCCTTGCAATACACGGAAACGCTCGGAAAAATTCACACTAGCGGTAGTCACGGGGGCTTCGGATTTCGATCGGTCGGACAATCAATATTTTTTTTAAAGATGGTTCGATCGATCGAACTTCTAAGTACTTGTAGTCCGTGTGTCAAACTACTAGGACTTTCGCTCGGTTCCATTAGGCCACGAGCGGGTGTAATCGCGACTATTTATTACGTAAAACGTAATTACCTCATTTCCCGACGTTTCGGCAACACGAACCGGGGGGTGGGCAGCAGCGCCCCCTGTAGTGCAATTTCACCGAATTACGATCCCCAACCCGCATGCCCAGCGTGGGGATTATGAGCATTACCCCCTATGATAGCACAACGTAGCGCCCTTTAGGGGAGGGCTATGTCCAGCAGTGGACATAGCCCTCCTGCCTGACGATGACGGCAAAGTTTCTATCACCGTGGTTACGGGTTTTATAACTATATGAAGAAAATAAGAAAATCATATTTTCTTTCTGTATGTTTTCTTTTGTGCGTAACTCTTATTAATTTTCCCATTTAATGTTTAACGGAGCTTTTAAGGAATGAATAAAATTTTAATGTCGTTGTATTTGATGTGAGATTATTCATTAAGTGAAAATATTGTACAGGGTCTTCAACTTATTTATTAAACGTTCTGTCACTTTAATTTAATGTCAAGTTACGGCCCACATTGAAACGGTTTTAAGATAAACTTTGTCGTGTGAATGCAATGATTGAAAAAGTTCTCTTTTTGCGTGTGGATTTTGAAATTGACTGCGATTTGGGAGTGGAGTTGCGGTTTTAGACTAAATTTTGTATTGATTACTGAACGAACTGTTTATTATTATTTTTTCGTTATTTTAGGCATAAAACAAATTTTACAACTTCTATACAAGTAATTTATAACATAACTACGAACTAACTACATAATTGATTCTAAAATAATTACATTGAATTTGAAATTCAATGATAATTATAGCATAGGAAAATAAGTTTTTCTTTTCTGTATGTACACTTATTACATAAATTGGAATGACCTGCCGCCGCCTGTGCGCGCTGCTCGAACCCTCCCAACATTCCGAATTAAATGTCGTAAATGGCTGCTGCACAAACAATCCTTGGCTTCTGGTGTCCTTCAAGGGCTGTAGTGGATGGAATTTATATACCTATATGTTAAGTTTATCCATCTGTCATCATGCGCGTGTGTTTTTTATTCTCATAACATTACTATAATTATACCCAGATAGGTATAATTTAGTTTAAGAAAGGGCCTTGCCTGAAAATCGGCAACTAGTTGCAAACTGGTGTACATTAGTTACAAGCCGAGGCCCATACTTTTTTATCTTCATTTGTAATTTATATGTTTATACAATTTTTATTTTTAATGCACTAACCCGTGCTAAGGACAATTTTAAAACCCTATTTAGAGGCTAAAAATTCCATCCGTGCCGGGATTCGAACAAATTAACACAAATTTTGACAATTAATTTATCGATCGACATACGAGACGAGTGGTAAGGACCATTCGTTGCAGTTAAGTGATTGAAAAATACGGAATTTTGTATGTCGAACGAAAATCAGTAGAAATCGAGCGCTCGACGCGAGACGAGTGATTCAAAAATAGAGCTCCTGATCGCGGTTTCGTAAAATAGGAAATTGCCTATGTCTTTATTCATCTCGGCGATTCACCACAGATAGTCTGTCAAAAAGTGCCAAAACGATTGGTTTTGATAATCCGCTCTGTGCACACGCAAACAGCAGCTCGGTGGCCCGCCGCTCAGTCGACTATAACTCCGTGCAACTTTTTACCGCTTCAGCGGGAAATTTACAGCACTGCACCGGCAGCCATATTCGCGATAAAACTGCGCGAAGTTCACGCGCCCGCTGAATTTATAACTAACGTGCGAGAATTATAGTCGCCGGCCCGGCGGTGGAGCTTGATGTGTGTATTGTTAATGTATTGTATTAGTATAAAATAACATTTACATACAGGTTATACTGTTTTTTTTAATGCACTAACCCGTGCTAAGGATAATTTAAAAAACCTATTTAGAGGCTAAAAATTCCACCCATGCCGGGATTCGCATTCTGTACGTAATACAGAGAATTGTAAAGAGGTTCGGAATTTCACTGATGCCGGTGAGTCGTGGCAAGAGCGCTGGCACAGATAGCCAGAGGTCGCGGGTCGAATCTCGGCATGGGTGGAATTTTTAGCCTCTAAATAGGTTTTTAAAATTTACATACAGGCCCATACACTCCTTCTGGCCCCAAACTAGGGTACCCTGTGTCATGGGCACTAGAAACAGCAACATCACAAACATGTAAACATCAAAGACCTGGGGTCTTTTTTTGTGTTCGTAGCCGGGGTTCGGGACCTCTCGCATGATCATGCATGAAGGTGCGGTACCGCAGCGCCACAGAGGTCGTCAGTATTTCTTAATTATTCGCGATATTCATACATAGTTATATATTAAACGGGTCTATTCACGATTATTTATTAAGTAAAACTTAATTATCTTGATTCCCGCCGTATCAGCAGCGTTGCAGTTGCCGTGGTCACGGGTAGGCTGAAGTGGCGAGTACATTTTTTCGCAGCAAGCCGACTAATATAAGGCCTCCAATTGTACTGTATCTTTGTAAAGATTTTCTGTTTGTTTTTTCTGGTGTATAGTAAAGAATAATCTCATCTTTACGAAATAAAATTGAATTGAATTGAATTAAATCGAATATCTTATCTTACCACATTAGGAGCATGACGATGAGCTGAAAAACTAAAATTGCAGGTGTTGTAGTTGCGACCGCCAGATCACTACCATGTCTGCCGTATGTGCATAGAAAAGTGGGCCAAAATTACAATCAATCAAATCAAATTATTTCAACGTAAAGAATTTACCACAAGGGCTATGTCCAGCAGTGGACTAATATAGCCTGAAGAAGAAGAAAGAATTTACATTGTGTATGGCGAATTTCAACGTAGAATGTAAAATGTAAGACGTTGCCTTGGCGCCATATTGTAGTGGAAAAAAACTCCACTCTAAACATCTTTTCTCAAGTCATCTTAAACCCAATATATCAGTTGCCACCTATAAGTATTATCAACTGGATTCCGCAAAATGGACACCGACGCCGCGACAGACCAAGGCGAAGATGGCGGGACGACCTAGATACATTGCTAGGATGGTGCAGGGTATGAAAGTTAAGAGGGGAGGACTTTGCCAAGCAGTGACACGGATAGCCAGAGGTTGCGGGTTCGAATCCCGGCATGGGTGAAATTTTTAGCCTCTAAATAGGTTTTTAAATTTGTCCTTAGCACGGGTTAGTGCATTAAAAATAAAAATAGTATAAGCAGTGGGACTCAAAAGAGACTAAGTGAAAAAAAACCTAAGGGGCACAGTATTTTGCCAAAGGTATGACCGGATAGGACGCACATCAGCTCGAATGTTTTCGTGGAGCGTTTTTTTTTAAATTCGCTCTCTCGGTTCACCTGCTTTCACGTTTCAAGCAGCGCTAATACGATTTACCCAAAAAATCCAATCAAAAAATGCATTTAAAAGTAAGGCAAGATAAAACGTTTCCAGTAACGAGCGTGCATGTGGCATCTAATTAACCTCCTAAGTCTTGAAA
This sequence comes from Yponomeuta sedellus, assembly GCA_934045075.1. Taxonomy (NCBI): domain Eukaryota; kingdom Metazoa; phylum Arthropoda; class Insecta; order Lepidoptera; family Yponomeutidae; genus Yponomeuta; species Yponomeuta sedellus. The sequence continues at coordinate 565,045 of OW203726.1, read as the reverse complement.
ATAGCAATAGTTTTCGAGCAAACGTTTGCACACTCGGTCTTATGAGATTACTATCGATGAAGCGAAAGTTTTTGTCAGAATAGTAGCAAGTACAAAACGATCGTCTCTGCTCGATATCGATAGATATCAACCCTACGATGTCCCCACTGCTGGGGCATGTGTCTCTTCCTGCATCGCAGGAAGGTTAGGCCCTACTCCACTTACTAAGCCGTCAGTCCTCTGACATGGCTTAACGACTGCCTTTACATGACAGCCAGCACCAATGGTTTAAAATGCCTTGGAAGGCACGGAAGCGCTCGGAAAAATGACACTAACAGTAGTCACGGGATGGTCACCCATCCCGCGCCTGTTGCTTAGCTCAAGTTAAGTCACCAATCACTCGGTTCGACTAAACCACGAGCGCTTCCAGATTGTCTAGCAATAATTGGATGACCAGTGGCTGAGAATAATAATTACGGCTACCACAAAGGACTGGTGATGTTCTGTCATTCGATATTGCGTGACGCGAAGCGACGAGGTTATTGTTATGTTGCCGCACACAAAGCGGGCGTTATGTGGACACGTAATCAACGCTGGAGTACACTTCACGTCATGATAAAGGGAGTGTGCAGTATATGCGAGTATATACGAGCGCAAGCAATGAGTACGTGTTTAAACGAAAACTAAAAAAATGGCTTATCGAGTGATGTTTTTATTCGTATGACGAATTCCTAGTCTGTAAAAGTGACTAAGCAGAGAAGTTTATAAGATTTAGCTTATTGTATCGTAATATCGTAGCTTTTTAACTCTTATTTAGCAGAATTTTGCACAATAATTAGGTAAAGTACTCAACGTAATTATTATTATTATTTTGTCTATCATTGATTGACCTGACAGATTGCATAATTTTATTATGATATTGACATGTAATTTTTTTTTTTAACATTTGTAACATTGATTGTTATTTCTACATTGGATTGTTATTATGTACGGAGTCTTGACTTGTAATGAATATAACCAATAAATGATGTCTATGTCTATGCACGTATCGAAGCGCTTACATCATATACACTGTAAAACTTTTGCTGTTATATCTGCGTATTGAGATTATTTATACAGCGTTCAGTCGCACCGCCACTTACACTAGTTGGGTTTAAAGACGACTTGGAACACATTCATTTTTGGGTGGAGTAAGCTTTTTAAAAACCTATTTAGAGGCTAAAAATTCCACCCATGCCGGGATCCGAACCCGCAACCTCTGGCTATCCGTGCCAGGACTCTGTCCTCTGTCTATCTGGCACGGATAGCCAGACGCGGATTCGAATCCAGTCATGGGTGGAATTTTAGCCCCTAAATAGGTTTTTAAAATTGTCCTTAGCACGGGTTAGTGCATTAAAAAGAATATCATGGAGTATAGGCTTGCTCAGCGCTTATACGAGTACCATCCACACAAACACACGCAAAATCCATCAATGCACTCTACGACGTGGTAAGTTGTAAGAATTTCTTGAAAAAAAACTTACAACGTTACTTTTAATGTGTATGTACTACAGCTTTCTTACAATTCTATGTACCGTCCTGACTCCTAAACTAGGGTAGCCTGTATCTTAGGAGTCAGTCCTTCCCTTACGGTGCAATTAACACTGTTTTTAACTGTTACATAATATGATTATAATGAAGTGCTTTCGTTAATTTATTACAATAATTTTAAAGTTTGAAGAATTTAATTAAAATTAAGTTTAGATTTGTATTTCTTGATGATTAGTGTCACTCATACATAGTTATGTAATTAATCGCGATAAGACCAGTTTTATTTATAACAAAATTTAGAATAGACCTGTTTATTTGCGTCTGTGTGTATTTGTAGCAGTCGTAAGTCACGTGGGTCGTAAAATTTGTAAGATTTGGTTTCGTTTATGGTAAGCGGTAGATGGAGGTCTATGGTCATTGGTGGCCCGCAACCCAATTAGCTACATTTTTTTAAAGGGACGGAAATCTCAAAACCATTACGAGAATTTTGCTTTCCGTACAATTTCCATTTATCATATTTTTAAATAAGTCTATATGTTATAAGATAATCAATAAAAAGCTTTGACCTTAAATGACTTTTGTATGACATCAGCAAAGGCAGTTTGAGTATTAATCCTTTGCCTTATAAAAAAGAACGAAATGTCAACGTGTATTTATTCATGTAGTCTGTGGATTTTTTTCTCTGTGGTCACAGAGAAAATAATCACCACAGAATACACGGTTAGCCGACCATTGTTCTGTGAGCTGACCAAATCATCGTTTGATTGTTCTGTGAAGTCAATTGACGTTAATGATAGGTTTTTTTTTTTTTTTTGGCGGGCTTTTGAAGAGGATAGGCGCGTTTTTTGAAAATTTTTCAAAAATATTTCTGAAAATTGTTAAAACTCGATAAACTTACGCTAAAAGTATTTAAAACATCGTCGTTAGGTTCGGCGAGATGAAAGATCGCCCGGGGGCAAAGCCCCCTGGGCTTTCCGAGGATGAACCTCCTCCCAAATTAAAGAGGGGGCGAACTGAGGACCATGGACGCGAACATCACGGCGAGCAGCAGCAGGATGATGGATTCAAGCCATATCTGAAACCAGGTTACAGGCGGCTGTACGCGGAAAATTTGGTGAGCGATGAATTCATTGTCTTTGTTGAATCCGAAAATGGCAGAATTGGTAATAAAAACCCTGACCAGCTAAACACGATCTTCAAAAATGACGTCAAGGGCGTGGTGGGCATCAAGCGCATCAATGCTAATAAAATTGGTGTGTGCTTTGGACAAGCTTCCAATGCGAACAACTTCCTGACGAATGACGAACTGCTGAAGAAACAGGGCTTTAGAGCCTATATTCCCGCGAGGTCTGTAGAGACTATTGGGGTCCTTCGCTTCGTTCCAACAAGTATCACGAATGAAGAACTGTTTAAGAAACTTGCAGCAGAATTTGAAATTGTAGGCGTAAGGCGCTTTACCCGCAAGGTCGACGGAGAAATTGTTCCGTACAGTTCAGTGTCTGTGACTTTCTTGTCACAGACACTACCGGAGTATGTATACCTAGATCTGTATAGATTTAAGGTCAATGAGTACAGAGCACCACTTCTGCAGTGCTTTAAGTGCTTCAGATTTAACCATGGAGCGAAGTTCTGTAAAGGACTGCAGAAGTGCTCTATCTGCTCTGGTGAGCACCACTTCACAAAATGCGACAAAGAGGATGAATTGAAATGTATCAACTGCCAAGGGCCTCACTTGGCAATTTCCAGAGACTGTCCAGTTAAAAAAAACAAGTTAGAAGAACATGTTAATAGGACTAACTATGCAAAAATTGCTGCTTCAGCCAAAAAACAAGACAATATTGTCAAAAACTACAACTCGAACTTCCCTCCACTGAAAGCCAAGCCTTCGCCAATGATTGCTAGGGCTCCCACAAAACCCATAGTAACAGAACCTCCACAACTTGTGATCTCAAATTCAAATTTAGTCAAAGAAATAGTCAAGAGCGACTTCATCTTAAATGGTTTGGTAGGAGCTTTGGTAACATTGGCGAATGGTAATTTGCCCAAAATCAATGCTTCCATTGTGCAGGAAGTGTTGATTAAATCACTACAGAATAATGGATAAATCATTTATTACAATAGTACAGTTTAATGTAGAAGGAGTTATTAACAAGAAGCCATTATTAATTTCATTTTTATTAAATATTGATGTAGACGTTTGTCTTTTAAATGAGACTTGGCTTAGGAACAATAGCACTTTTAATATTCCTAATTACAATATAATTCGACAAGACGGGAAAGATGGACGAGGAGGTGTAGCAATTTTAGTTAAATCCAATTTGAAATTCTCTACTGTCTCTGTTCCTTTTTACAATTTTATGCATTCTGCTGCAATAATCTTACAAACCAATGCTGGTAATTTATCAATTCTCTGTAGTTATATACCGCCTCCTAATGATAACCGTAGATTTCAGTGCAGAAGACTCAAACAGATTTTGAATATGTTACCGAAACCAATGCTTTTTTCGGGCGATCTCAACGCCCATCACGTCGCTTTTGGGTGTTTGAGGTCTAACTCTCGCGGTAATGAGATCTATAACACACTCGATGAGTATGATCTATGTATATTAAACACTGGTTTTCCTACCACTGTAGGTAGTCCTTCTAAAATGCCTTCTGCAATTGATATTTCTTCTGTCAGTCCTTCTGTTGCTCCTCTTTGCGAGTGGACAGTTCATGATGATGCGATGGGCAGCTATCATTTTCCAACAGTTATAACAATTCACACCACAATTCATAAATACGATATTGGTAATTCCGCTGATCGATATCTTTATAATAAAGCAGATTGGCAGGCTTATGCATCTGAAACAGAGAGAATATTAGGGCAATTTAATATAGACAGTAGTAACCCAGTCAAAACTTACAATGATTTTTGCGAAGAACTTAATCAGATTAAAGATGTCACTATTCCAAAGCTAAGGAAAACTAATAGCATTGTCATTAAAAAGCCTGTTCCTTGGTGGGACAATGAATGCTCAGATGCTGTTAATAAAAGTAAAGAAGCTCTAAATATGTATAGAAGTAATGGTAATATGTCGAGTTACATTGAATATAAAAAATTAAATGCTTTTAAAAAAAGATTATTAAAAGAAAAGAAGAAATACGGATGGACTAAATTAGTTGAATCTTTTAACAGGTATACACCTATAAGCACTATTTGGAATTACATCAAAAGATTCAAACGTGTAACATTACCCAAAATGCCCAAAAACGACGAATGGATTCCAGCCTTCATTGATAAATATGCTCCACCGTCTCCTCCTGAAAAAAACATAGACATAAACTCATTAAATGAAATCTTTAATAACACAGGGAATAGTAATTGTGCTCATCTTTCAGAACCATTTTCCTTTGCAGAATTCACATTTGCTATCAAATATAGAAAAGATACAACCCCAGGATTAGATGACATTCCTTACAAGCTTATTAGGAACATGCATGTTGATGCCCAAAAATCGTTATTGGAAATGTACAATGTATTGTGGATGACTCAGTCCATTCCTGAAGCTTGGAAAACACAATGCGTTATTCCTATATTGAAACCAGACAAGTCTAGTGATGACTTTAATTCATATAGACCAATTTCTTTATCCTCATGTGTAGGTAAATTGTTTGAGTTTATGCTTAAAACCAGATTAGACCATTACGTAGAGCAGAATAAAATCTTACCAGAGCAGCAATTCGGCTTCAGGAAGGGTCGTAGTGCTACAGAGAGCTTTACTTCACTCATCTCTGACATCAGGAATTCCTTTCACAGCCAATCAGCCACCGTATGTGCATTTCTTGATGTACAGGGAGCTTTTGATAATGTTGATCCATCTGTATTGGCAGGAATTTTATCAGAGATTGGTATGCCAGGACATGTCTGTAAATGGATATTTCATTTTCTTTATGATAGGACTATGTATGTTAAATTTAACAACATACTACACGGACCAGGACAAGTTTTTAAAGGTACTATGCAAGGAGCAACCATATCCCCTTTATTGTACAATATTTATACATCTCAGATAAATAAATATCTGACCCAGACTGGAGTTCAATTCCTGCAGTATGCAGATGATTTGTTAATATACTCTGTACATAAGGATGTAAATATAGCTGTAAATAATTTAAATTTAGCCCTCTCTCAAGTGCATAATTATTATTTTAATAAGCTCAAATTGGTTATAAATCCATTAAAGAGTGGAGCTATGCTTTTCTCCAAAAGGCTTTCTCCTTGTAATAGTTTGGTAGAATACAATAATCTCCCTATACCTTGGTTGAAAGAAAAGAAGTTTCTTGGTATATTGCTGGATCATAGGCTAACATTTGAATCTCACATAAATTATATCATCAAAAACGCCTCCAAAGCCCTTAATATACTTCGGTCTCTGGCAGGAGTACATTGGGGGTCTGACCCAAAAATATTATCTATGTTATATAAGAGCATTATGCGCAGCCATTTCGATTATAGCTCAATTGCTTATATGGGGGCAAGCCTTGCTTTGCTGAAGAAATTAGAAGTTATTCAGAATAAAGCTTTGAGAATTATTACAGGGGCTATGTGCTCTACTCCAATTAATGCAATGCAATGTGAGGCTTGCATTCCCCCTTTACATCTTAGACGTCTACAGCTAGCTGAAAGGTTCTGTTTGAAAATGTTAACTAAAAATAATAGAGTTGTCTTAGATCACATTTTACCAATGCATGCCACTGAATTGGGCAATTCAGTGGCTCCTTATGCAAATTTTAATCAGATATTAAATGGTAACATACCAACCTTATTAAGAATAGTTTTACATTTGAATGATTTAACAAAAAATTTGCATCAGGATAATTTGTGGCCCCTCTATAGGATGGATCTCGATATTCTATTGAAAAATAATTTTGTACATAAACCATGCATTACGAACCAACAAGATTTACTTGCTTTCCTGGAAAATAATCATCTGTATTCCATCTATACTGATGGCTCTAAAACAGTTGATAGGGTAAACTCAGCATTTTTTGACCCTCAGTTAAAGAAAACTAAATGTTTTAAAATTGACACTAGATGTAGCATTTTTACCGCCGAAGCTTATGCTATCCATCAAGCTTTAATTTACGTTCAAAATATTGATACTTGTAATATAATTATATTTACTGACTCACTCAGTGTATTATTAGCTTTAGAAGTTAACTGCCTTCGTTATAATGTAAATTATCTCATCTATAATATAAAGAATTTGTTAAATAGTTTGTTAGTTAGTGGTAAGGTAGTTAAGTTAATGTGGGTACCTGCTCACCGGGGTATCACTGGAAATGAAGTCGTCGATCGAGCTGCAAATCTGGACCCTGACGAGGATCACTCTACAGACCTCAAATTGCCATTTACTGATCTCCATGTTCATCTGAATGAGAATCTGAAAGCAATATGGTGCAACTACTGGAATGAGATCAGTAAAGAGAAAGGAAGCTGGTATAGAGACATCCAAGGAAGCCCGCCCGCCCAACCTTGGTACCATCGGAAAAAAGACATAAACTGCCGGAAATACATAACCACCCTAAACAGAATGAGATTCGGCCACTGCCAAACCCAAGCTCACCTTTATAGACTCAGCCTAGCCCAAGATTCGAACTGCATTTACTGTGGAACTGAAAACGCCGACCTAAACCATCTCGTGCTCAACTGTCAAGAATTTAAATTGCACAGATTAATACTTATCACGGAACTTGACACAATCAGCTGCGAAACGGGTGTCCCTACACCAACTCTTCTTCCAAATCTACTTAGCAATCCTACCTTTTTCGCCCCCTTATATAAATTCATTATGAACAGTGGAATAAAAATTTAAAGTGACTGGAAAAACTGAACATTATAGTGAAGTGATACGGAAGTGATAAGTGCTCTTATCTGAAAACTAATACTATAAAAAACTAATACAATACTCAAGGCTCAAAAGGACACGGATCCAGGGCCGTAAAACCCTTTATTAAAAAAAAAAAAAACGTTAATGATATTTGTTTTTTTTTATGTAGGCAAAGACAATGCTCTCTTCAAACATGCTCTGATGACGTCACAAACCATAAAACTGTAGAAAAATATTAAAAATAGAAATAATTTATAAAATTAAAAACTAACGAAATTAGTTTCGTGAAATGGTCCATATTTTCGAAATGAATAAAAAAAAACGTATATCAAAAATATGTCGGTAGATGCGTATGGCAAGCAACCGTGAGGGATGATATTTAGAAGTGGCCTATGCCCAGCGCTGGGCAGCGGTGGGCTGATAATAATGAAGTGTGATAACAATGATAGTGTTCCCTATCTAACTATCTATCCGTAACAGTGCTGAGTCGTATCTTTTGTAGATTTTTGTTTTACTTATAGTTAGCATCGTAAGTAAGCGTATTTAGACCCGCCTTTTACTGCCTCTCCAACTATCTAAGTTTTGTAGACTTTTAGTCCGGATTTACTTACGGGTGTTGTTATATCGGAAAAGTCCGACCAGGTTTCGCTCCGATTCGCAGAGCTTAATCATGGTGAGTAGAGACGGAGCTCGCGTCGTCGGTTGCTTGTCTCACACATATCTAAGTTTTGCTGGAAGGATTGTCTTGCAGAGATAAGCTCGCCTTTGTACGTGTAATTTCTTATGTAATATCCTGTTAAATGTTTCATGTGCTATAAAGTATACTTGATGGTAATTAACACGAGGCCTTACATATTAGTTTATTAAGTAATTTTATTTGTTTGCTCTTTTAGCTACTGAATAATAATATATTCATGGACATATTACACAGACCTCGTTAGCCCTATACTAAGTACAACTAAATGACTTGTATTATAGGTGCTAACTCGACGATAGATTTAATACAATAAATACATAGATAACATCCAAGACCCGAGACAAACTAGAAAAGTTCGTTTCCTAGTTTGACCCGGCCGGGGATCGAACCCGAGAGCTTCGGTTGTACAGGAGCGTGCCAAACCGCTGCGCCACCGAGGCCGTCAATTTATACATTCATTTATTTAATCAACTTCGTATTTATTACACCACACTGCACTCTACACTCGTGTGACATACCGGCACTGGCTGAAAAATCAGAGCTCTGGGCGAACCCTTAGCTGCTGAGACTTTTGCAGCAACAGATACAATCTGCATTTTTTTTTATCTTACCCATATGCGTCCCTTTGTACACGGCGGATTGGCAATTTTAAGTGCTAAGGTTGAACACTTCAGACACAGAGGCTTCGTCTCGATTTCTCGGTTAAACTAGCGAGTTAGCGAAACTGCAACTTATGTTAGTAAAAGATTTCATTGTTTTATACACATACTATGGTGTTTTAGGCGCACCGTGGTGCTTAATAGAATGGTTAAAAATCAGAAATTGTTTTATAATACTTTTTTTTTAAGATTATATTATTATACTAGCTGACCCTGCGAACTTCGTACCGCCTAACAATCCATTGATTTCCTTTTCTTTTCCGTAAGAACCATCCTCGAACTTCAAGGAATATCCAAAAAAAAGAATTAGCGAAAGCGGTTCAGCTGCTCTCGAGATTTGCGCTTACCAACACATTCAGCGATTCATTTTTATATTATAGATTTAATTCGGAGATAAAACAGAAATATACCACTTATTCTAAGCTTAGATGATTAAATTATGTACTAGGCATGCATCCGAAAATACATCTCACTGAATACTAAATTTAAGTAAGTTAAAGGTGAGGGCGGTTACTGAGTAACATATTAAGAGTACGGTCGTGGTCTAAAAATGTTTATCAGTTTTCAAATTAGATTCTTTAGCACACTGTGTGCAGTAAAGTCTAAAATGCTATATCTAGGTACGTATTACTTTTTAATAGTTGTAGCATCGATTCTAACAAAAAGAGTATTCATGACGTTTTGATGATGAAACTCTTTTCTTTATTTAAAAGTTGACATAATTGAATTTCTTACAATGACATTTATCAAAAATACTATAGGATTGAAACGTAGAGGGACTCTATCTACGGATTGAAATAATATAAATTGATTGTAAAACCATGGCAACCTCGCTTGGGTGAATCTCTATTGCTTCTTCTATGATCTATGCCTAATCTATGCTCTATGCCTAATCAAATCACATAATATCATCGACCAAGTGGCATAGATCTGTGCATGCAATTACCAACCTTAAGGTGGTAAACATTTTCAGACCGCGAGTGTACATCAGTTGCGTAAAAATGGACAAAGTGTCCTTTGTCCAAAAAATGGACAAAGGACACGTGGGGCCCCGAGGCGGCAGTTGACTCTTCTCGCACACCAACAATCCGCCAACAGCCGTTATAAAGCCAACGAGCATAAAATAAAAAATACTCACTACGTGAGTAATCGTGAGTAAATTCAAAAAAAAAAGTCACAGTTGTTAATGTGACAACTATTTTTGAATTTACTAGTAGTAGGATTAATAGAAGTTTATTTGACTTCCGCTAAAAACGGCCGTAAACTGAGGCGTAGCATCCGAGTAAAGACGGACAAGTTCACAAGCCAATCATCCGTTTTTTTCATGCCACTTCGTACCGTAAAAAATCGTATGTTCGGGCTTAAATCCTGTCTTGTCTCAGCGGTGATGATCGTAGCTTAAATCCTGTTTTGTCTCCACAGTGACTGTATATGAGGGTGAGACCCTTGGTCTGCAGCGCATCAGCCGCACGGAGATGGGCGCCTACCTCTGCATCGCCACCAATGCCGTGCCGCCCTCCGTCTCCAAGAGGATCATCGTCGACGTCGAATGTGAGTAGACTGATTTGACGAAATCTGTGGCGTAGTGGTAGCACATCTGCCTGACATGCAAGAGGTCCCGGCTTCGAATCCCGGCTTGAGACAAAAAAACCCTGTCTTGGATGTTTACATGTCCTAGTGTGGGGCGAAAAACAAAGTATGTACCTGTTTGTAAATGTTTGTTTGTTACACTTTATTGCACAAAATATAAAAAGTAAAGCACTTAAATAACAGGGTCAACTTATATTATGAGCAAAGGCGGACTTATTTCTATAGAAATTTCTTCCAGCCAGCCATCATGTTTATATTTTATGTTATGTTTATTTTTGTGTCCTACAACCACTCAGAAAGTTTTTCATTGCTCGTTCATAAACGGGTTACAAATTTTGTTATTTCTCCCTTGTAAATATTTGGCGGGAAAAGCTGTATGGAATTGCATTCCTGCCCTCCGTAGCGGGGTAGGAATGTTGTATGAAAATCCACTATTGTCCTGATAGCGTTCTTTTGTTTTTAAGCAGCGAACATTAGAAAATAGAAACGTCAAATCTCAAAAAAAAATATAGCAAATAATTATGAAGAGGTGAGATTTTTTTAGTACTCTTTTTTCAATGATTGCAGGCCGGCAACCATTTTTGTGCTCTGCGAAAAAAAAGCAATAAAAATACAAAAAAGAAATCAGAATGTTAATTAATTCTGTTGAAACCAGGGCGTCCCATGGCTATAACACACGGTGGGAAAGAACTTTGAATATTTTAGGTGAAACATTTTACTGAAAGAGGACATTATTTTAATTTGTCCCAATTTGTCTTTCGTTGTTCTTTCTTAATTAAAAAAAAGCAATTGAATTTTCAACATTTAAATTGCATCCATGATGTAACCGGGAATCAAATCAGCTACACGAGAAAAAAAAGTTACCCTGTAGATTTATCATACCGATTGAAAGGCTTCATCATAAAAATTTTTTTTGCTAAATAACATAGTTTCAGAAATAAGAGGAAGACTATAAATTTTAACATTTTTAGCACGATAATGCCAGTTGCATGTCCTTACGGCAATCACCAGCTTTTCACTCTTCTGAACAACATTTCACATGAAATGTATATTTCTGAAAGGCACTAAGGCACCTTGTAGCATCAATTCTAAATTGCGTTAGAAACACACTGCAACAGGATTCAGTAAGCCAGGTAATAGTATCTAGATAGGCTTACACACGGCTTTGCGTTCAGAATGCAGCCCGTAACTTGTACAGGTATCCACACTTACGAGAGCAGCAGAGCGCGCTATAAACTTTACATAATCTAATCTGGAGTCAGCCCGCACTTGAGAGCCAAGATAATGAAATTGTAGAGAATGTTAAGCTGAAACTTAAAATGTTACCATTAGTCTCCGACCGGCATTTGCATCGAAATGACGTATGCAGCTGCACTTGCAGAGGACTTTGAATTTTAATGTAACTCCGTGGAGCCTTGTAAGATCTACTCGATGCTTAAGTCAACTAAGAGGATACGATCCGCTCAGTGGTATATAAGAACCGGCCGAGTGCGTGTCAGGGCCACGCGCAGTGTAGGGCTCCGTAGAAAGAAGGCTTATTTTATTATTATCAATACGTTTATAAGTATAAGTAAAAAAATACAATAGCAATGTGGCGGACTTAATGCTATAAGCATTTTCTACCAGTCAACCACAGGTGGTGCAAGAAATTAAATGGTAGGCATTCGAAACATTTACAGGCATTTTATGTTTATTTTTATTTTATTTTGGCAGCAAACAGTCATTACTGGAGAAGGAAATTAACAATAATAAATAAATATACCTAAAGCGTCGAAAATTTACGAGAGTGTTATGTTAAACTAGATTTTTCAACTTGAAAAAATGATTTCTACAGTGGTTTCTTCTCAATTTTCATCTGCACTTAACATGAATTATTAAAAAACACTCGACTACGTAAAAAAATACTAACATAAGTAAATAGTTTTAATATCTTCATATACCTACCCAGTGTCACGCTCATAGTACGTACATACATATGTATACATATGCTATCAATACTTTGTAGGTCCCCACTACTGGGACACGGGTCTCTTCCACCATCGCAGGAACGTTAGGCCATACTCCACCACGGTCGCCAAGTCCGGGTTGGTGGAGAAATGTAAGGCAGTGACGGGCCTTACTGTCAGAAGCTATCAAGCTGCCCATAGGGCCTGAGACATGGCATAACGGCTGCCATGCCGTTATGCCATGTCTAAGGCCCTGCCGCTCGGAAAGATGCCACTAGCGGTAGTCACGGGACGGTACATACATACATACATACATACATACATACATACATACATACATACATACATACATACATACATACATACATACATACATACATACATACATACATACATACATACATACATACATACATACATACATACATACATACATACATACATACATACATACATACATACATACATACATACACTCGAAAAAACATAACCCTCCTCCTACCGCAGTCGTATAATAAATGCCATTTTAAACTACTAATTAAGAGAACCTCAAAACTATCCAGATTTGACCGTATATACTAGTGGTGTGCTATCAAAGCAATCTAAAGTATTCCTTAAATTTCTAACTCCTAAGCCCACTAAATTTTCGGCAATCTCTCTCGAGCTGTCAAATAAAAAACCACTCCAACCTCAAGGTATCAGGGTTTTTAATTAGCGCCCTCACCCTCAAGGCATTAACATAAATAGCTACTCGGAACCTACAGTTCTAATATTTTAACGTAGATGAAAGCAGTATTTCCATTTCTAATTAAGGAGGCAGCTGTTTAAATATGGTCTTAATTGACTGCGCGCTGCTAATTGAAAGACAATATTTTTGTAGCGACACGCCGTAGTTTCGGCTGCAGCTGCATTGCAGTCTTATTTATTAGTAGATGCTCATTTGTCTGCGCCATTTTGATTATTATTTCGTTATCAACCCTTGTATGTCCCCACTGCTGGGGCACGGGTCTCTTCCTGCATCGCAGGAAGGTTAGGCCATACTCCACCATGGGGGCCAAGTCCGGGTTGGTGGAGGATTGTAAGACAGTGGCGGGCCTTACTGTCAGAAGTTATCAAGCCGCCCATAAGGCCTCTGACATGACTTAACGACTGCCATTATGTGACAGCCGGCACCAACGGCTTAACGTGCCTTGCAAAGCACGGAAGCGTTCGGAAAAATGCCGCTAGCGGTAGTCACGAGACGCTCACCCATCCCGTATCTGACCGCGCCTGTTGTTGCTTAACCAAGTGATTGATTCCAATCACTCGGTTCGCCTTGGCCACGAGCGCTTTATTATTTATTTATTTCGGGCCTTTTCTTCTTCTTCTTCAGGCTATATTATGTAGTCCACTGCTGGACATAGCCCTCCTCTAATGAGCGCCGTAGCGCCCTATCGGGCCAATTTTTACTCGTTATCTAGTAGGAGTAGTAGTAGTTTAGGTGGATCCAGCTGGGCTGGGCAGCGTTTGGGAAACTACGCCGAGTCTTCTCGTCATCCATACCGCAATGTGTGAAAACGAAAGTTTTGTCCTACCTGTGATGACCTACGGAGCCGAGACATGGACACTCACGAAAGGGCTGGTCCACCAGCTCAAAGTCGCTCAGCGAGCTGTGGAGAGAGCTCGGAGTTTATCTAAAGGATAGGATTCGTAACGAAACCATCCGACAGAGAACCAAAGTTATCGACATAGCTCAGAGAATTTGCGAGCTGAAGTGGCAGTGAGCTGGCCATATCTCGCGGAGAACCGACAACCGTTGGAGTAAACGTGTTCTTGAGTGGAAACCGCGACTCGGCAAACGTAGTGTAGGACGCCCTCCGATGCCGGTGGGATGACGATCTGCGAAAAACTGCCGCGAGATGCTGGATGCGGCAAGCTGAAGACAGGGCGCTATGGCGCTCATTAGGGGAGGGCTATGTCCAGTGGACCACATAATATAGCCTGAAGAAGTAGAAGATTACTCGTTATAAGTAGAGAACGTTGGGAGAGCGGTGGTAGAACAATGGACTCGGAAGCGAGAGACCCAGATTCGATTCCCGGTGCGGGCATGTACCAATGACTTTGACAATGTACAGCGGCCTCCACATTGAACTCACGACCTCTGCCATCGTAATCACTGGAGGTCACCGTGCTGGGTTTGATGACCTCAACTTCCTACATGGTATATACATGGCGACTTCTATAGGGTAGCCTGATCGAACCGAGTGATTGGAATCAATCACTGAGTTAGCTGAGTTAAGCAACAACAGGCGTGGTGGAGTGCTGGATGGGTGGCCGTCCCGTGACTAACGCTAGTGGCAATTTTACGAGCGCTTCCGTGCTTCGCCGGTGCCGGCTGTCATGTAATGGCAGTCGTTAATTCATGTCGTTATGGGCGGCTTGATAACTTATGACAGTAAGGCCCGCCACTGTCTTACAATCCTCCACCAACCCGGACTTAGCCCCCGTGGCGGAGTATGGCCTAACCTTCCTGCGTTACAGGAAAAGACCCGTGCCCCAGTAGTGGGGACATACAAAGGTTGATATCGAATCTCAGAGCGAGTTACTCCTAGACCAACGAGAAAGTCGAATGTAGAGTTCCTGAAATTGAACTGCTGCTATAATTTTACGTTAATGGTCACAAGTGTCATTTTGCTTTGTATACTTACCGAGACAAAAGATGGTTTCCTTCGCCTACTAATTTTCAAGCCGTTTAACTCAATAGCAATAGGCTCTTAATTGTAACCCGGTTGGGTTGTCAGGAGCCTATTCAATCAATCCAGTCTATTACTATACCAGCACGAGTGTAATCAACTCCAAAACGAGCCTCTACATCGAGCGGAATTATTCTTCTTCGGATCCCTAAATAAGACGCGACCTGACAGGCCCTGAAAGATTAATGTCAGGGCATAAACAGGGCGCGTCTTATAAATATTTTAAAACGCTGTAGAATATTAAAACGTCGGATCCACTATGAATAATATTCTAAGTGAAAATTGCGGCTATAAAGTTGGCCGATGTGAATAACGTCCTCAAAGTGCAGATTTTATGATCTGAGGGCTCGGAAGGGCTCCTGCCGGCCTGCGAAAGGGACCTCACTTCACGCCAGTTGGCTCAAAGCGGCGGCTATTCGACTGCTTGGAATTTGGAGGATTATTTGCGAGGCAGCTAATGAACTTGGGACATTTTGTACGATATAATTGATGATCTTATGAATAAAGTATCAAGCACTGTATAGGTGCCGTCTTTTCTTTCCTATAAATTATCTTTTGTATACTGTGTAACTTAAATATTTAAGTTTCTCATGTACTCTTAAAATGTAGGTGTGTAATAAAGAGGATTAATCTTATCTTAATAAAACTATAAATCTGCAAATCTATTACAATTTATTTATCACTAGACTTCGAGTCTTATCACGTTCTTAGTTCGAGACTTAGTTCTTAAGCCAAGCCTAATTGAAAGCACCAAAAGTAAAAGTAAATTAAAAATAGTAAAAAAATAAAAATCTATAAAAATGAAAACTAAACAATAAACAATAATAAGCTCTGTCGCCAACACATAAGACATGAGATTATTTAAACTTAAATATTGTGAAATATCCCGTTTATTTTTCAAACATTACATCCAACTAAAACCCACTTTTAAACATTTATTATGTTTAAAAGTGGATTTTAGTTGGACTATATTTTAACATATTTTTGCCAATTTGCGCCAGAACGAGAGTTTTGTTTTTGGAGTATATATTACAGGTATGAATGTATATTTTTCTATAAGTCTCTGCAGAGCTGCATGCTCTGAGATTGAAGCTGGGTACATAAAAAAATCTAACTTTTTTTACAATTACTTTTTACATTTCTTTATTCAGTCTGGTGTTGTGGTTTTGTTAACCAATTCACAGTTATTTGTTCAAATGTCGCAAAAGTTAGTAGAATTATCCCTGAATACATTGAATTAATTATACTATTTTTATTTTTAATGCACTAACCCGTGCTAAGGACAAATTTAAAAACCTATTTAGAGGCTAAAAATTTTCACCCATACCGGGATTCGAACCCGCAACCTCTGGTACGGATAGCCAGAGGTTGCGGGTTCGAATCCCGGCATGAGTGAAATTTTTAGCCTCTAAATAGGTTTTTACATTGAATTAAGTCACATTAGGCGACCAAGAAGTGACTCAGCCAGCTCCTACAAATTTTTGCTTGTCCCAAAAGTTACCAAACGCTAGGATGGGACACATTTTGTCAATTCACATTAAACGTAACATGTTTTGACTGCCACGATGGTCTAGTGGTCTGGTCTCGTATGAATTTGACTGGTTACCATAGCATAGGGCATCCTAATTTGGAACCAGTGCCTTGATTATGCAACTTTTTACGTTTACATCTGTGTGCAAAATCAGATTGTTCACTTAGCTCGGCCATATAGAATAGATGTGAGGCGTAATATATTATGTATCACGCATAGCGCATACGGCATTTCAGTGGATATCTTATACGTGAAAATGTTATTGAGCCACATATTTGAACGGAAAAGTCTAGTAGATATTTCGTTTTTGCACAGAGATGTACATGTGAAAATTACATAGTCAAGGCCCGGTAAAAGTGGTTGTATCATGTGATTTTTTAATATGTGGGTTATTTCCGTGCAATCTGTGATAATATTTTTATTATAATCATGCCCAAAATTAAAAATATATAGCGTCAGTTATCCGTGAACATGCTTACATTAGCTAGTCAAAATAGATAAAGAAATGTTTTTTGTACGACCAGAATAATATTAAGGAAAATATCTCAACAGATAACGTTCTTCAGCTGAACAGTACTAACGAAAATAGGAAAACAAATCTAGATGATGGAAACCACAAACTTTGCTCCACTATTAATAACAATATTTTTCTTGAAAACACCTTCGTATTCCCGGCAAACTAAGACAGAGTAGTGTATTGTGCAACTCGGTGCTACCTAGAAGACGGAGAGACGGAAGAAATAGAACTTTGCAGTTCTTTCTATTATTGTTAAGGCAGATGCACACCGAGAGGATGGCGGTGAATAACTACAGCGGTTGACACCACTGATAACCTAACATAAATTATTATTGACAAATCATTAATAATCTATTTTAATAACACCCGCTTCCTGCGCGTAGGTATTTTTTTATAATACGTAAACAAGAGTATGTCAATGTATGTAAACAAGTTCACGGAAGAGGCATATGTCCAGCAGTAGACTTCTAGTGGCTGAGTCATGGTGATGATGATGAATATAATAATTACCAGTAGTGGACATCGGTGGAATAGTGATGGTTTGAAAAATTATTTCTTAAAATAAAATTAAATTAAAATAACACACCTTATGGTTTAGATCGAGGACGACCTTGACTGCGCTAGTTACACTCGGTCTCTGACGTCATAGACTAGGCTACATACAAAAAATGAACTAAGATGTAAATTCAGAAAATTATAAATATACAATTTTTTTTATTTATAATTTCACATATTTATGTATTTACATATTTATAGCACCCTTAAATTCATATCGTTATCAAACCTTGTATGTCCCCACTGCTGGGGCACGGGTCTCTTCCTGCATCGCAGGAAGGTTAGGTCACACTCCACCACGGGGGCCAATTCCGGGTTGGTGGAGGATTGTAAGACAGTGGCGAGCCTTACTGTCAGAAGTTATCCTTTTCAAAGTTAGATTTTTTTTCGAATTTAAAGGGATCCTTAATAAATTATTATATATTAAAAAAGCTCGTAAATAAAAAAAATATGACACGGGGGCAAGACGAGGTTGGTGGGGGATTGTAAGACAGTGGCGGGTCTTACTGTCAAAAGTTATCAAGCCGCCCATAAGACCTCCGACATGGCTTAACACTGCCATTACATGACAGCCGGCACCAACGGCTTAACGTGCGTTGCAAAGCACGGAATTCATATATCTACTTAATATAGTAAAGACCCGCTTAGTATATAATAATAGGGTTTATGCTTATAAGAATGTAATGAGAATATATTATTTGGTGTTTATTAGTTCATAGCCTGCTTCGGTGTGTCGCCGCCCTAGCCGCGCTCGGGCAGCGAAGGCGCGGCAAACTAGCGCGCCCATCCATCATATTTGAGAGTTTATAAATTGCTTCCCATAACTTTGCTCCCACTACTTTATCAGTTATTCTGAATGTTTCTATTGATTCTGAAATTGCTTTTGTCAGACTTTATCGTGGCGGATGCGTGGTGTCGGGAAGATAGTTTCCGCAAAGTATTTGATGATTTGGGCGTCCAAATATTGCATCTGTATGTTTATAAAAAAATAACTGGAACACAAACAAAGGTTGTTAAGTTTGATGTGTCAGTCGTAAAATATAGCTAATAGCGCATCATTTGTTACTTGAGCTAATGCGCACTTTTCTTGACCAATGATTAAAGTATTAAAGCGTCTAGGGGGCATTAATTGCGCAGATTTATTTTATTGATATCAACCCTTCGTCGTCAGGCTATACTAGTGCTGGGCATAGCCCTTCCCTAATGAGCGCCACGTTGTGCTATCATAGGGGGTAATGCCCATAATCCCCACGCTGGGAATGCGGGTTGGGGATCTCAGTTCGGTGGAATTGTACTGCAGGGGGCGCTGCTGCCCACCTCCCGGTTTCTGTCCCTTAGTTGCCTTTTACGACACCCGCGGGAAGAATTGGGTTGGTACTATTGCCTAGGCCGACATCACACAGCAGAGTCGAATCTCTTGCTGCATCGCAGGAAGTTTAGGCCATACTTCGCCACGGGGGCCAAGTCCGGCTTGGTGGAAGATTCAAGACAGGAGCGGGCCTTACTGTCAGAAGTTATTGAGTTGCCCATAGGGCTTCTGAAATGGCTTAACCACCGCCATTACTTAACAGCCGGCACCTAGGCTTAACGTGTCTTGCCAAGCAAGCGGATTTATTTTATATATTTATTTCACTAGAGATCTATGGTTAACAAACAGCTTTTACAACATTGAATCTGATATTTATTTATTCCTAATGCGCCCTTTTTCCGCAGTCTCGCCAATGATCTGGGTGCCGAATCAGCTGGTGGGGGCGCCAGCTGGGACTGACGTCACAGTGGATTGTCACACAGAGGCGCACCCGCGCGCCATTTCCTACTGGGTCTACGATAATGTTATGGTGTTGCCAACGAAGAAATACGCCATCAACACAGATGAAAATTCCTATAGGTGAGGGAACTATTTGTGTATTGATTATTTTGTTGGACTCAAAGAAAATAATTGTGAAATGCGACGTAAAAATACACGTGAGTTTAAAAAGTATATTTCAGAGAAAAGTGTTTTGATAGGTAGGAATTCTGGTGTATGAGTAGGAAACCATAGCAAATATATTTTTCAGGACTGTCTAAAGAAAGAACTTACCAAGAAACTGCAATCCACGAGCACAAACATTATCAACCCTTGTATGTCCCTACTGCTGGGACACGGGTCTCTTCCTGCATTGCAGGAAGGTTAGGCTATACTCCACCTCGGGGGCCAAGTCCGAGTTGTTGGAGGATTGTACGACAGTGGCGGGCCTGCTGTCAGAAATAATCTAGTTGCCCATAAGGCTTCTGACATGGCTTAGCGACTGCCATTACATGACAGCCGGCATCAACGGCTTAACGTGCCTTGAAAAGCACGTAAGCGTTTGGAAAGATGCCACTAGCGGTAGTCACGGGATGGTCACCTATCCTATACTTGACCGCGCCTGTTGTTGCTTAACTCAAGTGCTTGATTCCAATCACTCGGATCGCCTAGGCCACGAGCACCATCAAGTCCTTTTTTATAATTTGGTCAACGGCTTACGTTGGCGCCAGGGTTGTTTAGAGATAGAATGATCATGGATACATTAAAGAGAAGGAGATAGGTACTATACGTGCTACCACACACCACACAGTAACTAGCAAATCAATACATACAATATTAATAAAAAAAAAAAAAATTATTTATTTAATTTAATTTTAAGGTTGTGATTTAAGGTTGCCTGGAAGAAATTGCTATCAGCAATAAGGCCGCCAATTGTACCTCTTCTTTTGTAACTGTTGTCTCTGTAATTATTTTCTGGTGTGTACAGTAAAGTATATTGTTATCTTATCTTAATTTATATATTATTGAAAACACAATCCATTATTTTGTTCCTAGCAATAAATATAGTACATAGTCTATTGTTAGCATTCAATAACTAGCAGTGATTTGGTACGCTTTATAAAAATTCAATAACAGTTTAGCTGCTACGCTGTAGGTAAATTATTTGCTACGCCGTAGTAACCTTAGTTCACGTGCTGTTGCAAGTTCAGTGAATTTATTGTAGTTTTGTTAGAATTTATCGTAAATAATACTGATTACATACATTTTACTATGACGTTTGCAAACAACGGTTAAATAACGGAGATTGAATCAAACGTAAGGGTGAGCAGCATGTTCTAAAATTAATTTAAAGGTGGGAGGCCAAATTTGGGTTGGGATAATTTCAAAGTTAAATTAAGTTTCCTCTTAAAGCTTCCTATTTTAATAAATTCGGCAACTTCATCACTGCTTCGCTGGTTTTGCGATAGCACACAAACACAGGAACAAATACATGGGTCGTGGATTCGATCAGTTTTCAGTGGAGGAAGGTGCCGCTAGTAATAATTTCATACACGCATTGCACGGTACATACTTAGTTTACTATCAAGAACTTTTATCCGTCTCCTCGAATCTTCGAAGGTGCTCATGCCTGTATTTGGCTGTTCTCATTTTGTATGAAATCTTGGTATACTTAACTTAAACTTTCAAAATAACTCCACGGGGTTCCTTTGTTGGGGATCCCCATGAAAATACATTTTTGTGTGATTTATTTTTGTGGTGACGCCCAACGCCATTTCATCAAGGGGTCATTTCACCTATTTAGTTTGGATTGGATTGATGATTTCCATCACTGATGTTTCTGAACACCTCAGACACGGTTTACTTTACTGCGAGTTAACAAATTACGATATTTTTGTGAGAGTCGATATTTTTGTCAGCATATAGATTTTCATTATTATTATCTCTCCCAGGAAATTAATTACTCCACTTCTTCTTCTCTCAAGCTCTTAACTAAAGTAAATCTTCAGGCAAATACGGCGAATTATTAAAATCGAACGCAACTAATTCAAAGCGATTTATCTCCACCCGCCCAAGTGTCGGGCGATACAAATCGATTGTCTTATCGTGACGCAGCCGAGCACACACAGCGGCAATTCATCATTTACTCGCCGAACGACGCCAATTAATTGCTGGGAGAGCTACCTTTTGGGCCGTATCCAGGACTGATAATATGATACTAAAGCCTTTTCTTGGGATATCAAGATCTAGATTGCGAAATTGACACCTATGTTTATTTTGGATCTTTTATTAAATTGCAGCTTTCTCGTGAAGGTTGGTGGCGGTGTTTTTATTTTTTTCATTTTTAATTATTGTAAATCGACAAATTAATGAAAATATTTGTAAATAAAAAGCATTTAATAAATTGAGAACATTTTCAAAAACCAAAGCCAATACTTACGTGTAAATAAACTTTTGAATTAAAATGTACCTACCATTCCACACTCAATTCTTTTCGATAATATTACATGAAAAAGACTATTTAGTATTCTACTGTAACGTACACCCTTTTTAGATTTCCCTAATTAACGAGGAACCCATATAATTTTGCCATGTCCGTTCGTCTATTTGTCTGTCCACGACTTACCTCAGAGACAATTAGGACTAAAAAGTTAAAACTGAAATTTGGCACAAATATACTTAACCTTCAAGCGGGCGCGCGGTCATTTGTAACGTGAGCGGGCGCGCGTAACCGAAAAGACCTATGGGATTAATAAGAGAAGTAAAGCACTAATTATTAAATAATTATTTATTTATATGTACTCAGACAAATTATTATTGTCTGTAAAGTCTTATTTTTTAAAACAAAGTAATCAAAATTATTAAAAAGAAACAATTATTAAATTAATTAACAAACTTAAATATTCTTTGAATCAAAACAAAAATTAGGAACACTAAACCCTTTTACATATCTCAGACTAGTTTATATACCTAGTTTTATAATAAAAATTACAAAATAAGAATAAAAATTAATTAACTTTGGTTTAGTTTTCATCACAACCAATGTCTTGGTCCATATAACATTGATAACAAATAAATATTGTATGACTTCTGCAAATATTTTTTTCATCCCACCATCTCGGAAAGAGTATTTTTAATCTTCAATATCTTAGTGGAAAAGCCGATTTTATTCTCTAGAGGATAAAGTAAATTGAATTTAGAACATTGTGTGCACTAAGTTTGTGAATTAAAAAAGTGTACCTATCTTGTGATTGTAAACGTTTTTTTTTTGCATTTAGTCATTTCCTCGCTGAGGTGGAATGAAAAGTTATGTGTTGCACTCGAGTGCAAAGATTTTTCACCTCGTACTCTTTTGATTCCCTCACTAACGCTCAGGATTCTAATTTAGAATCACTCGCTGCGCTCGTGATTCAATTTTAGAATCCTTCGCTTGCTCGGTCATCAAAATTGAACATGCGGTTAAAAAGCAACTTTGCACTCTTGTATAACAAATAACTATTGATTGCCTCATTTTTTTGGCTGGGCATATTTTACAGGTTCCTCTGCATGTGCTAGAACTACCTGCTTCTGTATCGGCAGCACAATCCTCAGGTTCCTCTACAACGATTTGGTCGGAAGTTTCTGAGCCTTGGTCGCTGAGCTCTGATTCACTCTCTTCTTCGTCTTCTCTTAGTAATTCCTCGAGTACCACTTTATAGTAACCGTCCACGACTCATTTTATATACAAAAATCCAAGCTTAATCCGATAATATTGAATGAAGACCAAAGAACTACTATGAGCGTGATTAAGAGTACGTTGCGCTGAGCCTCGCGCGTAACCTTTTCGAAGACAGGCGCGTGTAGTCTTTTCGACGACTGCACCGGGACTAAAACAATTGCGATCTGTAAAGTGGGGGGAGCGCCCCAAGCGACGATTTATTCTTCATTTTACTCCCAATGACATAGTTACAGGCTACTAGAAATGAGAAATAAATGTGGTGGGTAATAATAATAATACGAACGAAAATTTACTAAGCGCGGTCGATTCGACTACGCGCGCCCGCTTGAAGGTTAAAAAACTATAGTGGAGCGTCGTTAGATCATTTTTTTTATAAGCCCGGCTTGTGTCCCTCTCCTGGGCATTGTTGAACAATTCGTTTAAAAATCTTTGCAAAATATTCAGTTTTATATGTGGCGTTGCCCCTTTTATGGCTATTAAACGGCTATTTGTTAAATGTAAAAATATGGGCAGTGCAACGTGAAATGACGTCATGGAAAGGAAAACTCTTACGCCCAAGCGAACCAAAAGTTAACGAGTAATAGTAGACCAACTTAGAAAAGGGAAACTTTGTATATATTTCAATGAAAATTACTTTGGTGTAGTTGGTAGTTATGTTGATTATGTAGCTAGTATATATTGAAATAAAATCTTAATATCAATCAATTAACCCCTTCTTTTATGAAACCCCATGCGAATCGTCAGAAACAAACAAGGCCGGTTGTATATTTTGTGCAAGTAGAAAAAAACAGATATAAATAAATATACGTTTGCAATATCTGGCCCCCCCAAAGCCAGTCCCTTAATACGGCCCAGTGCACAATTTCTCCTACGGGACAGCCTCCTCACGGTACATTTGCTCGGACGCGCGTCAAAACAATATTACGATTGTTTGATGTGTGCTCGACTCAGACGGCTCTCTTACTTACCTCATTTGTCCAGCCTATCTTGACCTCAATTGTAGTTATGTTACTGAGGATAGAAGATCGTCGAGGGCTGGATGTTATTTATTTATTGGGACGCTTTTTTCTGACGTTGACGTGACTCGATGCCTCGATTGCTTCTGATCGTTATCGCTTATTTAAGCTGGTGTCCTTTATGTTATTGGTTTTTACTCTGTTTTTTTTTCCTATTTGCTCTTTAAGAAAGAAGTGATTCCATTCCAGGTAACTGGCACAGATGGATTACTATTTCACTAATGGGCTCATTTTGTGTCGTTTTTCTGGTGATAATAAAAACTGGATAAATGAAATATTTTGTAGGTATGCCACGATATTTGCTACATAGTTACTGCAAATTACAATATTTACCCAACGACAGCGGTCTACATTTTTGTATATAGAAATTATTTTTATTCAAATAAGTGATTTCGGAATGAAGTAAGGAATAATCATTGACACTGACTGAGTTTGTGACAACTGAGGTTGTGACAATATGCTGAGACAGCAACCTTTTTATGCCTTTACGTTTTTATACACAATTTTATGACATCAACCGTCGTTATTTAATTTTTTTTATTTTATTTTATTTTATTTATTGGGGTTATATTATAATAATTATTACAAAAATGAGTGTTTACATTTAAATTTTTAGCCTCTAAATAGGTTTTTAAATTTGTCCTTAGCACGGATTAGTGCATTAAAAATAAAAATAGTATAATGAGTGTTTACATGTTAGTTTATTTTTGAACTTACAAATATATTTTTTATAGTAGGTTTTATATTGTTGCCAAATTTTTGTTACATCTGGTGTTGTGGTTTGTAAATATAGCATTTCTTAATCTTAAATACCCATTATAAATAATATAAAACCCTCAGGGAAAAACAAAATATATGCTAGCTTTTAAGATAAAAATATACCTGATTAAGTTACGAACCTCTTCAATAAATATATTTTCTTTTTAAATATAGCAAACTACCACTGAAGACTGAATTTTGTAAAATTTACAACAAACATACATACATAACCTTACGCCTGTATCCTAGAGGGGTAGGCGACCAGAGACCAAGGACAGCCACTTGCCGTGAACCTGACAGATCCCTTCGCTTCATCAACGTCCATAAGTCGTTGCATGAACATACGCCGGTTCGTAGTACATTTTATCTTCCCCTTTGCTAATTCATCCCCTATTTGGTCGATGTATGTCCGCCTGGAACGTTGCTTATTAGCCCTTCCAATTACATTCGCAGTATATATTTATTTCGTCAATCTTTCTTCTTTAAAATTTACAACAAAGGTATAAAATGGGTACATAAGGAGCCTATATACGTCTCCCTGGAGAGCACAGGCTATTTCTCAGAAAAAGATTATGTGCTTCATCGCTACGTTTTCTTTACCGTTGAGGAACGGTATCGCTACCAAAAACTCCAATGAACATTAAATATGCATATCCATGCATATGCATATCCTATCATTTTTTTCTCGCTTATTTAAGTAAATATATGTGTGTATTGATTATATATTGGCCTTTTTTGCATCTACTTAATGAGATGATTTATACAGCGTCCAGTGGTATCTTCACTCACACTAGATGGGTGAAGGGACCACTCCGACGCTGTAGTGGACATGGTCATGGTTTTATAGATGGTGGTGGTGAACCATGGACATGGTTTTATAGATGGTGTAGGCTTGCCCAGCACCTATACCATCCTGACAGCTTAGTCGGCCTAGCCCACAGGAAAGACTAGTCAATACGTGCGGAGCCAACCAAGCCACGGGTTTCCTCACGATGTTTTCCTTCACCGTTAGCGTGTGGTATTGCGACTACAAATTCGCAAATGTACGTAACTTTGAAATTAAACAAAGTCATTGGTACATGCCCGCACTCGGGATCGAACCTGGGGCTCTCGCTTGCCAGTCCATGGTTCTACCCACTGAGCTACCACCGCTTTCGTATTGATTATATATATATCATTAATGTATTTAACTATATTCATAAATTTGTGTCAGTACAATTTTGAACTGATTGTAGGTATACCTATATTCATTTGTGTAAGTTTTTTGTTTGTGTATACCGTAGTTTATTTTGTCAGTTAGTTAAAACTATTTAAGTATCTAGTACTAAGATCTGAATCCATTCCAGGGCACACATGAAGTTGACTGTACGCAACCTGCAGACGGGTGACTTCGGCAACTACCGCTGCATCTCTAAGAACTCACTCGGGGAGACTGAAGGCTCCATTCGACTATATGGTGAGGGATACTTATCGTCATTGATATTGCAACGATATTTTGCACGATATCTCAAAAAAAAAAACATGTTTTCGTTTTTTCGTCTAAATTGAAGTAAAATTTGATTTTCAAATTAAGTCTAAGACATTATAATGTCAGCCTGAGTAGATAAGGATTATGATGTCTTGCTATTTTCTTTGTAATTTTTCCTACAATTTTGGTGAAATAATGTAAATATTTTTTTGTTAACATGGCGCATTTTAATTAAAACTGTTACTATACGGATTTATGCTCGTTTATTACATTTTTACAATATTCCTACGTTTCGGCACTTTTACCGTGCCGTGGGTGCCGTGGTCTCAGAGTGTCATCCGAGACCACGGCACCTGTAAAAGTGCCGAAACGTAGGAATATTGTAAAAATGTAATAAACGAGCATAAATCCGTATAGTAACAGTTTTAATTATGTCTAGTGCTCGTGTTAACTTTAGAAAATACTATGGCGCATTTTGCAATATGAACGATTTTATGCAATAATGTCGCCTCTATAATAATTTTATGAAATCAGCTCGCGGGTCCAACTATCGATCGGCCTGAGGTAAATTATTGCGGCTGGATGGGGATGGCTGAGGAAACCTTAGGAATATACAGAGAATATTGTAAAGAGGTTCGAAATTTCACTGACGCCGGTGAGTCGCCCATTAGCTCAGTTGGAAAGAGCGCTGGCACGGATAGCCAGAGGTCGCAGGTTCAAATCCCGGCATGGGTGGAATTTTTAGCCTCTAAATAGATTTTCAAATATGTTTTATTAAAGCTATGCCACTTTAATCTAAGTTTGACGCAAGTTACCTATTCTTCTTCTTTGGTCCCTTAACACCTCCGTGGAGTCTAGGACTGACATAAGGCCTTCCATTTATCTCTGTTCATTGCTAGGGATGGTAGCTCTAGCCAAGTTTTTCCCTTCTCCTTCGTCTTTAGGAAGAACGGATCTCTTCCACGTCTGAGACGTACTCGTAGATGAAATACGAGAGACGTAGATTGCGAAGAGCAAAATGCTAACAATTCGGTTTCAATCAATCAATATATTTATTGCCATAAATTACACGTGTGTACAGTACAGTGGTGTTGTTATAATACATTGAGTTACAATGCAATTTTACCGGTTAGGCGTGGCAAAATTGGGTCAGTGATACATTATCTATTATATTCACAGCATAAATCAAAATCAATATAATATTATGTACTTACAAGTAATCGGGCCTCAAAATTTATGTTCGTTCAGGAATTCTGCTACCTTAAAATAACTTTTTGTCACAAGCCAACTAAATAATTTCGTTGCATTTGTTTCAGAAATCCCGATGCCGTCGGCTGCGCCAAAAGCCACAGAGATGAAAAGCAATGCAAATAAAGAGAGTAAGTATTGTCGAAATGTAAAAAAGGAAACAATCAGTAGTTTTTTTTGGTAACTTTTCTCACAAGGCGACGATGACAGTTCCATCATATCCATTATGCAATAAAATTATCATTAACCTTATGTACGTATCAGAAATAACTTAACTTTAGCTTACACGGGTAAAAAAACATTACTCTCTTAGCCTAAAATTGAGTAATAGGTAATTTGATCGAGTCAGAAAATCGCTGAAGCAGTAGTTACATTTAATAATTCTGAGTCTCGTCGAGATTCATATTCCTTAACTCGCTTTGCTTCTTAAGTGAGAGCGACATCATAATATGACTTGTCTCATTATAACATAACGTAACGTTTACATACTGGAACATAAAATGCTTCTGGCCCAACACTGGAATACCCTGTGTCGTGGACTACCTGAAAAACTTACCTCCGGTTTTTTTATACGTCTAATAACCAACATTTAATAAACCGTGTAAAAACAATCAAACATGTCTTAAAATATATTTTTTTTGTAGACTATAAACGTCCCACTGCAGGGCACAGACTTAATGTATTTCTTAATACTTCGCGATACGCATACATAGTTCTAAATTAAACGGATCTAGTCGCGATTACACCTTATTTTGTTTGTATTTATCATCTGGTAACATTCAAAACCATAAACTAGATGTATTATATTACGTTCTATGTTAGAGAAATGTTAGCAACACCGACAGAAAAAATAAAAAGTTAGATTGAATTCAGACTTCGGATCCGGTAAGTATGTCTGAGTTTGATATTAGTTTACTCTGATTTTTGTAAATATATCTGCATGGATTTTTTTATATAACAAGCAACTTATTGAGAAGCTAAAGCCTAAACAATAATTAAGGTTTCATTCATACTTTATTATTGAAACTCGTTTTGATGTTGATGCAAATTTCACGTTTCGGCAGCGTTACCGCTGCCGTGTTCTCGGGTAGACTGGAGTGGCGAGTGTACTCAGTTATTATGGGTCACTTTTACGCTGCCGAAACGTCGGGAAATAAGGTAATTACGTTTTACTTAATAAACAATCGCGATTTGACCCGTTTAATATATATACTGGCTTAATGTACTCGTATCTAATTAGAGTTCTCCCCTGGTCTATTAGTTATTATCGAGTTGAAATTTTTCATACAATTGGGTTCACATAATTTTGTGCTTATAATAAGCATATTCGCGCGTTACGCTATACGCTTTAGATTTTCAATATCTTCAGGAAATCTTTGCCCCACACAGAGGAATCTTTAACACGAATGGTTTTAAGCATTCTCTATCAAACACTAATACAACACATAAAAACCGTAAAATTTTAAAACAATTAAATCAATAGAAAGGTAGATAGATAATCCTTTCTTAAATTGGTACAACATATAAATATATCAATAACAATTAACAGGTAAAGTATGCTAACAATAATAATTATAATAACAATGTAATATAAATAATTTTTGTTGGTAATAAATAATTTTTATACTATACTATACTATACTATACTATACTATACTATACTATACTATACTATACTATACTATACTATACTATACTATACTATACTATACTATACTATACTATACTATACTATACTATACTATACTATACTATACTATACTATACTATACTATACTATACTATACTATACTATACTATACTATACTATACTATACTATACTATACTATACTATACTATACTATACTATACTATACTATACTATACTATACTATACTATACTATACTATACTATACTATACTATACTATACTATACTATACTATACTATACTATACTATACTATACTATACTTAATATAAGTAATATGCGCGTCGAATTGACAACCTCCTCCTTTTTTGAAGTCGGTTAAAAACTTAATAAGTACAATTTTGAGGTAAGGTAGTGAGTAAAACCACACTACAATAATGATACTAGTAATGATAGCTTGGAATAATACTGGAAAAAAATATTTAATTTTATTGTTTATTGGGAAACCAACAGCTCATACACGAGGCATTTTTACAAAGAATAAGATGAATTAGATTTAAAGCCAACAACAGATTTTCACTGACCATCCGAATAACATTTGGATTTAATGCATAATGTAGTTAACACATTCATTTTTTACGTGCTTTTTTTAATTTATATTTATAAATGAAATTTATTAAATACGAAAAATACATTTCAAAAATTGATCCGTGTGGAAAATTATTTTTACTGATTTCAAAATAATATAATATCGTATCGCAGTGTTTGTTTGTGTTTCCGTGAGAGCCTAGTACATTCTCCAACATCAAACTCGACCCGGACTAATCAAATACTACCCATAAGTTCGTGCAATCCCAATATTTCTTTTTTCAAATGAAACAGTAACGTAACAATTAAAGTTATTATTATTATTATAAAAAAATAAAGGCGAATAAAGTTAACTTAAAGTATATTTAATGCACCTAGGTGAATTAGGTGAACAAAGTTTACTAAAAGTATACTTAATATACCTAGGTGAAAAGAAGTTTACAAATAGTATATTTAATACACCTAGGTGCATTAAACGAGGTGAATCAAGTAAACGACGGGTAAATTCTCAGAAATGACTTCACAGATATTTCTGTCTTTATTGTGCACATTTGGTAAGTCTGAAAATAGAGCTAATTAATATTGCAAAACAACGGTTGCCAAATCAGCTCAGCTGGCATTGTGTATAGTTCGTGATCAAATGTGTATTTCCTACCTGTTTACGTATTAAACCTCAATTTATCAATAAGCACAAGAGCTTTACATAATCCAAACTAGCAGCCAATCAATTTTCAATAACATTTGTGCGCAGTGTATGATCCCTGTATTCAACAAGGCGCACACACATCTATCGCGAATTTATCTTGCATGATTTTTCCCGCGTCATCTACTGATTGGATCATAAAATACTCGTCCTTATAAAAGGGAAAACTACTGGGGAAAAATATACCTTTTTTTATGAGCATATAAACGTCCCACTGAAGGGCACAGGTCGTCTGTCAGAGAAAGAGTTTGGGCTAAATTACCACGCGTGCCCACCGCGGATTGGCAATTTCGTATTTAAATACCTCAGACACACAGGTTTCCTTACCATGTTTTCCTTCACAAAAAACGAGTAGTTGAAATGAAATGAAAAGGTTTTATTCGAAGTAGCATAAAAACTGCGGCTTAATGAACGTTACATTTCGTTCAAGTTTTGTTACTATAATTTCACTAATGTACATAACTTAGAAAACAAAGTCATTGGTACATTTTAAATTTGCTAATTCTGACTTTTGAACAAGACAATTGGACCGTGTTACGCAGAAACATTCCAACCCACAGAAACGCTTTTTAGGGTTCCATGGTCGACAAAAAACCCTTTTAGTTTCTACTTGTCAGTCCTTCTGTATGTCTGTCCATTTCTCCGTCTGTCCGATACGTTACATTACGTTACGTTGCATTATGTCATTTTATATGTAATCCCAACTCGCTTGCCCAGCGTGGGGATTATGGGCATTACCCCCCAATGGCAAAACCTTGCGCTATGGCGCTCATCAGGGGAGCCAGCAGTGGACTAATATAGCCTGAAGAAGAAGAAGACGTGTTATATCTATACCAAATTGTATCTTTCTTATACGTATATCTGTGCTAAGCCGCGGATACACAGACAGTGAGTCAAACAGACAGGCAGTGAAACAAATATATTCCATCATCCGGCGTTACCTACTTGAATATTAGTGTAAACTCTTCGACTGCCTTGACACGAGTGTGAAGACAGCCTTACTTGATTAATAACAGCTGAAGCGGCTCACACGCCGCCTTGGGGGTCAACACCGCCGGGATATAGGTTCGAGCTTAGTCTTTAATGAGAATCCTGAAATTGATTAATGTAAATTGAATCGGGACGCCTGTAACGTTCCCGCCGCGAGTAGCTGCGAGTTCTGGGTGTTTGCATGATATATTAACTCCTTCATTTGCATGGCGTGTATTTCATAATTATCACTGTTAAGTGTTCTTCATTTTATCTCATCATTAGCTGGCTGGTGGTTGGTGGAGCGCTGGTAGATTACCTATGCAGTTTCGTAACAAAACTATTTTCTTTTGTGGGAAAGGCAGTATTTGTCTAATTAAGAAGAAAAAGAAGCGCTCGTGGCCTAGGCGAACCGAGTGATTAGAATCAATCACTTGGTTAAGCAACAACAGGTGCGGGCAGGTACGGGATGGGTCAACGTCCCGTGACTACCGCTAGTGGCATTTTTCCGAGCGTTTCCGTGCTTCGCAAGGCACGCTAAGCCGTTGGTGCCGGCTGTCATATAATGGCAGTCGTTAAGCCATGTCAGAGGCCTTATGGGCGGCTTGATAACTTCTGACAGTGAGGCCCGCCACTGTCTCACAATCCTCCACCAACCCGGACTTGGCCCCCGTGGTGGAGTATAGCCTAACCTTCCTGCGATGCAGGAAGAGACCCGTGCCCCAGCAGTGGGGACATATAAGGGTTGATAACGAAGAAGAAAAATAAAATCTAAATACAGCTTCAGCTTTTGGTATTTATTTATTGGTGGTCAGGGACACAGAGAAGTGAAAGGCCACTAGGGTCACCGATATTTTTTTACATAGCAACGGGAAACTTATTACAAAAATGTGTAAAGTACACTTTGGGCCAAACTTTGGGCTACTTTAATATTAAGAATTATTTAGATGACAATAATGTCTGGAATTAAAGCATGTAAAATGCACGAGTTTCGTAAAAATTGTGTAAACTCTGTTAACTAAGGAGTTTGAAAAGAACTTTGGAGTTTTTTTTGTAGATTTTTTCTCCAAAATGACCTAGATTTTGAAATGGACAACTAGTTTGACTTGTAACGTTCATTAAGCCGCAGTATCTGCGCTGCTTTGAATAAAACCTTTTCATTTTAGTTCCAAATTAATTAAAACAATGAATTTGTTATACTATTTTTATT
This sequence comes from Yponomeuta sedellus, assembly GCA_934045075.1. Lineage (NCBI taxonomy): Eukaryota > Metazoa > Arthropoda > Insecta > Lepidoptera > Yponomeutidae > Yponomeuta > Yponomeuta sedellus. The sequence continues at coordinate 532,342 of OW203726.1, read as the reverse complement.
TTGAATGCACTAACCCGTGCTAAGGAACAAATTTAAAAACCTATTTAGAGGCTAAAAATTCGTTGCGGGTTCGAATCCCGGCATGGGTGAAATTTTTAGCCTCTAAATAGGTTTTTAAATGAATTTGTTATTTTATTTTGTTTATTAGGCATAGCAAACTGGTATTCCATGTTAACAAGAAAACTCTCATTAACTTATTATTAATAAATAACAGCTCTAAGCTGCAGCTCTAAGCTGTTTCGCGTATACCTTACGACAGCACTTGATTATTTTTAGTTCTTATACAATTATCCATTCAATTTTAAAACAACTAAATCAGCACTAACGTTAGAGTCCGAAAGTTTGTACCACTCGAGCACTACGCGAAATGTTCCTCAAAGAAATAAATTTACAAAAATAGAAAGAGAATTAGAGAACCGGGCCCACCAGCGCTCCACAAGCCCGGCTGACCGCGAGACGTGTTGCAGGTGCGCGCGCACCGTCGACGCGGGCGCCGGCGGGGGCGGTCGCGGGGGCGGGCGCGGGGGGCGGCACGGAGCGGCCCAGCGTGCTGCGCGCGCAGCTCGACCGCGCGCCCGAGCGCGAGCATCACGTGCGCGCGCCGCACCCGCACCACGTCTCAGGTATTACGCACACATGCTTTCACAATGCACACTTTTTTTTGTAGCCTCTTTTCTTCTTCTTCAGGCTATATAAGTCCACTGCTGGACATAGCCCTCCCCTAATGAGCGCCATAGCGCCCTGTCTTCAGCTTGCCGCGTCCAGCATCTGCCGGCAGTTTTTCGCAGATCGTTATCCCACCTAGTCGGAGGGCGTCCTACACTACGTTTGCCGAGTCGCGGTCTCCACTCAAGAGCACGTTTACCCTAACGGTACTTGTACTGCAGGGGGCGCTGCTGCCCACCCCCCGGCTTGTGTCCCTTAGTTGCCTTTTACGACACCCGCGGGAAGAATTTGGGTTAGTGCTATTCTCTAGGCCGACACCACACAGCAACTCAGTAGCCTCGACTGTGTCTTGCTGATTGTGATTGCTGTGTGGTGTCGGCCTAGAGAATAGCACCAGCCCAAATTCTTTCCGCGGGTGTTGTAAAAGGCGACTAATGGACACAAACCGGGGGATGGGCAGCAGCGGCCCCTGTAGTGCAATTTCACTAAACTGCGATCCCCAACCCGCATGCCAAGTGTGGGGATTATGGGCACTAACCCCCAATGATAGCACAACCTTGCGCTATGGCGCTCATTAGGGGGCTGGGCAAAACCCTCCCCTTTTGCCTTCCACATGGCCACCTCCTGCCAGCTCGGCAAAAAGGTCGTGAGGTCGTCCCGCCATCTCCGCCTGGGTCGGCCACGTTTGCAATGTCCGTCGCACGGAACCCAGTCAGTGCCGATTTTTGCCCACCTCTCTGGGCCCATACGGCTTAGTTGGCCCGCCCAATTTCACTTCAGCTTAGAGGTTGAAGCTCCAATATCGACTTGTTTTTTTGGAGATGTTTCGGCTGCATACAATGGAGTGCAAGGTTCCGTTTACACAATTTCCCACTTTTATACGCTTCTTTTATATGTCCCCACTGCTGGGGCACGGGTCTCTTCCTGCATGGCAGGAAAGACGGGGGCCGAGTCGGGGTCGGTGGAGGATTGTAAGACATTGACGGATGAGTTGAATAAGCTTAGTTACCTTCAAAAATTTCCTATTTTTATTTTTTAGTTTTCAATTACTTTATCAAAGGTATGTAACTTAACTAATCATAACAGCTAAAGGCCGTTAAGTCGTTTAAACAAGGCATTAAATATAATCCGTAGCTTGATTCCAGAATCATATACATTTTTGTCGTAAGAGTCCGACTAGGTTAAGCCACCATGATTAAGCTCATCGATTCAGAGCGTATCTTGGTCGTACTCCTACGACAAAAAATGTTTCACTAAACATAATAGTTCGCTGTGCCATCAATTGTACCAACAAAACATTTACATACAAGCACATACATTGGGCAGTAGGCTGGCCATATCTCGCGAAGAACCGACAACCGTTGGAGTAAACGTGTTCTTTAGTGGAGACCGCGACTCAGCAAACGTAGTGTGGGACGCCTTCCGACCAGGTGGGATGACGATCTACAAAAAACTGCAGGCTGATACTGAATGCGTCAAACTGAAGACAGGGCGCTATGGCGCTCATTAGGGAAGGGCTATGTTCAGCAGTGAACTACTATACAACATACATTGCTTCTGGCCCCACACTAGGATACCCTGTGTCGTGGGAACCATAAAACAGCGACATCACAAACATGTAAACATCAAAGTCTTGGGGTTTTTTTGTCCCCTGTCGGGGTTCGAGCTCGGGACCTCTCGCATGGTAGGAAAATGCGTTACAGCTGCGCCACAGAGGTCGTGAAACCAACAGTGTTAATAGAGTCGTCTAATATTATCTTAGCGTACAACTTTACTTTTTGCCATATTTCTTGTATAGCCACCGCAGGGCCACTCAAATGTTTCAATGTTTCTACGACACTTCTGCCTAGATTCACCTTAATCTTACAGAGCATAACTAAAGGTCAAAGACAGAGGAAGGTCTTCCATAAGCGCCTCAGCCAAAACCGCAGGCCTCAGACCAAGCGGGGTCCTTTCAAAGTTACACATTAATAATTAACGAGAAACCACATAACCTACAATTCATTACACTCTAAACTACCACCCGGTTTGTAGGTGTGAGAGGGACGGATAGTGTTTTACGAGGTCCGCTTTGACACGGAGCATTGACAAGCTGCATATTGAGTAACACTGTTGCGATTCATGCTCAGTTGAGCTGTTAAATAGGAGCTTCTAAAATTCACACCTTTGGCGGGGAAAATTTGATGCTCAGTTTTGTCACCTACTGCCCTATTTAATAGCTGGAACAAAAAAAATTTAACTGCATATTCTGTACTAATATCATCACCATTTTTATGCAAAAAAACTGTTTTGATTAGAAACCTATTTAGAGGCTAAAAATTTCACCCATGCCGGAATTCGAACCCGCAACCTCTGGCTATCCGTGCTAGCGCTCTTCCAATTGAGCCAATGGGCGACTCACCGGCATCAGTGAAATTTCGAACCTCTTAATTTCGTTTTGATTAGGTCTAATCTTTTTTGTAGCTAATAAGAACAAAACGAAGTTAATTTTTATTGAGTTTCTGTAAGAGTGTGGTATTATGTATACTCCGTAAATAACACCCAAACAAAATGCTAAGTTTCAAAAGAAGCGCGTGCAGTATTAGACCTCAGTGTTCCAATCCATCACGTCATCTATCAGCCCATTTGACCTAATCCGTAATGTATAACCTAATCTGGAAAGTTACATTAGAATCGGGTGAACCGTCTCAATAATTCAAGGCAAAAACACCTGTAATCCTATTACAATGTGAACCCGCAGTTCGCTGCTTCAATACGTAAGGCCCCGCCTGGGGTTATACTTTGTATTCTTTGCAGAATACACTGCATTATTAAGTGCGTCACTGGTGGAAGCTAGCTCTTAAAAATAAATGTGAGTACTCGGAGAAATGGCTCGAGTTGTGAACTCGTGACCGCCGCGGCCAGCCTTAAAAGCTAAGTGGGGCGCATCGCAGACGCTTAGCGCAAGTGATGTTTGTACGACCATCTTAATCCGCCTTTTTACAGCACACTGCTGGGTACGAGCGTTATTTGAGGAAGAAATTGGTGTCTCTGTGAAGTTCGTACCGTCACAGTTACCATGGCAACGCAATAAATATCTTAAGAAATTAGCATGAAAAATTGTTATTTTTTTATGAAGCCGCGATCACTTTTCACGCCTTCCTATTCATGGTCACCTCCTGCCAGCCTGGAAATGAAACAATAAAATATAACTTTACGGGAACGCATTCCCGACTACCCTATGCCTTGATTCAGATCTTTATTATCTATCTGTATGCCAAGTAGTTTCATTTCATGTCTTATTGCGCCATTATTGGGCTATTGAGTAACAAACATCTTTTCAAACTTTCACATTGTTCGTATAGCTATGTGTTCTTATGTATTTTAGTATTGTGTTTGTAAATAATAGTTTTTATACAATTTTTTATTTTAATGCACTAACCCGTGCTAAGGAACATATTTAAAAAAAAAATTTTTAGCCTCTAAATAGGTTTTTTTAAAAATAATAGTTTTATCTGCTCTAAAATTTTAAGTTTTGTAAGCCCTAGGGCTTACAAAACTTAAAATTTTAGGGCCATATCTTCTCAGCAATCATACCGAGATTCTCAGCATTTGATTATTTTTAACTGTCTTTAAAAAAGGAGGAGGTTATCAATTCAGCGCGTATGTACATTTTTTTACTATGTTTTCGCATATGTACGTCTAATCTTATTCGATTTGAATTATTTGTCTTTTTCTCTTGCCTCTATTTTTATTATTGTATATGTACGAGTACGTGTGTATCATCAGATAAAACATTTATTTGCAGATGCAAATAAATGTTTTTTTTCTATCTGATTCTTTTCTACGTCACGCTTGATCCCAACAAAATCATCTTCGATCCAAGCGAAATATTGCCAATTAGCCAAAGACTGACGTCCTAAGAGATTGGATTTGCGAAATCCCATCTTCCATTTATGCTGTCAATTATTGGCTCCTTCGCCTCTATATTTTTATTTCCCGTCCGTGCTACCAGGTCGCCATTCTGTTCAGTTGAGTTAGGATCCGCGGGAAGATGACACTTTGCGATCGGCACCCATTTCACTTTGTTGTCAATAATGATAATGGAAAAATAAGGGCGGGTCGCGATTACCTCAGCGTATACAATGTGTAAATGAGGTTAACCCGCAGTCTGAAAATAGTTTGTTCACAATCCGGAATTGAATCCACACCTACGTTGAGTAACTCACCTCACAGATAAACCAGTACAGGTTTCAGTGAAGGTTTTTTTTTTGTATTTAAATAGTATTCTGTAAATGTCTTAAATAAATAATAATGATAAAAAAACCTACTTCTATAAAAAGCTTTCAAAGAGTTTTTTTTCTAATAATTTGACATCATGCTCTTAAAAAAACCTATTTAGAGACAAAAAATTGTCCTTAGCACGAGTTACTGCATTAAACAGTATACGTTCATGTTCCTAAATTTAACAACTGACATTTCTATAAAAAAAATTAAAGAGTTTTTTTAATTATATGACTCTGCTGCGTATTGCTGTGTACTCAAACATATTCGTAAAGTTTTGTGGTTGATTGCGCTTTGCCAAAGATTGATAAATCAATTACGACTTAGAAACTAATTACTATAGGTTTAATAACGTTTCAACCACAAAAAAACTACTCAAAAAATTTAGTTTTTTCTCTGCCATGTCTTAAAAGAAGGTTGCCTACTATGGAGATTTAATACACAAAATTAATAGTACATTACACAACTAGGGTGGTAATACAAAGAAAGGCCGAGATCGCAGAAGTTTGCGGCCCGAGCTGCAAGCGAGGGACGTAAATATGCGATCGAGAGCTTTCTTTATTACCTCCCGTGTTGTGTACATCTTTTTATGCCTAACCTAGGCCAGAAAGCGCTGCGCGTACGAAAAAAGCCACTTTATTGCCAGGTGTGGCATAAACTCTTTTTCGAGTCATTTTTTATTTCGAAAGTCTGACTTTGTGCACTTAAAAAGTTATTGCAATTTTAAAAGTGTAATTCTTAGTTTTGCAGGCCAATGTATTTTGTATTAATACGCAGTCGACTAAGGAATCGATGAAACAAAATAGTTTTGACAGGATCATGGCAATTGCCAAAAGTCTCTGCCCTTCGGGATACAGCCGTGAGTTTATGTAATGTCATGCTTTTCTCATTAATATTTCGATAAGACCCTTAGGTCTAATTTTGTATTCACATACCTTTATAGCTTTTCTGTACGACTGTTTGTGTCAAAAAAAAATGTATGTAATGTAATTTAAATACCGTGATCAAAAATGTTTTCGGGTGTAAGCCCACAGTTCAGGGTACAAACAGTATCGTAACTTCTTCCCTGGAACGTTGTAAATCCTGAGTCGGCGAGAACTCCCTGCCTTTTGCTCGACAGGTTGTTACCGATTCAACGCTGTGAACTAAACCCTCAGTACGTACCACAAACATTTTTAGGAAGTTAAAGTAAAAATATATCCCACCAAAAACATTGTGTAAAAAACTAGCCAAGTCTCGATGGAGCTGCTCGTTTATCTCTAAAAAGTAATGAAATCTAGACAAAGTCGTGCCAAGTCTAAGGTTCCTTGCTGTGTTTTCTTTATTATTATAGTTAATGTTGTGTATTATAGTTAATGAAGCGCTCGTGGCCTAGGCGAACTGAGTGATTGGAATCAATCACTTGGTTAAGCAATAACAGGCGCGGTCAGGTACAAGATGGGTGAGCGTCCCGTGACTACCGCTAGTGGCATTTTTCCGAGCGCTTCCGTGCTTCGCAAGGCACGTTAAGCCGTAGGTGCCGGCTGTCATATAATGGCAGTCGTTAAGCCATGTCAGAGGCCTTATGGGCGGCTTGATAACTTCTGACAGTAAGGCCCGCCACTGTCTTACAATCCTCCACCAACCCGGACGTGGCCCCCGTGGTGGAGTAGGGCCTAACCTTCCTGCGATGCAGGAAGAGACCCGTGCCCCAGCAGTGGGGACATACAAGGGTTGATAACGATGACGATAATTTTGTGTGACTTGACCGTTGAAGGGTACACAAGGGTACAAAACCGTCGTCAAAGCGATGGTACGCCACATCGAATGTCGCGACATTGAATGCTCACAATGTCGTTGGGTTGATAAAGTAAGTGTTCAATCATAACCCAAATAAGCATAGTTATATGGGCCGGAATTCCAGGAATGGGTTCCGCAAAATAGACACCGACGTCGCGGCAGATCAAGGCGAAGATGGCGGGACGACCCAAATGCATTGTGCCAGTATGGCGTGAGGTGGCTTGAAACATGGCGATATGGAAGAAAAGTATGGAGGCCTTTGCCCAGCAGTGGGTCGCAAAACAGGCTAAGCAAAAAAATAACAGTAATTAAAAATAAAAGGGTCGCTCGTAGCCCCCGGCTGCCTGAATGATCTTAAGCGATCACGAAGGTTAAGCAACACAGGGCGCCTTCAGTGCTTGGATGGGTAAACCGTCTATGACTAAAACTAGTGGCAATTTTTGCGAGCGGTTCAGTGCTTCGCAAGGCACGCTAAGCAGTTCGTGCCGGCTGCCGTCGATAGATGGCAGTCGTTAAGCTAAGCCAGAGGCCTTAGGGCGGCTTGAAAACTTCGGACAGTAGGACCAGCCACTAGTCTTGCAATCCTCCACCGATTCGGACTTGGCCCCCGTGGTGGAGTATGGCCTATACCTTCCTCAGGGAAGAGACCCGTGCCCCTCGGTGGGAATATAATGGGTTGAAGATGACGATGTTCAAAGACAAACGTCTGGGTCAAATAGGCCCAGAGTCGCTCGGCGCGAGACGGTCACGCCCCCCTCCCCCCGCGGATCGCACCGCGCCAAATAGAGATTAAACATTCAACGAGCTCGCATACACACTTAACCCTCGTAAATATTCAATGCATACCGCACACAATCAATTCTTGCCGTTGGCATTGCGAGGCGGGTACTCCGTGGGCGAGGTACCCTTCTTTTTCTAAGATTCAACGTACCTATTGCCTTGACGGGTCGCGAACACAGCCGGGTTCTGTGCCTACATTTCTTAGCAAGACTATGACGCAGGGCACACAGGTGGGACGTGGGGCGGGGACGACACAAAGACGCAGTCTCCTCTGAATTGTAGTGTGGTGACACCTGGCAGGGATGCCATGTTATATGATGATCAGATGTCTTGGGTTATGATTGAAAAGCCATCTACATGTGTTAACAAGCTGTGCGCCGCGGTGTTACCCGCGTTTCATCGATTTTCCCATGGGAATAAGATTTTTCCGGCAGTAAAACGTAGCCTATGTGTTAATCCAGGTTTCAGCTAACTCCATACCAAATTTTATTTAAATCGCTAGAGCCGCTTAGACGTGAAGAAGGAACAAACATACACACTCACAATCCGCAGCTGTGCCCCGCGGTGTTACCCGCGGTTTTTCGAATTTCCCATGGGAATAAGATTTTTCCGCAGTAAAACGTAGCCAGTTAATCCAGTGTGTCAGCTAACTCTATAACAATTTCTAATAAAATCGCTTCAGCCGTTTAGACGTGAAGAAGTATCGAATCCCGGCTGGAAACAAAAAAAAAGTCCAGGTCTTGGATGTTTACATGTTTGTGATATCGTTGTTTCTGGTTCCCACGACACAGGGTATCCTAGTGTGGGGCCAGAATCAATGTATGTGCCTGTATGTAAATGTTATGTCATGTTATGTTATACATACACAGTCACCAACTTTCGCCTTTATAATATTAGTGTGATGTTCTCTCTCTTTTTTTTTATTTAAAAAGCCTGTGCCCTGCATTGCAACGTATCTATAAGCCGTTTGACCTTATGTTGTAAACGAGAGAAGCAAAATAATGCCTCCATATCATCACCACGATGCAAAGTCTTGGCATCTTGAAGCGTAAAAAGTCAAATGAATCGAGTAGTTTCGCAACAAATAAGGCAGTGAATGTTGTAAACGGTGTGGCGCAATATCGCAACAATGGTTGCTTGAAGCGCGCGCGCTCAGTCGTGAGTGATAGCGGCCTGCGCCGGCCGGCAGCGAAGCACAGTAGCATTACATTGACAGAACGTCAATGATAAAAATCATAACATTTTGTAAATACCTACCTGGACTTTAAAATGGGAAGAATTACTTTGTAATTTGTCGACTCATCAGGCGATCCAAGAGCTGGCAGCTACCTCAGCCAGCGCATCAGCCTGGCCATTTAGAGGAGGAATGCCTCCAGTGTCTTGGGAACTATACCCCAACGGCAGCGGTCCGAAGCTTATTATATAAAACTATTTTGTAAATATATTAATATGTAAATGCTAAATAAGTTAATCAGTAATATTTACTGAATCTACTTTGAATCGACTTTAAATCTACTTCTGGAATTTTGTTGTAAAAACGAACGCAGTAACCTACAAATGATGTGCCTACCTTGGCTAATCGCGATTTAGTATAAGCAACCTTGTTTCTATTCCTTGTGTTTACGTTATGAACGTCCCTATTTAAACTATTTTTATTTTTAATGCACTAACCCGTGCTAAGGACAAATTTAAAAAACCTATTTAGAGGCTAAAAATTTTAAATAGGTTTTTAAGTCCCTATTTAATTTAAACATTGTTATATTTTTTTGGACATACATTATATTTTCGAACCCCTTACAATATATGAAGTGTTTGTCAGTATTCGAGTTATATGTTAAAATAATGGTTTTGTGCATCTTCGCCGTTTTTAGAAAACGTCTTCAATTCAATAAATAAGTAAAATGCAAGATGTTTTACTATTATTAGAGTAACTTGATTTTCGCAATTCGGACCCTGAAAAACCCGAAAAAATTCTTTGCGATATTATTTTTTCATTTGCATTTGACATTTTTACCAAGCGCTTCCGTGCTTTGCAAGCCACGCTAAGCCGTTGGCGCCGGCTGTCATTTAGTGGCAGTCGTTATGCTATGTCAGAGGCCTCATGGGCGGCAGTAAGGCCTGCCACTGTTTTACAATCCTCCACCAATCCGGACTTGGCCCCCGTGGTGGAGTGTGGCCTAACCTTCCTGCAATGCAGGAAGAGACCCATGCCCTATCAGTGGGGACATACAAGGGTTGATATCTGACCTAAGTTTTGGAGATAATATTTAGCAGTTAGTGCAATTTAAAATATAAAATTTACTTATTTTACAATTTAAATTAATCTTAAATATTAGGTTATATAATAGTTCGGGACCATTACAAGTGATTATGTTGTATTTGTACGAGCGATATCATGAAAATTCTACACTTAACAAAACATTGACTCCATGAAGTTAAACCACTGTAATTTTATTCACATGCACATACTTGTAGTACGGGTGTATGCCATATATTCGGCGAATATTATCTCAAAATCGTTCATGTATTGTGTACACGTGGCAAAGGGGTTTAATTCTGAGCATAAAGGGTTGTCAGCGCTTATTTTTCCTGGTGATACGTTATGTTCTTCTTTACATTTATTTCACCTACTGGAAACTTATTTTCAATACTTCTTCTTCTTCTTTGTCGTATCCCCATGCTGAGGGACGTGACTATGGGGCAGCTTCCGCCACCAGCGCTCTTCATTTGTTTCGATTATGCGCCAGATGTATGGCTACTTGTAGTGTCCCTCCCGAAGCTTTAGTTATGATGTCTGTCCAACGCGTTGGTGCTCGTCCTCTGCTTCGTTTCCCGTTCGCACGATTTTAAATACAGGGGTACAGTACTACACATCATAAAAGTCCCTTCGGGAATCTACGTTCGCGCAGACTAGGCAGAAGCGTAAAGAAAGTACCCGAAGCTATAAGTACATTCAACATGATATTTAACCGATACGGTTAAGGTGCAGAATTGATTGCCGCAGTAGCGTTACCTATTTCGCTCACGCTAATATTGCCAAACTAATAGTCACCTGCATCGATGACGTTGAATCAACCAATAGCAACAAAGGCGCGCGGCCTGCCATAAAATGAAACTACCTATGTGATTGGTCGATCGACTTGCCGCACATTCAAAATTTGGTCATCTGCGCAGGTACATCCGCGAGACTTATTTCTTGTGTAGCACTGTAACAAATAGGTATCAAGACTTTTGTGTGAGCAGTGACTAATGATTTCGATAAAGCGAAAGAGGTCTGTCAGAATCGTGGCAAGTGGCAAACCCTGGCTTCTCAATACCCCTGAGGGATATAGGCTTGAATTTGTGTAATCCAAATTAAGGTTAATACATCCTTCATGGGGCATTGTATACGTTTCCATAATAAAATCCCTGAAGATATACTAAGTTTGACTGAAACACAGTTCAAAAAATGTGTAAAGTACACGTGCCAAAAAGGCTACTATAATATCAAGGATTATTTAAATTACACTGAAGTCTGGAATTAAAGGCAGTACAATGCATGAGTCTCGTAAAAATTGTGTAAACTCTGTTAATTAAGGAATTTGAAAAGACTAAGTTTGGAGTTTTTTGTCCATTTTTTCTCCAAAATGATCTAGATTTCGAATGATTTATGTATCATGTAAAATAAAACAAAAAGTAACGCATACGTATGTATTAATTAAACATATAGTCTTTATCTTACAAAATATTTGACTCTATTTTATAATAATGTGGCCCAATATCAGAATTGCGCATCAAATACCCACTCAAACGCGATATCTACTATACCTACACTCGTGCTTCAACATCTTGAAGTGGTTCTTAGACTCTGATATCCACTGTTTGTATATGAATATTCATATTTGCTCCATCTACCCCTCTCACTTTTCCTTCAGCAACTATCTATCGTAGGTTGTCAGGAAGAAATTCCTTTGAGCAATAAGGCCGCCAATTGTACAGTATCTTTGTAATTATTTTTTGTTTGTTTTTTTTCCTGGTGTACAATAAAGAATATTCTTATATTATCTTATGTTTGATACATATTGCACCTCATAATTATATGAACGAGATATATAAATTTTCCACTTTCGCACACAGAAAGCGCTCGTGGCCTAGCGAAACCGAGTGATTGGAATTAATCACTTGAGTTAAGCGATAACAGGCGCGGTCAGGTACAGGATGGGTGACCGTCCCGTGACTACCGCTGGTGGCATTTTTCAGAGCGCTTCCGTGCTTTGCAAGGCACGTTAAGCCGTTGGTGCCGGCTGTCATGTAATGGCAGTCGTTAAGCCATGTCAGAGGCCTTATGGGCGGCTTGATAACTTCTGACAGTAAGGGCCGCCAACAATCCAATCCTCCACCGGCCCGGATTTGGCCCCCGTGGTGGAGTATGACCTAACCGTCCGATGATGCAGGAAGAGACCCGTCCCCCAGCAGTGGGGACATACAAGGGTTGATATCGTGTATCGTGCACACAGAAAAGCTTCATTGACGTATTATATGCCTAGATCATGTACTTCGTTTAGTTTTTTATTGATAACATATTTTAAACTTTTGCGACTTGAACACATTGTTAGAATATTTTCGGGGCTTAATCGAGTAGTAATTTATTGCTATTTTACCTCGACGTTTCGACGACGTTACAGTCATCGTGGTCACGAGAAGACTGATGGCTGGTGCCCGTTGGCATCTTCGGCTGATAAGGTTTCAGACTACCTTCAATCAGTCATCACAAAGCACTATTAGGGTTGCGACACACTACACTGACAACGTCGGACGATACGACTCCAACACTTCTTGATGACTTTTTTTATTGATGTTTCTTGTTGCAGGCACGAAGGGTCTCCGCTGCTGGCGCCAGCCCTTCCTGGTCATCGTACTGCTGGTTCACATGGACATCGTGATGTGATGCCACCTTTAGGTCCACGTTACTGTAACTTTACCTCGTTGATTTTTATTCCGTAGTTTTTGCAATCAGTTCTAAGTTTTATTGCACCTGTTTTACTGTTCCGAAGATTTATAAGTCTATCCTTTTTTAGTAATAAATTTATAGAACATTCTGGTATCGGGGGCCGTGCAAGGGCAAGGATATCTAAAACATTTCCTTTTCTGTATGGACATCTATTATTACTCGTTAAGTCCAAAGTTACAGTTTCTGTGTAATTTTCAATAAAACACTTTGAATTGAGTAACCATCCTTTGAAAATAAAAATATAAATTTATTGTTTGTTTCAAGGTCAAAACTGTAGAGATTAAAAGTTATTCGTATGACAAGTACAATATTCTGTTTTGAATGTAAATGGTTATAACATAACATTTACATACATGCACGTACATTGCTTCTGGCCCGACACTAGGATACCCTGTGTCGTGGAAACCAGAAACAACGACATCACAAACATGTAAACATCCAAGACCTGGGGTTTTTTTTGTCCCCAATCGGGATCAAACCCAGGACCTCTAGCGTGGTCCTGGGTTTGATCCCGATTGTGATCCCGATTGCCCGCTGCGCCACAGAGGCCGTAAAATATAGGGAATATTTTAGATAAAGATCCTTGCGCCTCCACGACCTCAGCCAGCCCGGTGCATTGTGGATGGACCTTTAAGGCGCTTTGGGGTGCTAACTAGCGCCGACAATGGAAAAATAGTCATAACTTGTTTTATAATAAGTTTTTATTTAAAAGTCAACACGAGGAATCTTAAATACTGTTACAACTATTTTTACAACCTACAGTCTAGAAACTATCAATAGATTAGAACTTGTAACGGTGCAAACCTCTTCACACCATTTTTATATCTTTTTCTATCATTTTCAAATATTTCAATTACGTCACACATTATTCGATTTCCTTCATTTTTCGTCACCACTACTTTACCCTTTGACCAGATCTGACTAAATTTCCTTCATTTTTCGTCACCACTACTTTACCCTTTGACCAGATCTGACTAAAAAGTCAGATCTGGTCAAAGGGTAAAGTGATTAAAACTGGATAAAAACGTATAAACGGAGAAGCAGGTAAAAATACCTGCTTCTCCGTTTATCCGTTTTTATCCAGTTTTCTGTTTTATTAAAATATTATACTACTAATCTACAAATAAAACCACACCTGAAGTCGATCCAGAGTTTATTAATATTTGTAAAGATATCCAACGTTCCAAACTTTAATCGGCCGTTTTTGGCAGAATGTGATTGAAGTCCTTGGCTGTTGATTCTAGGCTCTAGACTTTAGATTCTAAAAATAGTTGTTAAAGATGTTAAGATTTCTCATATTCACTTTAATTTAATTGGTGGCGCTGATTAGCGCCCTGAAACATCTTAACAGTATAATTTTCGGTTTCAAACGTTCAACAAATACATTTCGATCGTAATGTAGAGATATGGCGTATTTTTGTGATGTTTATATAAATGTTAGATACTCATGTAACTCAACCTGAAACATATCATCCCAAAACTGTGTGCCATATCGAAAGTTTACGCGAAGACAAAGAAAGTGAGAGTCTATGAAAAAATATTTTCACGAACAATTTAATTTTAACCTTCTAAATAAGAAGTTACCTAGCTAATAAGATTAATGTCTAACCCGCTCGCGGAACTTTAGCCATTATAACTTCCCAATTCTTAAACTTGCTTATAATAACACTTTTGATAAATTATTGTGCATCCCATTTACCATCCTGTGAAGTTTTCGTATTAATTTTGACGCAAAGATATCGATCGAACAACGATATGCTGAACTTGGCCTAGAGTAAGACAATTAAATCCTTCCGACTTATAAAAGTTTTACCTCTACTGTCTCTGTTTAAGTGTTACGTGTACATAGTTACGAGATATAGGTACTTACCTCCAGATTAGCGATGCAGGTGAGAATATTCTCAGAGAATGTTCTCGGAAAACGAGAACTTTTAAATAAAATTGACAAAAAACTGAAGTAATTTAGGGTATATTTGTGCATGATAGTGAACAACGGAGCAAAATTTATGGAATGAAAATATCATTTAGTAGACTTTTAGTCCGGATCTACTTACGGGTGTTGTTATATCGGAAGAGTCCGACCGGGTGAGACGAGCAATCGACGACGCGAACTCCGTCTCTGCTTACCATGATTAAGCTCTGCAAATCGGAGCGAAACCTGGTCGGTCTCTTCCGATATAACAAGACCCGTAAGTAGATCTGGACTAAAAGTCTACAATGTGTTGTGCTTACGAAAGTTTTAGTTCAAAAATATCATATTGTTGATTTTTTAATTTTAAAAACCTATTTAGAGGCTAAAAATTCCACCCATGGTGGGACTCGAACTCGCGACCTCTGGCTAACCGTGCCAGTGCTATCCCAACTGATCTAATGGGCGACTACAAAGTTCAGTGAAATATCGAACGTCTTTACAATACTCTCTGTATTACGGCATGAGTGGAAATTTCAGCCTCTAAATAGGTTTTTAAAATTGTCCTTAGCATGGGTTAGTGCATTAAAAAGAATATAATTAATTTTGATAATGTTTCGTCGTGCATGGAAGTTCTCGGAGATCATTCCGCCCGGCTCATTTTATCCTTGACAAATTATCTGCTGCTTGTGAGCGTTCTACCTTACATCAGGGATGTTAAATGCGTTTCCTACACGATAAATAAAAAAACATATCTACGCAAATCAACGTGGTCACAAAACCCCCTTAAGGTAATTTCTTTCCAAATAAACTAATTATTACTTTGGTCGTTGTAGGACATGCATACGAAAACTATGTATACAGGGTTATCTCTTAAATGCAGAATTCTTGAGACAATTCTATTATAGTATGTCACCGTCTGATGGACAACAACGCTAAAAACCTTGTGTTAAACAACTTAAATATATAAATATATTATTTAGCACAGGGAGGAGTAATTAATAATTTTCTTTTACGACTGTCAAGAATTATATTGATATTTCC
This sequence comes from Yponomeuta sedellus, assembly GCA_934045075.1. NCBI lineage: Eukaryota > Metazoa > Arthropoda > Insecta > Lepidoptera > Yponomeutidae > Yponomeuta > Yponomeuta sedellus. The sequence continues at coordinate 516,911 of OW203726.1, read as the reverse complement.
TAAAATTATTAGATAAATGAATAAACTAGGATATTTACTCCTTATATTCCTTAGCACGGGTTAGTGCATTAAAAGAATATAATAAACTAGGATAGACCAACCACTCGATAGAGAATATTGCTTTCTGTATTTTCACAATTTTTGTTTTAGATTTGTATACATGTAGACAAATGTTTAAATATAGAGAGGGGACTTAAATTTAGAAGAGTTGACTGGAAGCGCGAATCTGTTTTTATTTTAATTAATTAAAATTGTATTAGCAAAGGGCAATATAAAAAGTATCCGGAACCGGCGTACATGCCATATCACCATCGCTTTCTCAGCGCTAATGAACGTTGATAAGCCGAAGGTGATATAGCAGCAGGATCGTGGCAAGTGGCAGTCCCTGGTCTCTGCCTACCCCTATGGGATAAAAACGTGAGTTTATATTATATTTTATATTAACCCATTGAAAAAATATCAATACGAGAAAAATATTTTAAAATAAAAATTATTCAAAAATACAAAATCTTTACGGGATTCAAAAATTCCAGGTTTTGGAGATAACCCTGTATTATAAGGTTTTCACTAGTAAATGGTAGAAAGTCGAGGTGAGATCACAACGGCATCTGCTGTGGTCACCCTACTTTTTTATTGTTATTCTCTAGTTTGAGAATTTTGCTTAGCAAAACTACCATTTTACGGGTACATACCGGGAGGTAGGTAAATATTTACTTTGTAAAATGAGCGGCTAAGCTCATTTTCCTGACATTCTTCTCAGAATTACTCTAATTAAAAGTAAAATTATGGTTATCATTTTAATGAAGAATATTGAGTGTGCCAAAGATACCTAAATAATTAAGTATGTACCATTACACGTTACTTTTCTAAACACAATTTAAGTACATTATTTGTTAGAAAAATATTTTTACGATATTACGACCGATTGTTTAGATTGTTGTGAAATTTATACTAAATTATACTAAGGGAAAGTAATTTAGATTAATGATTATAAAAAAAATAACCAAGCTTGCCCTTCACGCTTGTTGAAAATGTAAATAAAAAACAAATCCTGCACAGTAAAATAAACCTTATCAACTATAACAATAAAGATTAGATTTCTCTAAGTAAAACTATTACTAAGTGTATAAAATGTATCTTTTATTGAAAGTAAGGGATATATGTACCGGCTAGCCTACTACTCGATATGTTAACCACCTGTACAGTTGACATGGTGACGTTGGAATTTTGACATTGTACATGAGCGGTATTAAATAAATTAGTATAAAATTATTGAACCGTGCTTGATTGTAAATAGAGACACCCTATGATACTGCATGTAAAATTAAATAATGATCTTATTTCAATCAGGACTTGAGAGAAAATATTTTAGCAAACTATAGGGAACTTGTGTCCAACTTAGATTGAAGTGGATTTGCTTTTATACCATAGAATACAAAACGTAAAAAAAAAATTGTAAAAATGGTATCATAAAGTATGTTTTTCGGGGTTTTCGGGGTTCCAAAGCGCGTAAATCAATTTACTCGAATAATAAAAAACCATGTTGCATGTTGTTTATTTACAGTATTGACAACGTTTTCTAAAAACGGCGGAGTTGCACAAAGGCATTCTTTTACTTGCATGTTCTGACGTCACAGTATGCTATGACGGGCCGTGAGTGACTTTTCGACAAGACACATTATAAAAAGTATTAGTCTTAGAGAAAAAATAACCACATTTAATTATTTAACATAGCCTCTCCAATTACATTATAACTTTTTTTGTACAAGTTCCCCATTGTTACACTTGACAAAAGCCTTTGTTGGGATTCCTTTTCCCTGTATATTTAAGCTAAAGTTCATAGCTTATTCGAAACGAAAATAAAATATTGTATATACAAATACTATTATGAAATAAGCAGCGATGAAAAACATCCATCTTTGGTGCAGTAACCGTCACTAACTTAGGGCCAAAACTGTATGTTTTGTTGAGTTGTTTTTTTTATAACTTAACATGACATTGACATACTGGCATATACTTTGCTTCCGGCCCCACACTAAGATACTCTGTGTCGCGGGTACCAGAATCGGCGACCACACAAACGTGTTATGCTTTTCATTTTGCTTAAATTTATTTTTTCCATACGTATTCCGTGTGTGTGAAACTAAATAAATCCATCTAGCCGCCAAACTCTAGACGATACGTTGATTTTCCAATGCCAGCCCGTTAGACTCTTAAATCGGAAAACGATCGCCGTCTCAAGAGAACAATCGAAACAAAAGCGCGGGCAACTTCGCGCGATAACCGGTTGAAATAATTAAATGGATTTAGGCGCTGCGGGCACAATCTTATCGACGCCGCTCGCCTACACTGACGGACAGTATCGCGCGCCGGTATCGATGGCGCTCTTTAATTGATTCTCCGTAGCGAGGGGCGCTAGCTCGAAAAAAGTCATCGACTGAAGCCATTAAAACGCGCGGGCGTATCCGACTATAATAATAATCGAATCGAACATCCAACAATTCGAATAACCTCTAAATTTTAGCCTCTAAATAGGCTATGTTCGAATAACACTATTATTGATATTATCGATAATCGACTCCAATGAGCCATTTTCAGCAAAAATTCGCAAAGCTATTCCATGGACGGCACTTACAGGCGTGCCTTTAGAAGAAAGGGCATGCGGCTGCCAAAATTAATCTGTGCTAATCAATTTTATAGACGAGTCCCTGTTCTTGTATGTGCACGCCTATGTCTAGAATTGCTTTGTGAATTTGCGCTGGAAACGGCTCATTATGTGCTGCGTTAAGCGCAACCGTACCGATGCAGTGTGTAAGCAGAAACGCATGTGAGTGCACAATAAGCACACATACCCAAGAAGATTCTAAACATATTCCAGGAAACGTAACCGCACAGAGGAAATAAGTTTGGTTGACTACGTTTGGGCAAACGGAACGCAAGGTAAGTGACTATTCTAATGCAGACCTATTGTTGCGTCTCGCAATTGTGAGCTGGAGTTTCCTTGTTAGCTTCTTCTCCACTTAATTTATTGATCGTATAACAAACATTAAGTTTAGTAAGTAAACATTTTGTTTTTAAAGTAAATATTTTTTTTTAGTTTCATTTTTAGTTATATTCTTTCTACTGTCTATTATTCGATTAACAATTGTGTTTCGAATTCAACTCAAAGTCACATTTTTTGTTTTCATTATAAAAACAAAATGCTTAGGTACTTTAATAAAGGCCAAAGTTGATAGTTTCACAATTAATTGATTTTGGGGAGAAGAAGCTAGAAAAGAAATTCCACATTTATTTCAAAACGCATTTTGACTTAATTGAGTTTTTGATTTTCGATTTCGATTGGTAGCAACGAAACGCAATAATCGAATAATTCGAATATAGGTATAGAAACAATCGCCCATCACCAATTCTTGGTACCTCGCTATGTCTTTGCTGCGCCTTGCAGGGCCCAGCTTGAGGATCGCGGGGGCCAAACGGCCCTTTGTCTTTTTCTAATCGAAATTCCGTCCTCATCGCGCCGCGCGTTAACGAATTTTCTAAAGAGAAGTCAACTTAAGTGGAAAGAATAAATAATTATGTTGCGTGGCGCTAGCCGGGTGAAATACTAACTAGCCCAGACAATGGCTGTTGGGAAGTATTGTGTTACTTTTCTGCGGCAGTTTCAATGTGGTCTCTTAAACACCACCAAAGTTTGAGGGCACGGCGGTGCCTTTGCCAAGACGACTAAATCACTGTACATATTTTCGAAGAGTTCTGTCGAAGTTTTTAAATTCTCATAGCTTAAAACTCTGAATTGTACATACTAAAGAGCCCTAAGTCTCAGATTATGATTTACTTAGTAAACTGATGAAATTAAATAAAGTTTTTTTTATTTATTAAGACTTTTGACGCTTGTAAATGAATTTACTTACAGTTTTTGTAGTAACTTAAAAAAAACTGCTAATAATGATACACATGAATGATATTTTTAATATTATGGACTGTAACAGTCTTATTTATAAATAGCTCATCCCACTAAAACACTTTAAAGACGGAGTTAAAGCCCGCATATAAGAGGAATTCTTCTTAATCTTATTTTCTACGGTGCACAGTGTTTCCGTGAAATTTAATTTTAGTACTAGTTTATTAGAAATTCAAGCTAAATGCCATTTCATTCTCGCTGTGTACTATATTCAGTTCGACGGTGGAATCAGCACATAATGTACATAGTGGTAGTTAGCCAGTGTCGGCTAGGTCTACCTCACGATGGGCTGGTTGAGAGAGCGGAATGGGAGGTGATGTGAATGGACTTACTTGGTGATGGTGGATGATGGCTCGCTTTAGTTGTTGGGCAGATGATGAGCGGTGATGGATGAGCTGATGCGTCCAGCGCACGGAGAACACTCCTGCACTGTTCACTTATGGTCTAATATTGTCAATATATTGTTCTTTGAGCTGATAAAGTTGATTGGTCACCAAATATCTATCACTTCACGAGAATTCGAGCACTTATCACGCGCGTATGTCACAGTGCGAATGTGTGTGCAGATGGCTGGATAAATTAGTAGCGAGCGAGCGGCACGAGTGACGGCACCGGAACGACTCAGAATAATGAACGATGAGTGACCACAGATTCATGATTACGTCGCGTTGATTCTCGCGCGAACACATAGACTATTTAAAAAATAACTTTTGTTGCGAAACGTTCTTTGTATTGACGCGTAAATGGATCATTATGCACTGAGAAGCTTTTTTACGCTGAACTGTTAAATAACATAACATTTACATACAAGCACATACATTGCTTCTGGCCCAACACTAGGATACCCTGTGTCGTGGCAAACAGAAACAACGACATCACAAACACGTAAACATCCAAAACCTGGGGTTTTTTTTTCTTGTCCCCAGCCGGGGATCGAACCCAGGACCTCTAGCATGGTGGGCAGATGCGCTACCGCTGCGCCACAGAGGCCGTCAAATAACATACTATTACCATCACTAAGCACAAGAAAAACTATCCTCGAAGTAAATGTGCTTTTTGTAATCCACGGCCTTTGTTATCCCACGAATATTAATGAATATCTATTTTGGTCTGAATATTCAAATCGAACAAGCTTAAGCTTTCGGCCCAACTCATCATCTTCACAAATAGACTGTTGGTTTTATTCTCTCTAGTAATATGTGGAAATTATTCACGGGGTTCTGTAAAACAAGTCACGCGGCCCCACCGTGGCCATAACTAGTTGGCATTAAGTTTATAACTCGTAACGTTTACGACTTGCGACCCAACTTAGGGCTTACTATGGATAGCTGAATCTTGATAGCTAGTATCAGATTGAATGGTTTTCTGTCTTTCTAAGAGAGTCTCAGTCTGTCAGGTTAATATAGTACATGGTATCCTAGCTTGGGGCTCAGTTCTATTCAATCCCATTAAATTTATTTTAAAGTAAATAATTTACATTCTGTTTGCTGAATGTCTAAATACAATGTAACATGAAAGTGAAAGCCGCTGCCTTCGGGCCGTAGTGAAGCGGAGAAAAAGGCAGCGGGAAAAAAAACTCTACTCTGACCATCTTTCCAGGCTAAGACAAGTGATGGCGTTGTATCAAAGTTAGTGACTTCTTTCGGATGGAAGTTATGCTGTGGATTTTTCAGGATAAAAAATAGGTAGTCAATCGATATCAACCCTTTTGTACCCCACAACCCCACTGCTGGGGTACAGGTTTCTTTCTGCATCACAGGAAGATTAGGCTATACTCCACCACGGGGGCCAAGTCCAGGTTGGTGGAGGATTGTAAGACAGCGGCGGGCCTTACTGTCAGAAGTTTTCAAGCCGCCCATAAGGCCTCTGACATGGCTTAACGACTGCTTTTATATGACAGCCGGCACCAACGGTTTAACGTGCCTTGCGAAGCACGTAAGCGCTCGGAAAAATGCCACTAGCGGCAGTCACGGGACGCTCACCCATCCCGTACCCGACCGCGCCTGTTGTTGCTTAACCAAGTGATTGATTCCAATCACTCGGTTCGCCTAGGCCACGAGCGCTTCGTGATGTGATAATATGATTAAAATATTTTGAACTTGTAAGACAGCGGCGGGCCTTACTGTCAGAAATTATCAATCCGCCCACAATGGCTCTGACATGGCTTAACTGCCATTACATGTCAGCCGGCACCAACAGTTTAAAGTAGATACGTTAAACTGTTGGTGCCCCTAGTGGCATTTTCCGAGCGGTTCCATGCTTCACATTACGCAGTTGGTGCCGGCTGCCGTCGACAGATGGCATTCGTTAAGCCAAGTCAGAGGCCTTAGGGCGGCTTGAAAACTTCTGACAATAAGACCAGCCACTAGTCTTGCAAGCCTCCACCAATCCGGACTTGGCTCCCGTGGCGGAGTATGGCCTTTCTTAGGGAAGAGACTTGTGCCCCTCGGTGGGGACGTAATGGGTTGATGATGATGAAATCTTCTTTTTAAATACCGATTTCATTAACGTCACCGTAACGTTGAAGTTCTTTTTTCAATCACATTCAACTGCTCCCCTTCCTTGCCGCTTATATTCAAGCGGAATAGGTCCGCAGTAGGCCCGCCTACTTGGAGTGGCCAGCCTGGTAGTTCCGGCGGGGCTGGGGCGACTCTGGTCAAATTTCACAGTCCACCGGCCGCCTATCGCGTCCGGCGATATCTCCGTGAAATATGTTTACGACGCGCCCGCGCCCGATCGGAAAATGTCGAATTAATTTAGGGTAATGTTCCAGCAAAAAATATTGTAGTTGGAGCCTCCAACGTAAGTGAATAGAGGAACTTGGAAATTAAAGATCATCCAGTTGTGTATTGACTATAGTGTAATACTATTATATAATGTACATATTATTATAGGCTGACTCAATATGGATGCCATGTATTCTTCTTCTATCTTTCTCTAATATATAAATAGAGGGACCCGAGCCCATCTCACCCCTGACCTTCTGTCCATTAAGGACATGGTTGAGCAAACGTACCAACAGGTTACACAACTGTGACTGGACCTCACGCTCTGACTGTAGACAGGCCAGAATAGCAATGCCGGGCAGAAATCCTCGTCTCTCCCGATGCTTTCTTCGCCTCAATAAAGGGTGTTACAGATAGTCCGCTGTGCAGAGCATGCATGGACGCGGAAGAGACACCCGCCCACGTGCTAGTAGAATGCGCAGGGCTTGCGTTACAAAGGACGGCTCTCCTCGGTAACCTGGGGACACTGCGGGAGGCCTGCAGCGACATTCACAAGCTGTTGGCTTTCCTAGAGGAGCTGGGGTGGCAGGATTAATGTCTTCGAGTGATATCTTCCATCACGCAAAATAGGCTCTTTTTGTAGTCGAGTTGCGGAAACCCTAATCATCACCAATACCAATACCTGCTGCTCAACTAGCAACAGCAGTAAGAACCCCAGTTTTCTACGTGTGAAGCCACTTTCTCATGTTTTAGGATACTTTAGATACCCATCAGGCATAGTGGGAGTTCTACTACTACATAACATACTACTTGCATATTTTGAATAACAAAAACAACTCTCATGGTGTTTATTGAGACAGGTCTTAACTACATGTAGTACAGAAACGGATGGATAGCGGCGCTTTTTCAATAACGTCATCCAAGTAGTTAGCTGGTCGCGTCACTCCCTCATGCCGAGCATAGCCCAGGTACCAGATGATACTCATCACATGGGAGCAACAGCCCAAAGTTCTCAGCCCCACAATGCAGTTGTAACCATGACTTATTATTGCTTCTCTGCCACGATTACCTCTTTCAGTTACAATAAAAACAAAGTATGTTTTTCTTAAAGAGTGCAGAGACTTTATTTTTGCCCAAAGCAGCATTGGGTTTTTTCCTGGCAATCCAGGTATTTGGTCACGGCTCACTTCTGTGTAATACCGTGAAACATGAAATGTTCACCTACATTGAACGTGCCTGCTTTATTTGAAACTCAACTCAACGACGCGTCGTTGGGAAAATATGTAATAAATAAGCCAATTTTCAAAGAACACGCGGTACACGACATAAAATAGAGTTTTACGTTTTTGGAAAATAATGTGAACACGGATGTCAAAAAAAGATGGATGGAACCTTCATTAATTAAATAAAATTCGATAAAATAGTTATCACAGTTGTTAAGATTTCTCATGTTCACTTTTAGATAAAAACGTTCTATAAAAAAGTTATGATTTGCTCCGAAACGCCTTAAATCATGTTATCAGAAAAGTAAACTTACCTAATCTAGTGAAGGTTTCACTTTTATCATACATTACTGAGTGACTTATAAGCCTTTTACGAAGGAAGTGGGGCCTCTCAATCGAGGCCCCACTTCCCGGATTGGTTATGACTAGAGATCGGATAATCGGATGCATATTTGCATAAAGTTGAGATGTTAGCTAGCATTGATAGCACTTTCTTTTAGTTTGTTACTATAGAATCAAATCGGGTGTAACTATATTTACTTATTTTAAGGTGCTAATATGGAGTGAAGTTTTGTGTAAAAAAAATTGCGAGTTTTGGAATCGACAAATTTTGTGTTTTTGTAGCAGATACCTATGAAACTGCCTTTTTCTTCAATTTTTAAAACATTGATAAAAACAAATAAGAAACAAGAATTAGAAAGAGAAACTAATTACATTTACAAATTAACGTGAAACAGCGTCACCAACTAACTCACGCGCTCAATTTAGTCACATTATCACATGTGACGAATAAGTGGAAAGTTTAGGATACAAAATATCTAAGTAATATCACTGCCACCTACGACGGTGGCGGGTGTTTAACAACTTAACTAATATCAGCTGGATGTCAGCTGTCAATAATTATTGTAGGTTATCTCTTGTTTTTTATGTTTGTGGTATAGCCATTGGCACTATAAAAAGAAATAGACGGCTCATGCACAACGTTGTTAGATGTCCACACACAGCACGGCTTGTACAGATATGAGGCGACAAATTTCATACAATTAGATATTTAAAGATAATAAAGATATGTTATTTTATAAGGGTTACGTAATTCCATAACTCTATATAAAAACACTAATAAATGCAACCAATACATATTTCTCCACTTTTCGGGAATTTTTCCAGAAAAAAAACTGGTATCACTGCGGTATTTGACATCCCAATTTGTAAGTAAATAAAGAAAAGTAAACAAAACCTAATAAGGAAAAATATCACGAATCAGTAACTTAAAACATTACTTACGCATGGTAGGTGCTCCCATGAGACTTATTGCATTTTTTCGAGAAGTGTTTACACCACCGTACCACACAAGACGACATTTCTTAAAATTTTCTTTTGTGTCAAACAAGACTTACTGGCACTGCTGCCTGGAGCGTAATGTGAGTCTTTTTAATCTGTGGCGTAATGGCGGCAGAGTGATCGACTTGGTGTATCTGTGTGAGTTAGCTCGTGTATGCACACGAAAGTGTCGGACTAGGGGTGCTTCACACCCTTTCAATGTGAGAGAATCCGTCTTTTTTTGACATCGGTGAATGTGTCTTTAGCATCACAGATTAAAAAGACTCATTCGACATGACATTTTGCTTGAAATATTTAAAATAATCAATGGCGTTCCGTCTCTGTTTGTAAATTGCGTTTTATTTAATTATTTTCTTATTTTCTTCCCCCAACTTCAAAAAAATATTTGAAAACTGATAAAAGAGCCAGTTGCGAAATACTAAAGTTGGGAAAATATAATACCAAAACATTATTTTGATAGGGCGGTACACCAGAAGCCGTTTGCCTTTAGAACAAACGGCAGCCCTGGTTGCGGATAGCTTATCCCGAACTTTATCTGCAGATTGTGAAAGAGACCCTTTATGTTACAATTTAGCCTCTAAATACATAAAATTGTAACTTTTTTTATTGTAACCATAAACATCCCACTGCAGGCCATCGGCCTTCTCTCAGATAAAAGGTATGACTTAATTACCGCGCGTGCCTACCGCGGATTGGCAATTTCTAGCGCTGAGGTATTTACACCTCAGACAGTCAGGTTTCCTCACGTTATTTTCCTTTACAGCTAGATTAGTGAAGGCCAACATAAAAACATCGTGAGGAACACGATATATTTATCTTGCTCTTAACTAATTTACCCTATTTTTATTTTTAATGCACCCGTGCTAAGGAACAAATTTAAAAACCTATTTAGAGGCTAAAAATTTCACCCATGCCGGGATTCGAACCCGCAACCTCTGGCTATCCGTACTGGTACGGATAGCCAGAGGTTGCGGGTTCGAATTTACCCTATTTAAAATAAAATAAATGAATTCATAGACATATTACACAGATCTCGTTAGCCCTACACTAAGTACAACTACACTTCCTCGTTAGCCCTAATAATATTGGCCTTTTTTTGCATCTACTTAATGAGATGATTTATACAGCGTCCAGTGGTATCTTCACTCACACTAGATAGGTGAAGGGACCACTCCAACGCTGTAGTATCTGGGACTTGGTTTTATAGATGGTGTAGGCTTGCCCAGCACCTATACCATCCTGACAGCTTAGTTGGCCTGGCCCACAGGAAAGACTAGTCAATACGTGCGGAGCCAACCAATCCGCGGGTTTCCTCACGATGTTTTCCTTCACAGTTAGCGTGTGGTATTGCTACTACAAATTCGCAAATGTACGTAACTTTGAAATTAAACAAAGTCATTGGTACATGCCCGCACTCGGGATCGAACCTGGGGCTCTCGCTTGCCAGTCCATGGTTCTACCCACTGAGCTATTACCGCTTCGTTAGCCCTATACTAAGTACAACTAAATGACTTGTGTTACAGGTGCTAATTCGACGATAGATTTAATACAATAAATACATACATATAGATAACATCCAAGACCCGAGACAAACTAGAAAAGTTCGTTTCCTAGTATGACCCGACCGGGGATCGAATTTGATCGTATTGATGTCTGAAATAAATAAAAGTGTTCCACTTAACTTGGTCTTACTCATTTCCTCGTAATTTCCGTGGATTGGTGATTTTAAGCTCTGAAGTTTGAGAACATATTCACTCAGGCTCCCGCACGATGTTTTCCTTCACAGTAAGATAGTGTAATTTCTACATCAAACTCACAAATTTCTCTAAGTTTAGGAGGCGGAAAGTGCAGCTGACCTGCGGTTAATTAAAGACTCCAGCCTCGGCGAGCGGCGACTGACAGCGGAATCCAAGCCACAAATGAAGCGTCGAAAAGTGGTCACTTCTCCGTTGCAGGCCCTTTGATAACAAGAGCAGTCAAGATGAAAATACAAGTGAATATAACACTATATTAGACATCGATATCATCTCTTGTTTGTTCCCACTACTGGGGCACGGGTTTATTCTATCGCATTATGCATCGCAGGAAGGTTAGGCCATACTGTAGAGTATCTTACTATTTATTTATTTTGCGTATGATATACAGCGGGTCATGGCCTAGGGAAGCGCTCGTGGCCTAGGCAAACCGAGTGATTGGAATCAATCACTTGGTTAAGCAACAACAGGCGCGGTCAGGTACAGGATGGGTGAGCGTCCCGTGACTACCGCAAGTAGCATTTTTCCGAGCGCTTCCGCGCTTAGCAAGGCACGTTAAGCCGTTGGTGCCGGCTGTCATATAATGGCAGTCGTTAAGCTATGTCAGAGGCCTTATGGGCGACTTGATAACTTCTGACAGTAAGGCCCGCCACTGTCTTACAATCCTCCACCAACCCGGACTTGGCCCCCGCGGTGGAGTATGGCCTAACCCGTGCCCCAGCAGTGGGGACATACAAGGGTTGACAACGAAAAATACAGCGGGTTAAAATACGAAAAGAAGGCCATAAATCCTATCGGTCACTTGCTTGTCGGCTTCGTAAATCTTCCAGATGCCTCCTCTTATGGTCCATAGAAGATAATGGTCAGTAATGTGGCACAGAGTCTGCACCTCTACGCATCTACAAGTGGGTCCACAATCTTACCATGTACCAATGACATTGTTTTCTCTCGTGAAGTAGCAATTTCACCTGTTAAGTTATATATAACGGTTAAGTTTTTTATTAACAACTAGCTGACCCAGTGAACTTTGTACCGCCTACGATCGATTGCTTAAATCTTTTCATTTTTTCTCTCCGTAAAAACCATTTTCGTACTTCAAGGAATATTCTAAAAAAAAGAATAAGCAAAATCGGTTCAGCTGCTCTCGAGATTTGCGCTTACCAACAAATTCAGCGATTCATTTTTATATTAAAGAAGAAGACTAGCTGACCCCGCGAACTTCATACCGCCTAACAGTCGATTCAATTTTTTTTAACTTTTCCCTGCCTAAGAACCATCCTCGTACTTCAAGGAATAGTCTAAAAAAATAATTAGCGAAATCGGTGCAGCTGCTCTCGAGATTAGCACTTACTAACACATTCAGCGATTCATTTTTGTATTATATATAAGCCCCAAGCGTGCCCCAGTCGAACCGAGTGATTGGAATCAATCACTTGAGTTAGGCAACAACAGGCGCGGTCAGGTGTAGGATGGGTGAACGTCCCGTGACTACCGGTAGTGCCATTTTTCCGAGTACTTCCGTGCTTCGCAAGGCACGTTAACCCTCTGGAATACAGGCGTGAGTTTATGTTAAGCTGTGTTATATTATGTCATATTCAAATTGAACTGAATTTAGCGACTTAATTGACGTAAACGTGTAACGGTGCAAACCTCTTTACACCATTTTTTTATGTTTCTTTTTCTATCTATCATTTTCAAAAAATTAAAGTTATGTCACACATTTTCGAGATTTTCCTCATTTTCAGCATTACTACTGACTATTTTACCTGCTTATTTCGTTTATCAAGTTATCTATTAATATATTATAAATAAAAACAAATACAAACTCTTTAAGCCGTTGGTGGCGGCAGTCATGTAATAGCAGTGGTTAAGCCATGTCAGAGGCCTTATGGCCGACTTGACAACTTCTGACAGTGAGGCCCGCCACTGTCTTACAATCCTCCACCACCAACACACCCGGACTTGGCCTCCAGCGTGGAGTATGCCCTAGCCTTTCTGCAATGCAGGAAGAGACCTGTGCCCCAATATTGAGGACATACAAGAGTTGATATCGATATTGAAATATGTTAAGGGAGAAAAAGAAATCATCCTAGGGACCGGCAAGGTGCCGGAGGCCGGAGGGACGGACTGATGACCGACGGACGGTCGTAACGAAACTCTACTGGTTCTTGTTGACTATAGAACCATACAAGCCGACTCGACTGAATCGACAAATCGACTTTAAAACTAAAGTACTCAAAGTTAATGCTAAAGATTCAGTCAATTAACTTTTGACACATCTGTGAAAGCCTACGCTCTGTAGGACATTATTATCATCATCAACCCATGATGTCCCCACCAAGGGGCACGGGTATCTTTCCTGAGGAAGGTGTAGGCCATACTCCACCACGGGGGCCAAGTCTGGATTGGTGGAGGCTTGCAAGACTAGTGGCTGGTCTTACCGTCAGAACTTTTCAAGCCGACCAAAGGCCTCTGACTTGGCTTAACGACTGCCATCTATCGACGACCGCCGGCACCAACTGCTTAACGTGCCTTACAAAGCACAGAACCGCTCGAAAAAATGCCACTAGCGTTAGTCATAGACGGTCACCCATCCGTGCACTGAACGCGCCCCAGGTCGTCGTCGCTTAAGATCACTCACACAGCTGGGGCTACGAGCGATTCTCTGTAGGACTTATGAAGCTGCTTATACGTCTAAAGAGATTCATAATTTACACATTTGCCCAAAAAATTGCTCTTCGCTGTCGCAGCTAGGCAACATGAAACCGAACACCCCATAAAGGTCCCGGAATTCCCGGAGGAGTGGTGCCGCCCTGTATCCCGGCGAGCGGTGTCGCCGCGTCAGCTCCGCCCGGGCCGGCCACGTTACTTGATATTTATTGTTTTTCGCCTCTCCGTTGAAGGGCGTGTACAATAAAGGGAAATATTATTCATTCATGCTAACGCTATGGGCATTTTTTCGAGCCATGCTTCTCAAAGCACTTTAAGCCAAGTCAGAGGCCTAACGGGGGCTTGAAAATTTGTGACAGTAAGACCAGCCACTAGTCTTGCAATCCTCCACCAATCCGGACTCGACCCCCATGGTGTGGCCTATATCTTGCTCAGGTAAGAGACCCGTATCCCTCGGTGGGGACATAATGATGATGATTCATCCGCGAGAAACAGCTTACCGTGTTAAAGGGGTAAGTGCCATTTCGAATATCTCAAGCACCACCACGTAAGCCGACTGAGCTGTCAGGATGGCATAGGTGCAGTGCAAGCCTACAACTCTTAGCACACCCCGGAGTTAGCTGCCTTTTGCAGCAGCAGACACACCGCGACTATTCCTTTATCTAATGTCTGTCTATTTTCTATTTGTTGTTATATCTATTTAATTTTACCTTTGTGTCTGTGACTGTTATTACAAATAAATGTATTTCTATTCTTCTATTTCTCTATTCTACACCATATAAACAATGTTCCAGGCTAGTGCCTGACGGCGTCCGAGTACCTAGTCTCTTCCCTATTATCTAGTGTGAGTGAAGATGCCACTGGACGCTATGTAAATCATCTCGTTGCGTATATACATAGGCCAAGTACCAGTCAATTGTTTCGAGCAGTTGGCGGTTTGTACCCAATTGCAGAGAACTAAAGGAGGTTAATGTATTTGGCTCGTATGTAGTAAGTATGTAAGATTGTACTAAGTAGCTTTGTAAATATTTGTATTTCTTGTTTTTTTCCAGTGTACAATAAAGAATATTCTTACCTTATCTTCTTATATCCGATTATGTTTCACTTCAAAACTCCTTAACCAATGATCAGATTTTCACAAATAATATTCCAATCTATTTATCGTGTTTGCGCGAGTGTCATAGGTTACACAAATCTAGAAAACAAATTAAAATCTCTAAGAAGGCAAAACTAAAAAACTAAAATAAAAAATAACCAACAACTCTAAGTGGAACCCACAACGAGGTATCTGGGTTGGTCCCACCTGTTAAGGAGTATACTCAGCAGTCAGACCGTTAGTCAGTATTTTGTTATTTCAGTTATTTTTTTGTATTCTATTCTAAGTCCCACTGCAGGGTACATGGCCTTCTTTCAGTCTCTTACGCGTCTTTGGAAAAAGTAAACATCATAAGTCGTATATCTCGCCTTAATATAATAATAACAATAGTTAACAGTGTTGGGTAAAGGACCCACTTATATACTAATACTTTAAACTAATTAGAAAACAAATAACTTACAAATTCTGTCCGCGTCGACGCCTCTCGACTTGGCAGCCGGCGCCGCCCGGGGTGGGTGCACTAAGGTTTGGGGATCCCTAGACTTCCCCGTCTACCCCCAAGAGCTCTTGCCCCAGAAAGCTACGTACCTGCAGTGCACTTTCACGACAATGTATTTGTCCACTATTTTGGGCGATCCGTCGCCCAACAACAACACTTTTAGCTCGGGAACCTTCCCTGGACTTTATCTTACACTTCACACGAGATACAAGCCCGGCAATCTAATTGCCACACCAATTTGGGCCAACAAAAGCTCCACGCTTTTACAATCAAAAAAACAAGAGATCCAAGTGTGCACAGACTAATGTGACAGCTGTCAAGTCCGTCAAGTAGTCTGCGTTCCAAAATCCAACTTCTATTCTAAACAAACAGCAAAAAATAGTAACAATACTCTCTCTCTCTCTCTCTAAGAGAAAGCTCGTGCTCTGCGGTGGAACGTTTATAGGCTACGTAAAGAAATCTATCTCATCAAGCTCTATAAATTGTCTGTTGATCTACATGCACCCTTAGGATGGCTCACGCTCCATGAAGACAGTATTTAGTGATCCGCTCACGGCGTGACAAGGGTACGCCCTTTCTCTTCATATAGCGCACGCGGCGCGTAATATTTCATATTTAAAAGCGTATCGTATTTTTCCTTCGGTAAATATAACTGTTTTAGGTATTCCGCCGGGGTGCGTCGCCGCGATGGCGGGCGGGCCATTTCCCGCCATATTGCTTCGAGAACGAAGCGCTGTTGTACTCGTTTTATGATTAACGGTGTTATTTAATTTTATTAAAACACGATTCCTCTGTAACACTTTTCGAGTGAAGACTCAAGCGTGGTAGTCTTCCCTTTTATTATATTAAAGAGTGTTTAAACTGCATTCAAGGACGTGTTTAAACAATTTTGTTTTTATAAATAAAATAAGAATATTCTTCATGGTAGACCAGAGTACATAACATAAAAATCATAGATAAATAGGTTTTTAAATTTTTCCTTAGCACGGGATAGTGCATTAAAAATAAAAATAGTATTAAAATCATTTACAGATAACGAGTACAATTGGTGGCTTCAATTGCTAAAAAGAATTTCGTCCATAAAACTGTATTTCGGTAGTCAAATTATCATTTTAACAATGATGTATAAAATAAAACATTTTTTCTAAGCAGACTAATATTCATTGAAGGCTCCGATACTGACAGAGTAATTAAAGCGTGAATTTAATACAATGTTAACAAGATGCGGAAGAAAAAACCTTTTATTATAAACACAGTACTCAGGCCACACTTACAAAACGAATTCTAAAATAAAAGCATAATATATTATGTATCTTACAAAAAACCAAACAGTAAGAAAATAAAGGTTACGGCGTGTCACTACATTATATACGCCTAACAGTTGATTATTTAAAAAAAAAAACTCTCCGTAAGAACCATCTTCGTACTTCAAGGACTAGCTGTCCAGGTACACTTTACACCGCCACAGAATCTGTTTATACAGTTCTTGTTACCATGGCAACGCAATAAATAAATAATATAGATTTGGTTTGAAAAAAATGTCCCACGGAAACGCATTTTCCGGATATCTAATACCTACCCTATATGTCATATAACTCCATTCAGCCATTATTGCGTGATTCAATAACTAACAACCAAACATCTTCACAAGCTTTTACATTTATATTATTAGTTTCTATTTCTACTAAGTAGAATATACAACTTCCCAATGCTGTACTGCAAATTAGCTATTAAATTTTAAGCTTGTGACAGAACTATGAAAGCCGATCAAATTGTGTCCCTAATTAGCGTAATGTATGGTTTTACTCGACAGTGAATGACCGTTCCACCAAAGGCCCCTAATTCTACACCGACAATAGGATTACGTTTAAAGAGGGCTTAGGAATAAATATGACTGTTTTTGAGTTTAAACTTGAAACAAAATGGTTCGTGGGGAGCAAAGGGCAAGATGAAAAATACCCAACACCGGCGTGCTCGCATGCAACGGCTTATTAACGTTGATAAAGCGAAAAATATCAGTCAGGTCTATGCCTACCCTTCCGGGACTGTGTTTTTATTACAAATTGAGTCTCTAATAAAGTTAGATATAACAGTTGATTTCTAGATTTTTTTTTATTTTTCTCTTCTTAAGAACCATCCTCGGATGTACTACAAGGGATATTCTAAAAAAGAATTAGCGAAATCGGTTTAGCTGCTCTCGAGATTTGCGCTTACCAACACATTCAGCGATTGGTTTTTATATTATAGACTAGCTGACCCAGTGAACTTCGTACCGCCTAACAGTCGATTAGTTTTTTTTTTATATTTCTCTCCGTAAAAACCATGCTCGTACTTCAAGGAATATTCCTAAAAAAAGAATTAACGAAATCGGTTCAGCTGCTCTCGAGATTTGCGCTTACCAACACATTCAAGGATTCATTTTTCTACTATAGACTAGCTGACCCAGCGAACTTCGTACCGCCTAACAGTCGATTCTTATTCTTTTTATTATTCCCTGTGTAATGACCATCCTCGTACTTCAAGGAATATTCTAAAAAAAAATTAGCGAAATCGGTTCAGCTGCTCTCGAGATTTGCGCTTACCAACACATTCAGCGATTCATTTTTATTTTACAGAAGATAAAGAACATGATCAATTACAGTTTCGTTTATGTATCTGAAGCCGGCTAGGTGTCCCATAGGTATCCCCACTTAGGGGGATCTCGCGCAGTTAGGTCGATAAAGCATCGTTAAAGACGGAGAACAACCTAGTTGTGATCGTTTGTGACGCTATAGATTCGTAAAAAAATCAAAAACTAAGAGAGAGTATTGTAAAGAGGTTCGAAATTTCACTATAGCCGGTAGTCGCCCATTAGCTCGGTAAGGAGAGCGCTGGCACCGTTACCCAGAGGTTTCAGGTTTGAGTCCCGGCATGGGTGGAATTTTTGGCATCTAAATAGGTTTTTAAAATCAAAATCTGTGAGACAGCCAACTAGAATTATTAAAACATATTTTAAACTTTCCCGACTTGTACATAGTTAGAATGTGGTTTTAAACTGTCGCAAATGTGGGATCCGATCATCAAGATGTGTTTTAGTGGAAAAAAGTCGCATGGCTTATCGTCCGACATTGTCAGTGTAGTGTGTCGCAACCCTAATAGTGCTTTGTGATAGCTGATTGAGGGTAGTCTGAAACCTCATCAGCCGAAGATGCGAACCAGCCTAGCGCAAGTAGGAACTTTGAATTATTTGTTCGCATTTAGCCCCGTTTTAATGGCGGACATATATTTGTCTCACTCTTTAATACTACTTACTCTTTCTTTGTTGTCAATGTCAAACTGAAAACAACAAATATGGCAGAACGCGGCACATATTAGAAAGTTTTCTAGTTAACATTTTTGTGTTTTAAGTTTGTTCAATATCTAGCTGTGTGTATCTTGTTGTACAGTGTTTAGTGATTTTCTTTTAATAATGGCATTGATCGGATGGTGTCGAACTTGTGCCATTTGTAAAAAAAGATGCAGCCGGTCAAAGGGTACCAAAAGAAAGTTTATGGGTAAATTTCCTAGGGATGAAGACCGGTAAGTATTTCTGGCTACAGTTTTTGTCATCTTGCACAAGAGCAAGATCATGAATTATCTTAAATAACGTAATTAATATACTATGAGAAAAATACTAAGATGTTTCAATGTCAAAGTGATGTGCCATACACATATTCAATATCGATAAAAAAATATCTGATAAGTACCTTGGTCAGAATTACTACTCAGTGTACGACGGGTGAATTGCTGTAAGCCATAACAATGTTTCAACGATGCACTATTAGTGGCTGCATTGAATGTTGTTTTTTTTTTTTAGTTGCAAACAATGGGTGAAAATTGTGGAAGATCTTATATCGTATATCCCCATCGAAAAACTCCACCAACATAAATATGTTTGTAGAGATCATTTCCGGCCGAAAGATTTTTACAACGATTTTAAAAGGAAGCCGATTAAAGAAATGGTGAGTTGTGTTATAAACTTATAATGTAACACTTACTACATTTCATGAATAATTATGTAATAAAACACAAAATACGCCTTGCTTTACGTCGAACATTTGAATGTATTTTGCTCCGTCATTTAGAACGCAATATTATTATTACGTCTTAATACATAAATGACATACTTTGATAAACATTTTTTTACAGGGCTGTATCTTCTCTACTTATAAATGCGCCTCCTCTTCCTGATTACTTACTAGCTGAGTTTCCTTACCACGTAGCCACGTCGCATCACTTGAAACTGGTTAGTGATTGGAATTACTAAAATATTTTTTTTACTAATTTTTAACTTAAAATATTTTTTTTATAAAAATTTATTTGATAGTTACATAGTCAATTATGCAGTTATGTGGTAAACAGCAACAAATTATTTTTTTTTCGGGCTATTCTTGCAATTGTTTATTTTCAGATTCAGCTATACAAAAACCTATTAGTTGTCGAGCTTCACAAAACAACTCTGGTACGTAGACTTTTCATGTATCGCTGAAGTTTTTTGTAACTAGAGTTTGTTTACTTTGATAAATTACAAAGTTTTATCATTTTCAGCACCTTGTACAGCAGCCAAATCAACGAACAAGCGAAACAAACAAGCCAACAGCCAATTATCAGCTGTTGCTATTGGTCCAGTAGGGTTTGACCACAATTATTGTGGCCTAGAATCTCAGCATATTTATCAGAACTATCCCGGTAAGTAGCATAGTTTACCAACAAATTAATAATCAATAACGACTCAACTTAACTTTTTTTGACTATTTCAGCACCTGAATCCAAACCACCGATTGATGAAGTTCGCTCAGATTGGACACCTCTAAGGAAAAACCAAATAGCTGCTGAAATAAATTCAATAGACCTTGACCACAATTATTGTGATTTGATAATCAATAATAAAATACTAATTTCATTTGTCGTTTTATTGAAAACGTTGATTTTTATTAATTTTATTAGGCTAACTGCGGAGCCCCTGGATGAAAATTTATCGATATCGATAAATGTAGTACCAATGTAAGTGGACGTCCCTAATGCACAGACAAGTTGTTATGTTGGTAGCACTTTTGACATTGCATTTTTGCTCTATTGGTTGGTATTGCTAACGGGGCTAAACTCATTACAAAAGCATATAGGGAGGTCCCGTCTCTTAAAACGTAGTGTTTATATGCTCTGTGATGCGAACGGGTGCCAGCCATCAGTCTTCTCGTGACCACGATGGCTGTAACGTCGTCGAAACGTCGAGGTAAAATAGCAATAAATTACTACGCGATTAAGCCCCGAAAATATTCTAACTAGAATTATTAACTTTTTCATATTTTTGAAGTATTATAACCATTTCATGAAATTCATGTCACTCTCATGAAATGAACAATAAGTTTCCTCATTTCCCGACGCCGCACAGAATGTACAACTTAACGCGAAGCACATCCGAAACTAAATTATCAATCGGCAGGAATAACAGGCCATTACGGCACGGAGCGGGTCGCGCGGGGCGGGGGCAGATTCGATTCCCGGCATGCGGAATTAGCCCGCAGCTGAACCAACAGAGAGAACAATCGACTACAGGAGCTGAGACCATGTGGACAAGAGGAGCGTTGAGCGACAGCGGTTCGAGGACCACTGATATAATTCCCGACAAATAACTTCAGCATTTGACTTTGATTTCGCGTAGGAATATTTCGGATCTCTGCGATGACTGGCTATTTAATTATAGTGATTTAATTATATAGCCAGTCTGATAATTATAGATTGACATGTTTGACTACTGAAAAAGAGGTAATAATAATAATAAATATTCATGGACATATTACATATGGTCGTAATATGTCCATCCTAGTCGAACCGACTGGTTGGAATCAATCACTCGAGTTAAGCAACAACAGGCGCGGTCAGGTGCTGGATGGGTGACCGTCCCGTTACAACCGCTAGTGGCATTTTTCCGAGCGCTTCCGTGCTTCGCAGGATGACGGCTGTCATGTAATGGCAGTCAATAAGCCATGTCAGAGGCCTTATGGGTGGCTTGATAACTTCTGACAGTAAGGCCCGCACTGTCTTACAAACCTCCACCAACCCGGACTTGGCCCCCGTGGTGGAGTATGGCGTAACCTTCCTGCAATGCAAGCAGAGACCCTTGCCCCAGCAGTGGGGATATACAGGGTTGCAATCGATATATTTTCTATAGCTTTCTATTATGTGGTCTATAAACGCTCCATAGGGCAAATGCCTTCTCTTAGAGAGAGATTATGGGATTTATTACCACGCGAGCCAACTTCGGATTGGCAATTCCAAGCGCTGAGCTATTTGACACCTTAGACAATCAGGTTTCTTTACGATGTCTTCCTTCACGTTAGCAAGCGTGTCTGCAGCTTAGTTAAATAAATAAAATAAATATTCATCGACATATCACACAGATCTCGTTAGCCCTATACTAAGTGCAACTAAATGACTTGTGTTATGGGTGCTAACTCGACGATAGTTTTAATACAATAAATACATAGATAACATCCAAGACCCGAGACAAACTAGAAAAGTTCGTTTCCCAGTTTGACCCGGCCGGGGATCGAACCCGAGACCTTCGGTTTTACAGTCAGCATGCCAAACCGCTGCGCCTACGAGGCCGTCAAAAAAAATGGATAAATAAAAAAAATGTTTTAGTTATCCATTGAATTCTGTAACTAAAGTAAATATTTTTGTCATAAAAAACATCACAAATGCAAATGAAAGGAAAATGGCCAAGAGCGTGTCGAGCCACGCATAATGTAGGGACCCGTCATAAGCCGTTACGAGATACAACGAAACGACGAAAATATGCATTTATATTTTCTTTTTTGTATTACAAAACAGTAAAATTGTGTTATTGTATAATAACACAATTTTACACTAATTTAGAGACATGTTCCCTATACGAATTAAATGTACTCACTGTAAGCACTTTCAGTTTCAACGCAACGAGGAGATAGGCCAGGTGGCAAGATTTTTCTTTTACATTCCAACCTCCTCTCTCAACCTCCAATCCAACCTATTTAGTGCATCTGTATCACGTAGTATTTGGTACTAAGGCGTACTTAATGCTAAATAGCATTTTGTTCCAGTCTCTGATTATGTATACATGAAAATATAAATACATAGTTATTTAAATACACATTTATAAACATATATATATATATATATATATATATATATATATATATATATATATATATATATATACGTATAAACCTTACAAGCAAGTACAAATCACACGTCCCTAACATATAGAAAAGGTGTTTTTTATGGTAAGAAAATATAATTATTCTGAAAATAAATAAAATTATTAAAATGTCTACGTATTACGTTATCAACCCTTGTATGTCCCCACTGCAGGGGCACGGCAGCCCTTCCTGCATCCCAGGAAGGTTAGGCCATGCCCAAAAATGCCGGTAGCGGTAGTCACGGGATGGTCACCCATCCTGCACCTGACCACGCTTGTAATGTTGTTGCTTAACTCATATGATTGATTTAAAAACCTATTTAGAGGCTAAAAATTTCACCCATGCTGGTACGGATAGCCAGAGTTTGCGGGTTCGAATCCCGGCATGGGTGAAATTTTTAGCCTCTAAATAGGTTTTTAAATTTGTCCTTAGCACGGGTTAGTGCATTAAAAATAAAAATAGTGTAATCATATGATTGATTCCAATTGCTCGGTTCGCCTAGGCCACGAGTGCTTCGACGAATCGAGAGTCGATTTTTTTTAATGAAAATACGCCGCAATGCTGGAGACATTGCGATTAAGCCCATATTCTCTCTCCGGGAAAAGGCATATGCCCACGTTACGGGTATGTCCGTTCTTGAAGCAATCGACAGTAGGTAAATATGATTTTACGAGTTGTGCTCGCAAGAAAGTCAGACTTTGCTTGCAGCTTATCTACCTTTTCGTTTTTCCGACCTCCATCTAACATTAGCGGACTCCATCTCGTACATTAACTTGTTATTTTTTACCGCCGAGTCCGTCCCAGTTATTACCGCGCCGCGTCTCTCCGCTTGACATGGGTAAATCCCCTTCTCTCATATTTGTGCCGGCGGACGCCGGTTTTTATATCACTCGCTCCTCAACGTAAATAAACAGGCATAGAGATGACGATCAGACCCTAGACTAGTTTGGTCACTGTCTCTGACAGTTCTTACACGAATACCCGAGTGAAAACGCGATGTAATATTTTCGCTGGTGTAATATTCACGCTCGAAGCGCTCGTGGTCTAGTGAAACCGAGTGATTTGAATCGATCACTAAGGTTAAGCAACAACAGGTGTGGTCAGGTGCTGAATGGGTAACTATCCTGTGGCTAGCGCTAGTAGCAATTTTTCCGAGCGCTTTTGCGTTTCGCAAGGCACGTTAAGCTTTTGGTTCCAGCGTCATGTACTGGCAGTCGTTAAGCCATGTCAGAGGCGTTATGTTTGATAACTTTCGATAGTAAGTGCCGTCACTGACTTACAATCCTCTACCATCCCAGACTTGGCCCCCGTGGTGGAGTATGGCCTAACCCTTTTGTGATGTAGGAATAGACCCTTGCTCCAGCAATGGGGACAAAGAATGTATGGTACTACGGTAGTCGCTGGCTTCGGGCCATATTTGTAGTGGAGAAAAAGGCAGCGTGAATAACAACTCCTCTCTGACCATCTTTTCTTAACCCTCAATTGGGCAAGAGTACATTTTTTACCACTTTAAAATGAACCTTATTACCTTAAAATAAAGTCTCAAATCAATGAATAAAATATACAACCCATGCTTTATTAAGGGTTAAATCATCTAATCAATGAGTTTGAATGCCAAGATATTAGTTAATTTTACTGCAAAAGTAGGAAAAACATGAATGCACACGCCTATTAACGACCATAACGCAGGGGGCAGCCATCACCAGTTTCAACCATTGCATAGGGAAATGCGAGTAGGTGACCCAGCCACCATTCGAATAACAAATGACGAGTGGACGAATAAGTATGTTGATTGATTGATTTGTACCTACTCTATCATAACTTGGTGTTGGCGACAGATCTGGCAACCCCGTTGCTGTGATCTGTTAGAAAAACTTACTTAGCAACGGTGTAGCGAATGGTCTGTTTTAATTGTCCTTTTTATTATTTAATATGTTTTAAATATAACTAATTACTATAATTCGGGCTTTCCATTTTCGGCGGTAATATCGTGGTCCTTCGAGCTATTATAATCCAGCATTTTTCTATTTGTCCAAATTCCAAATTTTCTCTTCGTTTGAAAAATTGAACAACATTGAAATGTTCACTAGGTCTCAAGCCCGAGACAATAAAACCGATCCAGACCTACATCCCAATGGGTCGAACAAGCCCCACTCAGCTTCTTCCTCTACTTCGAGTGCTGCGAGAGGCGCTCGTCTGAGGGCCGCGGAAGCGGCGCACAGGCTGCATCTTGCGCAAATCAAGCAGCGTGAGGCGATGGCCGTAGCCGCCGCCGAACGCGACGCCGCGGAAGCTACGCTAGATGCGACGGTCGCGGCGCTCGAGGTGGAGGAAGTACTGAGTGTAAAAGGGAGCAGTTCGCATTCGCGAACCGCTGTCTGGGTAGAGCGAAGTGACTTTACAGGAGCAGAACCAACCCTGGTTGGCACGGCAGCCCCTGACGTGGGGGTTTCAAAGAGTGAGGAAAGTGTGGTGCTATTTCCTAGGCGCCCCGACCCGTTGTCGGGCCAAGAGCGCGACGCCACGTGCATTCCAACTCAAGCCGCTGTTCCCAAAGCAGCGGTTAATTTCCCAGGCCAACATGAGAAAGGTTTGCTTCAGAATAATCTCGACCCAGGCCAAGGTACTATTCAGACCCATCCAGTAAGTAATGTCGTCGAGAGAGTCATTATTAAACACAATGAAAAGGGCGACTTGCCTAAATTTAGCGGGCACGTCCTAGACTGGCTCCTGTTCAAGCGAACATTCGACGCTACCAAGGTGCACTTCACAAAACATGAGAACATAGCGCGGCTTATCAATGCCCTTCAGGGTGAGGCGAAAGAAGCGGTCTACGCTCGCTTGTTATGTTCTGATGATTACGAGCCTATTATGCGCTCCTTAGAGACACGGTTCGCTCGTCCAAAGCAAATTGTATCTCGTGAGCTTGCGGCAATACGACAATTGCCAAAAGTTGGGAAGGATCCCAATTCACTTTCTATATTCGCGAGCAAAGTCAGAAACACCGTTAGTATTATAAGTTCATTAAAAGAATCCCGATACCTACATTCCCCCGAGCTAGTTGATATTCTAGTGAATAAATTAAACCCTATTTTACAGAATAAATGGTGCGATCATGCGACGGCGCGTTGTACTGCTCTAAACCTAGAGATCGAAGTTTTTGCGCAGTTCCTCGAAAATGAGGCTGAAAGTCAAGCCAACTTTATGCCGTGCGAGGTCCCTGCCACTCCTACGCCTCCACACCTCGATAAACAGGGAAGGCGTCCAGTACTACCTCAACTTCCTCGCTTCGTACCGCACCAAACTCATCACATAGATGCAGATCTATCTACTAGCTCGCATTCAGTTTCGGCATCTCTGCCGAGGCCGCCGAACTCGCCTGCATGCCTGTACTGTGCCAACAACGGTCATACTATGAAATCTTGCCCAAACTTCGCAGCACTTAACATCACTGAACGTGTTTCATGGGTACGCGATAACAAAATTTGTTTAAAGTGTTTACGTAAAGGCAAGCACAGCTACAGGAACTGCAAGGCGGGACCGTGCGGCATCGACGGGTGTAATCAACTTCATAATAAAATTCTGCATTCTCCGAAGGATTCGTTGTCATCATCTCATCAAGATGTAAACAATAAAAAAATACATTTTGATGTGTCATCTGTCTCACAGACACCATCAACATCTCATGTCAACACTGTCCATACTGACAGTCATAAAGAAAAAGTTTCATTCGACAGCCATAAAGTCGGTTTCATACAGTCGAATGAGGTTTTATCTCAAAACAAGGATAGTTCCATTACAAGTACCAGTTATTCTTACGCGCCTAAAAATGAGAACGCGATACTTTTGAAGGTACTACCGGTAGTACTTTCGGCCCCTTCAGGCGAGGTAGAAACGTTCGCCCTCTTAGATGACGGAGCCACCGTAACCCTCCTAGATATGGAGTTAGCTAAAAAGCTAGGTGTTTCGGGGACCGAGGAGGTCATGCGCATAGACACTATAACTGGTTCTAGTGGCAGTATCCCTGTTCAATTTGTAGATTTTCAAATCCGCGGGAAATATCAAGATGAAAAGTTCTTTATTAAAAAGGCCCGCGCCATTCCTAATTTGAAACTCAGACCTCAGGAGGTCACGATTAAGGATGCTAACTTTCAGCATTTAAATGACATCTCCTCGCAGTTAGTTTTTGACAAGGCCACGCCTAAGCTGATAATAGGGACCTCTGATTGGCCTCTTTTAATTAATAGGGAACACAGGTTAGGAACCCCTACTCAGCCTGCGGCGGTCTGTACAGTCTTAGGTTGGGCTCTATTCGGTCAACTACCTCACAGTTATTCTGCTGCCCATTTAATGAATCACCTTACCACTAGCGATTCTCGTGATAGTGAGTTAGATAGCCTTATCCGAGATTACTATCAGCTAGATTCCATTGGTATCAAACACGAGGAGAAAATAAATACTGATGACGCGAGAGCAATAAACATTTTA
The DNA here is from genome assembly GCA_934045075.1 of Yponomeuta sedellus. Lineage (NCBI taxonomy): Eukaryota > Metazoa > Arthropoda > Insecta > Lepidoptera > Yponomeutidae > Yponomeuta > Yponomeuta sedellus. The sequence goes on along the minus strand of OW203726.1, from coordinate 489,954 downwards.
GAGAACACAACGCGCCGCTTACCAAACGGTAGATTCGAGGTAGGATTACCATGGCGCGAAGATGATCCTAAAATCCCGGATAGCTACAATTTAGCACTGTTTAGACTACAAAGTCTGCGTAAACGGTTTTCCAAAGACGTCGAGTACGAAAAATTATACAGGGTCAACATTGAGGCGTACGTACAAAAAGATTATGCTGGGAATGTGTGGACACACATGATAATCCTAAGTCATCATCGCGCCGTTGGTATTTACCCCATTTTGCGGTAACTAACCCGAATAAACCGGGAAAAATGCGAATAGTACACGACGCATCAGCTAAATCTTCAGGAGTTTGCCTGAATTCATTAATCCTTCCGGGTCCTGATCTTTTGCAATCGTTGCTGGGGATTTTGATGAGATTCCGTGAAGGCCAGATTGCCCTTAACGGAGACATACGCGAAATGTTTCCCCAGATTAAAATTCGGGAGCAGGATCGCGATTGTCAACGTTACATATGGGTGACCCCTAGCGGGGAAGTAAAGGAATTAAGAATGTCCTCTCTGATATTTGGGGCATCTCCCTCGCCGTACACGGCTATCTATATTAAAAATAGGAATGCTCGTGACTTCCAGGATCAGTATCCCGAGGCTGCCAAGTCCATAGTCCAAGATCATTACATGGACGATTTTCTGGGATCTTTTGACAACCTGGAAACAGCTACTCGCGTAGCAGCTGATATTGTTCATGTACACTCACAGTGCGGCTTCGAGATGCGATCGTGGGTGTCTAACGTTCCCAAAGCGCTCAGCCTGATTCCTTCACATCTCCATAAAGAAGGCTCGACCAACGTTGATCTCAATTTAGTCAGCATCCAACAGAATGCAGATATCCGTGTCTTGGGAATGCATTGGAATCCCCAAGATGACTCATTTAACTTTAAAATTAAGATCGACGTTCCTTTACCCACACAATTCACTAAACGCCAAGTTCTCAGAGATCTTATGCGAATTTACGATCCACTAGGACTCATACTGCCTAAGGTCACTAAGGGAAAGATCCTGTTTCAGAGAACATGGCGCCTGGTGAATTCGTGGGACGCCTCACTCCCAGCTTCCGAACGGGCACAGTGGGAAGAGTGGTACTCTGACATAAAGTCAGTTCACGCCTGTACCATTCCTCGCGCTTACAAACACTTTTCCATTTTCGTTGAGCTGGAGCTTCATATTTTTACGGACGCAAGCGAACTGGCTTACGCGTGCGTTGCGTACTGGCGTTTCACTTTACAGAAAGGCGACACCCATCTCGCTTTAATTGCGAGCAAGTCCCGGGTCGCGCCTCTTAAGCCAGTAAGCATACCGCGGATGGAGCTCCAGGCAGCTTTGCTGGGAGTGAGATTAGCTGAAACTCTAAAGATTGAGCACCGTATCCAAGCATCGCGCAGAATTTTCTGGTGTGACTCTAAAACCGTTCTCGCTTGGATTAGGAGTGACGCTCGAAAATACAAAGCGTTTGTTAGCCATAGGTTGGGCGAAATCTCAGACCAAACGCGAGTAGATGAATGGCGTTGGATTCCGACTGCCCTAAACGTTGCCGATGACGCCACGCGTGCAGCATCCGTCTCTCTGAAGAGATGGTGGACTGGACCCTCTTTTTTAAAACTTGGGGAAGATACTTGGCCACAGGAGGTGAATCCAGATCCCATCTCTCCTGAGGATGACCTCGAACTCAAGCGCCATGAAACCTCTATTCATCTGATTTCTTTATCGGCAGACCGGTTCTCCGATTGGCGGCGGCTACTGCGCGTAACCGCACGCGTATATCAATTTGTCCGCCTGCTACGGGACAGCACGGCGCGCTCCACTGACACTTTGGGCGGTGGTCTCCGTCCGCTGCTCGCACGAGACGTCAAAGATGCCACAGCCCACCTACTCAAGGAGTCACAGCAGCAGAGTTTTGCAGAAGAAATCGCTTACCTAAGTGAGAACAAAGCTCTGCCGAAGAGGAGCCGGCTACACAAATTGTCCCCAAGACTCGGTGATGACGGTCTACTCAGAGCGCACGGAAGAACGAGCTCGGCCCCTGAAGTGACATCAGAGACGAGAGAGCCAGTCATCCTTGACGGTCGAGATACTACCGTACAGCTGTTGATCGCGCGCTACCACACTTGGGCCATGCACGGCAACAATGAAACGGTTGTAAACACGCTCCGTCAAAAATACGTCATACTGCATCTAAGACCCACAGTTCGAAAGATTGCCGCCAGATGCCAGGCTTGCCGCATGCGGAAGGTAATGACCTCCACTCCACCCATGGGTGACTTACCCGAAGAGCGGCTTCAACACCATCACCCGCCATTTTCCTTCGTCGGTCTAGATTACTTCGGCCCGGTAGAAGTAGCCGTGAAGAGGAGTCGGGAGAAGAGGTATGTGGCTCTCTTCACATGTCTTGTGACCAGAGGGGTCCATCTGGAGATAGTGGGAAGTCTCTCCGCAGACAGCGCCATAATGGCTCTACGCCGCTTTATAGCTCGCCGCGGATGCCCTAAAAAGATACTGTCCGACAATGGGACAGCCTTCATTGGCGCAAGCAGACTGTTGAGAGAGGCGTGGGCTGCCATTGACCATACACAAATTCATGACTTCGCCGCATCCCACGAAATAGAGTGGCATTTCATCCCACCCGCGTCGCCATTCATGGGGGGCGCATGGGAGCGCCTGGTCCGGAGTGTCAAGCGTGCCCTCGCGGTTACCCTCAAGGAAAGGGCGCCGAAGGAAGAAGTTCTTGGCACGCTTTTAGCCGAAGCTGAATTCATCATCAACTCTAGACCCCTCACCCACGTTCCTGTGGCACACGATGACGAGCCCGCCCTGACACCGAACCATTTTATCCTGGGGTCGAGCTCGACTTTACCCTCACCAGAAGCCACAGACGCGGACCTTATCAGCCGAGAAGGTTATAAGAAGGCGCTGCGATTGGCCGACCACTTCTGGGCTCGATGGGTAAGGGAGTACCTCCCCGACCTTCTGCCAAGAGGCCCCGGATCCACACATATTAATCTACGAGAGGGTGATTGTGTCCTGATCGCCGACAGTAACATGCCGCGCGCAGTTTGGCCTCGCGGCAGGATCGAGAGGGTATTCCCAGGCAGAGATGACGTCGTGCGGGTAGCGGACGTACGGACTAGAGCAGGGGTGATGCGCCGCCCCGCTCGAAAGCTAGTCAAGCTAGACCTGTCGCCTTAGTTTTAAAACTATTCTCTTACCAGGGGGGAGGATGTTGGCGACAGATCTGGCAACCCCGTTGCTGTGATCTGTTAGAAAAACTTACTTAGCAACGGTGTAGCGAATGGTCTGTTTTAATTGTCCTTTTTATTATTTAATATGTTTTAAATATAACTAATTACTATAATTCGGGCTTTCCATTTTCGGCGGTAACATCTGGCTTCAAACAATTTATTATAACCACAAATAAAATGCTCAAGACATTAAGTACGCCGCATAGTACGATTTTATTTTTAAAATTTTAGTACTTTAAAAGTATCAATAAATAAGTAAAGCTCTAAAAGAGAAGCGTACATTGTCAATAAAAAAAATTGTTCTGACCCCGATTCATGTTTTCAATTGTAGTTTACACAGCGTTGATTTGACATTTTACTCAATGACTTTGCAGTGCCAATGATGCAACCCTCGATAGCCTAACCTGAAAACTCAGAGATAGCGGATGCGATTCCCGCTGCGTGCCACCGTACGCTGATTTTCTGATGAAGTTCTCATAAATTTGGGTATTTTTACATGTTTTAATTTTTCTTGCCGGTTTATAAAAGCAGAACCAATGCTAATTTGGAACCTATGAGCCCAAGCCGTAATTTTCATCAGAATGCATATTCCAATTCTACTAATTCCGCAAATCAAATTAAATATATAAAACCACTTCCACACAACACAAGACAAGGAAGTGCTTGTACGAATAGCTTCAATTTCGGTGGAAATATAACTCTAGCCCAACGAAGCAGTCAAGTATTCTAGGTATGTTACGTTATGTTAACAAGCTACGTAATTGTACACATGCTACGCGATCACTAGATCACCCAAGTGGAACAAATTAGGAGAAAACAACTTTCTTATCTTGACGTGTCGAACTCGAAAGCATGGTACATTGCGCGCTTTCCTATTCTGTTAACACGTAATGATGTGTCGTAGCAGAGAAATCTGAAAGACCTTCAGGCCAGCTAGAAGCGGTACATGAGTGGAATAATCATACCACTGTAGATTGATTAAGAACACATTATTGCACGCACAGAAAAAATAATTACAACCATGATTTCACAAACCTATTTAGAGGGTAAAAATTCCAACCATGCCGTGACTCAAACCCGCGACCTCTGGCTGTCCGTGCCAGCGCTCTTTCCAAATGAGCTAATGGGCGACTTACCGGCATCAGTGAAATTTCGAACCTCTTTACAATATTCTCTGTATTACGTACAGGCAGCGACATCTGACTGAAGGAGTTTGCATCACTTGCAGCTCCGAGTACCTACTTTGCAGTTAGGTTTTTCATCGGAATGATATCGCTGTACCCCCAGTTTTTAATACATTAACCCGTGTTAAGGACAATTTTAAAAAACCTATTTAGAGGATAAAATTTTCACCCATGGTTAGAACATTAAAAATAATATAAAGATAGATTATGCTTGCCTGAATCGCCGTTTAAAAAAATATGTTAAGCACACTTTGTGCCAAAGGGGCTCCTATATCATAAAGGATTATTTAGATGACAATGAGGTCTTAGAATTAAAGCCAGTACAATGTATGAGTTCTATGTTTTATAATAATTATGTTCGTTCGTTATCAACCCTTGTATAATTATTCTGTAAATAAATAAAATTATTAAAATGTCTACGTATTACGTAATCAACCCTTGTATGTCCCCACTGCTGGGGCACGGGTCTCTCCCTGCATCGCAGGAAGGTTAGGCCATACTCCATCACGGGGGCCAAGGCCGGGTTGGTGGAGGTTTGTAAGAAAGTGGCGGGCCTTACTGTCAGAAGTTATCAAGCCACCCATAAGGCCTCTGACATGGCTTAACGACTGCCAATATATGAATTATGTAAACTATGTTAATTAAAGACTTTGAAAAGACTAAGTTTGGAGTTTTTGATATTTTTTTGAAATACTATTATTGTAAAGATATTTCTTATCAATATATCAAAGTTTGTAAAACAACATTTACAAGATTTCACGACCTATGTCAAACAATTAAATAATGCATTTAAAGTTATTAATGGCAATCGTCAAATCTTATCATACATTTATTATTACGTATTAGATTTAAGAGGACTTGAGAAAAGGTGGTCAGTGTGGAGTTTTTTTTTCCCGCCGACTTTTTCTCTTTCAGCGGCTTTCACTTTCATATTACATTCCACTTTGACATTTAGCAAACAAAATGTAAATTCTTTGCGTTGAAATAAATCGAATTGAATTGATTATTTGCAGTACAGTAATAATTTATTAATTTTACAAGTTTTCGTTTTTATTAACACAGGTTTTTTTCTGCACAATCTACACCACTTAAAGATTCGACGGAATTGGTTAGGTGTCTGTAAACCCCATTCTATGTAAATACATAAAACAGTTCCAAAAATAAGACGTCTAGACTAAACTTAATATTTTTGAACACAAGGTTGCATGTCCGCTAGACATGAGTGGTAAGTTGGAATACTAAAGTAAGTACATAGTCTGCGTCATGGGTTATAACCAGTGATCGAATAATCGGATGCATATTTACCTAAAGTTGAGGTGTTGGCTGTCATGGAATGCACTTTTGTATCGAAAAAATCCCGGGATTCCGGAATCGACGAATACAGTGTTTTGGTTATAGAATTAAGTCGGGTGAATACAGATACTTGCGTTCAGGTGTTTGCTAATATTGAATGCACTTTTGTATCGATCGTAAAAAATCAAGCGATTTCAGAATCATCGTTTAGTGCTTTCCGCCTATAGATCGGGTGCTGGCTAATGTTATAAAGTTTATTGCCAAACTGTCATTGCAAACGTCAAGATAAGTAATTGTATTTCTTCACTCTATATAGCGACAAACAACTCGGTGCCTTGAATTTCTATAAAAAAAATCTCATTTTTTATTATATTAACACGGCGAAAGTAAGTAGCATCCGTAAGAGGGCTGGTAAACATTTCATAAATATATAATATAACATAATTTGTCATCTTACTCGCACTTATAAGTGAGTGAGCGAGACAGCAAATTATACCTGCTTGTGCACAGGTAGCGCCCCAAAAACAGTTCCTTTTGTTCATTTTATCACATTCGTCGCTTTGCGTGCCATGCGTTCGGGTGCTTTTTGTGAGTATTCTGTATTTTCGGACTACTTGGCTATTCTACAACGGTTATTGATTTGCATTGTGATACGGATTTTGGTTTTACATGAGACGACTATTTTGCTACAAATTTTGGAACCTGATTCACTCTGCGCTGGGACTTGGACATCTTATCTCTTTTATTTACAAGGTAAGGATTATTTATTTTTACAAAATATATTAAATGTCATTGTACTTATATTTGCAATTATTATTTCAACATCTATTTTTTTTTATCCTGTAAATGTGCAATAAAGTATTATTTTATAGTAATGTTTTTTTTTTAACTAACACACTACTTTTCCTGTTACACCCTACATACACACACATTAGTAGATTATGCATTAAGGGAATAAAACCATGTATTACGTCATGGGCGGTATATTGAACCCTGAGCGGAGCGAAGGACTCCGAGGTAACTCCCGAGCGCAGCGAGGGAGTTAAATTTTAACTCCTGAGCGAAGCGAGGGAGTTATGTAGAGTCCTGAGTGAAGCCAGGGGTTCATACCGCCCAAGACTAAGACATGTTTTATTCCAGAGGTGAATACTCTACTTTTCACACCATCTGGGAGACAATAAAAAGACAGGGCTGCATAAGTTGAAAAATATTTATTAAGCTGAGAAATATTGCGTAAATTAACTACAAATTTATATTGACATTAGATACGTTAGTCCAATTATGTAGTGATATACTGATATTTCTATTTGGTATATTTATGGTGGAGGTGGAGGTACATTGAGTATTTTAGCAACTTAAATTGAATATAACTTTTAAATTCGTATTTGCAATTCGCGCCATTCACCGGCTATGCTTTAGGATGATATTTGACGGTAATAAAGTGATTTGAATTTAGAATGTCAAAATTCGCATGAAAACTATGAAGAAGCCCCGCATTGCAATTCGAAATTCGAATTGTTGTTCGAAACTCACCCTTTTTTTCTTTTTTTTCTGAACTACTGTGTCGTGTGACCGCGCGAAACACCAATAAAAAAAAGGCGCGAATTGCAAATACGAATTTAAAAGTTATATTCAATTTAAGTTGCTAAAATACTCAATGTACCTCCACCTCCACCATAAATATACCAAATAGAAATATCAGTATATCACTACATAACTGGACTAACGTATCTAATGTCAATATAAATTTGTAGTTAATTTACGCAATATTTCTCAGCTTAATAAATATTTTTCAACTTATGCAGCCCTGTCTTTTTATTGTCTCCCAGATGGTGTGAAAAGTAGAGTATTCACCTCTGGAATAAAACATGTCTTAGTCTTGGGCGGTATGAACCCCTGGCTTCACTCAGGACTCTACATAACTCCCTCGCTTCGCTCAGGAGTTAAAATTTAACTCCCTCGCTGCGCTCGGGAGTTAACTCGGAGTCCTTCGCTCCGCTCAGGGTTCAATATACCGCCCATGACGTAATACATGGTTTTATTCCCTTAATGCATAATCTACTATTAAACAAAGACACATAATATAAATAATTATGTAATAACAGAGTCCCGGGTTTTTTAAATTCATAATACTACACGCTAAATAAGTCGTCTCCATGCTACGTATGCGATTAGTTTTGCATTCCCGAATTTTCTGAAATCCCGGGATTTATATTTAAAAAATATGTTTTAAGAAGCCGCTTCCATAATTTCTGAGCCAAAAAATAACTTTAGGTAAATATGCATCCGATTATTCGATCACTGGTTATAACAAATCACCTATCCCTAAAAGTTTAGCCATTTTTGGTTCAATTTTGTACGAAGAATTTTGGTTGTATGCTACGCTCGCGTCACACTTTGGAAAGGTTGAGATTCGGACTTAGCCGCTTAGCCCAGTATACAGTTATATATTTAACGGGTCTAATCGCAATTATTTAATATATAACTATGTATGAGTAGCCGAGTATACAAATAAATATATTTAAAAAAAAACAAATTTTATAATAAAAAGAGGTGTAGCTCGAAAATACGAACACTTTTATTATGGTGATATCAATAATTATCGTCAATTTTCGATGATATTCACTGCTGGATCTAAAGCTAATCAGTCAGTACCTCCATGCTGAGGATCGTGGCCGCTATTCCGGCGGTGTAGTGTATATTGCGTCTTTAATAAAATCGGGAATTTTGTAGAAATAAACTTTGGCCTTTGTACCTACCTATCTTTTTTTACAAGGAATGGGATTTTTCTTGACCTATATCTAACCCGAGGGTGAACATGTTGCATCTATGTAATAAAATAATTTCTACAGCGTCCAGTGACATCTTCACACACGTTAGATATGTTAAGGGAACACACGGACGCAGTGCCTGGAATATTGCTTTAGATTAGTTTAGATGGTGTAGCCTTGCCCAGCACCTATACCATCCTGACAACTTAGTCGGTTTCATCGTCAGGCTATACTAGTCCACTGCTGAACAGTGGACATAGTCCTCCCCTAAAGAGCGCCTCGTTGTGCTATCATAGGGAGGGAATGCCCACGAATTCGAACATGTATATCTTAGAATTTTTCTTCGTAATTTTAATTTATTTAATTAAAAGTTAAATTAAAAAATTACGACGCTGGGGACGCAGGCCGATATTTTTGACAGATAACCAGAGTAGAATACATGACATAGTAATGAGAAATATTTTAGTAATGTGACGTAACTACAGAATGTCGGCGTGAACTATTAATACTGTCGTTTGCTGTGTGGTACGTTAAACGCGAATTTATTAAAATTGAAAAACCCCATATTTCAAAATAAGGTACCGCTGTCAGTATAAATACATATAGAAGGGTTCTGTGACATCCTTTAGAATTAAATTACTGTTGCAACATACATGATAGCACACGGTGTCGATCAGAATTGTCGTGCAGGAGAGCCATTCGAAAGAACAGTTCAAGTGCTAGACAGAGCATAGCACGAAATTCCTATTTAGATTGTAACCATATTTCACTGGTGTTAAATAAATGCTTTTGTATTTTTACTTCAGTGCATCATATCGTTGGTAGATGCGCTCAAATAGTACGTTTATTTACGTTTTGAGATAGAAACTTATTTATACGGATAAGATATAACTAGTTGTATCTACGAATTAATTTGTTTTGAGATTCTACAAAATATCGAAAAGCTTTCTGCTGTTCCATACAGTTCCCACGGTAATAAAATGTATGGGACCGCTGGTAACTTATTTACAATTTCAAAGTTTTCGAACAAAGTAAACCTTATTGAATGGATCTGCGGTTATAATTACTTGCGGTTATTTTACTTCAAAAAGTAAGCGTTTATTTGTATTCATTACGCGTAGACCCCTTTCTTCGAAGGTAAGTATAGGGGTTTATGAAACACTCAACAAGATGACTATGAGGATGAAGAACACATTGTGTTCTTCATCCTCATAATAAAATTTTTTGAACTAAAACTTAATTATATCTACTTAATTATACTATAATTATATCTAAGAGAAAGGGCTATAAGAAAAGACATTGTACAATGCATAATTAGGTAGTTGAAGATTTTCTTCAACTAATTGCATTATGCGTAGTTATATTAGTTACAGCTTTTTGATCTGCATATCTAATTAACATGCTTTTTAATAAATGCCGTATTAAACTACTATTTTTAATACAGTTGCGAAAAAATGAAGCATATTATTGAAATAAAATTATTTGGAAATTGGCGCCAACCGTAGAGGAATATATGCAGAGATTTTTTTTTTCTTCACCCATTCTGGTAGGCAAAGGGAACCATGCCCATACACAGCCAAGTCTTCAGTAGAATTTTTTTATTGATGTGAAATGAGAATGTAATTTAATGAGATGAATTGAATTGAATAAAAACTTCTATGATTTTTTTTTAGTAAAAACTTTATGGTTGGTTTTTCTTTTTAATAGATATTATTTTGACAGTTGGGAAAGAGAACGGACGAGTGCGGGAAAAGTAAAAAAAAAAGCACGAGTGTGTAATAGCCCACATCCCGCACGCTATACGTCCCTGCAATACGCCACTTTTTGAGCAACTGTATTAAAAATACTTTTTTTTAATACAGTTTCTCAAAAAGTGGCGTAAAAATACTTTCCATGAAAATACAACCATGAAATTTTTACTAAAAAAATCATAGACGTTTTTATGATTCATGCAAATATAAAAAGAAGCTACTAATTTGTTTCATTACTTTATTAATAGGTTTTTTTTTTCGTCTCATTAAATTTCATTTTCATTTTATATCAATAAAATACTCTACTGAAGACTTGGCTGTATGGGCATAGTTCTTTTTGCCTACCAGAATGGGTGAAGAAAAAAAATCTCTGCTTATATTCTTTTACGGTTGGCGCCATTTTCAAAATTATTTTATTTTAATAAATTGCTTAATTTTTTCGCAACTGTATTAAAAATAGTCGTTCAGTACACGTGCGGAATCGTCATTGCAACTTGTTTCGACTGTCAACCCTCGCCTTCGGCTGCGCTTCGGCTCGGGTAGACATTTGTCGGAACTCTTTGCAATGACAGCCTTTCCGCACTTATAATGAAATATACTATTTTCTAACGGATAGCTTTCACAACGACTCCGTGCTACAGATGTAAATTCGCGTGTTATTCTGCAGACGTACGCATCGACACGCAATTCCCGCGATGGAGACGCGTGAAACAAGCGGATAACATCTCAATACCGACGATAAACGGCACGCGTGGGTTTATTGCCAACACATACACGTATCTAGGAGAAAGAGTTGCTGTTATTGCTCGTTTGCACAGCGTATACTTGTAACTTATGTACCTATATCCTATACGTACTTATCACACGGCTATGTGCTGTAACTCTAAGCTAAAAGTGACTTGAGGGTGTATTATTTTTAATGCACTAATCCGTGCTAAGGAAAAATTTAAAAACCTATTTAGAGGCTAAAAATTCCACCCATGCCGGGATTCGAACCCGCGACCTCTGGCTATCCGTGCCAGCGCTCTACCAATTAAGCCAATGGGCGACTCACCGGCATCAGTGAAATTTCGAAACTCTTTACAATATTCTCTGTATTACCATAGGTCTGTGGTATTACGTACAGGCAGCGACATCTGACAGCGACTTGAGGGTAGACCACATACTGTATACTTTATTGTACACACAAAATAAAAGTGTAAACAGCGAGCATTTTTTTCTCAGAGTGCTTAGTGCGAGTTTGACAGATCCAATCGAATAACTTTACTACCGCGTTAATCGAGCATTGAGTAGTGAGTATGAGTAACTTAACCGTTCGAACTGGCAAAACGCTGTCATAGTACAACTCGCACTCGCGTTTATTCGTGTTTTGGCTGGTAAACGTGTTCACTTCTCAACGTAAACCATTACAACTTGCACTCAGCAATTTTAATTTCCATACTTGTCGCTAGGTGGCGCTTCCTCGATGCCATAGAAATATGAGTTTACGTTAACGCGATCGAGTAGTTAAAAAACTCGCACTAAGCACTCAGAAATCTCTTTCAGTCATCATTTGATGTCATGATACGAACACTTAGTAGGTCCAAGTCGAATAATTCATTTAAAACATTATCACACCTACCCTCACTACAATAATTGTCTGTACCTACTTGCCACTTCAGTATACCTGTGACCTCGGCAACTGCAATATTGCCGAAACGTCGGGAATTAAGGTTACATTACACCTATTAAATAGGTGTTAGTATTATGATTAAGGCTACATTACACCTATTAAATAATCGCCATTAGAACAATTCAATGTAGTTATAACAGACATCACATCACTTTTTACATCCGCGGACAGGTCTGATGATAAAGCGAGTGATTTGTACTTACTGCGTAGTAACGAATTATCCCTGAATAGACATAAATAGAGAAGTGTTGTTGTAGGTATATATGATAGGTGACTTCATAAATAAATAAATAAAACAACAGTAACATGAGTAACAGAGACAACCTTGGCACCTCATAATTTTACTGAAGTTAGTGCATCACTCTGCACTTAGCGTTGCAGCTGAAACCAAACAGTCCACTGCTGTGCAGTTGACACCAAAAAGCGTCGGTGGAACAAAAAACGCGGACTAAAAACCATATAGCGAAAAGTCTGGTATAAATTCCGCTTTAGACAAATAATCCGGTGAAATTTGCAATAAGTCACGCGGCACAAAGGCCGGTTAACCGGTTCGCACTCATATTGACATTGTGAAATATGCACCGTGGCGTAGTGATGCTACCTGCGCCGCACTCTGCTACGGATATCAGAGTGCTTAGTGCGACTTTTTAAATACTCGATCGCGTTAACGTAAACTCATATTTCTATGGCATCGAGGAAGCGTCACCTAGCAACAAGTATGGAAATTAAAATTGCTGAGTGCGAGTTGTAATGGTTTACGTTGAGAAGTGAACACGTTTACCATCCAAAACACGAATAAACGCGAATGCGAGTTGTACTGTGACAGCGTTTTGCCCACTCGCACTAAGCACGCAGTCAAACTTGCACTAAGCACTCTGGTGTGATCCATAGCAGTCAACTCTTTGTATGTTCCCACTGCTAGGGCACTGGTCCCTTCCTGCATCGCAGTAAGGTTAGCCCATGGGGGCCAAGCCCGGGTTGGTGGAGGATTGTGAGATGGTGGCAAGCCTTACTGTCAGAATTCACTCTGACATGGCATTACATGGCAGCCGGCACCAATGGCTTGTGCCTTGCCTTGGAAAGCGCTAGGAATAAATGCTACAAGTGGTAGTTACGGGATGGTCACCCATCCAGGACCTGACCGTGCCTGCTAATGCACGTACGGATAACTGGTGATTGAAGAGAACTATCTTTCTTAACTATAGTGCAGTAGTAATGAGATAATTGAGATGTATGTGTGGTGTTACTTTGAATAACAGGATACGCAATAGTTGAAGTTGTGGACTGAAAGAGGATGTAGTGAATAAAATTGAGAAAAGAATGTCGCGTTGGCTGGGAAAGTTTGGAGGTTGACCCGCAATTAAAATAAAAAAAAATATTTCATTCATTTTCATTTTTAAAGTTTTATTTAGCATGAATTTTTTTACAATGTTTAATACCTAGTGTAAATTCAACCTGGGCAAAAACAACATCAATTAAGAAGGTTTATTAGGCGAAGTAGGTAAGCCTATTATAAACATTTAAACATGAAAATTACATTGCTTATACATTGTTGCAAATATCACAATTATATGAACAAACAGTACATCGCAAGGTATGCGCACTTTGTACTAATGCACATTTGTGGCATACCTTATTAGGTAACTGTACATTTTAAATTAGGTTTCCTGATGAGTTCATCGCATACTATGCTAAGGCCCATTCGAACCTCCTCCCAAGTGTGACTCAAGTAGCTATTGAAATAGAACGAATAATGAATTCTAGTCCAACGCCCCCCAAGCTACCCTCAGGCAAGCGGAGCAATTCTACCTAAATTATGTTTTACAAACATACTGGACTTTTAATTACTAATGGGGGTAGGTGGGCAAGAATGCGTGGCGAGCGGCAAGCTGACGAAGCGCCCGAGACACGCACGGGCAGCCGGCCTGGTACGATCGGCACAAGCCGGATCATAAGCATTATTTATTAGTTACTAAGCGCATGAGACTTAAAAAAAAATTATTGATCATAAGATGCTATATAGGTACAAGCAGGACATTCCCTTCATTACACTGTGGACATGAGAAGGAATATGATGTAGACACTGCCACTTAAATAATGTTATGAAGATGCATTTTGGCTTATTATAAGAAGAATACATTTTTCATGGTCCCCACACCAGGCTAGGCCTGTGTCGTGGGCGATGATAAGAATTCATGTTAAATAACTGGCGCGCAAACGAAATCCAGATTAGTAAAATGCGGTGCCACTTTACAAGCGGGCTGTCAGTGCAGGTCGTTATAACCGAAATCATTTTGTAACAAAGCGCCGGCCGGCACATATGACCCACTTTTAATATTGGAACTACGTGACACATAACGCTTGCTGATAACTGGTCCAAGCCAATACAATCGTCCGTTTCTGGGCACAGGTGGGGTGAGGAGGTAAGGAGTTTTTTGTACATTTTTCGCCGTAACATCTTATTTAAAAAATAGACATGCATTCTTAATTTGTAACGTTCATAAAGTGTCTGCCCAATGTGGCAGGAATGGCTATTGGACGTTATCTTTCATTACGCAAAAAAGGCCCAGTAGCGGTCGAATTGCGGAAACTGAATGAGCCATCAATACCAAATGATATGCGGTGATTGTGCGAGGGCAGAATGCTGGCTTGACAATCGAGGGGTTGTGAATTCAAATCCTAGCACGACTGTGTGTTCTAAAGTACTTACATTCATTCTTCTTCTTCTTCAGACTATATTAGTCCACTGCTGGACATAGTCCTCCCCTAATGAGCGCCATAGCGCACTGTCTTCAGCTTGCCGCATCTAGCATCTGCCGGCAGTTTTTCGCAGATCGTCATCCTACCTGGTCGGAGGGCGTCCCATTCATTCATTCGTTCATTCGTTCATTCATTCATTTATTCGTTCGTTCGTTTGTTCGTTCGTTCGTTCGTTCGTTCGTTGGTTCGTTCGTTCGTTCGTTCGTTCGTTCGTTCATTCATTCATTTATTTACAAGTACTAAGTGTGGGAGGTCACATTTGTACTTCAAATTGCCAAAACCAATCTGTGTCTCTCTCTTTCTGAGAGAAGACGTGTACCCTGCATTGTAACGTATACCCTGCCTAAATAATTGACGTGTCTTATTGTGGTAACTGGTTGAAACAATTCAGAACAATGATAGTGGTAAAAGCACAAGAGAGAGTCTTCCCGGCAATTAATGATTAATCTCTCAAACAAGAGAGAATCTATTCATAAAGAATTTACTTCTTGTGGGGTCAACTTTGCTAAAACTAACATAATAATAATAACTTCTACGCAACACAATCACTTGATCTGGTGATACCCTGTACTTTAGTAACCAGGCAAGGACGTCACAGAAAATTCACCCAGACTGAGGTCACTGGAACAAATGTACGCCCCCCAATGGGAATTGAACCCAGGATCTCTAGCTAGGTAACCGCTTAGTTAAGCACTTTAACGGCTAGATCAACGAGGTTTTAATAGCTGTTTCATACTAAATTAAATGTAAGACACTAAAATTTATGAAACAGTCTGACAAATCGTGGCTCTCAAATTAGGTTGGTAAATAATAAAAGGTATTCCCGACCATTATTGAAAAAAATATTGCATCTTGAATAGAACGTTGCATTGTATATGCAGCGATTCTATGTTTTCTATGAGGAGCCAAAGTCTAATTAAAACTTAGGGCATAGGATTACCAACTCGCTTAAGATGCACGGGTTAATCCTTGAGAGACTGGAGCGAAGCAACCTGGGAACTTATAAAGGTGCTGCTAGTTTGTTCCTAAAGCCAGAGAAACTATTTATTGCGATCTCGACAAGACCAGCAAGAATTCAGCCGTTACTGTGAAATGGGATGAAATTTATTAGAATTTTTTTAAAAACCTATTTATAGGCTAAAAATTCCACCCATGCCGGGACTCGAAACCGCGACCTCCGGCTAATCGTGCTAGCGCTCTTCCAACTGAGCTAACGGGCGACTCACCGGCATCAGTGGAATTTCGAACCTCTTTACAATACTCTCTGTATTACGTACAGGCAGCAACATCTGGCTGAAGTAATTTGCGTCACTTGCAGCCCCGAGTACCTACTTTGCAGTTAGCCAGGCCAGGCAGATGCGCTACCGCTACACCACAGAGGTCGTCAAGTCATTGGTACGAGTACATGCAGGGGATCGAACCTGGGTCTCTCGCTTGCGAGTCCATCGTTCCACCCACTGAGCTACCATCGCTGTTGTACCTATAAAGGATTCTTCTTCTTCTTCTTCAGGCTATATTAGTCCACTGCTGGACATAGCCCTCCCCTAATGAGCGCCATAGCGCAAAGTTGTGCCTTCATTGGGGGTAATCCACACGCTGGGCATGCGGGTTGGTGATCGTAGTTTGGTGGAATTGTACTATAAAGGATTAATAAAACAAAATTACTTTTTTCTTTGAGAGAGAGAGGAATTTAAAATAAAACAATCCCTTTATTTAATTATACTATTTTTATTTTTAATGCACTAACCCGTGCTGAGGACAAGTTTAAAAACCTATTTAGAGGCTAAAAATTCCACCCATGCCGGGATTCGAACCCGCGACCTCTGGCTATCTGTGCTCTGGCTTTAAATAGGTTTTTAAAACAATCCCTTTATGTATACTTCTCTAGCATTTAGCTCCATGGTCCTTCAGGGCACTGTAAGCTGTCTCCCCGACCCGCAGCTCCCTGGCCGGTACATAAGAAGCCCCTGTATATAAATACATCGGGCGACAGCTGCCGGCGGACCCGTGTCACGCCAGACAGACGGACAAACGGATTAAAATCTTTTCAGTGGGCAGCCCCGTGACGTCACGGCCGTCATAACGTTATTAGTAGGTAGCTAGTTCTGTCGGGGATTCTGTTACTTTTGAGGTCTCGCGCTGGTGGTAAAGTTGAAGGCTCTAGTAAAGTTTTGCGCGTTAACTGTTTGATAGCTACTATGTATAATAATTATTATTACTCCCACACAACACAACCACTTGACCGGGTCTTTAACTATTATAGCCTGTACTGTGGTAAGCAGGCAAGAACTGTGCAGGAAAAAGTGAAATACAATAATAAACTTACATAGGGAGATACATTAACTTAAACCTACGGGGCTGAATAATAAATATTATGATAAACCTGCAAAGACGATAGTACATAAGGGTCCTTGGAGTAAGAATAGAGATTATATTGTGTAAGTTATCTATAATATTATAGTCCCGTGACTACCGCTAGTGGCATTTTTTCGAGCGCTTCCGTGCTTCGCAAGGCACGTTAAGCCGTTGGTGCCGGCTGTCATATAATGGCAGTCGTTAAGCCATGTTAGAGGCCTTATGGGCGGCTTGATAACTTGTGACAGTAAGCCCCGCCACTGTCTTACAATCCTCCACCAACCCCGAATTGTCCCCGTGGTGGAGTATGGCCTAACCTTCCTGCGATGCAGAAAGAGACCCGTGCCCCAACAGTGGGGACATACAAGGGTTGATAACGATAACGAACGATATTTATTTATTTGTAGTAGAATAGTAGAACGTAGATAGTAGAACAACAACAAAAATTGTCACCACAATTATATTTACTTTGTTTTGCAGCAGCTGGAATTTTGAGTCATTTCACAGATTTATAACCTTTTTAAAAATTGTGGTACACCTATCTCTAGTAGCAACACCACTCTCTAACTGTAAAAGACAACATCGTGAGGAAACGCTAGTGTCTGTAGTGTAAAAATAACTCAGCGCTTGCTATAAACAATGCCCAAATTATGAAGCTGAGTGCGGAAGATCTCAGGTCTAACTTCTATCAGTCAAGTTGGCCTACTGCAAGACATAAACACCTTCGCTATCATGCCAACGTCTCCCGCCACACTCATCCACTGCCCTTCTACCGCCGATTGTTGGTATTTTGTCGGATTCACACTGAGAAAAAGACAAAAGCACCTAAAATATGCACATTTTTGACTTTCCACGTAATTCAAGACAATCAAATACCCTCATAACTGGGTTGAAGCAACATCATTGCAAAAAGAGAATCATGAAACATTGTTTGGAGTCTCTGACAGTCTGTCAATTTACCGTAAAAATTTACCCCCTTATTCATAATAGTCTGTTAACTTTAAGCAATGCTTATTCTCACTCTGTCCTCTTCTATTGACCTAAGTCAGAATGAAAGAGACCACTCTTTAGCAGCTGTTTTAAGCTAGCGGACTATTATGAATAAGGGGGTTAGTAGGTAACGGTGGTATTACAGTGAGTAGAGCAAAAACACTTTTTTTTTTTAACCCTATAAAGGGCACCCTCCGGAGGACACGGGGGAGGGAGGTGGTGAATGCTCATGCATAACAGCACGGACCCGGCCGTGCTGCCAATGTGGGACTCACAAGAAGTGCGCCTACCCACTAAACACCACCTTGGGCAGTCCCAATCCCAGTTTTGGTCCTAAAGACCCCTAAACCCACATCGGGAGCGATCCCCCTCGAGGCCGAGGAGGAGCAATGGACTCGGGTTATATTTATAGTATATCATTGAATCACTTTGATTGCGCGATGCAGGAATGTTGGAGTTTGTAGTGCGCGCGCAGAGTTGACGTGTGCTCGCCACAATATGTAAATAATGCATGCACTATTTGTGTAGTCTAGGAGTATAGCTTGCAATGCCTGTAAAGGCAACTAAGTTTTGAGCGCTTATAATAAACATTTCTTATACTTGGTTTCAAATTATATTTATAGATTTTTTGAATTTATTTAACTAACGGATGCTAGGCATTATTGTTGAAAAATTGTGGTGTTGCGGTTGTCTTCCAATATTATATAGTCCAATTTAAGTCCAATGTAATATAATATAACAACTACTACTAAACTATTATACTTGTGTTCGCGCGAGAAACGATCGCGCGACGTAATCATGAATCTGTGGTCATTCATTCATTATTCAGTCGTTCCGGTGCCGTCGCTCGTGCCGCTCGCTCGCTACTAATTTATCCAGCCATCTGCACACACATTCTCGTGACATACGCGCGTGATAGGTGCTCGAATTCTCGTGAAGTGATAGACATTTGGTGACCAATAAACTTTATCAGCTCAAAGAACAATATATTGACAATATTAGACTATAAGTGAACAGAGCAGGAGTGTTCTCCGTGCGCTGGACGCATCAGCTCATCCATCACCGCTCATCATCTGCCCAACAGCTAAAGCGAGCCACCATCACCAAGTAAGTCCATTCACATCACCTCCCATTCCGCTCTCTCAACCAGCCCATCGTGAGGTAGACCTAGCCGACACTGGCTAACTACCAACTTGTCTATAGCAACCATGGACAAGGAAATCCAGAAAATACCCCGTAGTAATACGTGGAATAAATGTCCAGAGACAGTAATCAGAGCTCCTTCAGTCCTTTAAAAACACACTGGATAAATATTTCATAAGAGCATGAAAGTAATATACACGCATCAGCATAAAGCTGCTTGTGTATTAATTAATAATATGAAGATTAAGATGGGCGGGACACTTGGCTAGAAGGGAAGACGACCGGTGGACCAGAGTGCTTAGTGCGAGTTTTTTAACTACTCGATCGCGTTAACGTAAACTCATATTTCTATGGCATCGAGGAAGCGCCACCTAGCGACAAGTATGGAAATTAAAATTGCTGAGTGCGAGTTGTAATGGTTTACGTTGAGAAGTGAACACGTTTACCAGCCAAAACACGAATAAACGCGAGTGCGAGTAGTACTGTGACAGCGTTTTGCCAGTTCGCACGGTTAACTTACTCATACTCACTACTCAATGCTCGATTAACGCGGTAGTAAAGTTATTCGATTGGATCTGTCAAACTCGCACTAAGCACTCTGGGCAGTATCGGAGTGGTGGCCAAGGGAGGGAAGGAGGTTGGTAGGCAGACCACCGACACGATGGTCAGACGACATCGTGAGGGTTGCTGGTCAGAGATGGATCAGGTTAGCACAGGACCGTGAGGAATGGCGCAATAAAAAGGAGGCCTATGCCCAGCAGTGGGTTGATGTGGGCTGATTATAGATAGATAGGTAACATATATAGGTAATAGGTATTTTACCATGGTTGCACAACACCGCAGTCTGTAGCGCTCGTGGAGTACCTGGCACTAACTGAAAATTAGCGCTGAAGGCTTGCCCATCAGCATATGCTGAGTCAGTTGCCGTTTATAGCGGCATCGGCAGTGACATGCCGTGATCTTGAGTGTTCTTTTCTTTTTTCAAATATTATGTAGTTATGGGTTTCAAGTTTGTTTTGTTATTGTGGCATTTGTACTGTGGCTATTCGTTATCGTTATCAACCCTTGTATGTCCCCACTACTGGGGCACGGGTCTCTTCTTGCATCGCAGGAAGGTTAGGCCATACTCCACCACGGGGGCCAAGTTCGGGTTGGTGGAGGATTGTAAGACAGAGGTTGGCCTTACTGTCAGAAGTTATCAAGCCGCCCATAAGGCCTCTGACATGGCTTAACGACTGCCGTTATATGACAGCCGGCACAAACGGCTTAGCGTGCCTTGCGAAGCACGGAAGCGCTCGGAAAAATGCCACTAGCGGTAGTCACGGGACGCTCACCTATCCCGTACCTGACCGCGCCTGTTGTAGCTTAACCAAGTGATTGATTCCAATCACTCGGTTCGCCTAGGCTGTGGTTATAATAAATGTTTTTCTTCTTCCCCTTTCTTTTATATAAACTCACGCCTAAATCACGAGGGAGGGTCTTCTTGGCAATGGTGGGCTATTAATGAGAAGATAATCAAACGCTTCCTTTCCAAATCGTGGTCTTCTTCATACATACATGCGTACATAACCTCACGCCCATATACCAGAGAGGTAGGCAGAGACCAGGGACTGCCACTTGCCACAATCCTGACAGATCACCTTCACTTCACCAACGTTCATAAGACGTCGCATGCACACACGCTAGTTACGCATACTTTCTATCTTACCCTTTGCTAATACAAT